>JARQOC010000011.1:136890634-138090634 GCA_033576535.1 Allobates femoralis
ACAGATACCTCATATATGGTCATAAACCACTGTTTGGGTGCACGGCAGGGCTCAGAAGGGAAGGAGCGCAATTTGAATTTTGGAGCTAATTTTACATCCAAAAAGTGAAATGGCGCTCCTTCCCTTCTGAGCCCTGCTGTGTGCCCAAACAGTGGTTTATGACCACATATAAGGTATCGGTGTACTCAGGAGAAATTGCCCAACAAATTTTAGGATGAATTTTATGCTGTTGCCATGTGAAAACGAAAAAATTTAGGCTAAAAAAAAATTTTTGTGAAAAAAAAAGTACTATTTCATTTTCACAGATCAATTTGTAAAGCACCTGGGGGTTCAATATGCTCACTACCCATCTAGATATGCTCCCTGGGGGGTCTAGTTTCCAAAATGGGGTCACTTGTGGGGGAGCTCCAATGTTTAGGCACACAGGGGCTCTCCAAAAGCGACATGGTGTCCGCTAACAATTTGAATAAAAATCAGCTCAAATTGTTAGCTGTCACCATGTTGCGTTTGGTGAGCCCTGTGTGCCTAAACATTGGGGCTCCGCAACAAGTGACCCCATTTTGGAAACCAGACCCCCCAGGGAACGTATCTAGATGCATAGTGAGCACTTTGAACCCCCAGGTGCTTCACAAATTCATCCATAAAAATGAAAAAGCACTTTTTTTTTCCACAAAAATTTCTTTTTTCATTATTACGGACCAATTTGTGAAGCACCTGGGGGTTCAAAGTGCTCACTATGCAGCTACATATGTTCCCTGGGGGGTCTAGTTTCCAAAATGGGGTCACTTGTGGGGGAGCTCCAATGTGGAGACTCACAGGGGCTCTCCAAACACGACATGGTGTCCGCTAACAATTTGAATGCAAAATGAGCTCAAATTGTTAGCGGACACCATGTTGCGTTTGGTGAGCCCCTGTGTGCCTAAACATTGGAGCTCCCCCACAAGTGACCCCATTTTGGAAACTAGACCCCCAGGGAACGTATCTAGATGCATAGTGAGTACTTTGAACCCCCAGGTGCTTCACAAATTCATCCATAAAAATGAAAAAGCACTTTTTTTTTCCACAAAAATTTCTTTCTCATTATTACAGACCAATTTGTGAAGCACCTGGGGGTTCAAAGTGCTCACTATGCAGCTACATATTTTCCCTGGGGGGTCTAGTTTCCAAAATGGGTCACTTGTGGGGGAGCTCCAATGTGGAGACGCACAGGGGCTCTCCAAACACGACATGGTGTCCGCTAACAATTTGAATGCAAAATGAGCTCAAATTGTTAGCGGACACCATGTTGTGTTTGGTGAGCCCCTGTGTGCCTAAACATTGGAGCTCCCCCACAAGTGACCCCATTTTGGAAACTAGACCCCCCAGGGAACGTATCTAGATGCATAGTGAGCACTTTGAACCCCCAGGTGCTTCACAAATTGATCTGTAAAAATGAAAAAGTACTTGTTTTCCACAAAAAAAAATTTTTTCCATTAATTTGTGAAGCACCTGGGGGGTCAATATGCTCACTATCCATCTAGATAAGTTCCCTGGGGGGTCTAGTTTCCAAAATGGGGTCACTTGTGGGGGAGCTCTAATGTTTAGGCACACAGGGGCTCTCCAAAAGCGACATGGTGTCCGCTAACAATTTGAATAAAAATCAGCTCAAATTGTTAGCTGTCACCATGTTGCGTTTGGTGAGCCCCTGTGTGCCTAAACATTGGGGCTCCGCAACAAGTGACCCATTTTGGAAACTAGACCCCACAGGGAACGTATCTAGATGCATAGTGAGCACTTTGAACCCCAGGTGCTTCACAAATTGATCTGTAAAAATGAAAAAGTACTTGTTTTCCGCAAAAAAAATTTTTTTCCATTAATTTGTGAAGCACCTGGGGGGTCAATATGCTCACTATCCATCTAGATATGTTCCCTGGGGGGTCTAGTTTCCAAAATGGGGTCACTTGTGGGGGAGCTCTAATGTTTAGGCACACAGGGGCTCTCCATATGCGACATGGTGTCCACTAACAATTGGAATTGTTAGCGGACACCATGTTGCGTATGGAGAGCGTCTGTGTGACTAAACATTAGAGCTCCCCACAAGTGACCCCATTTTGTAAACTAAACCCCCAAGGAATGTATCTAGATGCATAGTGTGCACTTTGAACCTCCAGGTGCTTCACAAATTGATCTGTAAAAATGAAAAAATAATTTTTTTGTGGAAAAAAAAGTACTTTTTTATTTTTATGGATCAATTTGTGAAGCACTTGAGGGTTCAAAGTGCTCACTATGCATCTAGATACGTTCCTTGGGGGGTCTAGTTTCCAAAATGGGGTCACTTGTGGGGGAGCTCCAATGTGTAGACACACAGGGGCTCTCCATACGCAACCTGGTGTTTGCCAACAATTGGAATTGTTAGCGGACACCAGGTCGCGTATGGAGAGCCCCTGTGTGCCTAAACATTGGAGCTCCCCCACAAGTGACCCCATTTTGGAAACTAGACCCCCCAGGGAACATATCTCGATGCACAGTGAGCACTTTGAACCACCATGTGCTTCACAAATTGAGACGTATAAATGAATAAAGAAACTTTTTGTGAAAAAACATACTAGTCTAGTAGTTGCAATTCGCAGCATAGGGGACCCATGGGGCTCTGCCATATTTTTGGTCCAGCCAGGTACAACTTGGCAGCTACGGACTGCCACCAGCCCCCAGCTGCTTCGTCATACCTGGCTGGAACCAAAAATACAACGAAGCCTATTTTTTTTTTTATTTCTAGAATTATTTCTAGAAAAAAAATGACATAGGGCTCCGCCATATTTTTGGTCCAGCCAGGTACAACTTGGCAGCTACGGACTGCCACCAGCCCCCAGCTGCCTCGTCATACCTGGCTGGAACCAAAAATACAGCGAAGCCTATTTTTTTTTTATTTCTAGAATTATTTCTAGAAAAAAAATGACATAGGGCTCCGCCATATTTTTGGTCCAGCCAGGTACAACTTGGCAGCTACGGACTGCCACCAGCCCCCAGCTGCCTCGTCATACCTGGCTGGAACCAAAAATACAGCGAAGCCTATTTTTTTTTTATTTCTAGAAATATTTCTAGAAAAAAAAATGACATAGGGCTCCGCCATATTTTTGGTCCAGCCAGGTACAACTTGGCAGCTACGGACTGCTACCCACCCCCAGCTGCCTCGTCATACCTGGCTGGAACCAAAAATACAGCGAAGCCCATTTTTTTTTAATTTCTAGAACTAATTCTAGAAAAAAAAATTACGTGGGGCTCCGCCATATTTTTGGTCCAGCCAGGTACAACTAGGCAGCTGGGGGCTGGAATCCTCAGCATAGAGAGGCCCAAGCGTTCTGGGCCCCCCATGCTGCGAATTGCAGCCCGCAGCCGCCCCAGAAAATGGCGCATTCATTGAAGCGCGATTTTCTGGCGCTGTACCCACGCTCTTCCAGTTGCCCTGGTGCCGGTGGCTAACTGGGTAATAAAGGGGTTAATGCCAGCTTTTTATTGGCAGCTGGCACTAAGCCCGAGATTCATAATATAGGGCCAATGTTAGACCCGCCATTAGGAATCTCTAGTACGGTAAATAGTCAATAAATACACACAGAGAAAAATCTTTTTATTTGAAAAAAAACACAAGACACAATTCGGACTCCATCTTTATTATAAAAAGATCCGACGTAGTCCACAACGAAGGTCCCACGACGCTCGATCGCTCCGACGTAGTCCATAACGAAGGTCCTACGACGTTTGATTGTCTCCGACGTAGTCCACAACGAAGGTCCCACGACGCTCGATCACCTTTGCTTTCAGATCGCTACTCTGGAGCCCGATCCGCCAGCATGGTGATCGAGCTGCAGAAAGTGATCTGACACCCCGGGCGCAGTGACCCATTATGTGCATCACTGCGCCTGGGCTGCCAGATCACTTTCCGCAGCTCGATCCCCATGCATGGGGATCGAGCTGCGGAAAGCGATCTGGCAGCACAGGCGCATTGACCCACTATGTGCATCACTGCGTCCGGGCTGTCAGATTGCTTTCTGCAGCTCGATGCCCATGCAGGGAGATCGGCTGCAGAGCAGCGATCTAAGAGCCTGGGCGCAGTGACCCACTATGTGCATCACTGCGCCTGGGCTGCCAGATCGCTTTCCGCAGCTCGATCCCCATGCATGGGGATCGAGCTGCGGAAAGCGATCTGGCAGCACAGGCGCATTGACCCACTATGTGCATCACTGCGTCCGGGCTGTCAGATTGCTTTCTGCAGCTCGATGCCCATGCAGGGAGATCGGGCTGCAGAGCAGCGATCTAAGAGCCTGGGCGCAGTGACCCACTATGTGCATCACTGCGCCCGGGCTGTTAGATAGCTTCCTGCAGCTCGATCCCCATGCATGGGGATCGAGCTGCGGAAAGCGATCTGGCAGCCCAAGCGCAGTGATGCACATAGTGGGTCACTGCGCCCGGGGTGTCAGATCACTTTCTGCAGCTAGATCCTCAGAATCCAGCTGTAGAAAGTGATCTGACAGATCCAGTACAGTGATCCACAGTGATCACATAATGGTCACTGTGGATCACTGTGCTGGATCTGTCAGATCACTTCCTACAGCTGGATCCTCAGGATCCAGCTGTAGAAAGTGATCTGACAGATCCAGTACAGTGATCCACAGTGATCACATAATGGTCACTGTAGATCACTGTGCTGGATCTGTCAGATCACTTCCTACAGCTGGATCCTCAGGATCCAGCTGTAGAAAGTGATCTGACAGATCCAGTACAGTGATCCACAGTGATCACATAATGGTCAATGTGGATCACTGTACTGGATCTGTCAGATCACTTCCTACAGCTGGATCCTCAGGATCTAGCTGTAGAAGTCATCTGACAGCTCCAGCACAGAGCTGTCAGATGCGGAAGCGGCCGGAGAGAAGAGGAGGAGGAGCGGGACGCAGCCGTGCACCGGGTGCAGGATGGAGCGCGATCGCCGGAGGGGTGAGTGGGAGAGGCGATCGCCGCTCCGGTGATCGGGGGGGGCAGGCAGGGGAAGAGGGGGGTGACAGGAGATGGGGGGGCTCTCAGAGGAAGCGGGGGCAGTGAGGAGGAGGCGGGCGGCAGGAAGAGGAAGCCCGCGGCAGGGACAGGAAGCGGGCGCAGGGACAGGAAGCGGGGGGGGGGTGGTAAGACAGATGAAGAGGGGGCAGAATAGAGAGGTGGGGGACAGGGGGGCACTTAGAGTATGACAGGGGAGAAGATCGGAGGGTAGGGAGAGCAGGAGCAGGCAGGGAAGCATGACAGGCGCGGTGATTTTCACTTTCACTTTTGAGCGCCAATCACCGCGCCTGTAGCCGGGGGGTGGGGGTGGGGGCAAATCGACCCCCCATGGGGTGTTGTACAACACCCCATGTACCTGCAGGCCGAATGACAGGTCAGTGAGACCCTCACTCGGCCTGCAGGAGCCCGATCAATCCATGGCCCACCCCCTGGGCCAAGGGTCGGGAACGAACTTGTTTCCATGGCCCAAACGGTGGGCCAAGGGTCGTGAAGGGGTTAAAAACATAGTCCTTAAATACGTTCCTTAGTCATAGGTTTGTTTTCTCCCCATTAGACTTGAGCTCATTCCCTCAGTTGCTGTGAGCGCTGTGTTTTGCTTTTTCTGGAAGCCCCAAAGATGATGAATAGAGCCGCTGTCACATCATTACCGCCTGATGCTCGGATTCCACCAATAAATAAGTTATCACCTTCCGAACCTGTGGATGCTGATAACTTGTTTTCACCATAGAATCCCTGTAATGCAAACTACAGTAATAGTACATCACAATTATGGTCAGCGCACAGTGAAGTGCAGGAGCCGCCAATATAATGGGTATAACGGGTAGCAGGTATTTGTATATAGCTGAAGGGTGGGCCCCTGAAGTTAATATTTCTGGTGGGCCCCAGACACCCAGTCTGGCGCTGAATACACACCTAAAAACTGTGACATACATTTCTATTCAGCCATCCAGAGTCAATAATTAGTAGGACCACCTTTTGCAGAAATGACTGCTGCAAGTCTTTTGTGGTGTGCCTCTGCCAGCTTTGCACATTCTTCTTTGCAAATTAGCTCTAGCTCAGAGATTGGATGGGGAGACCTGTCAACAGCAATTTGCCTTTTCACAGATTGACAATGCATTTAGGTCTGGACTTTGACTGGATCGTTAAACACATTGTTATGGCAATAAATAGTTAACAACTTATATAAATAAGTCTTATAGAAGTCATTCAGAAATCTTCCAGTGTATTAACAAGCATGTTATGTTTAAACCTTTGCTCCTAGTCTTCCCCCTCCTTCCTCCCTCCTCAGGAAATTCTTCTGTCTCAAGACTATGTAGCAGCGCTGACGCCGTTCTTATCAGCATGGACTGAATGTACGAATTCAAGGCTGAATTGGAATACTAACTCACAGAATATAATTGAATGTTTTTCAGAATAAAAAGTAGATTCAGCATAATATGATGCAAACACCCCTTTTAACATCCCTTTAAGGAGTAGTACATAACTTAACTCCTCCCTTAATAAAGGTCTTTGTTATTAAGCTCTACATTGACTTGTGTGTCAGCGTGGTTCTTACGGTGGTGTGCACACACTCAGACAAAGCATCCAATATGCTCTGGTCTAAACTATTTCATTGCAGCTCTGGCAGTATGTTTAGGGTTGTTGTGCTACTGAAAGGTGAACCTATATCTCAAGTCTTTTGCAGTCTAAGGCGGGTTTCACACAACGGCAAGATCAGGTCCAGGCTGTCCGGTGTGAACCCGACAGCCCCGGAACCGATTTTGCGTTAATGCAGACCTATGGGGCCAGATAGAGCCGGATGGAAGCTATGTGCCATCCGGTTTCCATCTGTCCGGGAGGATCCGAGACAATTCAGACTTTTCTCCTGGACACAAAAATGTTGCTTGCAGCGTTTGTGTGTCCAGGGACAAAATCGGATCTTCCCGGATCCGGGAGCCGGAGTTTAGCAGCGAGCGATGCTAAACTTCAGCATCATGAGCTGTCCCTTGCAGAGACTTCAGGACTGCGGCTAGCAGGGATCTTAAAATTCCAGCAGCTGCGCTTGGCTGCATCTGGCTGCAAACCGGACGGAAGGGCATATCTGCCCTTCGGTTCTGTTTCAAAATCGGGTCTGGGGCTGTCCGGTTTAGACCGGACAGCCTTGGACCTGATCAGACCGTGGTGTGAAACTGGTCTAACAGGTTTTCTCTAGTCACCTTCCACGACAGCATAGGAGGTAGCCTCGCCACGCCCTAATGGGGACAGGAACACAAGAGAGGTTAAAAGGCCCCTCCCACCTCCCATTAGCCAGTGTCTTTCTTGTCCCCATGGGGCATGGAGAGGTTTTTTTCCTGTGCTGTGGGGCCGGCGACTGCAGCATACCTGATGTTTAGCCGGGCAGCGTTGGTCGGTGCTGCGGCTCTCCTCCTCCGGCTGCTCCTACCGCATGTTTTTCGCGGTAGGACCGTGCCCTGGTCCTCCGGATCCTCCCTGGAGGTGATGCGGGCTTTGGGCGCCCCGCCGGCAGCCTCTCGGTGCTCCCTGAGCCCGTCGGCTTCTCCCTGCGCGCGGGTCGCGCCGACCGGATGTGACGTCACGCGCGTCACTTCCGGGTCGCGTGCTTCCCCGGGGGAGCGGCGCTTCCGGTTCCGGCGGTCGGAATCCGGAGAGACAGCGTGCAGGGCACGCCTCTGCTGCTGCTGCGGCCTGCCTGGGACCCTGCGTGGGGGGAAGGGGCACCTTGATTGGAGCAGGTGGGGCAGGTTTAAAACATATAAGCTGCCCTGAAGACATCAGTAAGGTGAGCTGTACTATTGTCAGGATGGCTGATCTTGCTGCTGAGACCAGCTCTGCCCCAGCCACAGTGAGTCTGTGCCGAGGGGGGGGGTCCGTGTGCCTGTATTCAGGCAGATTCTTATGGCGCCCTCTCTATTTTTTATAGGGAGAGAAGCCAGCTGTTAAAAAGCCCGGTGGGAAGAGATGCCCTGTCTGTAATAAGAAGTTTTCTTCCCCTTGGGACAAAAACTCTGCCAGGAGTGTACGGATCGTATAGTTCGGGCCGAACATCCCTCCTTAGTGGAGGAATTACGCTCCATGGTTGAAGCAGGAGATCCAGGCTTCTTTGGCTTCCCTGACTCCGGCTGCTCCCAACCCGGTCTCAGGTCCTCCGTCTCCAAAGAAACGGAAACGGCAGCAGGACCTGTCTGACTCTGACGCCCAGTTAGACTCAGACTCGGATAATTGGATGATGGTTCTTCCCCCATGCCTCTGACCCTGGCAGATTCCTGTTCCCCTCAGAGGATTTGGCTGAGCTCATTAGTGCAGTCCGTAGCACTATGGGTCTGGAGGAGGAACCGGTCCTCCACTCTGTCTAGGATGCTATGTTTGCTGGGCTTCGTCCGGTCAAACCGGTGGGATTTCCTGTCCATCCCAACATTCAGGATCTCATTGTTCAGGAGTGGGAATTTCCTGAAAAAAGGGTTAAAAGTACTATGAAAAATAGGTTTCCCCTGGAGGACACCCCCTTTTCTTGGGAGGTCCCCAAGGTGGATGTCCAGGTCACTCGTGTGGCTAAAAAGACCTCGCTCCCTTTTGAGGATACGTCCCAGCTGAGAGATCAGATGGATAGAAAAATTGAGGGGCTGATGAAGCGCTCTTGGGAAGCATCAACATCTACCTTACAGGCGAATATTGCTTCCACCTGCGTTTCCTGGTCGATCCTCAGGTGGTTAGATCAGCTTGAGTGTCATATCTCCCAGGGTACTCCGAGGGAGGAGCTCCTGGAATCCTTGCCTTTGTTGAAAAAGGCAACTGGATTTCTGGCTGACGCCTCTGCAGAATCAGTTCGCATGGCTGCCCGTACCTCCGTCCTTTCCAACTCGGCTCGGCGTGCGCTCTGGTAAAAGATGTGGACGGGGATTCCACATCTAAGATGCGCCTTTGTTCCATTCCCTTTAAGGGGGATTTGGTTTTTGGGCCTGCCCTGGATGACATCCTGGCTAAGGCCTCAGATAAGAAGGCTCTCCCCGAGCAACGGGTGGCGAAAAAATCGTTTTTTCGTCCCCAGGTACCTCAGGCCTCCCAGCCCAGAGGTAAAGGGAAGGGGGGGTCGTTGGTCCTACCCGAAAGGTAGAGGGAGGAACATCTTCGTTCCCTCCCAACAACGTCCTCAACAGGACAAACAGTGACTCGGGGTGGGTAGGGGGAAGGCTCTCCGCCTTTCTTCCCATCTGGCGCGGCATTACCAACTGCCAGTGGGTGCTCAACATTCTATCGGAAGGTCTCTTGATAGAGTTTGTGTCTCCTCCCCCGCCGGTTCTTCGAGTCACTACCCTGCCCTCGCGGGGATCTCAGGATCTCCTGTTTTCCAACCTGCTGGAACTCCTGGCTTCCAATGTCATCTCCAGAGTTCCGGAGTTGGAATGCGGCAGTGGACATTACTCCCGGCTCTTCATGGTGAAAAAACCGTCGGGGGCTGCCCGGATTATAATCAATCTGAGGCAGCTCAACCAATATGTCCGCTACCGCAGATTCAAAATGGAGTCAATCAGGTCAGTGATCCCCTTGATAGGGCCCCACTTCCAGATGGCAACAATAGATTTGAAGGATGTGTATTTCCATGTGCCGATTCATCCTCGGCACAGGAAATACCTGCGGTTTGCGGTGTCTTACCGGGGGGAAATCCACCACTTCCAGTTCGACGTTTTGCCTTTCGCATCTCCTCTGCTCCTCGGATTTTTACAAAAATCATGGGGGAGGTGGTGGCCTTCCTAAGGTTACAAGATGTCTGTCTGATCCCATACTTGGACGACCTTCTTCTGGTCGCGCCTTCAAAGGAGGTCCTCAGGTCGGACGTGGACAGGGTTTGTGCATTCTTCGGTCGTTGGGGTGGCTACCCAACCTGTTGAAGTCTCAGCTTCTCCCCTCCTCAGTCAGGAGATTCCTAGGAGTGCTTCTGGACTCGGACAGACAGATGTCCTTTTTGCCGGAAGATCACAAATCGTCACTTCTGTCGAGAGTCTCTTCCCTGAGAGCTCAACGGTCCCCTACGCTCCGGGAGTCGATGTCGGTCCTGGGGTCTATGACGGCGTGCATCCCTTCAGTCATGTGGGCCCAGGCGCATTCCAGGTGCCTTCAGGACCACATTCTGGTGCATTGGAATAGTCTCCCCTCCTCCCTCAACAAGAGAGTCTGCTTGTCGGGGAGAGTGGTGTCCTCGCTCAGGTGGTGGCTGTCCCCTGTGAATCTGGACAACGGAGTCTCTTGGTCTCAGACTCCTCTGGTTACTGTGACGACAGATGCCAGCCAGCAGGGCTGGGGGGCGGTGGTATCGGGGTCCCCGTTTCAGGGTATCTGGGGTCCTCTGATAAGCTCTCGGTCCTCCAACTTCCGCGAACTCAAAGCGGTAGAGGAAGCTCTTCTGGCTGCGCAAGATCTGGTCCGGGGGTCACATGTGTTGGTGTATTCGGACAATGTGACCACTGTGGCCCATCTTCGTCGTCAAGGCAGCACCCGGTTTCCCGACCTGAAAGTGATCTCCAGCCGCATCTTCCTCTGGGCCGAGAGGTCTCTACTGTCCCTCTTGGCGGTCCATCTCAAGGGAGACTTGAACTCTCAGGCGGATTATTTAAGCGCAAGGATCTCCATCCAGGGGAGTGGAGCCTCGACCAGGCGGTTTTTTGCAGCCTGGTGGTGCGCTGGGGAGTCCCGGAGGTGGATTTATTCGCCTCAGGACTCAATTGCAAGGTAGGAACATTCTTCTCCCTCAACCCCAGGGACGGGGCAATCGGGGTGGATGCCTTCTCCCACGCTTGGCCGTTTCATCTGGCCTACGCGTTTCCTCCGCTCCCTCTGCTAGCCCGGGTTCTGAGGAAGATCAGGGAAGAGAGGGTTCCTACTATCTTAATTGCCCCTTTCTGGCCAAAGAGAAGCTGGTTCAATCTGGTCAGGTCTTTCCAGGTAGACGGTCCTGTGCATCTAGGGGAGGACCCGAGCCTCCTCTCACAGGGTCCATTCTTCCATCCGGCTCCGCAACGTCTCAGTTTGGCTGCCTGGCTTCTGAGGGCCGAGTGCTGAAAGCCCAGGGCCTTTCCGATAAAGTTATCGCAACCTTGCAAGATTGCCGTAAGCCGGTCACTAATTCCATCTACAATAAGATTTGGAAGAAGTTCTCCTCCTGGTGTGGGGCCCGGGTGCCGGACCTTTTTGCTCCAAATGTTTCTCAGATTTTGGACTTCTTGCAGCAAGGTTTCGATCTGGGACTTAAACCTAGCACCCTTAAAGTCCACGTTGCAGCCCTGAGTTCGGTGTTAGATGTGAGACTGGCTGATCATCGTTGGGTCAAACGATTCATGGTGGCGGCTTCAAGACGGTGTCCCTGTCGGAGGAGTGTCTCCTCCTCGTGGGATCTGAATATTGTGCTTACGGGCCTGACTCGTTCTCCTTATGAGCCTCTGACGGATTGCTCCATGAGGTCCTTGTCTCACAAGCTCGCTTTCCTGGTGGCTATTACTTCAGCGAGGAGAATTGGTGAACTTCAGGCCTTGTCCATACGTGAGCCCTATCTGACGGTGCGGGATGACAGCATTGTTTTCAGTTGGATCCGTCCTTTCTGCCGAAAGTGGTGTCGGAGTTCCATCAATCTCAGTCAATCATTCTACCATCCTTCTGTCAACATCCTAGATCTGCGAAGGAGGTGGAGTTTCACTCCCTGGATGTCCGTCGCCTGGTGTTACACTACCTAGAGGTCACGGCTCCCTGGCGTATCGACCAGAATTTATTCATTCAGCATTTTTGGTCGCAACAAGAGCCGGAAGGTGGCTAAAGGCACTATCGCCAATTGGATAAAGAGGGCAATCACGGATGCCTATCTCGGTCAAGGCCTCTCGGCTCCTACTGGTTTTACGGCCCATTCTACCCGGGCCACTTCGGTCTCCTGGGCTGAGCGTGCTGGGGCTTCTCCGGAGCAGCTCTGCAAAGCGGCTACATGGTCTTCGCTACATACCTTCACCAAACACTATCGTTTGGATGTGATGGCTGGCAGGGACTGGCCTTTGGCCGGAAGGTCCTGCAAGCTGTTGTCCCTCCCTAGGTAAGGATTCGTGGGCATTCCTCCTATGCTGTCGTGGAAGGTGACTAGAGAAAATAGAATTATTCTTACCGTTAATTCGGTTTCTAGGAAACCTTCCACGACAGCACTTATTTCCCTCTCTAATTTCCTGGTTTATGGATTTTATGCTTGTTTCTTATGCATTCTGGGTTCGTTGTAAGACACTGGCTAATGGGAGGTGGGAGGGGCCTTTTAACCTCTCTTGTGTTCCTGTCCCCATTAGGGCGTGGCGAGGCTACCTCCTATGCTGTCGTGGAAGGTTTCCTTGAAACCGAATTAACGGTAAGAATAATTCTATTTTCTTCCAGCATGGCTCCAGCCACCTTCCCATCAACTCTGACCAGCTTCCCTCTCCCTGCTGCAGAAAAGCCTCCTCACAGTATAGATGCTACCATCACCATGTTTGACAGCAGGGGTGGCATTTTTCACCACACACAGTGTTTTGCATTTAAAGCGCAAAAAGGTCTATTTTGGGCTCATCGGACCAGAGCACTTTCTTCCACATGCTAGCTGTGTCCCTTACAAGACACTTTTTTAAAAAAAAAATGTTTTTATTAATTTTAGTGCACTTATGACAAGTCAGACTATACAATTTCACATTATTCCATATGAAAGATTTAGTGCCTCATATAAAGTACAAAATATAGTAACCATTATTATTATCAGTAATATTAACAGTAACATTTCCCCAATGGTCACACCATAGCCCCACGCATTTAATTACTATCTGTATCACCTTTTTCATGTATACTTTAATCAGTACTCTTCATATCACGCACTTTAATCTACCCAATTTACCTCCCAGCTCTTCCAGTAGGTACCACTCTGAATTGACAAATGATGCCATCAATTTCTGGATTTCAAGATTAGACATTGTTGCTTCTATGAATGACCTCCATTTTGCAAAAAAGCCCTAATCCTCGTTTCTTTCTGTTTCCCGTTTTTCTAAATACAATACAGCTAATAGCCCTGATTTGACTTCGTCTATTTTAGGTAGTGTTCTGGCAAGCCAATATTGTAAGATTGAGTGTTTTGCTGTCAATGCAATGGTGTGAAATAATGCATGCAATCGTCCACCTCTGGTTTTACCCGTCGTGTAATGAAATAACCAACACATTGGATCAATGTCTACCCACACGCCACCTATCTGTTGAGTCATATCTTGGATCTTGGTCCAAAATTCTTGCGTTTTGTGACACGACCACACTCCATGCTCCATATCGGTCTTAAGCATGTTACATTTAGGAAAAATTGTCAATCTATCTGGGTTCTGCGGGGATGGCTGCATGTTAAAACCACATATTTTATGCATTATTCTGAACTGACTCTCTCGCCAGTGCTCATTGATTACGTTTCCTGATCAAACCCTAGCCATGTAGAATTTTTTGTTCCAGGTCTTTGTCCCCAATATGCCTTTCCCATTTGTGGAATAGTTTGTTCTTTCATGTTGGACGTAGTGATCCTCTTAAAAGCTCATAAATCAAGGATATTGTTATATCACCAATATCTTTGTCAATCAAGGTGTCCCAAATTGTAGTGTCAATCTCACTCTCCAACTCTTTTAAAGGGATCCTGTCACGCCCAAAACGCCTCATAAGCTATTAAAACATGTCCCTAGAGCATATTATCACTTATCCTACACTCCTTTTGGCTCATAAATGCAGCTAGTGAAAATGTATAAAAACGTTATTAAACTCACTCATTAGCGATGTTAATGAGTGGCTACTATATTCATAGTCACCCAGGCAGGCTCTCCCTCTTCATAATATCATGCCTTAATAGGCGTGATCTTGAATAGTGATTTAAATGCGCGCCTCCCCGCTCTCTTCTGTGCTGGCAGGGCGGCACTGCGGCTGTAATGACGCGTATTGCGTCATTTCCGGCTTCGGGTGACGTGTGTACACCCGCGCTGCTCTGTTAGCTTCAAGCCCCGCACTGCGCATGCGTGCTGGAGGCATAAGAGAGCGGCGAGCCGGAGAAACAGGCAGCCCCAGAAGAAGACTACATTACTCAAAGACGCGCAGCATGGCGGTCCCATTTCAAAACAAGCAGGTTGCTAGCACATCTCCCACTGTCCCACCAACGATTCACATACCCTCCCTACATATAATAAAGTCTTCTCCACTATATCACTATACTATTACAACTGAAGACTTGTTGCCTAGGCAAATATCTGTATACAGATACAGATAGATACACACACAATGCTATAGCATATTAGTATATGCATGCAAGTATATGTATATATAACAAACATTCTACACAGTCACACAGTAAAAACATTATATATACACATATGGACATAAATAGATTATATATATATAGATATATATATATATATATATATATACACATACAGTAGTCTAGTAGAAAGGCGTGCACACTGAGACATATTTCAGTCGTGGGAGGTGCCAACTGGCGGGTCTGGTGAACCCACAACATAGAATATAGAAAATGATAGTTGCACACTCTCTGTTTCTTTTTTTGCAACAGACGTGTTTATTTTTCCCTGTTGCTATAAAAATAAACACGTTTGTTGCAAAAAAAGAAACAGAGTGTGCAACTGTCATTTTCTATATTCTACATACACATACATACATATATACATACATACATATATACATACAAAATACACACATACATACATAATATATTACATACATATATATATACACACATATATATATATATATATACAATATATATATATATATATATATATATATATATACATACATACATACATATATATATATATATATACACATATACACACATACATATATATATAAAACATATAATACATACATACATACATACATACATACATACATACTAGCTGTACTACCCGGCTTCGCCCGGGTTAATAACTGCTGTTAACAAAATAGAATGTGTTAACAAAAATTTATTCAGCACACAAAAACCACAAAACAAATCGATAGAAATGTAATTATTAAAAGGCAAAAACTAAGCTAATAGAAGCATTTCACAACATATATTTCAATACCACAGATATTCCACAGTTTCTATATCCTCTCACATAGAGGTAATGTGACTGACATCAGCCCTTTCCACCAACACACCCTAACTGACATCCTATTACCTCACAGAAGCTTTACTGAGAATGTCCTTTGTTGTCTATATTAACCAATCAGAGCTCAGATTAACAGTAGCAAAATAGAAGCTGAGCTGTGATTGGTTGCTATTGGCAGCCTGATAAATCCCCAGGCAACAGGAAACCCTCCCCCCTGACAGTATATATTAGCTCATACATACACATAATAGACAGGTCATGTGACTGACAGCTGCCGTATTTCCTATATGGTACATTGTTTCTCTTGTAGTTTTGCTGCTTATTAATCAGATTTTAATTGTTGAAGGATAATACCAGACTTGTGTGTGTTTTAGGGCGATTATGTGTCGAGGATGGTGTATGTGTGGTGAAATGTGTGCTGAGGGTGGTATATGTGTTCAAGCACATGGTAGTGTGAGGCGCATTTTGTGTGTGTGTTCATATCTCCGTGTGTGGGGAGTATCCTATGTCGGGGCCCCACCTCAGCAACTGTACGGTATATACTCTTTGGCGACATCGCTCTCATTCTTTAAGTCCCCCTTGTTCACATCTGGTAGCTGTCAATTTGCCTACAACACATTTCCTTTCACTTTTTACCCATTATGTAGATAGGGCCAAAATTGTTTGGTGAACTGGAACGCTCAGGGTTAAAATTTCGCCTCACAACATAGCCTATGACGCTCTCAGGGTCCAGACGTGTGACTGTGCAAAATGTTGTGGCTATAGCTGACAGCTGTCGATTTTCCTCCAACACTTTTCCTTTCCCTTTTTCCCCATTATGTAGATAGGGGCAAAATTGTTTGGTGAATTGGAATGCGCGGGGTTAAAATATCGTCTCACAACATAGCCTATGACGCTCTCGGGGTCCAGACGTGTGACTGTGCAAAATTTTGTGGCTGTAGTTGCGACGGTGTAGATGCCAATCCCGGACATACATACATACATACATACACACATACATACACACACACATTCAGCTTTATATATTAGATATATACATATATACATACTACATACATATATATATAATATATATATATATATATATATATATATATATATATATATATACACATAAAGAAAGAAAGCAGCACAGCTCCTTCAGGGTGCAATTCAGTCCAGCCTCTTCCACTCACTGACTTCAATATGCATGAAATGACTGCAGCACTCCTTTGCTCTTTTCTTATAGCCTTTATTGGGCCTTCAGGTTTACAGGGCAACGTTTTGGGACAAGTCTCCCTTCTTCCAGCAGCTACCCACAACTAAAACAAGGCTTTTAATACTTCTACATCTCATTAACACAAACTTACAGTCTAATTAAATTAGCATAATAAAATACTTCTCTTATCATATCTTGTGCCTAATTACATTTTTCAGTGCATTAATTCTAGTGGTTTATAGTTACTAGTGTTATATCTCCAAGCACTTCTCTTGCTATATTTACACATACTGTCTTTGCTCATTTATCTGTTGTAATACGTTATCTTATTGTCAGCTGATCGATCTCATGACTTTATATATGCACAGCGGCATGGTAGCACTACATACACCTACTGTATTCCACCTTGCGTCTTCCCTCGTGCTTAGGACGCCGGCGCATGCGTACTGGGTGTTGTTTCCAGGCCGTCGTCATGGATATGCCGGATATCCGTCCGACGCCATCTTGCAACTCCCGCGCATGCGCAGTGCGCATTTTGAAGTCTACACCCGATCTTATACACTTACTTCCTCTCACTCTGCTCTGTGTGATTTCTATTGTAGATATTACATTATATATTATCTGTTACCTTACTCTAGAGCTGTCAACCCTTAAGTTCAGGTGCTACCTTTAGTATAGTGAGACATTAATGTTAAATCTCGCTCCCATATATTAATTGCCTTTTATATATGCGGTTATAGCCTGCACAGATATACTTAACCCTTCACCCAGGGTTCCCCTGTCGTGGCATCCTCAAACACCACTTACAAGTTCACCTATCGGCCCACTGTATACAGTTGTTACGCTAATACACAGTAACCAGTCTTGGATCAATAGGGTCACATTACTAATCTTTAGGCCAACCTTATCCATATTCAAGCATTAAATAATGTCTCTTTTGACTAAATATTTCATTTCAATATAATGTTTATTTTTTTATTTTTTTGTATTCTACAATTACACGCTCATTAATTAGATGTTACTCATATCTTTATTACTCATATTGGCAAAAAATCAGATTAGGGCACCACTCCACAAAGGCCGATAGGTTATTACTGTCAGTGGGCAAAGAACACCATCCACGGGGTGACAGTCAAAAAACAAAGTCCAAATTCAACAACAGGAGAAAAGACTGCACTCACCAAGGTGTAGATGAAAACAGCGGTGTCCTTTTTTATGTCAGGGACATAGCACAGATACAGGGAGGGGGTGCCGAGGGTGACGACGGACCGTTTCGGGCGTTTGCCCTTCGACTGGTCACACATGGCTAATGGTGCCTGCTCCCGTCCTATATGGAAGGAGCAGGACCGCCCATTATGGCGTCACCAATCAGCCGTGAATTGCATATATAATAGACAAAACAATATAGAACAAACATTAACAGGCATTGCAATACAGTAAGGAGGCATTTAACTTAATAAAATCATATTACCCTTCGTCATATGGCTAGAGCTCATAGAGGTTCATTGGCAGTGGGCGGAGCTGTCACACACTTATCGCTCCGTTCCCCAGTCTCGCGTGAGCCCCGCGCAGGGTTCTGGGTACTCTCGCGGGAGCCGCGCGGTATTCTGGGGAGCCTCAGCGTGAAGTCGGTAGCCAATCGCAATCGTAGCAAGCAGTAACTAGTGCCGCGATCGCGAATGTGTAGGGGTTGCTAGGCAACAGAACCGCCAGAGTCGCAGAACGTGCCCAGGGTCATCCAAGCAGAGACAGACAGCATAAAATGCGGTCTGAGGGATGTCTATGCTCGGGTGAAAGCCCACCAAACCTACCGACTTACTAATTGCTGGTGATTAGGTGTCAGCCTACGTGAATTTAATTTGTTATAGTTTTAGGAGCAAGAAAGGGTGAAGCACAAGACGATGTATCAGGTGGGCACAGTAATAAACCTACATCATGACAGTTATCACTTGAGGCTCAAAACAACTGAGAACAGCTATTATTATCAAAAGCCTTCCTATAAAGGACCCCATCCAATACAGTCCAATAGCCCACTTTTTTCAAAGTCTCATAGTCAAGGGCCAACACGCAACTTGACTACATAACTAAAGTAGAGACTACCCTACGCGCAATTAGTGTGTGATTTCAACTCCCACAAGCTCACTGCCTGAAAACACGTGGAGAAACAATATATGTACATACAACATTAAAGCGCAGAAATTATTAACCTTTTCCGGAGGGGGATAAAATGAGGTATCCAGCTGATGACAGCTTGGGCACTGGAAGAATCCATAAGGAGACATATTGCTCCAACCACCAGAGTACCAGCAAACTCTAGTCAATCTATTTTTAAAAAAAGATCAAAATGAGCATCAAGAGCTTTTATTCAAATAAACACGGCCAAATCCAATTTGTCATTGAGACCAAGTGGGCCCTGTGCATCCAAATTCAGGATCCAATTGGCCTCAATTTGTAGCAGACGCTTGTGCTGATCTCCTCCATTCCTTGAAGGATACAGCCTTTCAATCCCAACAAAATGCAAAACACTTGCATCTCCGTTATGAACATCGGTGACATGCTGGATGAGTCTAGGGGAACCTTTTTTCCTTAAAATAGACCCAAAATGTTCTCTAACTCTGACAAAAAGTAGTCTAATGGTCTTACCCACATAGAAACGCTTGCAGGGACACCAGATGGCATACACAACCCACTTGGTGCGGCAATTGATGAAAGAATTTATTTTAATCATTCGTCCTCCTATATCAATACAGGGGCCAACACCAAGCTGGGGACACCAATTGCAGTGTCCACATGTGAAATTCCCTTTTAAACGCTTCAGGCTTAACCAATTATTCCCGCTGTCTATCTTTTTTATCCTTTTCTACACCAACATGTCACCCAAGTTTTTACACCTGTATGTTACAATTGAAGTGGGAGAAATTTTGGTCAAGGTTTTGTCAGCTTCAACAATATGCCAATGCCTTCTTATAGCAGCTGCTATACGTGAAAACATTGGGCCGTGTCTAAAATTAAAAAATAATTTTTTGATTGAACGTTGTTGCTGGTATACAGAGGCCTAACAGGGTCGTGGAGGGACCGATCAGTCGCCCGGATCCGGGCTTTTTTCAAAACATGAGGGGGATATCCTCGCCGTAACAAATCGTGCTCTAGTCGATCGGCCTGCAATTCGAAATTTTCATCAACATTATTTATACGTTTAAAACGCAGAAATTGGCTGAATGGCAAGCCCGTTCTGGTATGCTCAGGGTGGGCGCTGTGAAAGTGCAACAGCGAGTTCGTGGCTGTGAATTTCTTAAACACTGACCTAATCAGTTTGTTATCTAGTAACTCAAGTTTTACATCCAGGAACTCTAATGACTTATCCCCGAAAATCAAGGTGAAGGCCATGTTATACGAGTTTTGATTTAAGTAGGCCACGAACTGGCTAAACTCCTCCACATCGCCCTCCATACAATTAGCACGTCATCGACGTATCTGATATAGTGTCTTAGGAATTTCAGAGAAGGATTCTTTTGAGTAAACACATATTCTTCCTCAAAGGCAGCCAGAAAGAGGTTGGCCAGGGTACAAGCAACTGGAGTACCCATGGCCACTCCACCTCTCTGGGCATACCAATGATCGAGAAAACTGAATACATTATGAGTCAGAATGAACTCTAACGCTTCACATACAAAATCGGTCACATCTATATTAACTTCATTGTTGGTCAGCAACCTTCTTACCACCGCCACAGCCAATGTTTGTGGAATCCTCGTGTATAAGCTCTCGATATCTATAGAAGCTAACTTCTAATTGTTGCTCCAGTTTATCTGATCTATAATGTTCACGAAATAGGTTACGGTGGCAAGATATGGGTGCAGAAACCAATCCACAAATTGTGACAAAGGCTCAAGGAGGGAACCGATAGCGGACACGATAGGCCTACCTGGAGGGGCGGACAGATCCTTGTGGATTTTAGGGAGGCAATACCAATGTGGCCTAGTCGGGAACTCGGGATACAGCCTCTCAGCTTCTTTAATAGATAGTACATTCCTATGTACATAGGATCTTAAAAATGAAAATAATTTCTTTTGATGCTCCAGAGTGGGATCTCCCGACAAGGCCACATAGGTATCCCTCCGTTCTAACTGTCTGAACGCCTCCGCCAGGTAGGCTGCTCTGGGGAGCAGAACAATACTACCACCTTTGTCCGCTTTTCGGAACACTGTATCCGACCATTGTCTCATTTCTTTAATAGCATGGATTTCACCTCGTGATAAATTCCTAGGGGGGTCGGGGTAAACCAAGGCTTTTATATCCCGGTCTACTAGCTCAGTAAACAGATCTAAATTATCTCCCTGTCATCATCCTTGGTTCACAAAGCGTCAATTGTGGTCCCATCATGGGATCACAATTGACCCTTTGTGAACCAAGGATCCTGACCTGACATGACCTCACTGCGATCATGAGCTGTCAGTCTATGGGCAGACAGAGCAGTCTATGCATAGACTGACAGCTCATGATCGCAGTGAGGTCATGTCAGGTCAGGATCCTTGGTTCACAAAGGGTCAATTGTGATCCTATCATGGGATCACAATTGACCCCTGTGTGAACCAAGGATCCTGACCTGCCATGACCTTACTGAGGTCATGAGCTGTCAGTCCCCTGGTAGTCAGAGCAGTTTCTGCTCTGTCTGCGCATGCCCCTGACAGAACAGGAAGTCGGCGCAGGGGGCTGGATGAAAGAAGATCCCGGCCGGTAAGTATGCACCGGTGACCGGGGGGAGGGGTATGACGCTGGTGACTGGGAGGGGTGACAGGGGAGTGACCAAGGGAGCGTTCATCTCCCTCCCATCTGACAGCTCAGATGGGAGGGAGATAATTGCAGCGGCGGCGGCGGCTGAGGACCGGAGCTGGGGGGGGGGGAAGCGGCTGAAGACCGGACCCGGGGGGGGAAGGGGTAGTGAGGGGACCCGGAGGCAGGGGGCTTATTCCTCTCTGAAGTGACACGTGTGACATGTCACATCAGTGAGGAATCCACAGCAGGGGGCTGCAGGCGGCCGGCAGCGCTGCTTCTGAAGCGCTGCGGCTGCATTTTAGGAGGAAAGGAGGGGGTGGGGGCCGGGTACCGGTACCTGTGTACCGGTACCAGAGGACAGGGAAAGACATTTTCTCTGTCATGCCACAGGTTTGATCCTTTGGCATGACAGAGAAATCATTATTTTACCGGCGGTTCACTGTATATTTATGTGATCACGGTTATACACCGGTAAACGGTGTATAACCATGATCACATGGCGGGTACCGGTAAAAACCGGCCCGATTCATAATCTGCAGGGTCTCAGCTACCCCTGGTAGCTGAAACCCCGGAGATTTTCGGCCACTGGGGGGCGCTACAGGGCTTATTCTGTTAGGACTTATTTAAACGTCCTAACAGAATAAGGACCCTGTTTTTAGGACGTTTATATACAGTGGGCCGTCACTAAGGTGTTAAAGTTATTAATCACATCAAAGCACACGCCCTGAACTCACGTCTGTTCGAGCAGCTCTGTGAGGAGATGGACGCGGAGCACCAACGTCTTCTCTTACACACAGAAGTTAGATGGCTTTCTAAAGGTCGAGCACCGGCCAGAGTTTTTGAGTTACTAGAACCGCTTCATAGAATTTTTTTTAGAAAAAGAATCGCCACTTGCAGCACATTTCAGTAGCAAGGAATGGGTCACAAAACTTGCTTACTTGTGTGACATATTCAACTTGTTGAATGAACTTCATTTGTCACTTCAGGGGAAAATGACAACTGCCTTCAAGTTGGCAGATAAAGTTGCTGCATTCAAAGCCAAACTGGAAGTGTGGGGACGGCGAGTGAGAATAGGGATATTTGACATGTTTCAAACATTTGCAGGGATTTTGGAAGAGACCGAGCCTGAGCCTTCAGTCTCCCAACTGGTGCATGATCACTTTTCTCAGCTTTCAGTAGAGTTTGAGAGTTACTTTCCAACCACAAAAGACCCACGAACGAGGAAGGAATGAATTCGCAACCCATTTGTGAACAAGCCAAGTGAATCGACCTTGTCCGTACTTGAAGAAGACCAACTGCTTGAGATTGCAAATGATGGCAGCCTTAAAAGTATGTTTGAGACCTCAAATCTCACAACGTTCTGGATTGAAGTCAAGACAGAATATCCTGAGATTGCCACAAAAGCACTAAAAACTCTGCTTCCATTTCCAACATCCTATCTTTGTGAAACTGGATTTTCTGCAATGACACAGCAAAAACGAGATTACAGAGCAGACTGGACAAAAGGAACACACTTCGGGTGTCACTGTCTCCCATCACCCCTAGATGGAACTGTCTTGTTGCAGGAAAGCAAGCCCAGTGCTCCCACTAATCCAGGGAATCAAGCCCAGAGTTCCCACTGATTCTGAACCTATGGTGAGTTGAGTCCCATTTACATTATAAATGTCAATTAAATAAGTATGCACTGACTGTGTTGTACGACTACTAAACTACAACCCTATAACCCCGCCACATCTGACCAAAGCCCCGCCCATATGCCACCCTGCCCTACCGGGCCTTGGGAATATAGTCTTCCTTGAAGCCGGTCCCCGAAGCAAAAAAGGTTGGGGACCCCTGATCTACAAGACTTGTATTTACAATGAGATGCTTATCACAAGGTAGGTAATTACATTACCCACTTTAAATACTAGCAGGCTCCTAGAAATCTTGTGTAACCCATGAGTGGCATATTACAAGTTTGCAAACCAAAATACAATATTGTCTGGATAAATAAGAAATCCTCATAGGTTATACATTAAAGGGAACCAACCACCTCAGATGAGGTCTATAAGCAGTTAATACATGTCCCTGCACCCTAACTACACCTTTCCAGCTATGTTTTTGCTAAGATTATTGATAAAAGCAAACCGAAATATGCACTTTGCAAACTTACATTCCTGCGTACTTGAGGGCGTCTCCCCCGGGCTCTCGTACTAGAGGGCTGTGCCTTGTGCAGCATGATTGGCTTCCCTACCCCTCCCTCTCTCTTTGCAGGACGTCACATTAGGGCGTTATATTATCTTTGTGTGGGCGGCGATGCAAGGCAGCTCCCGTCCCTGCACGTCATCGGAGCGAGACAGGGTCACGTGCACTAAGCATCGTCACTTCCTGTCGGCTCCGTGTGCAGACGAGAAGCTGATGGATGGATTGCCTGTGAGGCTCAGACCAAACGCTGAGCGGGCTTGTTATTAGCATTCACTAAGCTGAGCTACTGCAGGTACTCAGCTCGACCAGTTCAATACTGCTCCACCTGAGAGCCGATGTCATCATTAGTCTCATTCCCCATGCATCTCCCCTTTAGCATAATTGTGATTTGTACTTTATCCTTTTTATAAAAAGTGCATTAGTGGTTAAAGTTTTACAAGCACAATGGGCATACACATTCAATTTATAAGTAGCTACATGCTCCAAGGGACTTAGACAAGAGTCTGAAGGATCACAAGTGGTGAGAAAACATGATCACAGGCTCTAATATGGCAGGGGCAGGGATGACATGCTAACATGGTCAGGGATGACATGAACAGAGGGTCACACATGACATGATCTCATGTGCATAGATGACATGATCATATGTGCATAGATGGCATGATCTCATGTGCATAGATGACATGATCATATGTGCATAGATGGCATGATCTCATGTGCATAGATGGCATGATCTCTTCTGCATAGATGACATCATCTTCTGTGCATAGATGACATGATGTCCTGTGCATAGATGGCATGATCTCATGTGCATAGATGGCATGATCATATGTGCATAGATGGCATGATCTCTTGTGCATAGATGGCATGATCATATGTGTATAGATGGCATGATCTCTTGTGCATAGATGACATCATCTTCTGTGCATAGATGACATGATGTCCTGTGCATAGATGGCATGATCTCATGTGCATAGATGACATCATCTTCTGTGCATAGATGACATGATCTCTTGTGCATAGATGGCATGATCATATGTTCATAGATGGCATGATCTCTTGTGCATAGATGGCATGATCATATGTGCATAGATGGCATGATCTCTTCTGCATAGATGACATCATCTTCTGTGCATAGATGACATGATGTCCTGTGCATAGATGGCATGATCTCATGTGCATAGATGGCATTATCATCTGTTCATAGATGGCATGATCTCATGTGCATATATGACATGATAACGTGTGCATAGACGACATGATAACATGTGCATAGATGTCATGATCTCATGTGCATAGATGACATGATCTCATGTGCATAGATGGCATGATCTCCTGTGCATAGATGGCATGATCTCATGTGCATAGATGGCATAGATCTCTTGTGCATTGATGGCATGATCATATGTGCATAGATGACATGATCTCTTGTGCATAGATGGCATGATCTCATGTGCATAGATGACATAATCTTCTGTGCATAGATGACATGATCTCTTGTGCATAGATGGCATGATCTCATGTGCATAGATGACATCATCTTCTGTGCATAGATGACATGATGTCCTGTGCATAGATGGCATGATCTCATGTGCATAGATGACATGATCATATGTGCAAGATGACATGATGTCCTGTGCATAGATGACATGATCATATGTGCATAGATGACATGATCATATGTGCATAGATGGCATGATCTCATGTGCATAGATGGCATGATCATATGTGCATAGATGGCATGATCTCTTGTGCATAGATGACATCATCTTCTGTGCATAGATGACATGATGTCCTGTGCATAGATGCATGATCTCATTGCATAATGATGCATATTTCTTGATAATGACATGATCTTTTGCAAATGGCATGACATTATGTTCATAGAGGTATCTACATGTCAAGGATGCAGATCAATGTTCATAGAGGTATGATCTCATGTCATAGATGGCATGATCTATGGATAGATGACATGAATGACTCATGGTGCAACATGACAAGCTCATGGCATAGATGACATGTCAATGTGCAAGATGCTGACAGTGCAAATGACATGATCTATGTGCATAGATGGCATGATCTCATGTGCATAGATGGCATGATCTCTTTGCATAGATGACATATCTTCTGTGCATAGATGACATGATTCCTGTGCATAGATGGCATGATCTCATGTGCATAATGCATGATCATATGTGCATAGATGGCATGATCTCTGTGCATAGATGGCATGATCATATGTGATAGATGGCATGATCTCTTGTGCATAGATGACATATTCTGTGCATAGATGGCATGATCCTGTGCATAGATGACATGATCTCATGTGCATAGATGACATATCCTGTGCATAGATGACATGATCTCTTGTGCATAGATGACATATCATATGTCATAGATGGCATGATCTCTTGTGCATAGATGGCATGATCATATGTCATAGATGGCATGATCTCTTTGCATAGATGACATATCTTCTGTGCATAGATGACATGATTCCTGTGCATAGATGCATATCTCTGTGCATAGATGACATATCTCTGTCATAGATGGCATGATCTCATGTGCATAGATGCATGATCACTGTCATAGATGATATCATGTGCATAATGCATGATATGTGCATAGAGACATGATCATGTGCATAGATGCATGATCTCTGTGCATAGATGACATGATTCATGTGCATAGATGGCATGATCTCTTGTGCATGATGGCATGATCTCATGTGCATATGGCAAATGATCTCTCTGTGCATGATGCATATCTCTGTGCATAGATGACATGATCTCTTGTGCATAGATGCATGATCTCATGTGCATAGATGACATATCTTTGTGCATAGATGACATGATTCTGTGCATAGATGGCATGATCTCATGTGCATAGATGACATATCTTGTGCATAGATGACATGATGTCCTGTGCATAGATGCATGATCTCATGTGCATAGATGACATGATCATATGTGCAAGATGGCATGATCTCTGTGCATAGATGGCATGATCATATGTGCATAGATGGCATGATCTTGTGCATAGATGCATCATCTCTGTGCATAGATGACATGATCCTGTGCATAGATGGCATGATCTCATGTGCATAGATGACATCATCTTCTGTGCATAGATGACATGATTCTTGTGCATAGATGGCATGATCATATGTTCATAGATGGCATGATCTCATGTGCATAGATGGCATGATCATATGTTCATAGATGGCATGATCTCATGTGCATAGATGGCATATCAATGTGCATAGATGGCATGATATGTGCATAGATGCATGATCTCATGTCATAGATGACATGAGATCATATGTGCATAGATGACATGATCTCTGTGCATAGATGGCATGATCTCATTGCATAGATGGCATGATCTCCTGTGCATAGATGACATAATCTTCTGTGCATAGATGACATGATGTCCTGTGCATAGATGCATGATCTCATGTGCATAGATGACATATCATATGTGCATAGATGGCATGATCTCATGTGCATAGATGCATGATCTCTTCTGCATAGATGACATCATCTTCTGTGCATAGATGACATGATGTCCTGTGCATAGATGGCATGATCTCATGTGCATAGATGACATGATCATATGTGCAAGATGGCATGATGTCCTGTGCATAGATGACATGATCATATGTGCATAGATGACATGATCATATGTGCATAGATGGCATGATCTCATGTGCATAGATGGCATGATCATATGTGCATAGATGGCATGATCTCTTGTGCATAGATGACATCATCTTCTGTGCATAGATGACATGATGTCCTGTGCATAGATGGCATGATCTCATGTGCATAGATGACATCATCTTCTGTGCATAGATGACATGATCTCTTGTGCATAGATGGCATGATCATATGTTCATAGTGGCATGATCTCATGTGCATAGATGGCATGATCATATGTGCATAGATGGCATGATCTCATGTCCATAGATGGCATGATCTCATGTGCATAGATGACATGATCATATGTGCATAGATGACATGATCTCTTGTGCATAGATGGCATGATCTCATGTGCATAGATGGCAGATCTCCTGTGCATAGATGACATAATCTTCTGTGCATAGATGACATGATGTCCTGTGCATAGATGGCATGATCTCATGTGCATAGATGACATGATCATATGTGCATAGATGGCATGATCTCATGTGCATAGATGGCATGATCTCTTCTGCATAGATGACATCATCTTCTGTGCATAGATGACATGATGTCCTGTGCATAGATGGCATGATCTCATGTGCATAGATGGCATGATCATATGTGCATAGATGGCATGATCTCTTGTGCATAGATGGCATGATCATATGTGCATAGATGGCATGATCTCTTGTGCATAGATGACATCATCTTCTGTGCATAGAATGACATGATGTCCTGTGCATAGATGGCATGATCTCATGTGCATAGATGACATCATCTTCTGTGCATAGATGACATGATCTCTTGTGCATAGATGGCATGATCATATGTTCATAGATGGCATGATCTCATGTGCATAGATGGCATTATCATCTGATTCATAGATGGCATGATCTCATGTGCATATATGACATGATAACGTGTGCATAGACGACATGATAACATGTGCATAGATGTCATGATCTCATGTGCATAGATGACATGATCTCATGTGCATAGATGGCATGATCTCCTGTGCATAGATGGCATGATCTCATGTGCATAGATGGCATGATCTCTTGTGCATTGATGGCATGATCATATGTGCATAGATGACATGATCTCTTGTGCATAGATGCCATGATCTCATGTGCATAGATGACATAAATCTTCTGTGCATAGATGACATGATCTCTTGTGCATAGATGGCATGATCTCATGTGCATAGATGACATCATCTTCTGTGCATAGATGACATGATGTCCTGTGCATAGATGGCATGATCTCATGTGCATAGATGACATGATCATATGTGCATAGATGACATGATGTCCTGTGCATAGATGACATGATCATATGTGCATAGATGACATGATCATATGTGCATAGATGGCATGATCTCATGTGCATAGATGGCATGATCATATGTGCATAGATGGCATGATCTCTTGTGCATAGATGACATCATCTTCTGTGCATAGATGACATGATGTCCTGTGCATAGATGGCATGATCTCATGTGCATAGATGACATCATCTTCTGTGCATAGATGACATGATCTCTTGTGCATAGATGGCATGATCATATGTTCATAGATGGCATGATCTCATGTGCATAGATGGCATGATCTCATGTCCATAGATGGCATGATCTCATGTCCATAGATGGCATGATCTCATGTGCATAGATGACATGATGTCCTGTGCATAGATGGCATGATCTCATGTGCATAGATGACATGATCATATGTGCATAGATGACATGATCTCTTGTGCATAGATGGCATGATCTCATGTGCATAGATGGCATGATCTCCTGTGCATAGATGACATAATCTTCTGTGCATAGATGACATGATGTCCTGTGCATAGATGGCATGATCTCATGTGCATAGATGGCATGATCATATGTTCATAGATGGCATGATCTCATGTGCATAGATGGCATTATCATCTGTTCATAGATGGCATGATCTCATGTGCATATATGACATGATAACGTGTGCATAGACGACATGATAACATGTGCATAGATGTCATGATCTCATGTGCATAGATGACATGATCTCATGTGCATAGATGGCATGATCTCATGTGCATAGATGACATAATCTTCTGTGCATAGATGACATGATCTCTTGTGCATAGATGGCATGATCTCATGTGCATAGATGACATGATCATATGTGCATAGATGGCATGATCTCATGTGCATAGATGGCATGATCATATGTGCATAGATGACATGATCTCTTGTGCATAGATGGCATGATCTCATGTCCATAGATGACATGATCATATGTGCATAGATGGCATGATCTCATGTGCATAGATGACATCATCTTCTGTGCATAGATGACATGATGTCCTGTGCATAGATGGCATGATCTCTTGTGCATAGACGACATGATAACATGTGCATAGATGGCATGATCACAGGATCACTGATGACATGAGCACGGGTTCACAGATGAAATGATAACATGGTCAGGGATGACATGAGCAAAGGGTTCACACATGACATGATAACATGTGCAGAGATGATATGAACAGAGGGTCACAGATGACATGAACAGAGGGTCACACATGACATGATAACATGTGCAGAGATAACATGAGCAGAGATTCACAGATGACATGATAACATGGTGAGAAATAACATGAACTGAGGTTCGCAGATGACATGAACAGAGGTTCACACATGACATGAACAGAGGGTCACACATGACATGATAACATGTGCAGAGATGACATGAGCAGAGATTCACAGATGACATGATAACATGGTGAGAAATAACATTAACAGAGGTTCGCAGATGACATGAACAGAGGGTCACACATGACATGATAACATGTGCAGAGATGACATGAGCACAGGTTCACAGATGACATGAGCAGAGACTCACTGATGACATAACGACAGGGATGCCCACAGACATGATCATCCCGTAGAACAATAACTATATTATTACATCACTAAATAAATGTTTATATTGTTGCCATATGAAGAATCCCCTACAAATTGGTCTTCAACGAGTCGACAAGAGAAATAAAGAACTAACTATCGTCATGTCGGAACACAATGTAAGTATTTTTCTGTTATATAAAAATATAAACTTATTAGATTTTATATTGCAATGATGGATCCAAATTTATTGTTTACGATTTCAGATTGAATTGCCTGCAACAAGTAATGTAGAGGATGGAGAATTGGTTGCACTGACTATAATTCCGGTTAGTGAATTATCAATCACTTCATCAACTTACCTAGAAGTGTTTGAGGTGTATAGTGAAGCCAGTGATGTGACTCAACGGTTATTGCTCGATCAGGTACATAGTTTGTAAACAATACAATAAATTACAAAATAAAAATATGTATAAAATCGTTATAACATTTCTTTTTTTATTGTGCATATTACATTAGGAAATGGAAGAAAACATCAACTCGCCACAGACGAGAGATGATTCCACAGAAAATCCTGAAGATACCCTTTCTGTTACCTTGGATGATGTAAGTATATAATGTAAAAATCTATTACGCTATGATCATTCTCCCTGCTTAGCGCTGGCTATAAGGCAGCGCTAATCAGGGAGCGATGTTGGAGGTGGCTCCCATGGCCTGATCGCTGGGGAGATCTGCCTGTTTGACAGCTCCCCAGCGATCAGGTAACGACGCTCCAGCGATCCCAGCAAGTCGTTATCGCTGTTGGGATCGTTGGAGCAATCGTTATGTGTGACAGCACTATAAGTCTGCAAACAGCTTATCATTGTTTCGGTCTCTGTTCCAAACTCACTAAATATTTACGTTAACTTAATCAACAGATAAACTTTGCTCCTGTCACTCAGCAGGGTCATTTATTTCACCATTCAATAGTTGACGTATCACTTCTTGATTTAGATAGCCAACGGATGGAATGCATTACATCTCATCAATTATGATAAAGATGTTTTGCTGTTGTTATATTTCTTGTGAACGTCGCCTATGTGTGCCTTGAACAGAGACTTTTAAATATTTTTTTTATTTTTACAAAATTAATTTATTGTAAGCTAATTTTAAATCACATTGTGACTAGCTTTATTACGTGAAATAATAATTAATATAGATAAAATATTAATAAGATATTTATCTGTAATTTTTTTATTTACCTTTGCATAAAAGATACACTAAAATGTTATTATTCTATCCTGTTTTGCTACAGGATGTTAAGGCGATCAGCTTATCGCACTTTTACATCTTGGGTACATGGGTTCCTTGGTAAAGGTAACAGAAGACCGATCCCTTCATGTGTAGTAACTAAAATCCGAACGATGTTCCCAGATCCACAGCAAGATTACGTCGGATTCAAGTATTCACAGGAGCTTCCTGCTGAATTTACATTGTATGAGTAGTGTTATCTAACTAGTGGAGTAATTCAAAATTTTGAAAGATAAAAAATTGAAAAGAAACGGTTATATGACGTTGACTTGACGTTATTTCAATTAATAAAAGTTATTTTACAGATTGTAAAATTGCATATGTAACAGCTGAGCACAAGATGTTTACAAATTTATTGTTTTTTTAAAAAAACTTCTATTTTGTTAGAATGTTAAATATTTCTATCGTCAAAAAGACCAAAAAAATAAAAAATTTACTTTTTGAGTTTCATTCTTTCTTAGTTTTTATTTCTTTTAAAAAGAATAAGTTTTCATCATTTTTAAATATTTTTTTATAATTTATTTAGGAGAAATAAGTTTATTTAAATTTTTTTTTGGAGGCTGTCATTGATTTCACAGTGACAATATTGTTAGACAATACAACACAGAGTTATCATCCGCATATGAATGTTTTTTTTTTTTTTTTTTTTTTTTTTTTTTTAATAACAATGGGGCTATCATCATTCCATTGTTAATTAAAGTAGTATCTCTATGTCTTGCAAAAGTTTCTTTTTGTTGACTCAAAGATAAATTTGTGCTATGCTTGTTTGTGATCATGACATCTGTCACCCTGTGATCATGACATCAGTGATCCTGTGATCATGCCATCTATGCACAATGTTATCATGCCATCTATGCACAGGACATCATGTCATCTATGCACAGAAGATGATGTCATCTATGCACAAGAGATCATGCCATCTATGCACATATGATCATGCCATCTATGCACATATGATCATGCCATCTATGCACATGAGATCATGCCATCTATGCACAGGACATCATGTCATCTATGCACAGAGATGATGTCATCTATGCACATGAGATCATGCCATCTATGCACAAGAGATCATGTCATCTATGCACAGAAGATTATGTCATCTATGCACATGAGATCATGCCATCTATGCACATGAGATCATGCCATCAATGCACAAGAGATCATGCCATCTATGCACATGAGATCATGCCATCTATGCACATGAGATCATGCCATCTATGCACATGAGATCATGTCATCTATGCACATGAGATCATGACATCTATGCACATGTTATCATGTCGTCTATGCACACGTTATCATGTCGTATATGCACATGAGATCATGCCATCTATGAACAGAAGATGATGTCATCTATGCACATGAGATCATGCCATCTATGCACAGGACATCATGTCATCTATGCACAGAAGATGATGTCATCTATGCACAAGAGATCATGCCATCTATGCACATATGATCATGCCATCTATGCACATATGATCATGCCATCTATGCACAAGAGATCATGCCATCTATGCACATATGATCATGCCATCTATGCACATGAGATCATGCCATCTATGCACAGGACATCATGTCATCTATGCACAGGACATCATGTCATCTATGCACATATGATCATGTCATCTATGCACATGAGATCATGCCATCTATGCACAGGACATCATGTCATCTATGCACAGAAGATGATGTCATCTATGCACATGAGATCATGCCATCTATGCACAAGAGATCATGTCATCTATGCACAGAAGATTATGTCATCTATGCACATGAGATCATGCCATCTATGCACATGAGATCATGCCATCAATGCACAAGAGATCATGCCATCTATGCACATGAGATCATGCCATCTATGCACATGAGATCATGCCATCTATGCACAGGAGATCATGCCATCTATGCACATGAGATCATGTCATCTATGCACATGAGATCATGACATCTATGCACATGTTATCATGTCGTCTATGCACACGTTATCATGTCATATATGCACATGAGATCATGCCATCTATGAACATATGATCATGCCATCTATGCACAAGAGATCATGTCATCTATGCACAGAAGATGATGTCATCTATGCACATGAGATCATGACATCTATGCACATGTTATCATGTCGTCTATGCACACGTTATCATGTCATATATGCACATGAGATCATGCCATCTATGCACAGGAGATCATGCCATCTATGCACATATGATCATGCCATCTATGCACATGAGATCATGCCATCTATGCACAGGAGATCATGCCATCTATGCACAGGACATCATGTCATCTATGCACAGAAGATGATGGAAGATTATGTCATCTATGCACAGGAGATCATGCCATCTATGCACATGAGATCATGCCATCTATGCACAAGAGATCATGTCATCTATGCACATATGATCATGTCATCTATGCACATGAGATCATGCCATCTATGGACATGAGATCATGCCATCTATGCACATATGATCATGCCATCTATGCACATGAGATCATGCCATCTATGAACATATGATCATGCCATCTATGCACAAGAGATCATGTCATCTATGCACAGAAGATGATGTCATCTATGCACATGAGATCATGCCATCTATGCACAGGACATCATGTCATCTATGCACAGAAGATGATGTCATCTATGCACAAGAGATCATGCCATCTATGCACATATGATCATGCCATCTATGCACATGAGATCATGCCATCTATGCACATATGATCATGTCATCTATGCACATATGATCATGTCATCTATGCACAGGACATCATGTCATCTATGCACATATGATCATGTCATCTATGCACATGAGATCATGCCATCTATGCACAGGACATCATGTCATCTATGCACAGAAGATGATGTCATCTATGCACATGAGATCATGCCATCTATGCACAAGAGATCATGTCATCTATGCACAGAAGATTATGTCATCTATGCACATGAGATCATGCCATCTATGCACAAGAGATCATGTCATCTATGCACATATGATCATGCCATCAATGCACAAGAGATCATGCCATCTATGCACATGAGATCATGCCATCTATGCACAGGAGATCATGCCATCTATGCACATGAGATCATGTCATCTATGCACATGAGATCATGACATCTATGCACATGTTATCATGTCGTCTATGCACACGTTATCATGTCATATATGCACATGAGATCATGCCATCTATGAACAGATGATAATGCCATCTATGCACATGAGATCATGCCATCTATGAACATATGATCATGCCATCTATGCACAAGAGATCATGTCATCTATGCACAGAAGATGATGTCATCTATGCACATGAGATCATGCCATCTATGCACAGGACATCATGTCATCTATGCACAGAAGATGATGTCATCTATGCACAAGAGATCATGCCATCTATGCACATATGATCATGCCATCTATGCACAAGAGATCATGCCATCTATGCACATATGATCATGCCATCTATGCACATGAGATCATGCCATCTATGCACAGGACATCATGTCATCTATGCACAGAAGATGATGTCATCTATGCAGAAGAGATCATGCCATCTATGCACATGAGATCATGCCATCTATGCACAGGACATCATGTCATCTATGCACAGAAGATTATGTCATCTATGCACAGGAGATCATGCCATCTATGCACATGAGATCATGCCATCTATGCACAAGAGATCATGTCATCTATGCACATATGATCATGTCATCTATGCACATGAGATCATGCCATCTATGGACATGAGATCATGCCATCTATGCACATATGATCATGCCATCTATGCACATGAGATCATGCCATCTATGAACATATGATCATGCCATCTATGCACAAGAGATCATGTCATCTATGCACAGAAGATGATGTCATCTATGCACATGAGATCATGCCATCTATGCACAGGACATCATGCCATCTATGCACAAGAGATCATGCCATCTATGCACATATGATCATGCCATCTATGCACATGAGATCATGCCATCTATGCACAGGACATCATGTCATCTATGCACAGAAGATGATGTCATCTATGCAGAAGAGATCATGCCATCTATGCACATGAGATCATGCCATCTATGCACATATGATCATGTCATCTATGCACATGAGATCATGCCATCTATGCACATATGATCATGTCATCTATGCACATGAGATCATGTCATGTGTGACCCTCTGTTCATGTCATCCCTGACCATGTTAGCATGTCATCCCTGCCCCTGCCATATTAGAGCCTGTGATCATGTTTTCTCACCACTTGTGATCCTTCAGACTCTTGTCTAAGTCCCTTGGAGCATGTAGCTACTTATAAATTGAATGTGTATGCCCATTGTGCTTGTAAAACTTTAACCACTAATGCACTTTTTATAAAAAGGATAAAGTACATATCACAATTATGCTAAAGGGGAGATGCATGGGGAATGAGACTAATGATGACATCGGCTCTCAGGTGGAGCAGTATTGAACTGGTCGAGCTGAGTACCTGCAGTAGCTCAGCTTAGTGAATGCTAATAACAAGCCCGCTCAGCGTTTGGTCTGAGCCTCACAGGCAATCCATCCATCAGCTTCTCGTCTGCACACGGAGCCGACAGGAAGTGACGATGCTTAGTGCACGTGACCCTGTCTCGCTCCGATGACGTGCAGGGACGGGAGCTGCCTTGCATCGCCGCCCACACAAAGATAATATAACGCCCTAATGTGACGTCCTGCAAAGAGAGAGGGAGGGGTAGGGAAGCCAATCATGCTGCACAAGGCACAGCCCTCTAGTACGAGAGCCCGGGGGAGACGCCCTCAAGTACGCAGGAATGTAAGTTTGCAAAGTGCATATTTCGGTTTGCTTTTATCAATAATCTTAGCAAAAACATAGCTGGAAAGGTGTAGTTAGGGTGCAGGGACATGTATTAACTGCTTATAGACCTCATCTGAGGTGGTTGGTTCCCTTTAAAGGGGTCCATTTTGTCACAACGTCTGCTCCAGGCTCAGATAGGTGCTACTGCCAATTACTGATTTTAAGGACTGTGCTACATGGGTAGTGTTGCTGGGCATAGTGATTGTTGATGTGAGGTCACCACTGAAGCAAAACAGTTGAGACCAGACAGCGGTAGAGATACAGCGTTGGTCCAAAGTGGAATGGGTAAATAACAGTTTCAGGCTGCAGGAAGGTTAGATGAAACTGCACAAACTCTTTAATTTGACTGGTTGCAGTGGTCAAATACCAGGTGAAAAAAAAGAATCATCGCTGGATTAGGAGGCAAATAAAGAGCAAATGACTATTTGCATGGTGGTCACTTATGACAGTGTTACAAGAGTGAGGAATGGCAGGATGCAAGCAGAATACACTGGTAAATGCACCAATTTGAAACCCTAACTTACCTCTGTGCAGTAGTAGTGATTGCATCAATAACCTCCATAATTCTGTGCAGAGCTGAATCAGTGCCAATTGTCATGTCAGTACCACAGAAGTCATTATCAATGGAGCCCACCAGTCCAACAATATTCAAGTGAGAATATTTTGCAGCAACATTTTTAGTTATTTTTCCTGTAATAAAATAAGGCCAAATATAATTTACATATGCAGCTCTAACGAGAATGACTGACATTCGCCAAGTTTAAAGGTATGTCCACAGATAACTAATACACAGCAGATTTTCCACTACACATTGGAAATGCCACCATGTGGATAACCATTGTGTACTACAGTGCATGCTAAGTGGCTGAGAGATTTAAGAAACGTCATCCACACATCCTGGAGAAAATCTGCAGAATTAGTTGCCCTGAGGATTTAAAATTCACAGTATGTCAATTTATGCTACATATTTTACCTACAGATTTTACCTTCTGCAATGCAAAGAGTGAAATCTGTGCAAAACTGCAACAAAGAAAAAAAACCTGGAGGGGGATCAATCCCTTGTCGATGTATTCTTCATTAAACAAAACATTGCACACTTCAATTCCAGAATACAAGGTCCCAACTTAAACCAACAACTGAACATAGGATTTTTTTTTTTATGATTTTACTGAAAGAAACACTACATTTATTATACATAATTATCATATCTTAAAAATATGAAAATTACAAATACCACAGCAATGCGGTTTCGGCACTTGCGGCAAATGCGGCCGCGAAAAAAAACGGTGCAAGCAGCGTTTTTTTTCGCGGCCGCCCCTGCCGCAAGTGCCGAAACCGCACTTGCCGCATCTGCCGCACCCTTACCGCAAGCCCCATAGACATTGCATGGGGCTTGCCGCAAGTGTGCCGCAAGTGTCGCGGTTATGCGGTAATCGCGGCAGATGCGGTTTTTTCACCGCATCTGCCTCGATTTGAAATTACCGCTGATGTGAAAGGGCCCTTAAAACGTTTAGCACATCTCATTACAGCGCTCCCATAATTGTTACCGGTGTCAGTCTTCTGAACTACCTGCACTTACCTCCTTTAACCAACTCTTCAAGCAGACCTTGCCACTCCTTCCTAAAAATATTTGCTCCAGTTAAGCTTCCATCACCACCAATGACACATAAATTTGTTATACCATGCTGAACAAGATTAAAGGCAGCAGACAAACGCCCTTCATGAGTGGTAAATGCTTTACACCGTGCACTACCAATGATTGTGCCACCCTACAATAGAAACAAACAGTAATAAAGACAACATAAACAGCTAAGTGAATGAAAAAACATAATATTAACCCTTTTTAGGGCTGAATTCTCTTTAACGTAATTGTACATTCTAGTGGTCATGCAGAAGAGTATGAAGTAGACTCAATAATTAAGCTCACTTCATACATGAAGTGAGTCAGTTAACAATTGCAAGTTTATGTCCCACGTGGGGCAGAAAGTAAAAGTTATAAATTAAAAAAACATGCCCCTTTTTCTAATAAAATAATTAGGAAATAACAAATGAAAAATTAACATTTGTCATTGCCATGTATCTAGCCCATACTGTAAACATTTAAAGAAATAATAAACAAAACAAGAATTGCTGTTTTTCTTTTCAGTTACAGCACCTCCCATCAAAAATACAATAGAAAATAAGCAAAACATTTTATGTTCCTTATAATGTAGATTTTTGGTACTCATTGTAAAATCAGTTTTTCGGAGTCTTCATTGGGGGACACAGGATCAGGTGCTAGGCTACGTTCACATGCTGTATATTTGCTGCGTATTTGAGGATGCGTATTTTCAGAATTTGTGGATGCATTTTTTTGAGCAGGTAAAAAAAACGCATTGTGTTCACAACACTGTGTTCTTTGAAGAATGCGTTTTTTCTGCATTGTCCACTATGACAGTGAAGAAAGATACATCACTTCCTGTCTTCTCCATTCTATGGGATGGCGATAGAGTGGAACACAATTGTTTTTTGTTGTAAAAAATAAAAAAAAGATTTAAAAAAAAAAAAATGTGGGCTCCCGCAACATTTTCCATTGCCAGATTTGAGTAATCCAAGCAGCTACTGGCTGCTAACCCCCGCTGCTCAGTGTTACTTTCACTGGCAATAGAAAATCCAGTAAAGCCTTTTTTTTTAAATAATTTTTTTTTGTAAAATTACGTGGCCTTCGCCAAATATTGTATTTCGAGCAAAGGTAACCCAGGCAGCTGAGGGCTATAATTCTCAGCGTGGTAAGGCTCAAGCGTTCTGGGTCCCCACGCTGAGAACCGCAGCTCGGAGCCACCCCAGAATTGGCGCCTCAATGAGAGACGCCAATACTGGGGGCGACCCTGCTCTTCCAGCTGCCCTGTGCGGTCGCAGACTGGGTAATAATGGGACCGAAAACCACAGATAGAACACCTTCTACTGAATTGTCTCAATAATGTCCATGGTGGAACGTGCTGGTAGTGAGGGCCCAATCCGAGGGCATTAAAATGAAATAAAAAAAACATGGAATGGTCAGGACAAAAATGAGAAAGGGAACAAAAACGAAGGCAAACCTGAGGTGATAAAGGTGTCTAAACATAGACAAAGAGCTGTCGTTCTCCCCAACTAACAACTTTCATCTGTTCACAGCCATAAAAGATGTTCAACTATTTGCCAGAAAGTTGGTTTTAAAAAAACTACCGTATTTTCCGCACTATAAGGCGCACCTAAAAGACTAAGATTTTCCCAGAAATCATAGGTGGGCCTTATAGTGCAGTGCGCCTTATATACGGATTTTTTCGGGAAAATTTAGCACCCCCAGAAAATAAGGCATACCTTTGTGCCGCAATATCCTCCGTCCCCGCCATCCCCCTCTGTCCGGTGCCCGCCTGGCATCGCTGTGCGGGGGCGCGATCACCAGCCGCCATTCCCGCCATCCATGCTGGTGCCGGTGCCGGTGCCTGCCTCACATCACTGAGCGGGGACGTGATCACCAGCCGCCGTCCCCGCTGTCGTGTCCGGTGCCGCTGCTGCATCGGGCGCGCTCACAGCCCAGGAGCCCATCAGCCAATCACAGCTCCGCCCAGGAGCCTGGAGCCAATCCGAGGCCAGCTGACGTCAGCCCATAGCCTCTGATTGGCTGAGGGCTCCAGCGCTGTCATTGGCTGTGGGCTCCAGCGCTGTCATTGGCTGTGGGCTCCAGCGCTGTCATTGGCTGTGGGCTCCAGCGCTGTCATTGGCTGTGGGCTCCAGCGCTGTCATTGGCTGTGGGCTCCAGCGCTGTCATTGGCTGAGGGCTCCAGCGTGGTGAGTGCCTTGCCACACAGTACAGTAAGTGTGTGTGTGTGTCTGAGTGTGTGTCTGAGTGTGTGTCTGAGTGTGTGGGATGCTGGAGGGTGATGGGAGGCTACACAGGGATGCTGGAGGGTGATGGGAGGCTACACAGGGATACTGCAGGGTGATGGGATGCTACACAGGGATGCTGGAGGGTGATGAGAGGCTACACAGCGATGCTGGAGGGTGATGAGAGGCTACACAGGGATACTGCAGGGTGATGGGATGCTACACAGGGATGCTGGAGGGTGATGAGAGGCTACACAGGGATGCTGGAGGGTGATGGGAGGCTACACAGGGATACTGCAGGGTGATGGGATGCTACACAGGGATGCTGGAGGGTGATGAGAGGCTACACAGCGATGCTGGAGGGTGATGGGAGGCTACACAGGGATGCTGGAGGGTGATGAGAGGCTACACAGCGATGCTGGAGGGTGATGGGAGGCTACACAGGGATGCTGGAGGGTGATGGGAGGCTACAGAGGGATTTTTTTTATAGTAATATGGTGCGCCTTATAATCCGGTGCGCCTTATATATGGACCAAGACGGCTTAAAAGTCATTTTTTGAGGGTGCGCCTTATAATCCGGTGCGCCTTATAGTGCGAAAAATACGGTATATGATAAATCTACCATCGAGAATGAAAGAGGTGGAGATACCCCTACCAACCCTGTCTGTGAACAGATGGCACTGAGAATTGGAGGACCTGCAGGAACAACAAGACAAGGATGACTGTGGCAAGTCCCCTAAAACACCGGCTATGAGACTACTGCGTTTCCCCCTTGTCCCGCAGTGGACATTTTCACTGATTTGGTGATTAAAGGCCTCAAGAAAATACAAACTAGACGTCACTATGACAACCTGATGAGAAAACAAAAAAGCTTTAGATCAGTTGAAACAATTGGATGATGTTGTTTTAAAAATCAGCGGACAAGGGGGGTAACGTAGTAATATGGCCTAAAACGATGTACGAAAGAGAGACTAATAGGCCTCTCAAAGACAGAGATACCTATATAAAATTACCCTGTTCCCCTTTGTAAAAATTTAAAATGGAGCTACAGTAGACTTAATTTTGTATGAGGCTTTCCAGCAGGACATAATACCAAAAAAAGTCTATGAGGGGCTCTTGGTGAACAACTCAAAGGTCCCAACATTATAATTTATCCCGAAAGTATCCAAACGCCTAACCGAGCCACCGGGTCATCCTATAGTTTCTGGGCTGGGGGATATTGTGCTACCCTGTCTGCAAATTCATTGACTTCTATCTAAAAACCCTGGTCCAGTCCCTGCCGTCATACGTGAGGGACTCTACTTATGTACTAACATGCATAGACAGGATCACATTGGACCCGGATATGATCCTAGTAACTGCGGATATAGAGGCACTATATACATCAATAAATCACGACCAGGGGATGCAAGCTGCCCGCTTCTTCCTTGGAGCCAGTAGGTGGGATAGCCGTACTGTTGAGTTGGTCCTTGAGCTACTTGAATTCGTCCTCACCCACAACTTGTTTTTAGGGACACACTATGTACAGAAAAGGGGTACCTCCATGGGCGCAGCCTGTGCACCTTCATTTGCGAACTTGTTCCTAGGCCTTTGTGAGAGGGTCTTGTTTGGTGGGGAGGGATTTATTGATGATGTGTTCTTTATCTGGAAGGGGAGTGAGGGTGAGCTCTGTGGTTTCATGGACCGACTCAATGTTAATGACCTGAATTTGTAACTGATATACGTTCAGTGGGGAGGTGGTGGATTTTCTGGATATTAAGATCGAGTGAGATGCATTGAGGTATCTCCAGACAGCTGTATTTAGGAAACCTAAGGAGTGCAATCAACGCCATGCCAATGGGCCAGTTTCTATGGATGAAGCGGATATGCTCAACTGAGTCAAATTTGAATTGCAGGCAGGGGAACTAAAGGATCGCTTCCAGTCCAGGGGCTATAGTAACAGATCCATCAAGAGAGGCTATTTGCGTGCTAAGAGTGTACCACATAATAAACTTCTCTTACCCTCTTCTAGACCTAGGGAAAACGAGGTCATGAGATTTATATTGACATTTAATGGGCAATGGCATATGAGGGAAGTCCTACAGAGACACTGGACCATCCTCACTAATGACCGGACCCCATCTTAACACCTGGCAAAACATCCCCAAATGACACCTAGGCGCGGCATGAATTAAAAAGACATGCTGGTAAGTAGTCAATATATCCCTGAAAAAATGTATCCCATTGACAAAAGGTCCCGAGTAAAGGGATCATTCCCTTGTGGTGGTTGTATTTCCTGTTAAAACATTGAGAGGGCAAAAAAATGTAGTACAACTGACTGAGCCAAGGAGTACGAAATCAGGTCTTATATCTCTTGCCAGACTAGTCATGTTATCTATTACGCGACTTTTGACTGTCCAAAAGTATATATAGGGATGACGACCAAGCAATTGAAAACACGGACTAGGGACCGTGTCCGAGATATACTTGGGGCAAAGGAAGTGATTAACCTAAATGAATTAAAAACCATCCCTCGCCATTATAAGTTAAACCAACAATGCGATCCAACCTCCTTTAAGGTCCAGGGGATTGAACGGATCAATATGGGGATTAGTTGTGGAAACATAAAAAGACAGCTCTTACAGTATGAGTGTCTTTGGGGACCCAGAAACCAATGGGCCTTAATGAAACAAATAGTTTTGCTCCATTCCTATAAACTGTTCTTTCGCTATGCAACAGCGTCTTTGGGCAGTAAATGTATTTGGTGTATTGAATACTCCTGTTGTCAACCCTATTTCTGTCTCATTGTTGTCTCTTAATTGTATATATTGATTTTAATTTAATTTCTACATATCGGATAGAACTATACCTATGGCAGACTCCTAAGCAAGTAAACCAACATACAATCTATCACTTCATCTGAACTGACAACTGGGACCAAAATGAGGACCTATGAGGATAAAGACCTATCAAGACATTCTCATATAGGGATGTTCTGATCGGGTCCTACATAGGACTCCAATTATAGTGTTAAATCCAATGTATTGTCTTTTTTTTTTCAACTTTATTTTTTATAAAATGTTTACATTTTTAACAAGGAGAAAAACTCAGAAAAGTAGTTCAGAGAAACAGACATTAAGGCATATCGAGGCATGGCATGTAAAAAAATAAGGTTTTCAAATGTAATAGTTGAAATTTCAAGTAAACAAAGTCCAAGAATGCCCTAGGTTTATTATGTCGAGTTTCTATACAATTTAACGAATGATAGAGCCAATAGAGTCCAACAGACCGTTAATCGACGAACATAACAAGAAGATCCATTAAGTTTAGGTAGCTGTTTCAACTAATCCTACAGTTAGACGTTTTCAATGAACAATATTTAAGCCCTCCATATCTTATCAAAAGCTTCTACATTATTGCAGTCAGCCACTCTATAAGATGTGTCCTTTAGTCTAGCATATAAATCGAACATGGTTAGGAACTGTAGACCTCTTTCAAAAGAGAGATATTAAGCACTTGGCGGCTGTTAAAAGATGTAGTAACAATTTTATCTGCGATTTGCTTAAGCCCGGAGGGAATAGATTCAGTAAATAGGTCCAAGGGCAAGTCCAAAAATTCAAAATCCATAAGCGTCCTCACCTCTCTCCAGTAGGTCTGTATATGGATGCACCCCCTGATCCGCACCTCCAGCATATTTCCGGGATCGTATGATTAAATTTATGGAGTAATTCAGTCATCAGTAATTTAATTTGGTTTTCCTTATATAGGATATTTATAGAGGATCTGAAGGCTTTGGACCACACCACCTGCCACTTTTGTTGGGAAATCATCCGACCCAGCCATCTTACCCACCTCTGCATGTAAAGACACTTGGTTGGGATTCGCGGGTCAGGTGCATGCAATAGATATCTGTGATAAGACCCTTGGTGGAGGTGCCTCTAGAGCACAAAAGCTCAAATGCTGTAGTGAAGGGATCCCCAGGACAACCCATAGCAAATCTAAAAAAGTGCACTATTTGCTGGTTGAATAAGAGTAGGTGGTAGGTTATACTTTTTTGAGAGATCCTTAAATGTTCTAGGTTTCCTAGTCAGGGGATCTACCAAGTCTCTAAAACTAAAGAGATCCGCCTCTGCCCATCTATGGGTCACGGAAGCACTAATCTTCCCCATTAAGTGTGGCGTGTAAAGAAACGGGGTCAGAAAGGAAGCGTGAGAAGCTAGCTGGAATTTCATTATGCACTTACGCTACAAGTCCCTAGTGAAAGCCATGGGTCCCAAAAAGGAATTAGAGGGTACATCATATGGCTCTTCCCAGATCAGCGAACTTGGGTGATACGGGGCTAATCATAGGTTTTCTCTCTGTCCATTTATTGTATGCCTGGAGAGTCGTCCATGATGGCAGTTGGTGTAGGTGTGCTGCATAATATTTTATAATGTCTGGGCATGCCAGTTCACCTTGTGACCTAGGAGCACAGAGGACCGAGCTAGGGATACGATGCCTACCTGAGTGCCAAATGAATTTTTTTGCCATAATTATTCTTTATTGAGAATAGAAAGGTTTTTATGTTACTCACATACACAAGTAAAAGAGGAAATAACAAATACGTCCCTTAGTTCTCCGCAACAGCAACCACCAGTACGCACACCGGGAAGCATTAACAATTAAACTTACAAACACATAGGCATAAGTATCATGGAGAGGGAGGGTGGGGAAAGGGGGGGGGGGAGGCACACAGGTAAAGGAAAGAAGAGATAGAGATAAGCAAGAAAGTGATAGAAAGAAGAGGAAAAGAAAGGGTTAGAGTAGATCTCATCTCAGTCCAGTCCCCGCGTTCCCAGGAATAGGAATCGCCAAGGGGTGGGAAGCCCAACACTCCCAAGCTTCCTGGACGTATCTCTTATGTCCAGATTCCATAGCTAGGAAATATTCATGGGTGAACATAAGATTTAGTCTGGCAGTAAGATCAGCCATCCCCGGAGGTGAAGCAGAACGCCAGTTAGACGCAATGCAAAACCTCGCTGCAATCAGAACAAAGGAGGCCACCAGGCGAGGCACTGGGGGAAGACCTGTCAGACCTATATGCAAGAGAGCCATCTGTGGCGTGAGGGGAACAAACACCTCCATGAGGGACTTCAACAGCCCCTCCACTAGGGCCCAAAATTGTGCCACCCGTGGACAATTCCACCATATATGGGCCAGTGTTCCCCTCCGACCACACAACCTCCAGCACAGAGGGGACGATCTGGCGCCAAAAGCCTCGACTCTCACCGGGGGAAGGTACCATCGCAGGTGTAATTTCTTGAGCTGTTCAAGATGGTTTATACATTTAGTCGCCCCAGACAAAACCTGTACGGCGCTGTCCCAATCCTCTTCATCTGCCGTGAACCCCAATTCCTCTTCCCACCTTTTCCAGTATGACGGAGCCATGGGTGTCCCCTCATCCAGGAGGCCTGCATACAATTTGGCGAGGCCCCCGGAGGTAGTATGGCCCGTTGCCAGGAGGGACCGGAGCAGGGACGGCAATGGCGCCTTCCACCACACCCTGTCACGTTTGGCCGCCATAAAATGAGAAACTTGGCAGAGCTGGAAGTAGGTGCGCCGGAGAGACGGAAATCGAGCCCCAAGGTCTTCTCCAGCTATCTCGCCAGAAGGGCCAACCAGGTCAGCCAGGGTTCGCAGACCCTGAGCTGTCCAATTCGAGACTCTCAATGAGGGAATATGCAGACGGAGAGACCTCAGCGTGATCTCCGCCACCTGCACTCTGGTCCATTTCTCCGGAGCACGTCTCCAAGCCCTCACCCCAAATGAATTTTAAAAATAGTGTTTGAACTCTTAAGTATGGCTAATGGGACCCTAACCGGGATAGTCTCAAACAGATAAAGAAATTTAAGGAGTATCAACGTCTTGACCGCTGCAATCCTTCCAAGGAAAAAGGGATCTGCATGGAAGAACACTTTTTAAGACGAGCTTCAGACTCCCATACTAAGGGGGGAAACTTTGTATGGAACATCTTATTAAAACTTGGTGCTATATGAACCCCTAGGTACTTTATGGATGTTGTGCGTCACACATAATTGTGCGATTGTTTTACTGGATAAGCTTATGGTCTAAGATATCGAGTGGCAATGCTTCCGTCTTTCCAGAGAAGCTTATATCCAGACAATGCAGAATATTTCTTAAGAGTTAGATGGACATTGGGAAGGGAGATAGTAGGGTTAGTCAAGGACATGACATCATCCGCGAATAAGGCCACTTTGAAATTTTTGCTACTTATTTAGATTCCAGAGACATCAGGGTTATAGCATATTGGGGTCGCTAGTGGTTCAATGCTTAGGACATATAACAAGGGGGAGAGCGGATAATCCTGTCTAGTACCATTCCCTAGTGGGCATGTGGCAGTCGTATTTTCGCTGCAGGGTGTGACTAGAGCCCTCTCAAGGCCGAGACAAAGGTCCCTAAAGGCCAAAATGATATAGGGTGTGAAACAAATTTCCAGTTAAGCCTGTCGAAGGCCTTCTCTGCGTCGAGCCACAAGAGGACCACCTCCACCCCATTTTTATTGGCCACCTCAACTAAGTCCATGATACGTCTAGTGTTGTCACCTGCTTGCCTGAATCATGCAAAGCCTGATTCATGCAAAGGTCTTTATTAATCAGTTGTGGTAACCAACTATTTAGTCATTCTGCAAGCAATTTGGAATAAATTATTAGGTCCAAATCCAATAAGCTTATGAGCCTGTAGCTTGTTCAATCTAAGGGGTCTTTACCCTACTTATGGATGACGGTGATGTTCGAGTGGAGCAACGAGACCGGTACCTTACCTCCCATCCATAAAGTTTTTAAACATAGAGACCATGTATCTAAGGAGGGCGTTCTTGCTCGTCTTATAATATATGTATGGCAAACTGTCCAGCCCAGGAGGCTTATGGCTCGGGAGCTGTTTGAGTATTTCCTCCACCGTCACCTTTCAGTTTACGTCGTCCAGCACCTCGGGTCTCATTTTTTAATGCTCTTGATGTCATTTGGAACAGCACTTTGCTAATATTGATGCTGACAGTATGCTTACCTTGATGAACTGAGGCTGCCGCAGTGCACATGCACCTTTTCGACTGCCACCGCGCCTCCGCACCCAATCCTATCTCTATGGGATCTGATGTAATCAAAAGGAGGTAGATCACATGACCTCCGTTGTCCAATGAAAGGTTTAGGTGACGCGGATGGGCGGGGTGGCGCGAGAATGCATGCGCCGTGCATGCTGCTGTGATTGGTCCATTACGTGGCATGTGACCTCATGTCCAGGGATAAAAACCGCTTGGGAATTTGCCGTAGCCACGCCCTCTGAGGAAGACTTACATGAAACGTACGTAGGGGCTAGCATGGTACAGGGAGTCCATCGGTAAATAGATCTGCAATCTGTTGGTAACCTTTACTTGTATTGTGGTTATTGTTATATTTATTTAGGGCCCAGCGCTCACTTACACCACTTAGTGTTCTAGATATATTTCAAATTACTAGAGACACTATTTCATTGAATTTACACTCGTTCATTGAATTTGCATTAAAATAGGTTTTAGGGACAATTCTTTGTGCCTTTAACAAAGTTAAAATCAATAGCGTTTACTTCACATATGCAAAAATGTCATAAAATATCATGTAATTATTAAAAAATTGGGGATGTGTTCACATTCCATTCTTTAAAAACACATTTTAATTGTTCTATAGAGTAATTTTATCTAGTAGGTGACTTGAGTTCGGTGTGGGTTCACTCTCCTATGATGTGGTAGTGTCACGCTTCCGGGGGAAGGCACCTTAGAGTGGACCCACTGGGCCATGGTACCGAACTCCCCTGGGTGAGAAGATCCTAGTTTACCCAACCCCTATACAGGGATTGTCAGGGGCAAGCTCAGGGGGTCTAAATACCACGGCTGCTAGTACCAGGGGGGCGGCTCGTAAGGTCAGCCTATGCTATGGCACAGCTAAGGATTCTGGGTAATGGTACAAGGCTGGGAGCGCAGGAATGGTGCTACCGGGGAAGAGCACAACTAGGGTTCCAGGTAACAGGGTACAAGGATAGGAGAACAGGAATGGCTCTACCGGAGGAGAGTGCAAGGAAGGCCTGACCAACAGTCAGCAAGGCAGAAGCAAACTAACTTAATAAACAGGCACCTCCCATCAGTGGAGGTGGCCTGATATACCAGAGGAAGAGCAGCTATTGGTCAAGAGGAGTGTCAGGTTGAACCGTGCCGGCCCTAAAGTCACAGGGGAGGAGTGCACCAAGTGCACCGCTGATTGGTCACATGAATACGACAATTGTAATGTGCTCATGTGTGAGCCCGTGGTCAGCTGACAGGAAGGAAACCCGGTGACGGCTCCGAGACACAGCACGCCTGGACACTGGATGCCCGGTTGGCAGAGGAGCAGAGAATGCCGACCTGGGAGAGGTGAGCTGGAGAGCGGTGCCAAGGGACCTCACAGGTAGATTTTCTAGTTCATAAATTTCCAAGTTGTACAGTGGCTTATTTTCTTTGTTTGTAAATGGAAAGAAGAATTCTGTCACTGTAGCATTGCAGTATCCGCTTATTATCATCTTCGTAGTATTAACCTAGTAGTGGGTTCTTACCTGTGGTATTCGATATACATGATTTAGTTGATTGCAAGACCCCTCAGTGTCTACTCTTAGTTTTCTAAGAATTAAATTTAGGAATATATGTGGTTAAGTCTGCTTATATTCCGTGGATATGACCTATATAAAGATATATTTCTCACCTTGGAGATTAATTGGATACTGTAGTTAAGCTTCTTTTTCTGGAGTTTGCCTTTCCCTATAATTGAAAATAAGGTGGCTAGTAAGGTATATCATATGCCATTCATTGGCTATATCTCTGAGTGTCACGTAATTTAAAGGGAACCTGTCACCACATCTATGCCCCTAAACTATCACTACCTGCCCCTGGAGTCTCTAAATACTTCCCTGACCATCCCTGCCTGACCTAATAGGGCTTTATAGAAGCTAAATACAACACTTTATAAACTTACATGATCTGTGACAGAGAGGCGTTGCTGACGGAGGGGCAGTGTGTCCAGAGCCGCGCTCCCCCCGCCCTGCTGCTTTAATTACGCCCCGATGGGCGGCATCGTGGTTTGAAGAGCGGGGATGCCGATTTGAATCTTCCCGCCCCGCTCTTCATGACGCAGTGCCGGCGACCGCGTCATTTCCGGCCCGCACATGCGCAGTGCGGCAGGAGTGCCGGCATCGCTAGGCAACGATCGGAAGCGTCATCAGGGGGTGAATATCGGCGCCCCCCTCCCGAAAATGCACATATACATGTGTGTGTAATCTATTTTATATATATATATATATATATATATATATATATATATATATATGGATTACACACACACAGTATATATATTTTCACTTTGTGTAGGCATATTGCATATGGGCATCTATACATCTACTATATAATTGTCTGAAACGTCTGTCGGTCACAGAAATCGCGCGCCCGACAGAGGCCGCTCATTGGTGCCCAATGTCTGCCAATGAGCGCAGACTATGCAAATAGGCGCGAGAATTCAAAGTTCGAATTCCGCGCCACTATGCTGCCTGGCTACAGCTGTAGCCGGGATACACAGTCTCTCCTCACAGCCCACCGTTTCTCCTGCCCGCGCTCCCTGCGCCACCCCCCGCTACTCCTGCCCCCCTCTGCTGCTCCTGCCTCCTCGCTCTGCCCCTCCGCTCCCCGCGGCCCCCCTCGCTCTGCCCCTCCCCGCTCCTCCACGGTGATAGTAAAAAAAAAAAAAAAAAATCCCTCAGTGAGGATACTTACCCTCCACCGGCTTGCTCCACCTGGGTCTTCTAGCTTCTAGATGGCTTGAGGACCAGTCATTGCCTAGGGAACTGATGAGCTGATCAGTTTCCCAGGCAACGACAGGTCCTGTCCTGGGAGCTACAAGACAGGTGGAGCGCGTCGGCAGAGGGTAAGTATTCTCACTGAGGGCATTTTTTTTTTATCACCATGGAGAAACGGGGGGCGGGGAGCAGAGGGGCAGAGGAAGGGGGGCCGCAGGGAGCGGAGCGGGGCAGGAGCGCCTCCATCCTGCCCCCCTGCCACCATCCTGCACCCTCACCACCATCCTGTTACCCCCGCCACCATCCTGCCCCGCAGGCTCCATCCTGCCCCCCCCCACCATCCTGATCCCCTACTCTACCATCCTGCCCCCCTCACCACCATCCTGTTCCCCCCGCCGGCTCCATCCTGCCCCCCCACCACCATCCTGCCCCGCGGCTCCATCCTGCCCCGCCAGCTCCATCCTGCCCCCCCACCACCATCCTGCCCTCCCCCACCATCCTGCCCCGTCGGCTCCATCCTGATCCCCACCGCCACCATCCTGCCCCACCGCCAGCTCCATCCTGCACCACCACCACCACCACACCATCCTGACCCCCCCCCCCCGCCCCCATCCTGCACCACCGTCTCCATCCTGCCCTGCTGGCTCCATCCTGCACCTCCACCACCATCCTGCCCCCCACACCACCATCCTGATCCCCCCGGCCACCATCCTACCCCGCTCGCCTCCATCCTGCCCCGCCTGCTCCATCCTGCCCCACTCGCTCCATCCTGCCCCGCCGGCATCCATCCTGCACTCCCAACACCATTCTGCGCCCGCCAGCTCCATCCTGCCCCCCCCACCATCCTGCCCCTGCCAGCTCCATCTTGCCCCCACCACCACCATCCTGCCCCCGCCAGCTCCATCCTGCCCTCCCACCACCATTCTGCCCTCCCACCACCATCCTTCCCCCCACCACCATCCTGCACCACCACCACCCCGGCCACCATCTTGCCCCGCCGTCTCCATCCTGCCCCCCCCCCACCATCCTGATCTCCCCCCCGCCACCATCCTGCCCCACCGGCTCCATCCTGCCCCATCGCATCTATCCTGCACCCCCACCACCATCCTGCCCCCCCGCCAACATCCTGCCTCCCCGCCAACATCCTGCCCCCCCGCCACCATCCTGCCCCCCCCCGCTCCATCCTGCCCCCCCGGCTACATCCTGCCCCCACCACCACCATCCTGCCCCCACCCCCACCATCCTGCCTTTCCCCGGCTACATCCTGCCCCCCCACCAGCTCGATCCTGCCTCCCCGCATCCATCCTGCCCCGCCGGCTCCATCCTGCACCCCCACCACCATCCTGCCCCGTCCGCCCCATCAGCTCCATCCTGATCCCCCCACACACCATCCTGATCCTCCCCGCCACCATCCTGCCCCGCTGGCTCCAACCTGCCCCGCCGGCTCCATCCTGCCCCCCCCACCACCATCCTGCCCCCTCCCGCCACCATCCTGCACCGCCAGCTCCATCCTGCCTCCCTGCATCCATCCTGCCCCGCTCGCCACCATCCTGCCCCCCCTTAAACCATCCTGCTCCGCTCACTCCATCCTGCCTGCTCGCTCCATCCTGCCCCCCCGCTGTTCTTGCACCCCCGGCTCCATCCTGCCCTCCCGCCTCTATCCTGCTCCTCCGAGTCCATCCTGCTTCTCTGGCTCCATCCTGCCCCGCTCGTTGCATCCTGCTCACTCCATCCTGCCCCTGCCACCATACTGCCTCGCCCCCCCGCCATCCTGCCCCCCAGCTACATCCTGCCCCCCACCCCCACCATCCTGCCCCCCCCCTGGCTACATCCTGCCCCCCCAACAGCTCGATCCTGCCACCCCGCATCCATCCTGCCCCGCCGGCTCCATCCTGCACCCCCACCACCATCCTGCCCCGCCCGCCCCATCAGCTCCATCCTGATCCCCCCCCACACCATCCTGATCCTCCCCGCCACCATCCTGCCCCGCTGGCTCCATCCTGCCCCGCCGGCTCCATCCTGTCCCTCCGGCTCCATCCTGCCCCCCCCACCACCATCCTGCCCCCTCCCGCCACCATCCTGCCTCCCTGCATCCATCCTGCACCACCACCACCCCGGCCACCATCTTGCCCCGCCGTCTCCATCCTGCCCCCCCACCACCATCCTGATCTCCCCCCGCCACCATCCTGCCCCACCGGCTCCATCCTGCCCCATCGCATCTATCCTGCACCCCCACCACCATCCTGCCCCCCCGCCAACATCCTGCCCCCTACCAACATCCTACCCCCCCGCCACCATCCTGCCCCCCCCCGCTCCATCCTGCCCCCACCCCCACCATCCTGCCCCCCACCCCCACCATCCTGCCTTTCCCCGGCTACATCCTGCCCCCCCACCAGCTCGATCCTGCCTCCCCGCATCCATCCTGCCCCGCCGGCTCCATCCTGCACCCCCACCACCATCCTGCCCCGTCCGCCCCATCAGCTCCATCCTGATCCCCCCCCCCACACACCATCCTGATCCTCCCCGCCATCCTGCCCCGCTGGCTCCATCCTGCCCCACCGGCTCCATCCTGCCCCCCCACCACCATCCTGCCCCCTCCCGCCACCATCCTGCCCCGCCAGCTCCATCCTGCCTCCCTGCATCCATCCTGCCCCGCTCGCCACCATCCTGCCCCCCTTAAACCATCCTGCTCCGCTCACTCCATCCTGCTCACTCCATCCTGCCCCCGCCACCATACTGCCTCGCCCCCCCGCCACCATACTGTCCCACCGGCTCCATCCTGCCCCATCGCATCTATCCTGCACCCACACCACCATCCTGCCCCCCCGCCAACATCCTGCCCCCCACCTCCATCCTGCCCCGCCCGCTCCATCCTGCCCCCCCGCTCCATCCTGCCCCCACCACCACGATCCTGCCTCCCCGCATCCATCCTGCCCCGCCGGCTCCATCCTGCACCCCCACCACCATCCTGCCCCGCCCGCCCCATCAGCTCCATCCTGATCCCCCCCCCCCACACCATCCTGATCCTCCCCGCCACCATCCTGCCCCGCTGGCTCCAACCTGCCCCGCCGGCTCCATCCTGCCCCCCCACCACCATCCTGCCCCCTCCCGCCACCATCCTGCCCCGCCAGCTCCATCCTGCCTCCCTGCATCTATCCTGCCCCGCTCGCCACCATCCTGCCCCCCCTTAAACCATCCTGCTCCGCTCATTCCATCCTGCCCTGCTCGCTCCATCCTGCCCCCCGCTGTTCTTGCACCCCCGGCTCCATCCTGCCCTCCCGCCTCTATCCTGCTCCTCCGAGTCCATCCTGCTTCTCTGGCTCCATCCTGCCCCGCTCGCTGCATCCTGCTCACTCCATCCTGCCCCCGCCACCATACTGCCTCGCCCCCCCGCCACCATCCTGCCCCCCCCACCTCCATCCTGCCCCCCCAGCTACATCCTGCCCCCACCACCACCATCCTGCCCCCCACCACCACCATCCTGCCCCCCCCACCACCATCCTGCCCCCCCACCAGCTCGATCCTGCCTCCCCGCATCCATCCTGCCCCATCAGCTCCATCCTGATCCTCCCCGCCATCCTGCCCCGCTGGCTCCATCCTGCCCCGCCGGCTCCATCCTGCCCTGCCGGCTCCATCCTGTCCCTCCGGCTCCATCCTGCCCCCCCCACCACCATCCTGCCCCCTCCCGCCACCATCCTGCCCCGCCAGCTCCATCCTGCCTCCCTGCATCCATCCTGCCCCGCTCGCCACCATCCTGCCCCCCCCTTAAACCATCCTGCTCCGCTCACTCCATCCTGCCCTGCTCGCTCCATCCTGCCCCCCGCTGTTCTTGCACCCCCGGCTCCATCCTGCCCTCCCGCCTCTATCCTGCTCCTCTGAGTCCATCCTGCTTCTCTGGCTCCATCCTGCCCCGCTCGCTGCATCCTGCTCACTCCATCCTGCCCCCGCCACCATACTGCCTCACCCCCCCGCAGCCATACTGTCCCCCCCCGGCTCCATCCTGCCCCCCCGCTTCATCCTACCCCGCTCGCTCCATCCTGCCCCCCCAACACAATCCTGCGCCCCCTTGCCCCCTCAGCTGATCGGTTTCCCAGGCAATGACAGGTCCTAAAGGCCTGCAGGACCTAGAAGACGGAGTTGGAGCGAGCCGGCGGACAGGGGAGTATCCTCACTGAGGATTTTTTTATTTTTACTTTTGCTGTGGAGGACCGGGGGCCAGGAGGAGCGGGGGGGGCTGCGGGGAGCGGAGTATCACCATATACCATAGTGCTGCTATACATGTACCATAATGTACCACCATGTACCATAGCGCTGCTATACATGTACCTTAATGTACCGCCATGTACCATAGTGCTGCTATACATGTTGCGGTACATGCGGAAAACAAGTGCAGGGAGGAGGAGAGAGGAGACAGCGAACAATGCCTCTTCGCCGGGTCCTGGTGTGGCGTCTTACCGGAGGTGACTTCAGACGCCACACCAGGACCCGTCGAAGAGGCATTGTCCTCGAAACGGCAGGCCGTCGTCTCCTCTCCCCCTCCCCGCACTTGTTTTTCGCATGTACAGCAACAGGATATGTGAATAAATGGACTATGAGCATCTCTGGTGAGTGCTGCATTTTCCTTATTTGATGACATTACTATCTTTGATTGAGTGCACCACCAAAAAGAGGACAATATTGCAGCAGTCCACGAGAGTTAACCCCTGACATCTTGAAAGTGCCCAATACTTCTTTTGATTGAATATTAGATATATTTACATATATACATACACTAGCTGTAGTACCCGGCTACGCCCGGGTTAATAAATAACTGATGTTAGCTATAACAAAATAGAATTTGAATATGTCATATTAATGACCTGTAAGAAAATAGAAGCTGAGCTGTGATTGATTGCTATAGGCAGCCTAATAAATCTCTAGCCAATAGTAAACCCTCCCCCTGGCCAGGCAGTATATGTTACCTAACACATACACATAATAGACAGCTCATGTGACTGACATCTGCCTTAATTCCCTATATGGCACATGTGTTGCACATTGGCTGTTTTTAATCAAATGTTTATGTTTGGAAATTAAAGATAGCACACGTATGAGGCGAGTTGTGTGAGGTGATTTGTGCACATGTGTCTGTGTGTGTGGTGTGTGTCCCCCTAGGGTGTGTGTCCCTGTGGGGTGAGTGCATGTTTCCCTATAGGGTGTGTATGTGTGTTTGCCCCTGTGGGGGGGTCTGTGTGGTGTGTGTCTCTGTTGTGTGTGTCTCTTTGTGGTGTGTGTGTGTCCCTGTGCGGTGAGTGCATGTGTCCCTATAGGGTGGCTATGTGTGTGTGTCCTTGTGGGGGGGGGGGTCTGTGTTGTGTGTGTCTCTTTGTGGTGTGTGTTTGTTCGGGTGCGTGGTGAGTATCCAATGTTGGGGCTGCACCTTAGCGACTATACACTTGCTGTTACTCTTTGTGTGCGTGTGGTGTGTATACATGTCCCCGTGTGTGGTGAATATCTCATGTTGGGGCCCCACCTTAGTGACTATATGCTGGTATGTGCTGTTAGTCTTTGGCGCTATCATTAAGCCCCTCTCATTCACAACTGTCAACTGGTGACTCTCACTTTTTCCCCCATTATGTAGATAGGTGCAAAATTGTTTGGTGAATTGGAATGCGCAGGGTTAAAATTTTGCCTCACAACATAGCCTATGATGCTCCCAGGGTCCAGACATGTGACTGTGCAAAATTTTGTGGCTATAGCTGACAGCTGTCGATTTTCCTCCAACACTTTTCCATTCACTTTTTCCCCATTATGTACAGTTTTGAGAATGACACCAAAATTATATTTTCACATGATCTGCTGCCCTCTGGGTTTTTATTTGTGTTTGTCTGATGTTTATATCACATACAGAAATATAATTGCAATCATATTATGAGTACCAAAAGGATATATTGACAGTTAGAATGAGTTAATGCAGAAAGTCAATATTTGCAGTGTTGAACCTTCTTCTTTAGGACCTCTGCAATTCTCCCTGGCATTCCCTCAATCAACTTCTGGACCAAGTCCTGACTGATAGCAGTCCATTCTTACATAATCAATGCTTGCATTTTGGCAGAATTTGTTAGTTTTTGTTTGTCCACTTGTCTCTTGATGATTGACCACAAGTTCTCAATGGGATTAAGATCTGGGGAGTTTCTAGGCCATGGACCCAAAATCTCTGTTTTGTTCCCTGAGCCATTTAGTTATCACCTGGGTCATTCCGTGTCAAGTGGACCAGTGGTCCCCACTCGACGTTCTCCGATTTTGCTGAAAATTTATAAGGATGTACATGTATGTTTGAAAAGAGGTTCTGTAAATTTTTAGGGCCAGATCTCAAATACATTGGGCACTGTTGACCTTTCACTGGAGGCCCCTCCCCCAAGCCTGCGGCTTCAGCTAAGAGGATTTTGCAAACTTTGGCACATAGCCATTAGAGTTCTATACTGGCTATGATGCTGAAATTTGGCATACTAGCTCAACTTTAGCTGCTAAACACGATAAAATTATTACCGGCTATGACAAAACAATATTTCGGCCGCAATTTTGTGTCAAAGTAGCTTGCAAAACGCGTTGCATAAAATTTATGCCAAACTTTGCCCATATATAACTCAAGACCAAAAACCAATAGGAACTGGTGCTTTTCCCCGTACAACAAACATCTACATGACTTTGTATTGCTGCAATATCACGGTCAAAGCATATGTATTTGTGGAAATACTCACACCCACATATGATGAAAAACTTAAAACCGAATTTTACCATTTTTAGGTCAAATTTCCCAAAAAGGGTACCCCTAAAATATATTAATTCTGTTATCATTAGAAAGAGCACATTTTTCTCTACAAGGATCATTGTTTTGTTTTTTTTCGAGTTTATCCGTTTAAGAAAAGAAAAATGCCACTGAACATGGTGTTATGTATGCACGTAATGCATTGATTTTGTGTTTGATTTTCAGATTCTTATCACGTTACAGAGTTGTATTGTTGCTAGCAATGTCTATTATAATCAAAAACCTATAAACCTTTTTATTTATGAAAAGTTATTGACTATTGTTACATTTTAATGCATATATTATTTCTTTTTTAGTGATGGAGAATGAAATTGATGACGAATCGGCCCAGTGCTCTATCGGTCTTGCGAACAATTCAAAGTGCCACCTTAAGACATTCACCCATAGCAAGGATGAGTTGAAATTGTTTACAAGCTTTGGATTGGATGAACAGAAATTGCTGCATCGACGAGTGGGACTAAATTTTGACGAACATTCACAAATCTGTTTACACCATGAAGCTTCATTCTTGACCAAATATGAGCATTTGCAAAAATCGTGTTGCAATCCTTTTGGGAAGAAAGGTCATAACACCAAAAAGAATTTGCGAGCTATCAATTTGTTAGCAGCTGACCAGTTGAACGAATTTACAAAGAATGATGTGAAGCCTGGCCAGAAGATGTGTGTATCATGTCGAAAAGAATTTGCTAACAGAAAAAAAATCAGCTGATCCAGTTTCCTCTGAATCAGATCCAGATGGAATGGAATGTTCTCCTGAAAGTCTAAATTCAAGCTTAACATCCATTGGCATCTCTCCTCTGAAATATGCACGGGTAAGCCAGCGGGATTCACTTGGATATGCAAGGAGAAAGATAAGCCAGGTATAAAATGCATTTTCTAGCAAGATTGCTTCAATTGGAGGGCTTGAGCCGAAAGACATTGAGCAAACAAAAACAGCACAGTGCAAAATGTGTTTGGATTACAATCACCTTTTGGCAGATTTGAAGCAAAAGCTGCAGGTGTCCAGTCGGGCAGAAAAGGTCCAAATCTTGACATTGGCACCTAAAAGTTGGTCCATTAAGGCTATATCAGACGAATTCGATGTCTCTGAACGAATGGTCAAACAAGCTCGAAAGCTTAAATGTGAACATGGGATCTTAGCCTTACCTACAATCAAGTGTGGCAAGAAAGTTTCTGAGGAAGTGAAGAAAAAGGTGCAGGCATTTTTTGAGGATGATGAATTCAGTCGAATGTGCCCTGGTAAAAAAGACTATGTATCAGTGCGAAGAGCAGGAGAAAAAAAGCAGATGCAAAAGCGACTATTACTGAGCAAAATAAGGGAAATGTTTGTTGCCTATCAGGATCGGAATGGCCCTGAAATTGGATTTTCAAAGTTTTGTGAGCTTCGGCCAAAGTGGTGCGTAACAGTTGGATCTGCTGGAACACATTCCGTTTGTGTGTGTACCATTCACCAAAATGTCAAACTAATGCTTGCAGCATGCCCAATCAATGATGACTACAAAGAGCTCATATGCAAAATGGTCTGTGGAATTGAATCCAAGGACTGTATGCTTGGCCGTTGTGATAAATGCCCGGGTCCTGAAGTTTTAAAAGAATTTCTAGTCAATGTGTTTGTCAACAGTGACCCTGAAGAGATTATTGAGTTCAAACAATGGATTCACACTGATTGAGACACGCTTGATACCAAACAACAGACCATAGAAGATTTCATTGAAGAATTGGTTTTGAAAATTTCGAAACTTTGTAGCCATCACTACATCGCCAAGCATCAAAGTTGCTATCTGAAATCGTTGAAGAAAAATCTGAGACCTGGAGAGCTTGTGATCCTTATGGACTTTGCTGAAAATTACTTATTTATTGTTCAAGATGCCATTCAAGGTTTCCACTGGGAAAATAGTCAAGCTACAGTACACCCATTTGTAATTTACTTCAAGGAGTTAAACGGTGAAGCTGCGCAGAACATCAGCCTGTGGATAATCAGTGATTGCTCACGACATGACACAGTTGCAGTCCACACTTTCTTAACAGTAATTGTGGAGTATCTCAAGACTCATCTATGGGATTCGTCATATCCACTACTTCAGCGATGGATCTGCAGCCCAGTACAAAAATTTAAAAAATTTTCTCAACTTGTGCCACCACAATGCTGATTTCAATATCAGCGCTGAATGGAATATTTTTGGTACCAGTCATGGAAAGTCGCCCTGTGATGGGATTGGAGGGACAGCAAAGAGGTTGGCAGCTCGTGAAAGTCTTCAACGCCCAACTGAAAACCAAATACTGACCCCGATGTATTTATTCAACTTTTGCAACCAGCAACTGCATGGAATCAAGTTTTTTTTTGTTCCAAAAGAAAAAATTGACGAAATACGGGTAGTTCAAGAGGAAAGGTTCAAAGATGGACATACAATTGCTGGAACAAGAGAAAATCACCAGTTTGTGCCAATTGATGACAAAAAGATTCGCATTTCAAGGGTGTCAAATGACCCTTCATCTTTCATTGCCCATGTAGATAGATCTGTCAGATCAGAAATGCCTTTTGTGCCAATTGCAAACCTCCAGCCAGGGCAATACATTGCCTGCATTTATGATAGGAACTGGTGGATTGGAAATATTTCTGAAATTTCAATTGACGACCATGATGCATTAATATATTTTATGCATCCTCATGGACCAGCTAGCTTCTTTCACTGGCCTGTGAGAAATGATACATGCTGGATTCCCGAGCAGTCAATCATTGCAATAATTCCAGCACCAGCTGCAACAGCAATGGGCCGACAATACAGCTTCTCTGAACCGATTATGTTGCAAATTCAGCAACAAATTCCAGACCACTTAGACTGAACATTATGGCTTGGGGACCAACAAAAGATACCCAATATTAGGCTTGGGATCCAAGGCAAAGACACCCACCCTCAGGCTTCGGAACCTGCGATAAAGAGACCACCCGCGACTTGCCTTGCTCGGCTATCGGCCATGGCTCCTAGGCGATGGGGCTGCCAATTCTCGAAAGACAGCATTATTACAATTCTTAATAGGATTATAATACCAATTCTTAGGGAATTGGTTGTGGTATAACCACCATGGACCAACGCAAGGGTTTGAATAGTGCAGTTACCATTCATTGCGTATTAATAAATGACACCATGTTCAGTGGCATTTTTCTTTTCTTAAATGGAGAAACTCCCAAAAAAAAAAACAATGATCGTTGTAGAGAAAAATGTGCTCTTTCTAATGATAACAGAATTAATATATTTTAGGGGTACCCTTTTTGGGAAATTTGACCTAAAAATAGGTAAAATTCGGTTTTAAGTTTTTCAACATATGTGGGTGTGAATATTTCCACAAATACATATGCTTTGATCGTGATATTGCAGCAATGCAAAGTCATGTAGATGTTTGTTGTACAGGGTAAAGCACCAGTTCCTATTGGTTTTTGGTCTTGAGTTATATATGGGCAAAGTTTGGCATAAATTTTATGCGACGCGTTTTGCAAGCTACTTTGACACAAAATTGCGGCCGAAATATTGTTTTGTCATAGCCAGTAATAATTTTATCGTGTTTAGCAGCAAAAGTTGAGCTAGTATGCCAAATTTCAGCATCATAGCCAGTATAGAACTCTAATGGCTATGTGCCAAAGTTTGCAAAATCCTCTTAACTGAAGCCGCAGGCTTGGGGGGGGCCTCCAGTGAAAGTGCCCAATGTATTTGAGATCTGGCCCTAAAAATTTACAGAACCTCTTTTCAAACATACATGTACATTCTTATAAATTTTCAGAAAAATCGGAGAACGTCGAGTGGGGACGATTTTTAAAACTGGTCCACTTGACACGGAATGACCCACCTTTGCTTTATGGTAAAGTGCTCCATCATGCTGGAAAAGGCATTGTTGGGCGCCAAACTGCTCTTGGACGGTTGGGAGAAGTTGCTCTTGGAGGACATTCTAGTACCATTCTTTATTCATGGCTGTGTTTTTAGGCAAAACTGTGAGTGAGCCGATTCCCTTGGCTGAGAAGCAACCCCACACATGAATGGTTTCAGGATGCTTTACAGTTGGCATGAGACAAGACTGGTTGTAGCGCTCACCTCTTCTTCTCCGAATAAACTGTTTTCCAGATGTCCCAAACAATCGAAACGAGAGAGAGAGGGGAGGGGGACAAGAGGCGCAATAGTGCCCTTATCGCTAGACACTAAATTTCTGCGGTGAAAAACTTAATTCGCTCACCTGCTCCAGTTGTGTGACCCACAACTGGCTTGTGCGCATGTAGTATAGTGTCCTGATGGCTGCCGCTGGACCTCCACCGACTCCACACACGTGGGGTTAAACCAGGAATTTCAGGAAAGAAAGGTGTGTTGCGGTCGGCGCTGCCAGAAGCATCAAGGAAGACTCAAGACGAAGTTTTGATCCAAGCCTTCTTTATTCACCTCCTACGCGTTTCAGTGCCCACCTGGCACCTTCATCAGGGATGCCATCATCCTCTTAAACAGATCTTATATACACTGACAGTCATGTAACAATTAGTGGGTGTTACTGTCCATGTGACGTCAAAACCGTCACACAAACAGGAGGATCTATGTTTTTGGCGCACTTTTTATAAATAACATACAATTCACATATAAATAATGAAATCTTAAAATGCAGGTATTATAAAAATCGATTTGATAAGATCATCAAAAAACTTTGTGAAAATTCATGCGGAAAAGCTTGTAAATTACATATGATAGTTCACACAATTACTAGATGCAAAAAATATATATACTTTGCCTTGAATGGAAACATATTCCAGACCAAGGGATAGAACTCATGTGGTCAACCCCTCATCACTTGTGGAGTGTGCTATTAGTCCACTATGCTATCATCGCTCACAGATAGTGTTGTGTTCATATGTGCATGCATGAAAAAGTATTCTGAGTGTAGCCTACTTGTATTCTCCCAACAGGATGATAAGGAGGGCAGAAGGTTAAGAATATGGAGGGCAGAAGGTTAAAAATATGGCCAATATGGATAATATTAAAATTTATGAACAATTTTATTACATATCACTGTATAAAAAATATAATATAATATAAAAATAATTTATTAAAATTTATTTAAAAACGGTTTTATGAGTTCATAAAAAATTGTAAATTCATAAAAAATGTGTCTCAATGCTAGATCTGCAGACATATTCATCAAATGGTATAGAATAATTGTATCCTCAGTGTATAAGGGTGCATTGTGCTGGAAACTGGGATATTCAGAGAGTATCAATTGATGTCACATTTATATGTGGAGTTGCAGAAGAACACTACAAAAAAGACAATCCCAACGCAGGAATTCCGGGTTCTAGTCAAGCTCAAGGCTAGAAACAAACGACATGTATCTAAGGGGAAAATACGGGGGAGGCAGTCTCCATTGCCATTTTTAACTTAGAACGGAAGAAGGAGTTTTATATTACTGTCATACGGTGTCATTCTAGTAGTTATCCACAAGGTGGCACTATTAGGAGGATGTCCCCATGGCAACCAAGCAGAAGCAGGGAAAACTAATGCCTGGTACTGTGTTATCTAAATGTTCGCCACTAGGGGCGCATATCTGGAAGCATTCTGTGAATGTATTCACTTCTCTTGTGCTGTCCGGGAGCATTATAGGTAACTATGACCCATCCTCGCTATTGTCTCTTTGTATGTACAGATATAAGAGCGAAATACGTCCGTATGGACACTGTCACCCATATTGTATATTGAATTGTCATTTGAGTGCAGGGAATGGATACGTGTTAGTGTGATTGGGTATAAAACAATCGTGTCTAGGTGCAATGTGCTGCTGGTTACAATGCTGCATCAATGTGTCCTTACTATCTATTGATGTGAACAAGGATTTGTTTATATACTAGAGTGGACTATGTCCATTCAACCCTATCATTTAAACGGAATGTGAAATTGCCATTCTGAGTGCAAGAAAAGAAGTGTGTGTTGATGTATTTCTGTGTTAAACAATTGTCTCTTAGTGAAATGTGGTGATTACGGTGTTGCATCAGTGTGACTAATAGGTGACAAATTTTGAAGTGAGCCTCAGTGTGAAGAGCCCTAGATCAATTCAGAGATTAAGTTCAGACCCTCAGGCTTCAAAGTGTTCAATTTATACATCCAGAATTTTTCTTTCTTCTGGAGCATCTCAAATCTATTATTGATGTGTGGACCAACATGCTCTATAGGAGTGACCTTTATTAATGTGGGGTCCCTGTTGTGATATACATCATAGTGATGTGAAACACCATGTGTCCTGAACCCATTCTTAATATTCGCACGATGCTTATTGAGTCTCTCGTGGAGGGGGCGAATTGTTCTTCCTATATATTGTAAATCTCATGGACATTCTAATAAATAGATAATATAGTTCGTCGTGCAGTCCATATGCTGTTTAATTGCGAATGTTTCTTTGCTGGAAGCCGAAGTGAAGGAAGATCTCTCTTGAATACTCCTGCAGCAAAGGCACCTTCTTCTCCCACATTTCCTAGTGCCTTTTTGTTGGGTTTTTCCTTTCTCAATTGATAGAGTCGATCTCAGTCTGCTTGGAGCCACTATCCCTTTGATATTAGGGGCTCTCCTAAATGTTATGCCTGGTTTCCCTGGGATCACTTTACCCAAAACTGGGTCATTTTTAAGGATATGCCAGTGCTTAGTGATACATTCCCTAATAGTCCTATGGTGTTTGCTATAAGTGGTGAAAAAGTTCCATTTGTATTCGCCATCACTCTTGTTCTTTATTGTTGATGTTAGCAGCTCTTCCTGCTCGATGCCATCAAAATGGTCCTGTGCTCCATGAATCAGGTTCTTGGGGTAGCCTCTTTCTGTGAATCTTTTTGTTAAAGTTTTTGATTGGACTATGTAATCCAAATTAGATGTACAGTTTTTCCTGATTCGCCTGTATTGGCTAGCTGGGATATTGCTTAGCCACTTTCTGTAATGCCCACTGCGGTAGTCTATGTATGAGTTACGGTCTGTGGGTTTGAAAAAAGTTTTTGTCCGTATACTACCATCCTCAACAAATATACTAAGGTCTAGAAAATTAATATTAGTATCATGCAAAGTATATTCAAAGCTCAGACCCCAATTATTATTCTCTATGTATTTAATAAAACTGGCAATGTCACCCTGTTCTTTGTCCCAAATAAAAAATAAGTCGTCAATATATCTTTTATACAGTTTGAGGCCCCCTTTAAACGTGCTCTCATCTATGAACCGTTTTTCAAACAGGCCCATCACAAGATTGGCATACGAGCATGCAGTTTTAGATCCCATCGCTGTGCCTGATATCTGATGGTACATTACGTTGCCAAAAGTAAAAAAATTATTCTCAAGGATGAACTGCAGACCATTTAGGATAAATTCAATCTTGTTCATTTCCAATGAAGGATCATTTTTAAGATAGTATTCGACACATAATAATCCTAATTTATGCTCAATATTCGTGTATAATGCCGAGACATCCATAGTTAATGTGTAGGAGTTTTTCCATTCCATATTTTTCAAAATTTTAATTATGTCTGTGGAGTCTTTAGTATAACTCTCTAGGGCAAATACATATTTTTCTGATCATCATAATGGGAGACCCAGACAATGGGGTTTAGGCAGTCTGCCCTCCGGAGGCCACACTAGGTACTACAAGTTTTTTTGTAGTCTCCGCCCCTCCGCCTATAAACCCCCACTGCAGGAGCAGATCCCCAGTCTTACTTCAGTGTGCTCGGAGATCACACCTCTGACTTACACATCACAGAAGATTTGCTTAGGGTTTTTTGTGATGTAGCGATGAAGAAAAGTGGATCCCTGGGAAGGGGATCCCCGGCATACTCCTTGTCCACCCTTGGGTGCATACAAGTAGAGGTACCTTGGTCCATGGCCCTCGGGCCTGGACGCGGGCTTTATTGTCTGGCCTGGTACTATGCCGTGCTCCCTCACTACTCACTTCTGAAGTGCTCTGGTGGGGTGGGAGCCCTGGAGCCTTGCACAGCTCCGTTCCGGTCTGCGGCCTATCCATGGAAGCTAACATGCGGACCGGAGCCTGGACCCCCTGTCCGCTGCCCGCTGGACCGGTGCCGGACGTGGACCCTTCGAGTACAGGTACTCTGTATCTCCTTCTGTGGGTCCGGGGGGACATGGTGTATGTTGCTTATGTGACCATGTATTGAGAACCTCGGTTTTTTCCTTCGGGTTCTGCGGTTCTAGGAGGGGGGCCCTGGATGGGGGGCACTCCTTATTGTTGTCCGTATTACACAGTGGGTGGGCTCCGGCCGCCATTACAGACAGGTTCTGGCGCCTTTTTTTCTCCCTGTGTGCGGACTCTGAGCGCGTCCCCTCAGGGCGGTGACGTCGCGCTCCTCGCGGCCTATGTGTACGCGGTCTCCTCGGGCTTCTGCTTAGCCGCGCCCACTCATTAGTGGCGCGTCGGCCATTTTCTCCTCATTCCTGTGAGGGATTCGTGACGCGCACTTCGCGCTCCGTGGAGAAGCAGCAGTCTGCCCGAGGGGGTCACACACGTCCCGCTCTGCATCACCGCTTTCCTGGTCGGTATTCCGCTGGGTGTCCGGTGTTAACCCCTTGCTGCCCGGGGCGGCGCCGGTATGGCTACAGCTGAGAAGAAGGCTGCCGTCAAAAGGTCCAAGGCCTGCAAACAGTGCACGGGACAGGTAGCTGGGGATGGTATCTGCGCAGCTTGCGGTCCCACTGGGCCTGGCACCAGTGTTTCTGCATCTGAGGCGACAACACCTCTGCTCTCTCCTGAAGTTCAGGGGGAGGCAGGGCCATGGGATGTGCAGAGGTCTTTTAATGAGACTGTAGTGTCCAGAATGTCCTCCATGTCGCAATCATTGGAGGCTATACTGAGGAGGCTGTCTGATTCAGCTCCCCAGACAGGGTCCCTAGGGGTTAACCCCAGGCAGGGTGAGAGTTCTCATAAGAGACCTCGCTTGGAGGATACCCCGAGGATGGTGAACATCGTTCCTCGGATGAGGAACATTCGTCTGATAGTGAGGATGAGGGAGACCCTGGCCCTGAGCCCCGGCACCATGGAGCCCCCTCAGAGGGCCCAGGGGACGGTGTGGAGGATTTGATTTCCTCCATTAACGAGACTCTGGGGCTCATTCCCCCGGCTGCGGTAATGGAGAGGCCGCAGAAGGAATCTTTCCAGTGGCTACCACCATTGGGTCAGTCACGTGGTCTGTTTACTGACCACTCCAATTTCTGGAGAGTGGTCAGGACGCCCAGGGAGCATCCTGAGAGGCGTTTCGTTAGGAAGACTAAGGATTCACGTTATCCTTTTCCTAAGGAGGTTCTGGAGGAATGGTCGCGCTCCCCTAGGGTGGATGCTTCCTTGACCAGAGTTGCCGCTCATTCTCTCTTTTCAGCTGAGGATAGTTCCTCTCTGAAGGATCCTATTGACAAGCAATGCGAGTCATATGCTAAGTCCATATATGAGGCTGTGGGTTCCTCTTTTGCCCCAAACTTTTCTATGGTTTGGACGTTGCAGGCCATTACTGCGTGTCTGGACGGGATCACCGATATCCCGGGGTCTGACCCGGAGGTGATGGCTCTTGCCAACAAGGCAAAAGCCTATGCTGATTACGCCAGGGCGGCTGCTTTTGAAACAGCTAGTCGGACGGCTGTGGCCTCTGCTAATGCAGTAGTGTTACGCAGATTGCTGTGGATGCGCCTCTGGGACTCGGATAAGGTGTCCAAGAGGATTTTGCAAGTCATGCCTTTTTCGGGCGATAGACTCTTTGGGGACGAGCTGGATAAGCGGATTAAGGAGTTTTCTGAGAAGAAGATCCCTCAGAACAAACCCAAGCCGCAGAGGTCTCAAAAATGGAATCCCAAACAGCGGTCCTTTCGTACCAGCTCGCACTCTTCGGCCTCGTCCGCGCGGCCGGACAGAGGAGGTAAAACCTCTGGTCCCTGGCATAACAAGCATCGCCAGAAGAAACCAGCGGGGGCTGCTGCAGCTGCCGCCCCCAAGGCGCCTTCTGCATGACTCGCTTCCGAGTCCTGCCAACCCACCGGTCGGAGGACGCCTGGCCCTGTTTCAGGACGTTTGGCTGCTTCATGTTCAAGACCGGTGGGTGAGAGACATCGTCTCTCGGGGCTACAGGATCGAGCTGAAGTCTTTTCCTCCAAAACCGTTTCTTTCCTTCCTCCCCGTCACCGGAGAAAGCTCAGGCTTTTCACCAAGTTCTGATTGGTCTTCAGAGGGACGGAGTTGTGATCCCAGTGCCTTCTGGGGAACGTTTCAGAGGGTTTTACTCCAACCTCTTTATTGTTCCAAAGAAGGACGGTTCTTTTCGCCCAGTGCTGGATCTGAAATTGTTCAACCAACATGTGCAGGTGCGGAAGTTTCGCATGGAGTCCCTGCGCTCGGTGATAGCTGCCATGTCGCAGGGAGATTTCCTGGCATCTGTGGACATCAAGGATGCCTACCTGCATGTGCCCATTGCACCGGCGCATCAACGCTGGCTCCGGTTTGCAGTGGGGGAAGAACACTTCCAGTTTGTGGCGTTACCGTTCGGGCTGGCCTCGGCTCCGCGGGTCTTCACGAAGGTGATGACGGCCATGGTGGCAACCCTGCATGCTCAGGGTCATGCCGTGATTCCTTACCTGGACGATCTGCTGATCAAGGCCCAGTCGAGGGAGTTATGTCAGGCGAGCCTGGATGCGACTCTCAAGGCTCTGGAACAGTTTGGGTGGATCTTGAATCTCCCAAAATCAACACTGGTGCCAACCCAGTCATTGACTTATCTGGGAATGGATTTTCACACAGTCCCGGCACTGGTGTCGTTACCCCAGAAGAAGCAGGCCTCCATACAGTCGGGTGTCAGAGCCCTTCTTCGTTCCCCGCGATCATCCCTGAGGGGATTGATGAAGCTAGTGGGACGCATGGTGGCGGCAATGGAAGCAGTGCCATTTGCGCAGTTTCATCTCCGTCCTTTACAGCTCGAGATTCTACACAAATAGAACAGGAGGACATCCTCTCTGGACAGAGTGGTATCTCTCTCTCACCAGACAAAGGAATCCCCTTCATTGGTGGCTTCAACCCCATCACTTGGCACGGGGTCGATCTTTCCTGCAACCTTCGTGGTTGGTAGTGACCACGGATGCCAGCCTGACAGGCTGGGGTGCGGTGTTCTTGCAGCACAGGGCTCAAGGTCTCTGGACGGTGTCAGAGTCCTCCCTACAAATCAATGTCTTGGAAATCAGAGCGATTTACCTGGCGCTTCTGGCTTTTCGCCGTTTTCTGGCAGGGAAGCACATAAGGATTCAGACGGACAACGCGACGGCCGTCGCCTACGTCAACCATCAGGGCGGGACTCGAAGTGCCCAGGCCCTCGCCGAGGTCCACCGCATTCTGGCATGGGTGGAGGACAACGGTTCGTTGATCTCAGCGGTTCACATCCCAGGAGTGGACAATTGGGAGGCCGACTACCTAAGTCGGCAAGGAATGGACGCCGGAGAGTGGTCCCTGCATCCGGAAGTCTTCCAGTCCATCTGTCAACGATGGGGAACTCCAGATGTGGATCTGATGGCGTCCCGGCTCAATCATCAAGTTCCGCAGTTCATGGCGCGTTCTTGGGATCCTCAGGCTCTGGGAGCGGATGCACTGGTCCAGGATTGGTCCAGGTTCCATCTTCCGTATGTGTTCCCGCCTTTGGCGTTGATTCCCAGGGTCCTGCGCAAGATCAGCACGGAATGTCGCAGAGCCATTCTAGTGGCACCGGACTAGCCCAGGAGGTCTTGGTATCCGGACCTGTGGAGGCTCGCAGACGGGGAGCCATGGGGACTGCCAGAAAGACCGGATCTACTGTCTCAGGGTCCGTTCTTCCATCTCAATTCCGCGGCCCTCAAGTTGACTGCGTGGCCCTTGAGTCCTGGCTCTTGACTTCCAGGGGATTTTCTTCCTCGGTCGTTTCCACTTTGACCAGGGCCAGGCGACCGACCTCGTTAAAGATCTATCACAGGACTTGGAATATTTTCTTTTCCTGGTGCGCTTCAGTTGGGAGGACGGCTTGGCCGTTCCGTCTCACAACGTTGCTTTCCTTCCTTCAATCAGGATTGGAAATGGGTCTGTCACTCAGTACTTTGAAGGGACAGGTGTCGGCGCTGTCGGTACTGTTCGACAAGCGTTTGGCCAAGATTCCTACGGTCCGTAGGTTTCTGCAGGGAGTTAGCCGGATGATTCCACCGTACAAACGTCCTCTTGATCCGTGGGACCTCAATGTGGTCCTGGCGGCCTTACAGAAGCCTCCTTTTGAGCCTTTGAGGGACGTTTCTCTGGTCCATCTTTCCCAGAAAGTGGTCTTTTTGGTGGCCATTACGTCGCTCAGGAGGATCTCAGAACTGGCAGCGCTCTCGTGCAAGTCCCCTTTCCTAGTGGTTCATCAGGATAAGGTGGTGTTGCGCACGAGACCCGATTTTTTGCCTAAGGTGGTGTCACCTTTCCACATTAATCAGGAGATTGTTCTCCCTTCTTTTTGCCCTAACCCGATTCACCGGGTTGAGAAAGAGTTGCACACTCTGGACCTGGTGAGGGCTATCAGGGTTTATGTGTCTCGTACTGCGTCGGTACGTGCCTCGGACTCTCTGTTCATCCTTACGGCTGGTCGCCGTAGGGGTTCCCCGGCCTCAAAATCTACTTTGGCGCGGTGGATCAAAGCTCCTATTCTGGAAGCTTACCGTTCTTCTGGTATGCCTCTCCCGGTGGGATTGAAGGCTCACTCTACCAGGGCCGTTGGTGCCTCTTGGGCTCTGCGGCACAGGGCTTCGGCTCAGCAAGTTTGTCAGGCAGCCACTTGGTCTAGCCTCCATACGTTTACCAAACATTACATGGTACATGCCCATGCCTCTACAGATGCAGGTTTGGGCAGGCGGGTCCTACAGGCGGCGGTGGCTCACCTTTGAGGTGCCCCGCACATCAAACGTCTCATTGGAACTCTTTTCCCGCCCTGGGGTGTTGCTTTAGGACATCCCCATTGTCTGGGTCTCCCATTATGATGATCAGAAAAAAGAGAATTTTGTTTACTTACCGTAAATTCTTTTTTCTTGAATCATTAATGGGAGACCCAGCACCCACCCAGTTGTCCATTGGACGTTTTTTTGTTGTGTTTTGAACCTTTTGCCTCAGGCTTATTTTGGCTAGTATTGTTCGCAGCCAGGCCTAGAGTTGTGGTGTGGCTTGCCTCCTCGCAGCTTGTGAACTAAACTGGGGATCTGCTCCTGCAGTGGGGGTTTATAGGCGGAGGGGCGGAGACTACAAAAAAACTTGTAGTACCTAGTGTGGCCTCCGGAGGGCAGACTGCCTAAACCCCATTGTCTGGGTCTCCCATTAATGATTCAAGAAAAAAGAATTTACGGTAAGTAAACAAAATTCTCTTTTTTGGAGTTCTTTGTCTATATATTCTGCCAAATTACTGCTTAGGGAGCCAATCCCTGAAATGATAGGGCGTCCAGGGGGGTTTTGAGTTTCCCCTTGTTTAGTGCCAACTTGCTCCCCTTTAGTTCATTAAGTAAAATGTCCTGGAAAGTTGTCAGTGCACTGACAACTTTCCAGGACATTTTACTTAATGAACTAAAGGGGAGCAAGTTGGCACTAAACAAGGGGAAACTCAAAAACAGGAAGGAGAACCTCACAAAGGTAGGCTTTGAGATTATTATCAGACAAAAAACACTATGAACAAGTAAGCAATAACCCATACCCGGTACTGACTAAATGTTACAATAAGAGGATCACTGAAGCGTATGAAAACGGTATTTTAACCCTAGATCTAAAAAAATTTTTAATTAAAAGAGAGCCCCGACCCCTTTCTTTTATCACCTACCTAAAATCCATAAGAGCTTGGAAAAACCCCCTGGACGCCCTATCATTTCAGGGATTGGCTCCCTAAGCAGTAATTTGGCAGAATATATAGACAAAGAACTCCAAAAATATGTATTTGCCCTAGAGAGTTATACTAAAGACTCCACAGACATAATTAAAATTTTGAAAAATATGGAATGGAAAAACTCCTACACATTAACTATGGATGTCTCGGCATTATACACGAATATTGAGCATAAATTAGGATTATTATGTGTCGAATACTATCTTAAAAATGATCCTTCATTGGAAATGAACAAGATTGAATTTATCCTAAATGGTCTGCAGTTCATCCTTGAGAATAATTTTTTTACTTTTGGCAACGTAATGTACCATCAGATATCAGGCACAGCGATGGGATCTAAAACTGCATGCTCGTATGCCAATCTTGTGATGGGCCTGTTTGAAAAACGGTTCATATATGAGAGCACGTTTAAAGGGGGCCTCAAACTGTATAAAAGATATATTGACGACTTATTTTTTATTTGGGACAAAGAACAGGGTGACATTGCCAGTTTTATTAAATACATAGAGAATAATAATTGGGGTCTGAGCTTTGAATATACTTTGCATGATACTAATATTAATTTTCTAGACCTTAGTATATTTGTTGAGGATGGTAGTATACGGACAAAAACTTTTTTCAAACCCACAGACCGTAACTCATACATAGACTACCGCAGTGGGCATTACAGAAAGTGGCTAAGCAATATCCCAGCTAGCCAATACAGGCGAATCAGGAAAAACTGTACATCTAATTTGGATTACATAGTCCAATCAAAAACTTTAACAAAAAGATTCACAGAAAGAGGCTACCCCAAGAACCTGATTCATGGAGCACAGGACCATTTTGATGGCATCGAGCAGGAAGAGCTGCTAACATCAACAATAAAGAACAAGAGTGATGGCGAATACAAATGGAACTTTTTCACCACTTATAGCAAACACCATAGGACTATTAGGGAATGTATCACTAAGCACTGGCATATCCTTAAAAATGACCCAGTTTTGGGTAAAGTGATCCCAGGGAAACCAGGCATAACATTTAGGAGAGCCCCTAATATCAAAGGGATAGTGGCTCCAAGCAGACTGAGATCGACTCTATCAATTGAGAAAGGAAAAACCCAACAAAAAGGCACTAGGAAATGTGGGAGAAGAAGGTGCCTTTGCTGCAGGAGTATTCAAGAGAGATCTTCCTTCACTTCGGCTTCCAGCAAAGAAACATTCGCAATTAAACAGCATATGGACTGCACGACGAACTATATTATCTATTTATTAGAATGTCCATGAGATTTACAATATATAGGAAGAACAATTCGCCCCCTCCACGAGAGACTCAATAAGCATCGTGCGAATATTAAGAATGGGTTCAGGACACATGGTGTTTCACATCACTATGATGTATATCACAACAGGGACCCCACATTAATAAAGGTCACTCCTATAGAGCATGTTGGTCCACACATCAATAATAGATTTGAGATGCTCCAGAAGAAAGAAAAATTCTGGATGTATAAATTGAACACTTTGAAGCCTGAGGGTCTGAACTTAATCTCTGAATTGATCTAGGGCTCTTCACACTGAGGCTCACTTCAAAATTTGTCACCTATTAGTCACACTGATGCAACACCGTAATCACCACATTTCACTAAGAGACAATTGTTTAACACAGAAATACATCAACACACACTTCTTTTCTTGCACTCAGAATGGCAATTTCACATTCCGTTTAAATGATAGGGTTGAATGGACATAGTCCACTCTAGTATATAAACAAATCCTTGTTCACATCAATAGATAGTAAGGACACATTGATGCAGCATTGTAACCAGCAGCACATTGCACCTAGACACGATTGTTTTATACCCAATCACACTAACACGTATCCATTCCCTGCACTCAAATGACAATTCAATATACAATATGGGTGACAGTGTCCATACGGACGTATTTCGCTCTTATATCTGTACATACAAAGAGACAATAGCGAGGATGGGTCATAGTTACCTATAATGCTCCCGGACAGCACAAGAGAAGTGAATACATTCACAGAATGCTTCCAGATATGCGCCCCTAGTGGCGAACATTTAGATAACACAGTACCAGGCATTAGTTTTCCCTGCTTCTGCTTGGTTGCCATGGGGACATCCTCCTAATAGTGCCACCTTGTGGATAACTACTAGAATGACACCGTATGACAGTAATATAAAACTCCTTCTTCCGTTCTAAGTTAAAAATGGCAATGGAGACTGCCTCCCCCGTATTTTCCCCTTAGATACATGTCGTTTGTTTCTAGCCTTGAGCTTGACTAGAACCCGGAATTCCTGCGTTGGGATTGTCTTTTTTGTAGTGTTCTTCTGCAACTCCACATATAATGTGACATCAATTGATACTCTCTGAATATCCCAGTTTCCAGCACAATGCACCCTTATACACTGAGGATACAATTATTCTATACCATTTGATGAATATGTCTGCAGATCTAGCATTGAGACACATTTTTTATGAATTTACAATTTTTTATGAACTCATAAAACCGTTTTTAAATAAATTTTAATAAATTATTTTTATATTATATTATATTTTTTATACAGTGATATGTAATAAAATTGTTCATAAATTTTAATATTATCCATATTGGCCATATTTTTAACCTTCTGCCCTCCATATTCTTAACCTTCTGCCCTCCTTATCATCCTGTTGGGAGAATACAAGTAGGCTACACTCAGAATACTTTTTCATGCATGCACATATGAACACAACACTATCTGTGAGCGATGATAGCATAGTGGACTAATAGCACACTCACAAGTGATGAGGGGTTGACCACATGAGTTCTATCCCTTGGTCTGGAATATGTTTCCATTCAAGGCAAAGTATATATATTTTTTGCATCTAGTAATTGTGTGAACTATCATATGTAATTTACAAGCTTTTCCGCATGAATTTTCACAAAGTTTTTTGATGATCTTATCAAATCGATTTTTTATAATACCTGCATTTTAAGATTTCATTATTTATATGTGAATTGTATGTTATTTATAAAAAGTGCGCCAAAAACATAGATCCTCCTGTTTGTGTGACGGTTTTGACGTCACATGGACAGTAACACCCACTAATTGTTACATGACTGTCAGTGTATATAAGATCTGTTTAAGAGGATGATGGCATCCCTGATGAAGGTGCCAGGTGGGCACTGAAACGCGTAGGAGGTGAATAAAGAAGGCTTGGATCAAAACTTCGTCTTGAGTCTTCCTTGATGCTTCTGGCAGCGCGGACCGCAACACACCTTTCTTTCCTGAAACAATCGAAACGGGGATTCATCAGAGAAAATGACTTTACCCCAGTCCTCAGCAGTCCACTCCTTGCACCTTTTGCAGAATATCAGTCGGTCCCTGATGCTTTTTCTGGAGAGAAGTGGCTTCTTTGCTGCCCTCCTTGAAACCAGGCCTTGCTCAAAGAGTCTCCGCCTCACAGTGCATGCAAAAGCACTCACACCAGCCTGCTGCCATTCCTGAGCAAGCTCGGCACTGCTGGTAGTCCGATCCTGCAGCTGAAACAGTTTTAAGATACGGTCCTGGCGCTTGCTGGTCTTTCTTGGTCGCCCTGGAGCCTTTTTGACAACGATGGAAGCTCTCTCCTTGAAGTTCTTGATGATGCGATAGATTGTTGACTGAGGTGCAATCTTGGTAGCTGCGATACTCTTCCCTGTTAGGCCATTTTTGTGCAGTGCAATGATGGCTGCACGTGTTTCTTTAGAGATAACCATGGTTAACTGAAGAGAAACAATGATACCTAGCACCAGCCTCCTTTTAAAGTGTCAAGTGGTGTCATTCTTATTTAATCATGACTGATTGATCGCCAGCCCTGTCCTCATCAACACCCACACCTGTGTTAATGGGACAATCACTAAAACGATTGTTAGCTGCTCCTTTTAAGGCAGGACTGCAATGATGTTGAAATGTGTTTTGGGGGTTAAAGTTCATTTTCTAGGCAAATATTGACTTTGCAAGTATTTGCTGTTAAGCTGATCACTCTTTATGACATTCTGGAGTATATGCAAATTGCATTAGAAAAACTGAAGCAGTAGACTTTGTAAAAATTAATATTTGTATCATTCTCAAAACTTTTGGCCATGACTGTAGATAGGGGCAAAATTGTTTGGTGAACTGGAACGCGCAGGGTTAAAATTTCGCCTCACAACATAGCCTATGACGCTCTCGGGGTCCAGACGTGTGACTGTGCAAAATTTTGTGGCTGTAGTTGCGACGGTGTAGATGCCAATCCCGGATATACATGCATACACACACACATTCAGCTTTATATCTAACTAGCTGTAGTACCCGGCTACGCCCGGGTTAATAAATAACTGCTGTTAGCTATAACAAAATAGAATTTGAATATGTCATATTAATGACCTGTAGGAAAATAGAAGCTGAGCTGTGATTGATTGCTATAGGCAGCCTAATAAATCTCCAGCCAACAGTAAACCCTCCCCCTGGCCGGGCAGTATATGTTACCTCACACATACACATAATAGACAGCTCATGTGACTGACATCTGCCTCAATTCCCTATATGGCACATGTGTTGCACATTGGCTGTTTTTAATCAGATGTTTATATTTGGAAAATAAAGATAGCACACGTATGAGGTGAGTTGTGTGAGGTGATTTGTGCACATCTGTGTCTGTCTGTGTGGTGTGTGTGTCCCTGGGGTGTGTATGTGTGTGACCCTGTGGGGGGGGGGGGGTCTGTGTGGTGTGTGTCCCTGTTGTGTGTCTCTCTTTGTGGTGTGTGTGTGTCCCTGTGGGGTGAGTGCATGTGTCCCTATAGGGTGTGTATGTGTCCCTGTGGGGGGGTCTGTGTGGTGTGTGTGTGTGTCCCTGTGGGGTGAGTGAATGTGTCCCTATAGGGTGTGTATTGTGTGTGTCCCTGTGGGGGGAATCTGTGTTGTGTGTGTGTGTCTCTTTGTGGTGTGTGTGTCCCTGTGGGGTGAGTGCATGTGTCCCTATAGGGTGGCTATGTGTGTGTCCCTGTGCGGGGGGGTCTCTGTGGTGTGTGTGTGTCTCTTTGTGGTGTGTGTGTGTCCCTGTGGGGTGAGTGCATATGTCGCTATAGAGTGTGTGTGTGTCCCCTTGGGGGGTGTGTGTGTCCATGTGGAGGGGGTCTGTGTGGTGTGTGTCTGTGTTGTGTGTGTCTCTTTGTGGTGTGTGTGTGTTTGTTCGGGTGCGTGGTGAGTATCCAATGTTGGGGCTGCACTTTAGCGACTATACACTTGCTGTTACTCTTTGTGTGTGTGTGGTGTGTATACATGTCCCCGTGTGTGGTGAATATCTCATGTTGGGGCCCCACCTTAGTGACTATATGCTGGTATGTGCTGTTAGTCTTTGGCACTATCATTAACCCCTCTCATTCACAACTGTCAACTGGTAACTGTCACTTTTCCCCATTATGTAGATAGGGGCAAAATTGTTTGGTGAACTGGAACGCGCAGGGTCGCGGAATGCTTCAGTCTCCACTAGCCTAAAAGGCAACATTTCCAGCGCAAGCAGTCGCGAAATGTGTGCATTTAGAACTGTGGCATGTGGGGCGTTGGCAGCGTATTTGCGCCTCCATTCCAAAGATTGGTGTATAGATAACTGAACGCTGCGCTGGGACAAGGACGTGGTTGATGATGTGGTATTTCTACTTGTGCAACTACAGGTGCAGGACAGGAGGCATCATCGCATGCAGTATGGACAGGGGATTGTCTTGCACGCACAACAGTGGAAGATGCAGTGGTGTCACCTGCAGACACTGCTCCTGGACTGTGGTGTAAAACCCACAAAGTCGGGTGCTTTGCTGACATGTGCCTGATCATGCTGGTGGTGGTCAGGCTGCTAGTTTTGCTACCCCTACTGACAGGGGTGCACCGAGCCCCACTGCCGCCTGAGCCGCACTGACTACGGGGGGGGGGGTTGGGGGGTGCTGTTGGAGCCTGGGGCTGCCGCCCCTTCTACAATTACCGGCTCGCCACTGCCGCCTGAGCCGCGGCCGTGATTGCCGGCCGCGAGTCCCGGGGGGGGGGGGGGGGGGGACGCTAGTGATGCCTGGGGCCCCTGCCGCCCCTTCTGTGCCTCTCCCCCGGTCGCCGCTTACCTCCGGTGCGCGGGGTGAGCGGCCGGCGCCATGACAGGGGGAGGCTGCTTGCATTGAGGCGCCGCCCCCTTCTGCACTGCCGCTCCCCCTGCCGGCTGCCGCCTGAATGACAGGGCCCACCTTGTCCAATGGACGGTGCGGCCCTGCCTACTGATGCTGGCATGGCAGGTGTTGCAAATGGCCTTTTTGGAATTATCTGCAGAGACCTTAAAAAACAGCCAGACTCGGGAAGACCTAACAGTTGTACTGACAACTTTTGTCACGTTGTTGTGCCGGGGAACGGTTGCCTGCCTTCTGCCTGCAAACACCACCCTGCTTCTTCCGGCCTGTTGTGATGCTTCGCCTCCCTCCCCTGTGCACTGCTGTCCTCGCTCTGCATGCTCTCCTGCCAGGTCGGGTCTGTTACTGGATCATCCACCACGTCGTCTTTCACTTCCTTACCCTAGTCCTCCTCCTGACTTTCTGGCAATTGTGTTTCGTCATCGTCCACCTCTTGTTGCGACACATTCCCACCGTTGCCTTCATGAGACAGTGGCTGCTCAAATATTTGGGCATTAAAATGTCCATTTTTTCCTTCCATGTTGCTTTAGTTCCTGTGAAGCACCTGAAAGGTTAATAATCTTCTTGAATTTAGTTTTGAGTAGCTTGAGGGGTGCAGTTTTTGGAATGGTGTCACTTCTGGATGATTTCGGTCATGTACACCCCTCAAAAGGGACTTCAAATGTGATGTGGTCACTAAAAAAAAATGGTTTTGTAAATGTTGCTGGAAAAATGAGAAATTGCTGATGAACTTTGAACCCTTATAACTTCCCACTCAAATTTTTTTTAATGTAAAGTAGACATGTGGGAAATGTTATTTATTAACTATTTTGTGTCACATAACTCTCTGGTTTAGCAGAATAAAAATTCAATTGCGAAATTTTCAAACTTTTTGCCAAATTTATTTTTTCACGAATAAATGCAAAAATTACACTGGGGAACACAATTTTTTAGGAGTTAGGTCAGACAACTGTCCTTAATTAATTTTTGGATGCTGAATCCAGAAATGATCTCAGTTTTTCTCTATCACGTCAAGTTTTTGAACTATAGGATTTTTGTCTTCTCAAAAATATGTAAACTACTGTACCTAAAAAGTGTTTTTTGTTTTTTTTTAAATAGTACAAATATGAACAAAAATGAAATATATATAAGAAATAGGCATGACAAATATGTTTTTTAACACTATCATGTTTTTTTACAAAGGAGATATATATATATATATATATATATATTATATATATATATATATATATATATATATATATATATATATAGACACACACATACATACATATACATACACACACAAGTATTTAAGGTAAAAATGTACATTTATAGCCTTTTCTGGAGTGTTTGACTTGAGGACAATCACGTTTGATGCTCCAGCAATAGTCAGCCATCATATGTACATCCCATCTACCCTGGTAACGGTCTTCCATAACCTTCAAATCTTGGTGAAATCGTTCACCTTGCTCATCGCTAACAGCACCAAGATTTTCCGGAAAGTTGGCAAGATGGCAATGCAGAAAATGTAGTTTAATACTCATGTTGCAACCAAGCGCTTTGTAGCTCTCCAATAGTTTCTGAACAATTTCTTTGTAATTACTTGCACGTGTATTTCCAAGAAAGTTCTTGACGATGTCTTTGAATGATAACCAAGCATTCTTCTCAAGATCTGACATAGTCCCGGTGAAATGTTCATCTTTGATGAGCTGTCGAATTTGTGGACCATCAAACACATCAGCCTTGATTTTTTCAATGGACAGTCCAGGAAGTGCCAACATGATGTACTTAAAAACAGTCGCCGTCAGTTGGCAATGCTTTTACAAATTGCTTCATGAGACCTAGTTTTATGTGCAGAGGTGGGAATAGTATATTCTTCCTGTCAACAAGTGGCTGATGTAGAATGTTAGGATCTCCAGGTTTAAGACCAGATCTTAGAGGCCAATTCGACTCAACCCAATGCTTTTCTCGAGCTCTGCTATCCCACATACAGAGAAAGCAGGGATACTTTGTGTACCCACGTTGCTGACCAAGAAGGAAGCAAACCCTTTTAAGGTCAACACAGATGATCCAATTGTGTGTGTCATATTTCAATAACTCAATAACTCTCTTCACATCTCCATGTTCTTCACGAAGAGAGACAGAATGCCCAATAGGGACTGCACCAAATAAATTGCCATTGTGTAGAAGGACACACTTAAGATTCCGCTTTGAGCTATCAATAAACAGTCACCATTCATTTGGATTGTACATTGAAAGCCGTAATTCTTGTAGTAAACCAGGAAGATTATGGCAAAACACAAAACCGCTGTCACACCGAAAGTACTGTAAAAATGTACTTTCTCTAGTACGAAAGTATGATACGTTCGCTCCTTGTTCAAGTAACTGTTTCTCATTCAGCCTTGATGCTAGTAATTCTGAAGCTTTTTTTGATAAGCCCAATTCACGTGCTAAATCATTTAACTCGTGCTGATCAAATCCCTTACGAACTGAATCCTTGTGAATTTCAAATTCTGCATCATTGCTGTCACTGTGTTCGTTAACATCACTCAGAACTTCTAGAGATGGCAGCTGTTCGAAAACTGGCACTGGAATTTCAGCTGAATGAGGCATTGGTCTGATAGCTGATGGTAGATTTGGATATTCTATTTTACTTTTATTTTTCCTGTTAAATCCTGATGTTTTCACTAAACAGAAGTAACAGTCTGTGGAATTACTTTTTTGCTCTCTCCACACCATGGGGATACCAAATGCCAACTTTTCACGTGTTCCTTTGGTCCACATCCGTAAACTCTCGACACACTGCTTGCACACTATGTGAGGGGCCTATGGCTTATCTTGATCACCGAGTATTACTTTGAAATATGCAAAATATGCTTGTTTGACAAATGCACTGATGTTTGCCCTTTGAACTGGAATGGTGAAAACACCACAAATATTGCAGAAGGAGTCAGGGTTGTTTAGGCATTTACGACGAGAGGAAGAAGGAGCAGACATGATCTGAAACAAAGGAAATATGTACATATGTAAATAAAACACTGAGATGGAAAGTTACAAGCTTTGAAAACGAACAAAGAAAAAAATCATAAAAGATATATAAATTACAACTAAGCGCCCAATGTAAAGAGAAAAGCTATCACAAATCCTATTTATTCCTACTATGATAAATTTTTTGTGTAAAGATATTGATAATTATGACGTATTGGGAGCTGCACACACCTCTCACCACACTGTCTCAGTTGTGACTACTCTTACAAGTTGCCACGTAGTTCTATATAAGTCGAATTGTAATCAGATAACAAGTCTTATTACAGATATCAGTGCAATTGTGCATCTCTGGCAGGTAAGTTGTGGAGGAAAAACTTGACGTGCTAGAAAAAAAACTGACTACATTTTTGGAATCAGCATGCCAATTTTAGTATAAATCAGCTCAAAAACCTAACTCAACAGAAATTTTTTTTCAAATTGTTCCCCAGTGTTATTGACCTAGATTTACTACTAGCATCAAGCCCAATATGTCACGAAAAAACAATCTCAGAATCGCAAGGATCCGTTGAAGCGTTCCAGAGTTATTACCTCACTAGCTGTGAGCCCGATGCAAATGCATCGGGATTCTAGAATGTGCATTAATTTGATTATAGTAGTGTGTAGGGGGTGTGAGGACTTTTTGGGGGGGTGTGAGGACTTTTTGGGGGGGTGTGAGGACTTTTTGGGGGGTGTGAGGACATTTTGGGGGGGTGTGAGGACATTTTGGGGGGGGTGTGAGGACTTTTTTGGGGGGGGTGTGAGGACTTTTTGGAGGGGTGTGAGGACTTTTTGGGGGGGTGTGAGGACTTTTTGGGGGGGTGTGAGCGGGCAATGCTTCGCTCGTGGTGACGTCACAGAGTGACAAAGCCACGGTCTTTTCGGGGTCCGACACGGAAGTGCCTACGGCAATTATATAGTAGATAGATACATAGATAGATAGATAAAGATAGATAGATAGATAGATAAAGATAGATAGATAAATAGATAAAGATAGATAGATAAATAGATATAGATAAATAGATAAATAGATAGACATAGATAGATAGATAGATATAGATAGATAGACAGACAGACAGATAGATAGATAAATAGATAGATATATAGATATAGATAGATAGATAAATAGATAGATATAGATAGATATAGATAGATAGATAAATAGATATATAATGAGAAAAAGGTGAGCAGCCTCTCTTGGTTAGCATACGCCCAGTGCTTAGCAGTCCTTTAGAGTGGTATCCAACCACTATCTCCAGACATATAGATAAAGAAATAAGGCTGCAGCACACGACTTTGGAAAATTTCAGCCTTTAATGGCTTCTTATGGCATTAGATTAGCGACGTTTCGGTCCTCAGACCTTCCTCTGGCAGTCACTACAAGCAAATGCTGAGGGTTTTATACATCCTCCTATGTCATATCACATTATTCAATTAACAGCCTAATCATCATTTACAGTGCATATACAACTTGCAATCATGCTAAATACTACATAGTGGTTATTGCTTATGCCCTTACAGTCAGCGTTCACATTTGGGGAATATTAAATCCCCTGCTTACAGTTGATTACATGAGTATGGTCATCAGTAGCCCAGGTGCCTGCCTAATTACCTGTAATAATTATGTCCTGCTGGCCCAGCATGTCCCTCGCCATGTGCAGCCGCTATCTCGCCGCGCGCCGCCATTACGGCGTTGTTTACATGTGTCTGCGCATGCGTGCCAGCTATGCGCGTCCCTAGTTACAGAATGCGACCGGAATCGCTTCCAGCGCCATCTTCCCTAACTCGCGCATGCCCTGTGTAACCACAGCGGCTAACAGTGCGCGATTCTACAGATTTCCCTTTTGTTCTATATACTTTACTAATAGCTACTAAAATTCTTTAAAAAGGTTTTGCAACCCACCTTATTTGTGTTTTATTTATGGAATCCATTATCTACATGTTATTTTTAGTAGGTGATATCTCAGTCTATACTTAAAGTGACAGTGCTCTATATGTATATATTTTCCCAAAGAATTTTTTTGGAAAAAAATTTTTTTTCACAAACCATTGCCTCTGGTTTCCTATACAAAAGGAACCATATTATGAATCAATCATTATGTAGTTCGCACATATGCTTACATACACCAAAAAAACTTTTTTCTTTTCTTATGACATATCTGATGTATTAGGTTCCCAGTTTAGAGTGCATCCCAATACTGGGTTGTAGCACTCCCCTGTCAGTACGGTGTCTTAAGGAGGTCTCTCCCTTTGCACCCCCTGCCCAGGGTCACCACGGACTCCCCACATTCCATTATATTCTTGTCATTGGTGTTATTCCGTAATGATATATTCCTTCAAAATGAGGCAAAAGTAGAGAAAAAAATTTTTTTGAAATATGTTTATTAATCAATTACTTATTATATTATAAAGTGCATTTACAGTGCATTCAATTTGATCGGTGCAAAAAATATTTTCTAATAAGTGTAAAGAGTATTTTTTCACGTTCAATGAGTAAAAAAAATTTTTTAAAAAATCTTCTTATGTAATAAGGGTAAATCTATTCAGAAAAAATTGTTCTTGTGGCCCTTAGTGCAGTTCTTCCACAGGTGAATTTTTGGCAGGCACCCAGTATACAAGTATCCCATTCCTCATGAATTCTTCCTACAACTAAAAAGTAAACAACAACAAATAAGTCATGTTTGTGCAGACAATTCCTAGACTGGTTTTCCATTAGTGTGACAGTGCATTATAGTGGTTAAAACACACAAATAAAAGTGACTAAAATACACAAGTTTATGGAGTGAGATATCTACTTTAAAGGACCGTATGTAGTTTAAAATCTATATTAAGTCCCTCCGGTTTCAAAGTACGTAACTTATGTATCCACTCAAGTTCCTTTGCTTTGAGTTATCCAATTCTGTCACCACCCCTTCTAGGCATCGGTACCGTATCAATCAACCTAAATTTTAAATCCTTTTCTTTGTGTCCAGCTTCCGTAAAGTGCTTAGATACGGGCAAATTCAAGATTTTTTTGCGTATGGTATACCGGTGGTGACTAATTCTTATTTTGAAATCAAGGGTTGTTTCCCCTACATACCATAATTTGCAGGGGCACTCGAGGAGATAGATGATGAAATCTGAGTTGCACGTTAGGAAATGGTTGATTTTGTACTCAACACCTGTTTTTGGGTGGGAGAACTTGTTTCCTTTTATCATATAAGAACAATTGATGCAATTTATGCAGGGATAACAACCTGTTCTTTTCTCTCCTGTCAATGTTGTTTGTCTTTTATTGTTCAATGTGCCAATGTCTGACCTGACCAACCAATCTTTTAGATTCCTACTTCTTTTATATGACACTAATGGTAGGTTACTATATTCTTCAATGTGTGGAATACATCTTTCTAGCATCCCCCAGTGTTTATGGATAATATCGACTACACTTTTTGTCTCCTCCCCATACGTTAATGCTAAAGGGATTCTCTTCTTTTTAGTTTTACTTTTCCCATTTGTGCGTCCTAACTTATCTCTCTGCTGTTTTAAGACCGCTTTAGGGTAACCCCTCTGTTTGAATCTATCCATCAACTTCTCTATTTCTAGATTCCTCTCATCGTCATTGCTTACAATCCTGCTTACCCTAGTCATTTGAGCAAGCGGAACTGCTTTTTTAAGGCTATTGGGGTGTCCACTAGTGTAGTGTAGTAGTTTGTTCTTATCCGTGGGCTTTGTATAAAGAGTGGTGCTCATACCACCTTCTTGTAATAATACCCGAACGTCTAAGAACTGCATTTCTGTTCGAGAGTGTACTTCCGTAAATTTTATCGTATCATTGATCGTATTCATGTAATCAAAGAAGGACAAAAGTTCCATTTCAGTTCCCTTCCATATGATGAAGATATCGTCCACATATCTCCACCACCTCTCCACATGGGAGAAGTGGTGGGACGTGTAGACGAATCTTTCCTCCAGGTAGACCATGACAGCTCCTGCGTACGAGCATGCCATTCGAGCCCCCATCGCGGTGCCCATCAATTGCAAGAAGAAGTCATCCCCAAACAGAAAGTAGTTCTGTCTGAGGACGACCTCCAGTAGGTCTATAATGAATTGTTTGCAAGGTTCTGTATAATGTGTCGTTTTCAAGAAATCTGCAATTACTTTTGTACCCATCTCGTGGTCTATAGAGGTGTATAATGATGTTACATCAAAGGATGCTAATATGTATTCCTTTTTCCCCATATATTTGGTTTGCTCCTTATACCTTGCCAGATTACCAAGGAAATGTCCCGTGTCCTTAATATATGACTTACCTTCATTTGCAAAGGGACTCATGATTTTTTCTAAAAAGATTCCAATATTGTAGAATACTGAGTTAATTCCTGCCACAATCGGCCTTCCAGGCGGATCAACTATGGACTTGTGTATTTTAGGAACCAGATAAAACACTGGCGTCACAGGATTCTTTTCAAACAAAAAATCATGCATTTTTTGATCTATAATCCCTCCCACTACAGCGGTACTTAATAGTTTTTGTATATTCTTTTGGATCTCAAATTTGGGGTCTTTATTCAACCTTTTATACACCTTTTTATCATCTAACTGCCTATAGGCTTCTTTTAAATAGGTATCTTTGTCCATGATGACAGTTGCTCCACCTTTATCAGCTGGCTTTATTATCAAACCGTCATCATGGACAAGCTCTTGCACTGCCTGAAACTGCTCTTTGGTTACATTAGGTTTTAACAACTCTTTTTTGGTTGTATCTCTCAGTTTTTTGATTTCTCGTTTTACCGCTCGCTCAAAGGCCTCCACTATTGGTACATCATCATTCGGCATAAAGTCACTTTTGTTCTGTATGCCCAACCTTTTCAGTTCTAATTCACTGACGGGTTGCCCTTTTACTTCTGTTTTGTCATGAAAATGATACTTTAACCGTACACTTCTAAAAAATTTTTGCATTTCTTTTTCTACTACAAACCAGTCTACATGTGTGGTCATACAATAAGACAACCCCTTTTCCAAGATGTCTATTTGATTCAATGAAAGTTCTTTACCAGAAAGGTTGACCACTAGTTGTGATCCTTCTTCCGATTTTTGTACTGCTGGCCTTTCAATTTTTCTTTCTTTTTTCTGCTGGCGATGCGGCTTCCACCCTCCTCTTCGTCCTCCTGATTTTGGTCTGGGTCTACATGGATGAAGATTAGACAGTTTATTCATTAACATAGAGTTTCTATTGTTGTTATTATTAGGACGGCGCCTATAATGACCTCTCCTTTGCCATTTGTTTTGTCCATCCCTTTGCCAATTGTACACCAACCCCACACGGTAATCTTCTGTGTCACGAGCCCATTTCTGTCTCTTTGTCTCCTCAGTTTCCTTTCTCTGTTTATCCAATTTCATTTTAACAGACTCTTTAAATTTTGAAAAATCCTCTTCTTTGAGTATGCCCATGATTTCATTCTCTGTATCTTTGACAGTGTCCTTTAACTTAGCCAATTCTATCTGTATATGTTCCATGTTTAATAACATTACTTCCATCGCATATTTGTTTGATAAAGCCATGAACTTTCCAAAAAAATTCTTTGGGAAAATATATACATATAGAGCACTGTCACTTTAAGTATAGACTGAGATATCACCTACTAAAAATAACATGTAGATAATGGATTCCATAAATAAAACACAAATAAGGTGGGTTGCAAAACCTTTTTAAAGAATTTTAGTAGCTATTAGTAAAGTATATAGAACAAAAGGGAAATCTGTAGAATCGCGCACTGTTAGCCGCTGTGGTTACACAGGGCATGCGCGAGTTAGGGAAGATGGCGCATTCTGTAACTAGGGACGCGCATAGCTGGCACACATGCGCAGACACATGTAAACAACGCCGTAATGGCGGCGCGCGGCGAGATAGCGGCCGCACATGGCGAGGGACATGCTGGGCCAGCAGGATATAATAATTACAGGTAATTAGGCAGGCACCTGGGCTACTGATGACCATACTCATGTAATCAACTGTAAGCAGGGGATTTAATATTCCCCAAATGTGAACGCTGACTGTAAGGGCATAAGCAATAACCACTATGTAGTATTTAGCATGATTGCAAGTTGTATATGCACTGTAAATGATGATTAGGCTGTTAATTGAATAATGTGATATGACATAGGAGGATGTATAAAACCCTCAGCATTTGCTTGTAGTGACTGCCAGAGGAAGGTCTGAGGACCGAAACGTCGCTAATCTAATGCCATAAGAAGCCATTAAAGGCTGAAATTTTCCAAAGTCGTGTGCTGCAGCCTTATTTCTTTATCTATATGTCTGGAGATAGTGGTTGGATACCACTCTAAAGGACTGCTAAGCACTGGGCGTATGCTAACCAAGAGACGCTGCTCACCTTTTTCTCATTATATGTCTGTATGAGATATAGCGTTTCTTCACTATGGAACTGGGCAAAGGATACTACACAGAAGAGGAGGAGAATCGAATTCTTAAAGGAGCTGAAGGAAACACAGAATTCCTAAGTATACCCTCTGCTGTTTCTTTAAAACGCAAGTATGAAAATGATTCAAAGAGAATACTGTCATTGGAAATGCACCTTGTCATGCTTGGACAATATTATAAATATAAGAAAATACCAAGAGGTTTAAGATCAAATATAAATCCAACCTTATTTTTAGAAGATGTTGATTTTTGTGCAAAGTTCATGGCTTTATCAAACAAATATGCGATGGAAGTAATGTTATTAAACATGGAACATATACAGATAGAATTGGCTAAGTTAAAGGACACTGTCAAAGATACAGAGAATGAAATCATGGGCATACTCAAAGAAGAGGATTTTTCAAAATTTAAAGAGTCTGTTAAAATGAAATTGGATAAACAGAGAAAGGAAACTGAGGAGACAAAGAGACAGAAATGGGCTCGTGACACAGAGGATTACCGTGTGGGGTTGGTGTACAATTGGCAAAGGGATGGACAAAACAAATGGCAAAGGAGAGGTCATTATAGGCGCCGTCCTAATAATAACAACAATAGAAACTCTATGTTAATGAATAAACTGTCTAATCTTCATCCATGTAGACCCAGACCAAAATCAGGAGGACGAAGAGGAGGGTGGAAGCAGCATCGCCAGCAGAAAAAAGAAAGAAAAATTGAAAGGCCAGCAGTACAAAAATCGGAAGAAGGATCACAACTAGTGGTCAACCTTTCTGGTAAAGAACTTTCATTGAATCAAATAGACATCTTGGAAAAGGGGTTGTCTTATTGTATGACCACACATGTAGACTGGTTTGTAGTAGAAAAAGAAATGCAAAAATTTTTTAGAAGTGTACGGTTAAAGTATCATTTTCATGACAAAACAGAAGTAAAAGGGCAACCCGTCAGTGAATTAGAACTGAAAAGGTTGGGCATACAGAACAAAAGTGACTTTATGCCGAATGATGATGTACCAATAGTGGAGGCCTTTGAGCGAGCGGTAACACGAGAAATCAAAAAACTGAGAGATACAACCAAAAAAGAGTTGTTAAAACCTAATGTAACCAAAGAGCAGTTTCAGGCAGTGCAAGAGCTTGTCCATGATGACGGTTTGATAATAAAGCCAGCTGATAAAGGTGGAGCAACCGTCATCATGGACAAAGATACCTATTTAAAAGAAGCCTATAGGCAGTTAGATGATAAAAAGGTGTATAAAAAGTTGAATAAAGACCCCAAATTTGAGATCCAAAAGAATATACAAAAACTATTAAGTACCGCTGTAGTGGGAGGGATTATAGATCAAAAAATGCATGATTTTTTGTTTGAAAAGAATCCTGTGACGCCAGTGTTTTATCTGGTTCCTAAAATACACAAGTCCATAGTTGATCCGCCTGGAAGGCCGATTGTGGCAGGAATTAACTCAGTATTCTACAATATTGGAATCTTTTTAGAAAAAATCATGAGTCCCTTTGCAAATGAAGGTAAGTCATATATTAAGGACACGGGACATTTCCTTGGTAATCTGGCAAGGTATAAGGAGCAAACCAAATATATGGGGAAAAAGGAATACATATTAGCATCCTTTGATGTAACATCATTATACACCTCTATAGACCACGAGATGGGTACAAAAGTAATTGCAGATTTCTTGAAAACGACACATTATACAGAACCTTGCAAACAATTCATTATAGACCTACTGGAGGTCGTCCTCAGACAGAACTACTTTGTTTGGGGATGACGACTTCTTGCAATTGATGGGCACCGCGATGGGGGCTCGAATGGCATGCTCGTACGCAGGAGCTGTCATGGTCTACCTGGAGGAAAGATTCGTCTACACGTCCCACCACTTCTCCCATGTGGAGAGGTGGTGGAGATATGTGGACGATATCTTCATCATATGGAAGGGAACTGAAATGGAACTTTTGTCCTTCTTTGATTACATGAATACGATCAATGATACGATAAAATTTACGGAAGTACACTCTCGAACAGAAATGCAGTTCTTAGACGTTCGGGTATTATTACAAGAAGGTGGTATGAGCACCACTCTTTATACAAAGCCCACGGATAAGAACAAACTACTACACTACACTAGTGGACACCCCAATAGCCTTAAAAAAGCAGTTCCGCTTGGTCAAATGACTAGGGTAAGCAGGATTGTAAGCAATGACGATGAGAGGAATCTAGAAATAGAGAAGTTGATGGATAGATTCAAACAGAGGGGTTACCCTAAATCGGTCTTAAAACAGCAGAGAGATAAGTTAGGGCGCACAAATGGGAAAAGTAAAACTAAAAAGAAGAGCATCCCTTTAGCATTAACGTATGGGGAGGAGACAAAAAGTGTAGTCGATATTATCCATAAACACTGGGGGATGCTAGAAAGATGTATTCCACACATTGAAGAATATAGTAACCTACCATTAGTGTCATATAAAAGAAGTAGGAATCTAAAAGATTGGTTGGTCAGGTCAGACATTGGCACATTGAACAATAAAAGACAAACAACATTGACAGGAGAGAAAAGAACAGGTTGTTATCCCTGCATAAATTGCATCAATTGTTCTTATATGATAAAAGGAAACAAGTTCTCCCACCCAAAAACAGGTGTTGAGTACAAAATCAACCATTTCCTAACGTGCAACTCAGATTTCATCATCTATCTCCTCGAGTGCCCCTGCAAATTATGGTATGTAGGGGAAACAACCCTTGATTTCAAAATAAGAATTAGTCACCACCGGTATACCATACGCAAAAAAATCTTGAATTTGCCCGTATCTAAGCACTTTACGGAAGCTGGACACAAAGAAGAGGATTTAAAATTTAGGTTGATTGATACCGTACCGATGCCTAGAAGGGGTGGTGACAGAATTGGATTACTCAAAGCAAAGGAACTTGAGTGGATACATAAGTTACGTACTTTGAAACCGGAGGGACTTAATATAGATTTTAAACTACATACGGTCCTTTAAAGTAGATATCTCACTCCATAAACTTGTGTATTTTAGTCACTTTTATTTGTGTGTTTTAACCACTATAATGCACTGTCACACTAATGGAAAACCAGTCTAGGAATTGTCTGCACAAACATGACTTATTTGTTGTTGTTTACTTTTTAGTTGTAGGAAGAATTCATGAGGAATGGGATACTTGTATACTGGGTGCCTGCCAAAAATTCACCTGTGGAAGAACTGCACTAAGGGCCACAAGAACAATTTTTTCTGAATAGATTTACCCTTATTACATAAGAAGTTTTTTTTAAAAAATTTTTTTACTCATTGAACGTGAAAAAATACTCTTTACACTTATTAGAAAATATTTTTTGCACCGATCAAATTGAATGCACTGTAAATGCACTTTATAATATAATAAGTAATTGATTAATAAACATATTTCAAAAAAATTTTTTTCTCTACTTTTGCCTCATTTTGAAGGAATATATCATTACGGAATAACACCAATGACAAGAATATAATGGAATGTGGGGAGTCCGTGGTGACCCTGGGCAGGGGGTGCAAAGGGAGAGACCTCCTTAAGACACCGTACTGACAGGGGAGTGCTACAACCCAGTATTGGGATGCACTCTAAACTGGGAACCTAATACATCAGATATGTCATAAGAAAAGAAAAAAGTTTTTTTGGTGTATGTAAGCATATGTGCGAACTACATAATGATTGATTCATAATATGGTTCCTTTTGTATAGGAAACCAGAGGCAATGGTTTGTGAAAAAAATTTTTTTTCCAAAAAAATTCTTTGGGAAAATATATACATATAGAGCACTGTCACTTTAAGTATAGACTGAGATATCACCTACTAAAAATAACATGTAGATAATGGATTCCATAAATAAAACACAAATAAGGTGGGTTGCAAAACCTTTTTAAAGAATTTTAGTAGCTATTAGTAAAGTATATAGAACAAAAGGGAAATCTGTAGAATCGCGCACTGTTAGCCGCTGTGGTTACACAGGGCATGCGCGAGTTAGGGAAGATGGCGCTGGAAGCGATTCCAGTCGCATTCTGTAACTAGGGACGCGCATAGCTGGCATGCATGCGCAGACACATGTAAACAACGCCGTAATGGCGGCGCGCGGCGAGATAGCGGCCGCACATGGCGAGGGACATGCTGGGCCAGCAGGATATAATAATTACAGGTAATTAGGCAGGCACCTGGGCTACTGATGACCATACTCATGTAATCAACTGTAAGCAGGGATTTAATATTCCCCAAATGTGAACGCTGACTGTAAGGGCATAAGCAATAACCACTATGTAGTATTTAGCATGATTGCAAGTTGTATATGCACTGTAAATGATGATTAGGATGTTAATTGAATAATGTGATATGACATAGGAGGATGTATAAAACCCTCAGCATTTGCTTGTAGTGACTGCCAGAGGAAGGTCTGAGGACCGAAACGTCGCTAATCTAATGCCATAAGAAGCCATTAAAGGCTGAAATTTTCCAAAGTCGTGTGCTGCAGCCTTATTTCTTTATCTATAGATAAATAGATAGATATAGATAGACAGATAGACAGATAGATAAATAGATAGATATATAGATATAGATAGATAGATAAATAGATAGATAGATATAGATAGATAAATAGATAGATAGATATAGATAAATAGATAGATAGATATAGATAAATAGATAGATATAGATATAGATAGATATAGATAGACAGATAGATAGATAGATAGATACATAGATAGATAGATATAGATAGACAGATAGATAGATATAGATAGATAGATAGATAGATATAGATAGATACATACATAGATAGATAGGCTGTTTTTAATAAGTAGCAAAGTTAATAGAAATTACACCCAAAAGGTTTATAAAGGGTTAATATTAGTACTATAAGTAGTACAATATATACATTAATATTAATTTTGGACCAAAAAAGATATCTTATCTGATTTTCTGTAAAAAATATACAGGAGTTGCTTCCCGACGTCACTGTGACACTTTGACAGGAATCGTCAAAGCAGGAATGACGTCTGAGGTAAAAAATTCAAATTTCGCGGTCTAAAATGGCGTCCGCGATATTTGAATTCATAAAATGGAGGCAGGCGCGAGGCCATTGAGAGCTGTTTGCCGGCGCGAGCAATGGCCACGAGGCCATTGCTAGCACCGTCCAAAGACCGACCACAGCCGAGCCCCGTGGCCAAAAATCGAACCAGGGGCTCGGTCATAAATTTCGCGAGATACCGCTAATGTATGTCTATGGGAAGTGAGGGCCAAATCTGATTGGTCGGCATTAGCAGACAGCGACCAATGCGAATCGCGGCGCCATTTTTAAAAATCCCATAGACATACATTAGCGGTGTGTCGGCGATTTTAAGGCCGGGCCCCTGGTTCTATTTTCCGGACCTAAAATCGCGGACACGCCGCTAATGTATGTCTATGGAAAGTGAGGGCGAAATCTGATTGGTCGGCGTTAGCAGACAGCGACCAATCCGAATCGCGGCGCCATTTTTAAAAATCCCATAGACATACATTAGCGGTGTGTCGGCGATTTTAAGGCCGGGCCCCTGGTTCTATTTTCCGGACCTAAAATCGCGGACACGCCGCTAATGTATGTCTATGGGAAGTGAGGGCGAAATCTGATTGGTCGGCGTTAGCAGACAGCGACCAATCCGAATCGCGGCGCCATTTTTAAAAATCCCATAGACATGCATTAGCGGTGTGTCGGCGATTTTAAGGCCGGGCCCCTGGTTCTATTTTCCGGACCTAAAATCGCGGACACGCCGCTAATGTATGTCTATGGGAAGTGAGGGCGAAATCTGATTGGTCGGCGTTAGCAGACAGCGACCAATCCGAATCGCGGCGCCATTTTTAAAAATCCCATAGACATACATTAGCGGTGTGTCGGCGATTTTATGGCCGGAAAATAGAACCAGGGGCCCGGCCTTAAAATCGCCGACACACCGCTAATGTATGTCTATGAGAAGTGAGGAAGGTGCCAGGAGGGCACCGAAACGCGTAGGAAGCAATAAAAACGTTACTTTGAAGTTCCATCTTCAAGTGCATTATTTTTCGGAGTGGATGTTATTTGGCAGCGCGGACCGTGACACACCATTTTCTTCCCCACGATTCGGCATATCTCCACATATGAGTGGACGGTGGAAGTCCTGCAGCAGCCATCCAGAAATAAATCACTAAATACGCCTTCAAGCCGGTTGTGGGTTACACAACTGCTCCAGGTGAGTGGATCCCTTTTTCACCACTTTACTCCTAGTGCCATAGTGATAGGGCACTATTGCGCCTCTTGTTCCCCCTCCTTCTTTTATTTTATGAGAAGTGAGGCGCTCTTCTGATTGGCTGACGGCAGTAGACAGCGACCAATCAGAAGAGCGCCTCACATCTCATACAGATAGAATGGAGGATTTTTCGTCCATTCTCTCGCAATGAGAAGTGAAGAGGACGTCGGAGCCGGAAGATGGCGGAAAGAAGAAGACCCCCGGGGCCGGACGAAGAGGACGCCTGGCTGGACGGAGGACTTGTGGATCGGACGGACGATCAGATGTAGAAGAAGACATGCAAGTGATCGACGGCGGCGTTAGGTTAGGGGACGGCGGGGGCTTAGGGTGTAGGGCCTTAGGTGTTAGCGAGACCGGCGGGGGACAGCGGCAGGAGCTTAGGAGGCGGCGGGGCTTAGGGAGTAGGGGTGGGCGGCGGGGCTTAGGGTGTATCGGTGGGGGCTTAGAATGCGGCGGGACTTAGGGGGTAGGGGCTTAGGTGCGGCGGACTTAGGGGGTAGACGGCGGGGCTTAGGGGGTATCGGTGGGGGCTTAGGATGCGGCGGGGCTTAGGGGGTAGGGGCTTAGGGGCGGCGGACTTAGGGGGTAAGGGCTTAGGGGTGGCGGACTTAGGGGGTAGGGGCTTAGGTGCATCGGTATGCTTAGAATGCGGCGGGACTTAGGGGGTAGGGGCTTAGGTGCGGCGGACTTAGGGAGAAAGCGGCGGGGCTTAGGGGTATCGGTGGGGGCTTAGGATGCGGCGGGGCTTAGGGGGTAGGGGCTTAGGGGCGGCGGACTTAGGGGGTAGGGGCTTAGGTGCGGCGGACTTAGGGGGTAGGGGCTTAGGGGCGGCGGACTCAGGGGGTAGGGGCTTAGGGGCGGCGGACTTAGGGGGTAGGGGCTTAGGGGCGGCGGACTTAGGGGGTAGGGGCTTAGGTGCATCGGTGGGGGCTTAGAATGCGGCGGGACTTAGGGGGTAGGGGCTTAGGTGCGGCGGACTTATGGGGTAGGCGGCGGGGCTTAGGGGTATCGGTGGGGGCTTAGGATGCAGCGGGGCTTAGGGGGTAGGGGCTTAGGGGCGGCGGACTTAGGGGGTAGGGGCTTAGGTGCGGCGGACTTAGGGGGTAGGCGGCGGGGCTTAGGGGGTATCGGTGGGGGCTTAGGATGCGGCGGGGCTTAGGGGGTAGGGGCTTAGGGGCGGCGGACTTAGGGGGTAGGGGCTTAGGTGCGGCGGACTTAGGGAGTAGGCGGCGGGGCTTAGGGGGTATCGGTGGGGGCTTAGGATGCGGCGGGGCTTAGGGGCGGCGGACTTAGGGGGTAGGGGCTTAGGTGCGGCGGACTTAGGGGGTAGGGGCTTAGGGGCGGCGGACTTAGGGGGTAGGGGCTTAGGAGCGGGGCGGACAGGCGTATGTGCATGGGACTGTAGTATACCATAGCGGTGTACACTACAGCCCCATGTTGTGGCTTGCCTCAGGCAGCGACTCGCAATGGCCTCGCGGCCATTGCTCGTGCGTTTCTGATTGGTCGCTGTGCCGGCGACTCGCTGCCGCCGACCAATCAGAATCTTGCCTCAGGCAGCAAACTCGCAATGGCCTCGCGGCCATTGCTCGCCATACATTAGCGGTGTCTCGCTAAATGTATGGCCGAGCCTCTGGTTCGATTTTCGGCCAGCGACTCGCAATGGCCGCTTCGCGGCCATTGCTCGCGCTCAAGCAGTGACTCGCAATGGCCTCGCGGCCATTACTCGCGCAGGCCAACGACTCGCATTGGCCGCTACGTGGCCAATGCTTCGTGAGTCGCGTGGCTGCAGGGCAGCCACGTCTTCGACGACGGAAGTACTGCCGAATATGACGGAAGTGAGCTACGGCGATTATATCTATTATATAATCGCGAATCAGAAAAGCGCCCCTCGCGCGCTACTTCCGATGTCGTCATGTGGATACGAATTTAACATTGGGGGCGCCATGCTGCGCAGCAATCACATTGCGAGTCGCTGGCCCAGGGCGAGCAATGGCCGCGAAGCGGACCATTGCGAGTCGCTGGCCCAAAATCTACCCACAGGCTCGCCCACAACTTTCGCCATTTACCGCTCAGGTAGCGCGAGCAATGGCCGCGAGGCATTGCGAGTCGCTGCCTGAGCCGCAAATCGCTACCCGGGGATCATGGAGCGAGTCGCTGCCTGAGCCGCAACTCGCTCCCCCATGTCCGCACAGCCCTCCCCATCTTCGCACAGCCCCCCATGTCCGCACAGCCGCCCCCCCATGTCCGCACAGGCCGCCCCCCCATGTCCGCACAGACCTCCCCATGTTCGCACAGCCACCCCCATGTCCGCTCACCCCCCCCATGTCCGCTCACCCGCCCATGTCCGCACACCCCCCCCATGTCCGCACACCCACCCCCATGTCCGCACACCCACCCCCATGTCCGCACACCCACCCCATCTACAACAGCCCCCCCATGTCCGCACACACACCCTCATGTCCCCACAGCCCCCCCCATGTCCGCACACACACCCTCATGTCCCCACAGCCCCCCCCATACTCCGCACAGCCCCCATATCCGCACACCCACCTTTATCTCTGCACAGACCCCCCCATGTCCGCACAGCCACCCCGCAACAAAACCACCCCGCCGCACCAAAGCCCCTACCCCCTAAGTGCGCCGCACCCCTACACCCTAAGCCCCGACACGCCGCACCTATGCCCCTACACCCTAAGCCCCGCCGCACCTAAGCCGCTACCCTCTAAGCGTCGCCGCACCTAAGACCCTACCCTATAAGCCCCGCCGCACCTAACCCCCTACCCCCTAAGAACCGCCGCACCTAAGCCCCTACCCTCTAAGAACCGCCGCACCTAAGCCCCTACCCTCTAAGCCCCGCCGCATCCTAAGCCCCCACCAATACCCCCTAAGCCCCGCCGCACCTAAGCCCCTACCCTATAAGAGCCGCCGCACCTAACCCCCTACCCCCTAAGAACCGCCGCACCTAAGCCCCTACCCTCTAAGCCCCGCCGCATCCTAAGCCCCCATCAATACCCCCTAAGCCCCGCCGCCTACCCCCTAAGTCCGCCGCTCCTAACCCCCTACCCCCTAAGTCAGCCGCCCCTAACCACCGCCGCATCCTAAGCCCCCACCGATACCCCCTAAGCCCCGCCGCCTACCCCCTAACTCCGCCGCCCCTACCCCCTAAGCTCCGCCGCATTCTAAGCACCCACCGATACACCCTAAGCCCCGCCGCCCATCCCCTACTCCCTAAGCCCCGCCGCTTCCTAAGCTCCCGCCGCTGTCCCCCGCCGCTCGCGCTAACACCTAACGCCCTACACCCGAAGCCCCCGCCGTCCCCTAACCTAACGTCCCCGTCGATCACTTACATGCCTTCAAGTCATCTGATCGTCCGTCCGATCCACAAGTCCTCCGTCCGGCCAGGCGTCCTCTTCCTCCGGCCCCGGGGTCTTCTCTCTTCTTTCCGCCATCTCAGCCTCTTCGTCCGGCCCCGGGGATCTTCTGTCTTCTTTTCGCAAACTTCCACCTCCGACGTCCTCTTCCTTCTCATTAAGATAGAATGGACGAAAAATCCGCCATTCTACCTCAATGAGATCTGAGGCCCTCTTCTGATTGGCTGAGGGCAGTATACAGCGAACCAATCAGAAGAGACCCTCATTTTTTTATTATTTTAAATTATTTTTTAATTATTTTTTTTATTATTAAATTTATTTATTTTTTAAGTCAGACTGAGACACAGTTCTCATTCAGGTCCGCATTTTTTTTATTTATTAAAAATAATTATTTTATTTTTTATATTTTTATTTTCTTTAAAGATGAGACACAGTTCTCATTCAGGTCCGCCTTTTTTTTTCCCCATTGACATACATTACCTGGTGTGTCGGCGATTTTATGGCCGCCCACCTGGTTCTATTTGTCGGCCCTAAAATCGCAGACACACCGCTAATGCATGTCTATGGGCAGTCAGCCCGATTTCTGATTGGACGCCGACCAATCACAATTCGAGCTGACTGCCCATAGACATGCATTAGCGGTGTGTCCGCGATTTTAGGGCCGACAAATAGAACCAGGTGGGCGGCCATAAAATCGCACGACACACCGGTAATGTATGTCAATGGGGAAAAAAAAAGGCGGACCTGAATGAGAACTGTGTCTCACTCTCACTTAAAATAAATAAATAAATTTAATAATAAAAAAAATAATTTAAAAATAATAATAAAAATTCAATAAAAATAATATTAAAAAAAATATAATATGCTAATAACATGAGCCCTTCGCGGACCTGAAGGAGAACTGTGTCACTTAAAATAAATAATTAATTTAATAATAAAAAAAATAATTAAAAATAAAAATAATTATAAAATAATTAAAAATTAATAAAAATAATAATAAAAATAATTAAAAATCATAAATTATAAATATGATTAAAAATACATAAAATATGTTTTAATACAATAATTATGCTATAATAATAATTGCTATATTAAAGCTATAAAATTAGTATATGCTAATATACTATTAATGTAATAATATGCTATTAATAATAATATGCTATTAATGCAAATTTAATTATGCTATTAATCTAATATTTGCTATTAATACTAATAATTTGCTATAATGCTAAAAATTATGCTAATAATGCTAATATTATGCTATTAATGTAATAATTATGCTATTAATGCTAATAATATGCTATATGTATAATGCAATAATATTGCTATTAATTCATATTATGATTAATGCTAATATTTTATTAATGCTAATAATTATGCTATTAATGCTAATAATTATGCTATTAATGCTATATTTATGCATTAATGCTAATAATATGCTATTAATGCTAATATATGCTATTAATCTATAATTAATGCTATTAATGCTAATAATTATGCTATTAATGTAATTATGCTATTAATAATATAATGTATATTAATGCAAATATATTATCATAATGCTAATAATTATGCTATTAATGCTAATAATTATGCTATTAATGCTAATAATTATGCTATTAATGCTAATAATTATGCTATATTAATAATGCTATTAATGCTATTAATGCTAATAATTAATGCTATTAATGCTAATATATGCTATTAATGCTAATATTATGCTATTAATGCTAATATTATGCTATTAATGCTAATAATATTGCTATTAATGCTAATATAATTGTATTAATGCTAATATATTGCTATTAATGTATAATTATGATTATTAATTAATAATGCTATTATAATTATATTGCTATTAATGCTAATATTATGCTATTAATGCTAATAATTATCTATTAATGGTAATATAATGTATTAATGCAAATAATATTGCTATTAATATCTAATTATATATGCTATTAATGCTAATAATTATGCTATTAATGCTAATATTTATGCTATTAATGGTAATAATAATGTTATTAATGCAAATAATATTGCTTTTAATCTAATAATTATGTATTAATGCTAATAATTATGCTATTAATGCTAATATTATGCTATTATTAATGCTAATGTATAATGCTAATATTAGCTATTAATGCTAATATTATGCTATTAATGCTAATAATTATGCTATTAATGCAATAATATTGCTATTAATTAATATATTATTAATGCTAATAATGCTATTAATTGCTATAATTATGTATTAATGCTAATATTATGCTATTAATGTAATATATGTATTAATGTAATTAATATGCTATTAATGCTAATAATTACTATTAATGCTAATATTATGCTATTAATGCTAATAATATGCTATTAATGCTAATAATTATGCTATTAATGCTAATATGTATTAATGCTAATAATTTGCTATTAATCTATATTAATGCTATTAATGCTAATAATTATGCTATAATGCTAATAATATGCTATTAATGTAATAATATTATTAAGCAATAATGCTATTAATGCTATTTTAATGCTATATGCTAATATTACTATTAATGAATATTATGCTATTAATGTAATATAATTAATGCAAATAATAATTGACATTAATGCTATTAATTATGTTATTAATGCTAATAATTATGCTATTAATGCTAAATAATAATGCTATTAATAATGTTATTAATGCTATTACTAATGCTAATAATGCTATTATTAATGCTATTAATGCTAATAATATATGCTATTAATGCTATTAATAATGTTATTAATGCTATTATTAATGCTAATAATGCTATTATTTATGCTATTAATGCTCATAATACTGCTAATAATGCTATTAATAATGCTATTACTGCTAATAATAATGCTATTCCTTATATTATTGCTTTTGATGAGGCGATTATTATTTAAAAATCTTTAAAAAAAACAATAAACATATTTTACATACCTGATGCATTTGCATCTGGTTAACAGCTCTAACTACTATAATCAAATTAATGCACGTTCTAGAATCCCGATGCATTTGCATCGGGCTCACAGCTAGTATAAGATAAAGGGACACTGGTCAGAATTGACAAAAATACCAAAGTCTTTAGGGTCAAAATAGGCTTGGTCATGAAGGGTTAAAGGAAAACGGTCAGGCCAAAAATCCATGTGTAACTGCTATCATTTTCTAATTCCGTTCCCCAAGCTCTCTCTATTCATGTATTTCTATATTTCCCTCCTATCTTCAGTAAACTTCAAAACAAAAAAGATTAATTCCCTCTGTCACTCTCAATGATTTCTCTGCTGCCCACTCAATGATTGAATATTCATACTTCATGACACTGTCCTGCCTCTTCTCTGATCTGTGTTGTGTGACTCATTCACACCAGACAGAGAAGGGAGGGGGGGTGAGGGGGGGAAATTAGCTACAGCTCTTCATGTCATTGTATGTATGAGACATATGGGCAGTCAGATATTTGTATGTGATTATAAAAACATTTGACCATTTGCTCAGCAGATACACACATTACATGTATGCAGGAAAACCAAAGTTCATATATACACAAATTGTCACTTCAGTGAGGAAGTGAAAAACTCTCCATTAGGAGAATAGCTTTGGGGATAAAGGAGAATTTTGGGAAAAGTTAATTTTGAAATAACTGTATATACACCATACCACTGCATTGATTCAATACCTGAAATATATGTATTTCTGATTTCAGTAACATGTAAAATACTACATCCCTCCTTTCTTGTATGCTTTTCTCCTTCTATATATTCCCTGTACATAGCCTCACTATCCGGGATGCTTTAGACATGACATAGTAACCCTGACCACAAAGAGGAACAAACTACCCGCCCTATACCAAACATAAGCACAGCCTGCTCCATACCCACACAGTAACTCAAACTCTGTACGTCTATATAGAAAACAGAGAACGATCTATCACGTGACACACCACATGATCGTGACGTTTCAACTCCGCACTGCGCAATCACGGAAGCGGCCGGCGACCCGCTACACCACGCATGCGTGGGCGTCTGCCGTTACTTCCGGGTTTCGGGCATATAACGCAGAAGCTAGGGAAGCTTGGCACACACCGCCGCAAATAAAGATAAAGGACATTACAAGGTAATGACGATCCCCCACAAAACACTATGGGTCGCTTAATGGAGGGCTATTAGTCCATAATTGGGGGCAAATTCTTAGCCTGCTTATTTTTTCCACAGGTGACACATCACCAGTCCACATAACCTGGTATAACATTAAAATATATGTAAGGTAACAGCACAGACTAAATGAGTCCTCATATACATAGGTACTTCCGATGTATTAGACTATAATTATTTTTTACATACAGGCTGAGACTATCAATTGCCTGGCAGGCATTTGACCTATTTTCCATTGAGACTACACCAGACCATATAGAACGGAAAGGTGGGGTATCCATAGAATTCTCCTGTTTGGATATTTTCTATTACATCTCTCTCTCTCATGTGACTATCAGGCAGGTTTTGTCTTTTCTCTTCCCCCTTGACTCTCACTGCTGGATACAATATTTTAATGGCAGGGGTTTCTACCCCCAGACGTTGTTCTTAGTAGCCTTCTAAATTTGTATATATGCCCTCTACTTAGGGGATGGGGGGCCTCCACCCCCTACCCCCGCCCCACTACACTGTATATTAGAGCAGTCTTCTGATGATTTTTATTTTTGTTTTGTTTATAGCAACAGGCTTGATAAAGACCAAAGGTTTTGGTCGAAACGTTGGCCACCTGTATGTTGCTCCTCTACACTGCCTTTCACTTGAATAAATATAGCAAACACAGAAACCGAAGGAGTGTGCGATTTTGTTACTCTATACTTGGAGAATAGCTAGTCCCCCAGACCTTGTCTTAGCCTCTCATACAGCCAGATCAGAATTCCCACACACTGAACTGATATTGGGCTGTCACCCTGAAATGCAGCGTCTGCAGTTTGGGGTTCTGATCTAGCACAAATCCTAAGTCATATTAAAGGCTTGTTAAAGAGTCGATTATGACTTTAAGGATTGCTACCTTTATTGGGTGGCAGAGTTTTTCACTTCTTCACTGAAGTAACAATTTGCATATTTCCCAGAGGATTATTGGGGCTATAAGTCTCCTTATCAGCTTATCTGTCTTCTTATGCTGGCAGGCAGATTCCTCTCCATGAGGAGAATAGCTAGTCCCCCAGACCTACTGTATATACACATAGAAATCTTACAGGCTGCAGCACAAAACACCTTCCCTCTCCCAGCACAGAGCACACAGGGGAGGGAGTGAACACAAGCCTGGCTGGGTGTGGATATTTAAATAACACTTATACAGCAACTGGACTATTCCATTAGAAATATAATGGAGAGGACTAATGCAACAGCTCTTTGCAGGGTATGAAGATCCTGATAACATGAAAACTAGAAAGTGCACAATAATGGTGCAAGCTGTTATTAAAGCCAGAGGTGGTGCAACAAAATACTAGTGATGTATTGGAGTGTTCTTTTGTGTGTTTGTTCTTCAAGATTCCATAATTTTTACTCAGAATTGAGTGATTCTTGAGTGATAATTTGTTTCCCTCTGCTTGGTCTGAAAAAAGGTACCCTTAAGGCCCTGTCACACAGAACTGCTCCAGAGATCCCGGCAGCGATAACGACCTGCCGGGATCGCTGGAGCGTCGTTACCTGGTCGGTGGGGAGCTGTCAAACAGGCAGATCTCCCCAGCGATCAGGGGCATGGGAGCCACCTCCCACATTGCTGAAGTTCGATGTTATAGCGTCCTCCTGCTTATCGCTGCTTGTAAGCAGGGAGGACACTGGTAACGATGATAAACAGCGGGTATCTAGGCAGCGCGCGCTGCCTGGATACCTGGTGTTTACCATGGTTACCAGCCAGTGAGGTCATTGATCGCTGGTTTCTCGCTGTCACACGCAACGATGCGTGCTGACCAGCGGGAAACAAATGATCAAAAAATTACCCAGAGCACTTTGCAGCGATCAGCGACCTCACAGCAGGGGCCTGATCGTTGCTAAGTGCGCACATAACGACATCGCTGGAGAGATCATTGTAACGTCACAGTTACAATGATCTCTCTAACGATATCGTTATGTGTGACTGGGGCTTTACGGACTACCACCTTTTTTATCTTGATTTCTTTTAGTGTTTCTGAAAGCCATAAAGTTGCCATTTGAAATGACTTGTTTTGTACCATGTCTGGGATCTGCTTTTTTTTTTTTTTTTTACAACATTAAATAACTGAATGAACATCCTCAAAGCCCGGTGATTCCATAATTTTTGCCAGGGGTTGTAGTAACAGCAGCATAAACCCCATGGTCTTCTGTGTCCTCCAATGAAGTGATAGAGAAAGTGGAATCATTACTAAAATGAGTAATTTTCTTTTTTTATACTCTTCTGAACTTACCGTTTGGATTATGTTTGACACACTTAGCCAGTTTGCTTGTTTGATACAATCTCCACCTTCAACCAAGCCTTCATAACCCTATGATAAGAATATAAACTTACTAAATAATGCAGATAAAACATTTTAAACTGTCATGATAATGAGGCCACATGCTGGGTAATTTAACAGAAAAAAATTCAACATGCCCAATCTTTTTGAGATATTTTTTCTTTATACACCTCCCTAACCATTAAAAAAGACAATCCTGGTAAGCATCATGGAGTAAAAGAAAAGCAAATCAAAGAATAAAGAAACATTTTTTTTCCAAATATTGTGATGAAGTCTCTGGCTAGTTAAGGGACAGAATAAAGTCGGGCTCTCCACTGTATGACTTGGCAGCTGTGCGAGACATCCTGCTTCTAGTCAAGAAGATACCACTGCATTTGTGAGACAGAGTGTGCAGCATGGATACATATGATAAGGGCAGCATGGTTGCTCGGTGGTTAGCACTGTTGCTTTGCAGCGTTGGGATCCTTGGTTCTTACCATGTTTGTTTGGGTTTCCTCCCACACTCCAAAGACATACTTATTGGGAATTTAGATTGTGAACTCCAATGGGAATAGTGATGATGAGGTCTATGAAGCACTGTGTAATTAATGGCGCAATATATATGTTTAAGATATGTTGTTATAGAATATTTGCCGTTTTACTTTATACTGGATGAAGTTATATAAAGAGATGCAAAATAGATGTGTAATATGGAGCAGTAAGAGGAGACAAGAAGCTGCAATAACAAAGCTTCTCATGAGTGTATGTAATGAGAGACACTGAACATTTACATGAGGCTATATCCTTTTCTTAAGGGTTAAAGAAAACCTGTCAGCTACTTTATGCCCCCAAACCTATCACTACCTGTCCCTTCAGCATCCTAGTACGTCTTTAAGCATCTCTGTCTGACCTAAACGTGAAGTATAATGGTTGAAAAATGCTTTTTATAACTTACAATTTCTCCGCAGTTATGAGGCATCGTCTAGATGTGTGCGAGTTCTCTTAGGGTCCATTATCCCCCCTCGCTCCATGGTTATTACACCCGATGGGAGTGATAACCTAATTTGCCAGCTGTGGGCTCCGTTCTGTTACGATGCCATGGCACGTCATTTCCGGTCCTGTGCATTGTGGTGGAGTAATTGGGTGTACTTGCCAACTAGGGCGTGATAACCAAAGAGCAAAGGGGTAGAATGGACCCAGAGAGAACGCCCACATGTCTAGATGATGCCTCATAACTGGGGGGAAAATGTAAGTTATAAAAAGCAGATAGTGATGTACTATAGGATGTACAGGTAGTGATGGGTTCCTTTTAACCTCTTAGAAGCAAGTATTCCGTGATAACCCATTCTATACCTCTGTATCCTCCTTTATCTGGGCTGCATAATATACTGAAACGTGGCTGATAATTTTATGGACTACTGGCCGATTCTTCCATTTGCATTTTATGGACTAGTAAGTCAATAAAACAGTGAAACAGGCCAAATCCTACCAGATCTGCGCACAAGGCTCCACTTCATTAGGAAGTTATATTAAATTAACTCTCCCCTTCACCTCCTAGATTTGAGAATACTTTTCAAGCCTACTTCAGGAAGCAGTTTACAACAGTTTTGAGTAAAGTTAGCCGAAAATGTCTCAAACTGTTGGTGAAACTTACAATTGCAAATAAAATTGTTTGACTTTTCAGGGTTTTAAACGAGATCAGCCAACTTTTCAAAACCTTAGGGGAAAGGGCATGGCCACACAGTCTCTCAGAGTTATCACAAATGTATTCCACAAAATGTATTCAACTTACTACTCCAAATCTTCAAAATGCATCATTTTCAATTTGTCAGTTCTGGTTCCAGCAAGTCCAATCTTGATTTATGCACGATAAACGATAATGTTTCCAGTGTAAAGAAGTCATTATTGTTGTGTCAGTACCATTCAATAACTCTATTGTGCTTTAGAATCTGCTCGCCTCTCTCTAAAGCTGGATGGATGTGGCCAGCCTCAGTCCCCTCTTGTGCTTCTCCCATGATACAGAGGCAAAGCTCCCTCTGCTAGCAACCTGATAAAGTGCTTAAAGGAGTTGTCTGGACCCTTTATAAAACCTCTGTGTATATCTATGCTGCAAAATGCAGACAGTTTGTAATTTTCACCACGCCAGTCAGCATTTTGCAAGTTACCTAGATAGCAAAAATTTGGAGTTTGGCTTAACAGGACTGGATTTTCCTTTTCTTTTTATTTTTCAAAAGAAAATATGTGAGGCCAGGGCGAGGCTGGTGTCTGAGCCCCAGGTGGATGAGAATAGAGCAACTGGGTGAGCTGGAATCACACACACACCCCGAGACTCCAGCATGCCCCACCTTCCCCAGCATGTCCAGCCGCCCAAGACTCCTACAAGCCCTCCCAACACTGCTACATGCCCTCCCCTTTCCCAAGCATGCGCCCCCACCCCCTCCCCCAAATATGTCCAACCACTCCAGACTCCATTCACCTATGTAAACTGATAGTGACATGTGGTTTGACCAGTTTACGTAGACGAATGGAGTCTGCTTTGGCCAGACATATTTGGGGGGAGGGAGGAGGGAGCACATGCATGGGTATGGGGTGAGATTGTTGCAGTGTGGGGAGGGCTTGTAGGAGTCTTGGGCGGCAGGGCATGCTGGAGACCAGGGGGGACGGCCTGTAGCAAACGGCGTGTAAATGACCAGCTGTGACATTTACACCCAAACGCCAGAACAAACATACCTTTGGTCGGTGGCGTTGTGCAAAGGATATTTTTAAGAGAAAGACACGTGTATATGATGATCGGGATCAAGGATCAAGATCAGAATGTTGAAATTTGATGATAAATTTTATTTGAGAAATACAAAAAGTGAAAGAACACACAGCACCGAGTTAAAAGCAATTAAAATAGTGTAGAAAGACACTTAACATACAAAAAGCCCATGTCCAAAGACTGTCATGATGCACGAGGATGTGCAAAAAGGTGTACCTTCAATTTTTCCTCTCAATACTGTGTAGGAATGGTGCTGTACCCTTAAAAAAAAGTGTTCAAGGGGGGCGTGTCCTGCAGAGAAGGAGCTCCTCAGCCTCAACCTAATAAACGGCAATTATCGGCCTCATCGCCTCTTCAAACTCGCTCCAGCTGCACCGGACATCTCCCTGCACCACCCGGGATGCTGAAACCGGCGACATGCCGCAGAGAGGACTCAGTCTGTGCTGGACTATTTTGGTGCGGACACACAGCGGGCACACAGAGGTAAAATGGCGCCGGCCTCGGAGACACCGCGCCGCTCCCCTCCCCACACTAGATCCTCCTGCATCCCAGAAGCTGGGAGTGAGCAGGGAGAAGGAGAGGGTGACAATGCTCCGGTCACACAGGGCTGCCTCAAATCACTTCTAGGAGGCCTGCGTCGCTCACTACAGGAGGACATGAGAGGCATAGTCTCCCAGCTAAGAGGACCTGGCTGCGCTGGGAGACAGGACTGGGCACCTGGAAAATAAAATGGCAGAGTATGCCTCGGCACATAATCAGCTTGCCAAGGATTATACAGTCATGGACAATGAAGTTGTCTCCCTCAAAGCCAAGATGTGGGACTTGGAGGACAAGCTTAGAAAAAGGAATGTGAAGATACGAGGAGTGGCAGAGGGGGGGGCGAGAATGAGGACATACATGGAGTAGTGGGAGACCTCTTGCAGGCTGTGCTGCCTGACTCCCCAGCTGCAGATCTGGCCCTAGATAAGGCATTCCGGCTTTCAAAAATCACAACGGCTTAGCAGAGAGGTCCCCAGGGACATACTTGTAGCTTTTACCTACCCAAAAGTTACAGACCAACTACTGCAAGCCATGCGACGCCGTCCTCAACTCCCTGAACCCTTTAAGAAATTGGAGATCTATCCTGACTTATCCCCGGGCACTCTGGTCAGGAGACGGGAATTTGCCCCCATTGCCGGGTTCTTAGAGAGCGTGAGATCCAATATATCTGGGGGTCTCCCGTCAAGGTCAGCTTCCGCTACCGTGGAACGAGGCAGACATTTTCCTCCCCTTCAGGCTTGGAAAGGCCATACGAGAATGGAACCTTGCCACTTCAACCGGCTCCTCGTCGCCTAGATCTCCGGGTGGACAGAAAGCCAACTCCCCGACCAGAGGCGAGGAAACCTGATGATGAGGCTTTGAGAATCTTTACGACATTAGGCTGGGTCTCAGCTTAGCTCCCACTGTTCTGAAGAGGGTGGTCAGTTTGTTCTTCGGGTCCCCCTCATTATTTAGGAACAGTGAGTTCCAGCACTGACCGCTGTTTTCCACGGACTGTTGGTTACGTGGTCTAGTGATGGTCAGGGGACGGTTCTCCTTACCCCCACCACAGGAGTGGAAACTCCGTTCTATACCAGGTTATGTGATTGTTTCTACCTGTTGGTATTAGTGTGTTCTTTGTTTCATCTATTTCTATACCCCAGTTTTCTCCTCTTCCTCCCCCCCATCCCTACTCTTTGTGTTGTCCTTACCCCTCCTTTTTCTTCCTCCCGTACCCTCATTACCCATTCTTCTTTTCCTCTGCTCTTAGCCTGGAACCAAGGTTAAACTATTAGAATAGACCGTTCTTGTTGTGTGGGAAATTAGCCGTTAGTCATGAGTATCAAAATAGTGTCACTGAACACTAAGGGGTTAAATTCACCTATCAAAAAGGTCCTTCCTTTGGAGAGAGGCTCGCCGAACCAAGGCAGATATTTTTTTGTGTCCAAGAGAGACACTTGCTATAATCAGACAATGTAAGATTGCATCACAAATTTTTTCCCCCATATCTACTTTGCCAATCATTCGTTCAAGAAAGCGGGTGTCTGTATTATGGTTAAGAATTCAGTGCAGTTCCAGATGCGGAAGGTGGTGGCAGACCCGAGTGGCCGTTATCTCATCCTTATTTGCGAGGTGGGCGGAAGGGAGGTCACGATAGCTAACATATATGCACCCAATGAAGCCCAGATCAAGTTCGCCCGGAGCGTTTTTGAGAAGATTAGAGACGAGTCTCGGGGCCTCTGTGTTGTGACCGGAGACTTTAATGTGGTTGTGGACCGCCTACTGGACTCCTCTTCCGGACCCTCGGGTAGGGGGCGGGAGTTGGGGCATCTCTGACGTGAGTTTCGGCTCCACGATGTGTGGAGTTATCAACATGCTACGGAAAGGGAATACTCCTTCTCCCACAGGCACAGATCGTATAATAATAATATAATATTTATTCATTTATATGGCGCTATTAATTCCATAGCACTTTACATACTTGAGTATACCAGAATCGACTATTTTCTTGTTGATGATTTGACGCTCCAGGCCTGTGCCTGTGTGGAGATAGGATTGATCACCTGGTCGGACCATGCACCGGTGTCCCTGGAGCTGAGACTGGGTGGTGGGGGGGGGTCCCTGCCCCGCTCCTGGAGGTTTAACTCGGGCCTCTTGTCTGATCTGGGAGTCCAGGGCACGTTTGCTAAACATTTGTCAGAGTATTTTCCGTTGAACGACAATCATAAGGTCTCGGACGAGATCCTCTGGGAATCGCATAAGGCGGTTTTGCGTGGTCTGTTTATCCAGAAGTCCTCGCAGATGAAGCGCCAGCGGGACTCTCTCCAGTCGGACTTGATACTCAGGCTGGGCCAAGTTGAGACTCTTAACAAATCAAACCCACTCCACTTCTGTCCCCACAAATTTTCCAATTACGCCACCAATTGAGAGCTCTCCTGTTGGGACAATATGAGAAGGGACTGAGAACCTTGAGGAACGTGCATTACACTGCCGGAGACAGGGCCGGGGCTGTCCTAGCGAGGCGCATTAAAATGAGAGCGGCAAAGTCTATGATCACTGTCATGAGGGATGCATCAGGGGCAGACGTACGTAACCCTGCGGACATCGCAGAAATTTTTGCCAGGTACTATGAGAGTCTTTATAACTTAAAAAACGACCGAGACACTCCGCAGCTGGCCTCCTTGGAGATTGACATGTTCTTGAAAGGGTTGGATATTCCGTCCCTCTCATTGGAGCAATTAGCTGATTTAAACGCCCCTTTCTCTATTGCTGAAATCCGTAAGGTTATCTCCTCCTCAAAGGCCTTGTCTTCCCCGGGACCTGACGGTTTCCCGAATGTATATTACAAAACTTTCTCTGTCCAATGGATTCCTTTCCTGCTGTGATTGTTCAAGCTCTGGAGGTTCAGAGGTTCCATCTCGGCCTCACACCTAGAGGCGACCATTGCCATGATCCCAAAGTCTGGGAAGGGCCCAGACCAGCCGGGGAACTACAGGCCGATTTCACTGCTTAATTGTGATTTGAAGATTTATTCCAAGCTAATCGTTAACAGACTCGCGCCTGTGCTTCCTTTGCGGGTGGGGCCGGACCAGGCGAAGGATGGAACCAGGAGAATGCTGGACCTCATAGGGGTGGCTGAGTCTCGAGGGGTCCCCAATGCATTCCGCTCCCTAGACACAAGAGAAAGCGTTTGACAGGGTGCATTGGGGATTCCTCTGGGCAGTGCTGGGAAAATTTGGATTTGCTGGTCCAATCCTGTCAGCCATACTCGGCCTGTATTCTAACCCCAACGCAAGGGTCCTCTCCTCTGGGTTCTTATCACGTCGGTTTCTTATAACTAACGGCACCCGACAAGGGTGCCCCCTCTCCCGATGGTCTTTGCATTGGTGTTAGAGCCATTGGCGGCCTGGATCCGAGCCGACATTCGCATATCAGGAATCCGAGTTAGGGACAGTGACCACAAAATAGGCCTATATGCGGACGACATAATCATTGTGTGCACAGATCCTGTGACCTCCTTTCCGGCTATTATGTTACTAGCGACCTTTTCCAGACTCTCGCTCTATAAACTTAATGGTTCGAAATCAGTGGTACTACCGATTCGAGTCCCCCCCCAGGACTTGCCTCCCAGTTGCAGACTTCGTATCCCTTTTAATGGTGCCCGGAGGGTATACCCTACTTAGGAGTGACTCTCTGCCCCTCCTCCATGATTGTACCTGTAAATATGGAGTCCCTTAGAAAGTCTCTTCAACACGCCTTGGATGAGAGCATTCGGCCCTGGAGCTGTCCTGGATGGCCAGGATCCAGGCGTTCCGCATGTTGCTACTCCCAAAGATCCTGTATCTTTTGAGGTGTATTCCTATTAGAATCGCCAGCAAATTTCTGACGAAATTACAGAATCTGGTTAATGCTTATATATGGGCAAAAAAGAAACCCAGAATTGCAAAGAAAATAATGTTTCTTCCCCTACACCAAGGGGAAATGGGAGTCCCAGACGTTAAATCATATCACAGGGCTGTGCTCTTGGAGGAGGCTAAGGCGTGGTGGAATGCCACGGGCAGACGGGACCACTTGGGATGGCTGCAGATAAAGAACCATGTCATTAGAGGGGGTGACCTGCACGGGGTTCTGGCTGCGGAGTCTCTGTCCATTGCAGGGGTCACCATCACCGTCGCTAGCCACAATTAACACTCTCAGAGTGCTGGAGAGGCGTCCCAGTGGGATGGACCAGGTTACCTACATCGGAGATCCCATTCTCATCTTTGAAACTACATGTCCCCTCCTTAGAGGTGGCTCGATGGACCCAAGCGGGGTAGAGTTCCTAGGGGATCTTTATAAAAATGATAAACTGAAAACTTTTGATGACCTAATTGCGGAAGCGCCCTCACTAGGTACAGCCTTCCTGCAGTTTTATGCAGGTCAGACTCTTCCTCCAGTCCCAACAGTGCCGTAAAGATCTATGAGTGCTCCTCTCCTCTCCTACTCCATTTCAGATGTTTCTTCTTTCAGACCCTCGCAGGAAAAAAGGTCTCTCTTCTATCTACTCTGCCTTCCTGCATCTGGAGATCCCCAAAAACTGCCTTGTATGCATAAGTGGGAGTTGGACTTTAACTTTGAGTCTTGTGAAGAGGACTGGGAGGGGGCCATCACAGCAACTGCTCAATCGACGAGATGCATAACGCACCTCGAGAACCTGGAAAAAGTACACCTGAGATGGTACCCCCCCCCGATTGCAGAAATTTAACCCGAACTATTCCCCCATGTGTTGGAGACAATGTGGAGGGAGGGGTGACTTAGTCCATATGTGGTGGTCATGTCCCAAAATTGCCCCGCTCTGGCACCTGATAATCTTGTCTGATTACTAGGGTGCTGGACACCCACGTTCCATAAAACCCCACAACTAGCAGTACTCCACATAGGAGCTTGTGACTTTCCCCCTGTGGTGTGTAAAGCGTTATCCTATATTTTAATTGCAACTAGGCTAAGCATAGCAGCAAAATGGAAGTCTGTATCCCCGTCCACTCTCTCTGAAGTGACAGATAGAATTAACCTGATCTTCTCTTATGAATATCTAGCCCTCTCCCGAAGTGTTATATACATAATAACCACTGGTAAATTAAATGCCTCTGGTCAAATGACCAATTGCAGGCATATTGCAGCTCAACACATATATCATCAATTACAAAAAGCACAAAAAGTGGAGCTTAATGCTTATAAGTTTATTACATAGTTGCATAGAAACCAGACAATATGACACAAGGAGTGCAGGACATGAAGTGCAGCATAGTCTGCAGATAGAAAAAACAATCAAATCAAACAGATCATTTAAATAAATTCATAATACAATTGATGTAGAGAAAATAAACATACAGGAATCACAGATATGGCCAACATCCATAAGGTAGATAACCATATAAAGCAGTTAATACAGAAAATATACAAGGCATCTGGATGGAACATCAATAGTTAGGGTATGTGCACACAGGGAGTTTTAGGGCCGGATTAGCAGCGGAAACCGCCGGTCGGTTTACATAAATTTCATGCAAATTTATGTTAATCCAAACCGGCGTTTGGATTAACATAGAAACCTATGTAAACCGACACCCGCTGTGCACACAGCGGCGGTTTACACATGCTCATCCGTTGCTAACCCGCCGGGTTCCCAGCGGGTTAGCAAAGAATGATCATGTTCTAAAAACCGGCGGTTCTGCAGCGGCTGCAAGCAGAATCATGTGCTGCTTCCAGCCGCTGCAGAATCGCCGGCGCTAACCCGCTGTGCACCGCCGCACACCCGCCCGTCACCCGCAGCACGGACCCGACAGGAAGCCGGTGGACGGCTCCGGAGCTTCCTGTCGGGTCCCGCCCAGCCGCCGCCGCCACTAACCCGCCCCCGTGCGCACATACCCTTAGGGTATGTGCGCACTGGTCGGGTTAGGGCCGGATTAGGTGTGTAAACCGCCGGTCGGTTTACATAAATTTCATGTAAATTTATGTTAATCCAAACCGGCGTTTGGATTAACATAGAAACCTATGTAAACCGACACCCGCTGTGCACACAGCGGCGGTTTACACATGCTCATCCGTTGCTAACCCGCTGGGTTCCCAGCGGGTTAGCAAAGAATGAGCATGTTCTATAATCCGGCCGGTTCTGCAGCGGCTGCAAGCAGAATCATGTGCTGCTTCCGGCCGCTGCAGAACCGCCGGCGCTAACCCGCTGTGCACCGCCGCACACCCGCCCGTCACCCGCAGCACGGACCCGACAGGAAGCCGGTGGACGGCTCCGGAGCTTCCTGTCGGGTCCCGCCCAGCCGCCGCCGCCACTAACCCGCCCCCGTGCGCACATACCCTTAATAAGAGAGGGGAACTCAAGGCAGTGAGCATGGCAGTTACAAGTATTAGTTTCTGCAGCATTGGCAGTATAAGAAATACCCATACCACAACAGCCAGAAAGCCCCCACCTCTCACCTGGTTTGATAAGATGCTAGCAGACAAGTGGTGGGATAAGGATCCCAGGAATGACCCCTACGTACGTATCGCTTAAAAATATAAAGTGCAAGTGCTGTGCTTCATCATGGGGGATACAGATCCGTCCTCTATATTAGATTCTTATATGCCTGAGAGGCTCAGGTCACATGTACACATCCACCCAATCTCACATCACATACTGGCGCATGCGCACCCGCCGCAGCACCTGCCCCACCTCCCCGAGGTGTCACCAGGGTCACGCCCGAAACCCGACTGTCGTCAGGGCAACCGGCCAAACACTGGGAGATTGACGCCAAGAGGAAGGAGGCGGAAGCCAGGAAGAGTGCGCACACGCACTAGGACCGGGGTCGGGTGGATGTGTCATAGTAATGTGGGGCTAAGAGATTGCATACAACTTTGGCGATAGAACATACAATGGAACAAGCAAGTAAACATATATAGAGTTTTCATATTAATCTGGCCAATTCCATTTTTGATGTCTTGTGAAGTAACCGCCAGTAATGTGTGGATGCAATTCCCGTCGCCTCTCCCGAGAGAGCCCACATTGGATGCTTGGAAACTGTAGACCACGCACCCCTCGGCGTCCCCAGTTCCGTGCTGGATGAGCCCGCCCTCCTAGCCGGCTTCGCAATGGGAACATGCATAATACGGTCTGTGTCTTGCCTGTTCACCCCAATATAACTTCTTTCTCTCTGACCCTTCACTCCAACCCCCACCTCCTCCCTTTCCTTTCCCCTCCCCCCCCCCCCCCCTTCCCTCCCGCAAGATGTTGTATCAATAATAGATTATTCTCCTACTATATTACTTTATATGATTGCCTTGTGTTAACCTTGTATGGTAAAATTATTCTTTCAATAAAAATTTATTGTGATAAAAAAAAAAAAAAAAAAAAAGTGTTCAAGAAACAGAGCTTAAGTGGTTAGGCTGCTTTCACATAACATTTTTTTTTTCCTGTTCTTGGGATCCTACTTTTTGTACGACCCCTCGGACAGGAAACGACACCACAGGGGGTGACCTATTCTGTGTCCAGGTCCGTGATTATCACGGATCCAGACACAGCGGGACACTTTCACTTCCGCAATGTACAATAAACAATTGCGGAAGTGAAATATAGTAAAAGAAAGAGTTAAAAATAAAAAAATCAGTATTCTCACCTATCCGTGATCCACCGCTGCCTCCAGCAAGGTCCGGGTGCTTATAGGACCTGCGGTGACGTCACAAGCCGATCAGTTAATCGGGTCATGTGACCCGATGATGCTGCCGGATTGTGACATCACCACAGGTCCTGTAAGCACCCGACCCTTGCTGGAGGCAGCGGTGGATCGTGGATAGGTGAGAATACTGATTTTTTATTTTTAACTCTTTCTTTTACTATATTTCACTTCTGCAATGTATATTGTACATTGCGACCTGGTAGGGATCACTGGTACGTCGCTATGTGGTCGCCGGTTAGGTGTCAAACCGTCAGATCTCACCAGCGACGCAGCAACGATCCGGAATGATACGAGATCGTTGGGACCCAGTTTCTCAGACCTGTAGTATTGAGGTCTTTGGTCGTTGTCCCTGTCAAACACACCGATGCATGCTGCCCCGCTGGCCCCAATGATCAAAAAATGGTCCAGGCGGCTCTGACACGACCAGCGATCTCACAGCAGGGGCCTGGTTGCTGCTAAGTATCAAACATAGCGAGATCACTGGCGAGGTCGCTGTTGGCGTCACCAAACTTGTGACTTAGCAGCGATCTCGCTTAGTGTGATGGGGGCTTAACTGACACTACAAAGTGTATTCTGCAGTAGAGGGTAAGGGACTGGTGTACAATGAAAGGCTCCAATAACCACTGGCAAAAAAATTTTTTTTTTATGCAAGACATATTAAATCACAAGAATCTGTTGGAATGAGAATCAGTTAAGAAAACACACACAGCATCGGTCAAATCAATGAGCTCTGGAAGAGCAGTCAGTTCCTATGATAGGGAACTGTTTTGGAAAGGGTACAGTCACCTGAGCCTGCTGGATGAGGGCATGGGCTGTAGAGATTCCACCGACACCCTACGCGTGTCGTTGCCTAAAGACAACTTCCTATGGAGAAAAAAAGGGTTGAGTCTCTGTGCTCTTTTCTTACCTTTTTAGAAGTCTTTACTGTCTCATGTGCGCATCCTCGCCGCTTCCAAGGTGTGGCGGCGTCCGGAACTGGGCGGGGTTGAGGACGTGTTTGAAACAGGAAGTATTGGGAGCCGTCGCTTAGCGACGGCAGTGCGTGCGCACACTGGCCGGGCATAGGAATATGTGCGCTTTACATACAATAGGGAAACATAAGCGGATAAGCCTGAGGTGGAGGTGGTTGTAGAGAGGTGCTGGTTTAGACTAAATCCAGACAATAAGGAGGAGGATATCTGGGGACAAATTGAGGATATTTATCGGGGTTCAGTAAGGCTTGTTTAGTGTATACCACCTATTAAGCAGAAGAAAAATGGGTGACTGTCACATGAGAAAGGTGGAGGAGGAAACTGTGAAGCCATGAGATTGACATAATAAATGAAAGTCGTTGACCTCCTCTTTCCTGTAATAAAGTGTATCCTTTTAGTCCTTTTGAATAACATGGCCATCAATAGAGAAAGAAAAAGGACCAAACAATTAGAATTAATCAATTACCGTATATACTCGTGAATAAGCCGACCCGTGTATAAGCCGACCCCCCTACTTTTGCCCCCAAAAACTGGGAAAACTTATTGACTCGCGTATAAGCCGAGGGTGGACTCCAGCACAGTGTATACGGCTGCCCCCAGCAGCAGCAGCGCCGCAGGGGGTACACAGGCTGCCCCCAGCAGCAGCAGCGCCGCAGGGGGTACACAGGTTGCCCCCAGCAGCAGCGCCGCAGGGGGTACACAGGCTGCCCCCAGCAGCAGCGCCGCAGGGGGTACACAGGCTGCTCCCAGCAGCAGCAGCACAAGGGGTACACAGGCTGCCCACAGCAGCAGCACAGGGGGTACCAGGCTGCCCCACAGCAGCAGCAGCACAAGGGGTACACAGGCTGCCCCCAGCAGCAGCAGCGCCAGGGGTACACAGGCTGCCCCACAGCAGCACGCCGCAGGGGGTACACAGGCTGCCCCCAGCAGCAGCACAGGGGTACACAGGCTGCCCCGCAGCAGCAGCACAGGGGGTACACAGGCTGCCCCACAGCAGCAGCAGCGCGCAGGGGGTACACAGGCTGCCCCCAGCAGCAGCAGCTAGGGGGTACATAGGCTGCCCCCAGCAGCAGCACAGGGGGTACACAGGCTGCCCCCAGCAAGCACAGGGGGTACACAGGCTGCCCCCAGCAGCAGCACAGGGGGTACACAGGCTGCCCCCAGCAGCAGCACAGGGGGTACACAGGCTGCCCCCAGCAGCAGCAGCACCAGGGGGTACACAGGCTGCCCCAGCAGCAGCAACAGGGGGTACACAGGCTGCCCCCAGCAGCAGCACAGGGGGTACACAGGCCGCCCCCCAGCAGCAGCAGCAGCACAGGGGAACACAGGCTGCCCCCAGCAGCAGCAGCACAAGGGGTACACAGGCTGCCCCCAGCAGCAGCAGCACAGGGGGTACACAGGCTGCCCCCAGCAGCAGCACAGGGGGTACACAGGCTGCCCCCAGCAGCAGCACAGGGGGTACACAGGCTGCCCCACAGCAGCAGCACCAGGGGGTACACAGGCTGCCCACAGCAGCAGCACAGGGGGTACACAGGCTGCCCCCAGCAGCAGCAGCAGCAGGGGGGTACACAGGCTGCCCCCAGCAGCAGCAGCAGCAGCACAGGGGGTACACAGGCTGCCCCCAGCACGCAGCAGCACAGGGGGGACACAGGCTGCCCCCAGCAGCAGCAGCAGCAAGGGGGGACACAGGCTGCCCCCAGCAGCAGCAGCAGCACAGGGGGACACAGGCTGCCCCCAGCAGCAGCACAGGGGGGACACAGGCTGCCCCCAGCAGCAGCACAGGGGGGACACAGGCTGCCCCCAGCAGCAGCAGCACAGGGGGGACACAGGCTGCCCCCAGCAGCAGCAGCACAGGGGGGACACAGGCTGCCCCCAGCAGCAGCACAGGGGGGTACACAGGCTGCCCCCAGCAGCAGCACAGGGGGGACACAGGCTGCCCCCAGCAGAGCAGCAGCGCCAGCAGGGGGTACACAGGCTGCCCCCACAGCAGCAGCACAGGGGGACACAGGCTGCCCCCAGCAGCAGCAGCACAGGGGGTACACAGGCTGCCCCCAGCAGCAGCAGCACAGGGGGTACACAGGCTGCCCCCAGCAGCAGCAGCACAGGGGGTACACAGGCTGTCCCCCAGCAGCAGCAGCACAGGGGGTACACAGGCTGCCCCCAGCAGCAGCAGCACAGGGGGTACACAGGCTGCCCCCAGCAGCAGCAGCACAGGGGGTACACAGGCTGCCCCCAGCAGCAGCAGCACAGGGGGTACACAGGCTGCCCCCAGCAGCAGCAGCACAGGGGGTACACAGGCTGCCCCCAGCAGCAGCAGCACAGGGGGTACACAGGCTGCCCCCAGCAGCAGCAGCACAGGGGGTACACAGGCTGCCCCCAGCAGCAGCAGCACAGGGGGTACACAGGCTGCCCCCCAGCAGCAGCAGCACAGGGGGTATACAGGCTCCCCCCCACTCACAGTAAAGCCTCCCCATGCTGCCGCTGCTCACTGTAAAATAAATAGTGTTATTAGCTCTCACCCCTGCTCCTGGCTGTGCATCTTCCTTCCTTCCTGCTTGTCCTGTGACCGGGGCTCACCGTGATGATGTCACCGGCCGGTCACATGACACGCAGGGAGGAGGGAGGAGGGAGGCATGCACACTGAGCCCTGAGAGAGGGTGAGAGCTAATAACACTATTTTTTGTACACTGACCAGCGGCAGCATGGGGAGGCTTTACTGTGGTGGGGACGCCATACTGTTATGGGGAGCCTGTAATGGGATATGCACTGCTCCCCCCTCGGATGGGCGGGGGATGCAGTGCATATCATGAATAAGTTATGAGCGGCTCCACGTGACGAGCTGCTCATATTATAGCCTTCCCCCACCTCCTCCAGCCTCCTCCTGCTCCCGGACACAGCCCCCACCTCGTACAAAAGTATATGACTCGTGTATAAGCCGAGGGGGGGACTTTTCAGCCCAATTTTTGGGCTGAAAAAGTCGGCTTATACACGAGTATATACGGTATGTATAAAAACCTTGTGGTATACCTGTAATACAAAAATATCAATGGTTATTGTGGTGGGAGATGAGGGATGGGATCTTCACCTTGGAAGACACCTAAATATACAAAAAAGTAACCAGATGGAATGGTTCTATTTGAAGTAAAGTCACAAAACGTGATTTAATTAATGGATGGTTCTTTGTCTGTAGAAGTCACTAACCTATAGATGGCAAAACCAAGGAGGTGGTAAGCATTATTTGGTCCTGATTAATTTTATCCAAAAGGTGGACATATCACGTGTTCCCTAGTTAAAAAAAAAAAAAAAGAAAAGCAAAAAAAAACCAAGATAACAGACAGTGCTTATGTGGCACCCCTGCGGACTGGTAGCCACAGAGAAGTGCAGCAGCTGGAATGGTAAGCCATCCGCCCCAAACCAAAAGCACTCAACACGTCCCCGAATCCCCAGAACCAGGGTTTTATGCCAGGCAGGGAAGAAGTGGGGAAGAGCAGAGTGGTGGGAGGAGCTTAGGTGGCACCTATGAGAGGGGGAGGAGTTACGGTGGTTTACCTCAGAGTGAGAGTGACAGTTAGTCAGATGGAGGTTGGAGTTAAAGAAGGGCTCAGGACTGAGCAGAGTGACAGCAGAAAAGAGACTCATTTATTATGTCAATCTCATGACTTCACAGTTTCCTCCTCCACCTTTCTCATGTGACAGTCACCCATTTTTATTCTGCTTAATAGGTGGTATACACTAAACAAGCCTTACTGAACCCAGATAGATATCCTCAATTTGTCCCCAGATATCCTCTTCCTTATTGTCTGGATATACTCTAAACCAGCACCTCTCTGCAACCACCTCCACCGCAGGCTGATGGTGGGTTTACACGCCGCGATATCGGCGTCCAACTCCGACCCAACTCCGACAAAAAGTCACGTGGGTCGCGAGTTGGAGCCGATATCGGGCGCGCGTTGTACGGTTTGAGCGTACAACGCGATCCTGGAACGATGCCAAAACGATATCGGAGTTGTGAATAGCGAGTGACAATGCCCACCAACTCCGATGCGTACTCGCACCTCACCCATTAACTCCCATGTTAAATGGTCGTTACTGGGTTGGTGGGCGTACACATCGGAGGGACGTTGTTTCCCGATATCGCAGCGTGTAAACCGGCGATGCGATATCGGGAAAAGCGCTCAAAAAATGCGCGCTCCCGCGGCGTTGCCTCCGATATCGCGCCGATATCGGAACGTGTAACCCCACCATAAGGCTGATTTCACACTGCATTTTTTCCCTGATCTGGTTCGATCAGGTTTGTGTGTCAAAACCAGAAGTGTCTCAAAAACCCAGAACAGGTGTCAATCTTTCAATTATACTTTTTCTTTGCAAGTTCCTCTCCTGGTTTTGCCACACAAACCTGATCGAACCTGATCAGGGAAAAACTGCAATGTGAAACCAGCCTTATCACCCCTGTTTCCCTATTTTGCGCAAAGCGCACATATTACTATGACCGACCGGTCTGCGCACACGCTGCCGTCGCTAATTGAGTACTTCCTGTTTCAAACAAGTCCTCAATCCCGCCCAGTTCCGGACGCCGCCACACGTTGGAGGCGGCGAGGACACGCACATGAGAGACAGTAGAGACTTTAAAAAGGTAAAAAGACAGCACAGAGACTCAACCCTTTTTTCCCCCATAGGAAGTTGTCTTTAGGCAACAATACACGTAGGGTGTCGGGGGGGGGGGGGGGTCTCTACAGCCCACGCCCTCATCCAGCAGGTTCAGGTGACTGTACCCTTTCCAAAACAGTTCCCTATCATAGGAACTGACTGCTCTTCCAGAGCTCATTGATTTCACTGATGCTGTGTGTGTTTTCTTAACTGATTCTCATTCCAACAGATTCTTGTGATTTATTGTGTATTTGCCCGTGGTTATTAGAGCCTTTCATTGTACACCAGTCTCTTACCTTGTACTGCAGAATACACTGTGTCAGTTACTCAGAGTCCTGTAATTGATTTATCAGCAACTTTATATAACAGTGACACACTCCCCAGTGTCAGTGATTGCTAGAACCTTGCAATTGCTATTTAGCAATTACCTTTGTTCAGCACAGGAAAGATTTGATTACTACTTTGCATGTTTTACCATCTACGGTTGTCTTACAGGCTCTTTGTCATGCTCATTTGGTTGGCGATAATTCGCTTTTGTCAGAAACTAGCTGTGAAGAACTATTGTATGTGAATCATGTAAGGCTGCTTTCACACAGCGTTTTTTTGTGATCCGTGGCTGTCCGTTGTAAAACTGACAGCCACGGATCAGATTTTGGCCCCATGTTATCCTATGGGCACGGATCACATCGGATTTGGCCTTATTGGCAACTGATTTTGGTCGGATCCGATCCTGGCCGATTTTTTGCTGTGCCCAGAATCGCAGCCTGCTGCGATTTTTGGCACAGGGGTCAGATCGGACCGAATTGGATCCGACCTGATCCGCGCCAAATAACATAGGGGCCTATGGAGCGAGGATCCGAGGAAACAGCTCATGTCTCCTCGGACCCGATGTTAGTGCACTGAGCATGCTCAGTACACTAACACCGCTCTGTGCCATCTAATATCACTTCTGCAATGTATATTCATACATTGCAGAAGTGACATCTCCTGAAAATAAAGGGTTAAAAATAAAAAAAACTTCATTCTCACCTCTCCACGATCCAGCGATGCCTCCTGCGCTCTGTGCTTCTAGGACCTGGCCTGACGTCATAGTTGAGTCACATGGCCGGTTACCGCCAGGTCCTGTTGATCAGAAGAAGCTGGAAGCAGCGCGGGTGTCGCGGAGAGGTGAGAATGAAGTTTTTTTTATTTTTTAAGGTCTGCAAACAGGGGAGCAAAGAGGGGGGAGATAGAGGGGAGGCACAGGAGGACAAAGAGGGGAGACACAGGGAGAACAGGGGACAAAGAGGGGAGACACAGGGGGACAAAGAGGGGAGACACAGGGGAGACACAGGGGGACAAAGAGGGGAGACACAGGGGGACAAAGAGGGGAGACACAGGGGGACAAAGAGGGAAGACACAGGGGGACAAAGAGGGGAGACACAGGGGAGACACGGGGGGACAAAGGTGACAGGAGGGAGAGAGAAGGGGGACGAGATGACAGGAGGAGCAGGGACAGGATCCAGCTGATGCTGCAAAATATCGGGATCGGATGCCTATTTGGCATCCGATTGCAGTCATCAGTTTGGATCCGATGCTGTCCGAGGGGAGCAGCAAAAAGTCTGATCCCCTCGGACAGCACAAAAACGCTGTGTGAAAGCAGCCTAACATCACACATGCTTTGTCTTCTAGAGCTAACTACAGCTTAAGCTCTAGGTCTCTTGAACACCTTTTTAAGGGTACAACACCATTCCTGCACAGTATTAGGCGACTTTCACATTACGATTTTGTTAAATCCGATGCTGTCCGATGAAAATCGGACAGCATCGGATGCTCAAAATCGGATGCTATCCGATCCGATTTTTTATCGGATCCGATTTAAATGGCTGGGGGAGGTTTTGGGAGTGGTCTAGGGTATTGAGCATGCTCAATACAGAAAATCGGATCAGATATCGGATCCGATTTTCCATCCGATCCGATCCCCCATAGACTCCCATATTATTCTAATCGGATCGCATCGCATCCGATGCGATCCGATTTTTGAATCGGATACCAAAATCGGAGCAGTCTCCGATTTTGTCAGCTGAAAAAAAAAAATCGGACAGAATCGGATCGGATGCAAATCGGATGCCATTAAGTGCACATCCGATCCGATCCGATCCCCATTGGAGAACATGGGGGCTAAATCGGATCCGATGCTTCCCGATTTTTATCGGACAGCATCAGATTTAACAAAATCGTAGTGTGAAACCAGCTACTTTCACATACCGATTTTGAGGGAGCCGATGCTGTCCGATATAAATCGGACAGCATCAGCTCCCTTCTGATGCCTGGAATCGGGTGCCAAATAGGCACCCGATTCCGGCATAAAATCGGTGCCTCTGGGGTGTAAAAAGAAAAAAAAAAAAAAAGTTTATTCTCACCTACCCCGAGCCCCCGCCGTCTTCCGCCATCTTCCTCTAGGTTCCCGGTGGCTCTCGCAGGCTGCCGGTGTCAGCAGAGGTGTACCTCTGCTGTACACAGGACCTGCGATGATGTCACAGTCACGTGACCGCGGGTTCACCATGGTGAACCCGCGGTCACATGACTGTGACATCACCGCAGGTCCTGAACAGCAGAGGTACACCTCTGCTGACACCGGCAGCCTGCGAGAGCCACCGGGAACCTAGAGGAAGATGGCGGAAGATGGCGAGGGCTCGGGGTAGGTGAGAATAAACTTTTTTTTTTTTTTAACACTTGTGCTCCTAGTTAGGAGCAGTTTTACTGTACTGAGCATTCTCAGTACAGTAAAACGGGGTCCGAGGAGACATAGATGTTTCCTCGGACCCTTCTCCATAGGGCCCCATGTTATAGGGATCGGACCTAATCGGATGTGCACTAAATGCCATCCGATTTGATCCGATCCGAATCTGTCCGATTTTATTTTCGGTGCAAAAATCGGAGCAAGCTCCGATTTTTGCACCGATAATAAAATCGGACAGAATCGGATCGGACCAAATCGGATTGGCATTTAGTGCACATCCGATTCGGTCCGATCCCCATAGGGATACATGGGGTCCGAAAATCGGTCCGATGCTGTCCGATTTTTTTCGGACAGCATCGGAAATGCGAAAATCGTTATGTGAAAGCAGCAGAGGAAAAATTGACGGTACACTGTGACCATTTTGTACATCCTCGTGCATCATGACAGTCCTTGGACATGGGTTTTTTGTATGTTATGTGTCTTTCAACATTATTTTAAGTGCTTTTAAGGCCATGTGCACACTTTCAGTATTTGATGAGTTTTTTACCTCAGGATTTGTAGGCAAAACCAGGAATGGAGCAATCAGAGGAATAGTCTAATAGAAACACCTGCACCACTTCTGTATTTAATCACCCACTCCTGGTTTTGGTTACAAATCCTGAGGTAAAAAACTCATCAATTACTCAGTGTGTGCACGTGGCCTAATTGTCAGTGCTGTGTGTTTTTTCACTTTTTGTATTTCTCAAATAAAATTTATCATCAAATTTCAACATTCTGATCTTTATCCTTGATCCCGGTCATCATATACACGTATCTTTCTCTTAAAAATATGCTTTGCACATGGTTATTCAATACGTGTGAATGGAGGATCACACAACTGTGCCACTCACCCCCTAAATTCACACTGGTCGGTGGCATTCACACACAAAAAGGTGATATCTAGGCAACCCTGCAAAATGCTGACAGGGTGTAAATTACAAACTGTCAGCAATGTCATTATGCTGCCAATATGAACTATTAATCTTTCAGGAGCACAGCACACTGCCCCACAAGGGCAGGAAGCCAGGGCCGAGAGTGGTGCACTCTGAAAATTCATTTTGAGAAAACCCGTTTAAATGGGCAAAAATTAGGAATCTAAAAAGGGCACAAAATGATTTCCATATACAAGTTCTGTCTGAAGATCATTCAGCAACTGCATGAAGCGCTGACCCATTAACCCCTTCCCGACCCTTGGCCCTACGTTTGGGCCATGAAAACCAAGTCATTCCCGACCCTTGGCCCTAGGGGTGGGCCATGGAATGATCGGGCTCCTACAGGGCGAGTGAGGGTCTCACTGACCTGTCACTCGGCCTGCAGGTACATGGGGAGTTGTACTACACCCCAGGGGGGGTCGATTTGCCCCCACCCCCACCCCCCCGGCTACAGGCGCGGTGATTGGCGCTCAAAAGTGAAAGTGAAAATCACCGCGCCTGTAATGTTTCCCTGCCTGCCGCTGCTCTCCCTACCCTCTGATCTGCTCCCTGTCATCCTCTAACTGCCCCCCTGTCCCCCACCTCTCTTTCCTGCCCCCCCCTTCATCTTTCTACCCCCCCCTTCCTGTCCCTGCCGCCCGCTTCCTGTCCCTGCCTCCCGCTTCCTCTTCCTGCCGCCCGCCTCCTCCTGACTGCCCCCGCTTCCTCCTAGTCCTAAGTGCCCCCTGCCACATCTACTGCCAGCCCCCCCACTGCCCCCTCCTGCCCCCCGATCACCGGAGCGGCGATCGGCTTCTCCCACTCACATCTCCGGCGGCCCGGCTGTCAGCGCTGCGTCCCGCTCCTCCTTCTCTTCTGCTGTGAGTATCGCCGCCTCCGATCTGAGCTCTGTGCTGGAGCTGCCAGATCACTTCTACAGCTGGATCCTGAGGATCTAGCTGCAGGAAGTGATCTGACAGATCCAGCACAGTGATCCACAGTGACCATTATGTGATCACTGTCGATCACTGTGCTGGAGCTGCCAGATCACTTCTACAGCTGGATCCTGAGGATCTAGCTGCAGGAAGTGATCTGACAGATCCAGCACAGTGATCCACAGTGACCATTATGTGATCACTGTCGATCACTGTGCTGGAGCTGCCAGATCACTTCTACAGCTGGATCCTGAGGATCTAGCTGCAGGAAGTGATCTGACAGATCCAGCACAGTGATCGACAGTGATCACATAATGGTCACTGTGGATCACTGTGCTGGATCTGTCAGATCACTTTCTACAGCTGGATCCTGAGGATCTAGCTGCAGAAAGTGATCTGACACCCCGGGCGCAGTGACCCACTATGTGCATCACTGCGCCTGGGCTGCCAGATCGCTTTCCGCAGCTCGATCCCTATGCATGGGGATCGAGCTGCAGAAAGCTATCTAACAGCCCGGGCGCAGTGATGCACATAGTGGGTCAATGCGCCTGTGCTGCCAGATCGCTTTCCGCAGCTCGATCCCCATGCATGGGGATTGAGCTGCGGAAAGCGATCTGGCAGCACAGGCGCAGTGATGCATATAGTGGGTCACTGCGCCCAGGCTCTTAGATCGCTGCTCTGCAGCCCGATCTCCCTGCATGGGCATCGAACTGCAGAAAGCAATCTGACAGCCCGGACGCAGTGATGCACATAGTGGGTCAATGCGCCTGTGCTGCCAGATCGCTTTCCGCAGCTCGATCCCCATGCATGGGGATTGAGCTGCGGAAAGCGATCTGGCAGCACAGGCGCAGTGATGCATATAGTGGGTCACTGCGCCCAGGCTCTTAGATCGCTGCTCTGCAGCCCGATCTCCCTGCATGGGCATCGAACTGCAGAAAGCAATCTGACAGCCCGGACGCAGTGATGCACATAGTGGGTCAATGCGCCTGTGCTGCCAGATCGCTTTCCGCAGCTCGATCCCCATGCATGGGGATTGAGCTGCGGAAAGCGATCTGGCAGCACAGGCGCAGTGATGCATATAGTGGGTCACTGCGCCCAGGCTCTTAGATCGCTGCTCTGCAGCCCGATCTCCCTGCATGGGCATCGAACTGCAGAAAGCAATCTGACAGCCCGGACGCAGTGATGCACATAGTGGGTCAATGCGCCTGTGCTGCCAGATCGCTTTCCGCAGCTCGATCCCCATGCATGGGGATTGAGCTGCGGAAAGCGATCTGGCAGCACAGGCGCAGTGATGCATATAGTGGGTCACTGCGCCCAGGCTCTTAGATCGCTGCTCTGCAGCCCGATCTCCCTGCATGGGCATCGAACTGCAGAAAGCAATCTGACAGCCCGGACGCAATGATGCACATAGTGGGTCAATGCGCCTGTGCTGCCAGATCGCTTTCCGCAGCTCGATCCCCATGCATGGGGATCGAGCTGCGGAAAGTGATCTGGCAGCCCAGGCGCAGTGATGCACATAATGGGTCACTGCGCCCGGGGTGTCAGATCACTTTCTGCAGCTCGATCACCATGCTGGCGGATCGGGCTCCAGAGTAGCGATCTGAAAGCAAAGGTGATCGAGCGTCGTGGGACCTTCGTTGTGGACTACGTCGGAGACAATCAAATGTCGTGGGACCTTCGTTATGGACTACGTCGGAGCGATCGAGCGTCGTGGGACCTTCGTTGTGGACTACGTCGGATCTTTTTATAATAAAGATGGAGTCCGAATTGTGTCTGTGTTTTTTTTTTCAAATAAAAAGATTTTTCTCTGTGTGTATTTATTGACTATTTACCGTACTAGAGATTCCTAATGGCAGGTCTAACATTGGCCCTATATTATGAATCTCGGGCTTAGTGCCAGCTGCCAATAAAAAGCTGGCATTAACCCCTTTATTACCCAGTTAGCCACCGGCACCAGGGCAACTGGAAGAGCGTGGGTACAGCGCCAGAAAATGGCGCTTCAATGAATGCGCCATTTTCTGGGGCGGCTGCGGGCTGCAATTCGCAGCATGGGGGGCCCAGAACGCTTGGGCCTCTCTATGCTGAGGATTCCAGCCCCCAGCTGCCTAGTTGTACCTGGCTGGACCAAAAATATGGCGGAGCCCCACGTAATTTTTTTTCTAGAATTAGTTCTAGAAATTAAAAAAAAATGGGCTTCGCTGTATTTTTGGTTCCAGCCAGGTATGACAAGGCAGCTGGGGGTGGGTGGCAGTCCGTAGCTGCCAAGTTGTACCTGGCTGGACCAAAAATATGGCGGAGCCCTATGTCATTTTTTTTCTAGAAATAATTCTAGAAATAAAAAAAAAATAGGCTTTGCTGTATTTTTGGTTCCAGCCAGGTATGACGAGGCAGCTGGGGGCTGGTGGCAGTCCGTAGCTGCCAAGTTGTATCTGGCTGGACCAAAAATATGGCGGAGCCCTATGTCATTTTTTTTCTAGAAATAATTCTAGAAATAAAAAAAAAATAGGCTTTGCTGTATTTTTGGTTCCAGCCAGGTATGACGAGGCAGCAGGGGGCTGGTGGCAGTCCGTAGCTGCCAAGTTGTATCTGGCTGGACCAAAAATATGGCGGAGCCCAATGTCATTTCTTTTCTAGAAATAATTCTAGAAATAAAAAAAAAATAGGCTTTGCTGTATTTTTGGTTCCAGCCAGGTATGACGAGGCAGCTGGGGGCTGGTGGCAGTCCGTAGCTGCCAAGTTGTACCTGGCTGGACCAAAAATATGGCAGAGCCCATGGGTCCCCTATGCTGCGAATTGCAACTACTAGACTAGTATGTTTTTTCACAAAAAGTTTCTTTATTCATTTATACGTCTCAATTTGTGAAGCACCTGGGGGTTCAAAGTGCTCACTATGCAGCAAGATATGTTCCCTGGGGGGTCTAGTTTCCAAAATGGGGTCACTTGTGGGGGAGCTCTAATGTTTAGTCACACAGACGCTCTCCATACGCAACATGGTGTCCGCTAACAATTCCAATTGTTAGCGGACACCATGTCGCATATGGAGAGCCCCTGTGTGCCTAAACATTGGAGCTCCCCCACAAGTGACCCCATTTTGGAAACTAGACCCCCCAGGGAACTTATCTAGATGGATAGTGAGCATATTGACCCCCCCAGGTGCTTCACAAATTAATAGAAAATTTTTTTTTTTGCGTAAAACAAGTACTTTTTCATTTTTACAGATCAATTTGTGAAGCACCTGGGGGTTCAAAGTGCTCACTATGCATCTAGATACGTTCCTTGGGGGCTCTAGTTTCCAAAATGGGGTCACTTGTGGGGGAGCCCCAATGTTTAGGCACACAGGGGCTCACCAAACGCGACATGGTGTCCGCTAACAATTTGAGCTCATTTTGCATTCAAATTGTTAGCGGACACCATGTCGTGTTTGGAGAGCCCCTGTGCGTCTCCACATTGGAGCTCCCCCACAAGTGACCCCATTTTGGAAACTAGACCCCCAGGGAACATATCTAGCTGCATAGTGAGCACTTTGAACCCCCAGGTGCTTCACAAATTGGTCCGTAATAATGAAAAAAGAAATTTTTGTGGAAAAAAAAGTGCTTTTTCATTTTTATGGATGAATTTGTGAAGCACCTGGGGCTTCAAAGTGCTCACTATGCATCTAGATACGTTCCCTGGGGGGTCTATTCTCCAAAATGGGGTCACTTGTGGGGGAGCCCCAATGTTTAGGCACACAGGGGCTCACCAAACGCGACATGGTGTCCGCTAACAATTTGAGCTCATTTTGCATTCAAATTGTTAGCAGACACCATGTCGTGTTTGGAGAGCCCCTGTGCGTCTCTACATTGGAGCTCCCCTACAAGTGACCCCATTTTGGAAACTAGACCCCCAGGGAACATATCTAGCTGCATAGTGAGCACTTTGAACCCCCAGGTGCTTCACAAATTGGTCCGTAATAATGAAAAAAGAAAATGTTTGTGGAAAAAAAAAAGTGCTTTTTCATTTTTATGGATGAATTTGTGAAGCACCTGGGGGTTGAAAGTGCTCACTATGCATCTACATACGTTCCTTTGGGGGTCTAGTTTCCAAAATGGGGTCACTTGTGGGGAACCTCCTATGTGGAGACGCACAGGGGCTCTCCAAATGCAACATGGTGTCCGCTAACAATTTGAGCTCACTTTGCATTCAAATTGTTAGCGGACACCATGTCGTGTTTGGAGAGCCCTGTGTGTCTCCACATTGGAGCTCCCCCACAAGTGACCCCATTTTGGAAACTAGCCCCCCCAGGGAACATATCTAGCTGCATAGTGAGCACTTTGAACCCCCAGGTGCTTCACAAATTGATCCGTAATAATGAAAAAAGAAAATGTTTGTGGAAAAAAAAGTGCTTTTTCATTTTTATGGATGAATTTGTGAAGCACCTGGGGGTTCAAAGTACTCACTATGCATCTAGATACGTTCCCTGGGTGGTCTAGTTTCCAAAATGGGGTCACTTGTTGCGGAGCCCCAATGTTTAGGCACACAGGGGCTCACCAAACGCAACATGGTGACAGCTAACAATTTGAGCTGATTTTTATTCAAATTGTTAGCGGACACCATGTCGCTTTTGGAGAGCCCCTGTGCGTCTCTACATTGGAGCTCCCCTACAAGTGACCCCATTTTGGAAACTAGACCCCCCAGGGAACATATCTAGATGGGTAGTGAGCATATTGAACCCCTGGTGCTTTACAAATTGATCTGTGAAAATGAAATAGTACTTTTTTTTTTCACAAAAATTTTCTTTTAGCCTAAATTTTTTCGTTTTCACATGACAACAGCATAAAATTCATCCTAAAATTTGTTGGGCAATTTCTCCTGAGCACACCGATACCTTATATGTGGTCATAAACCACTGTTTGGGCACACAGCAGGGCTCAGAAGGGAAGGAGCGCCATTTCACTTTTTGGATGTAAAATTAGCTCCAAAATTCAAATTGCGCTCCTTCCCTTCTGAGCCCTGCCGTGCGCCCAAACAGTGGTTTATGACCATATATGAGGTATCTGTGTACTCGGGAGAATTTGCACAACACATTTTAAGATCCATTTTATCCTGTTGCCCATGTGAAAATGAAAGAATCGAGGCTAAAAGAACGTTTTTGATAAAAAAATTAAAATATCCATTTTTTGTTTCCACTTTGCCTTAGGTCCTGTGAAGCACCTGAAGGGTTAATCATCTTCTTGAATATAGTTTTGAATAGCTTGAGGGGTACAGTTTTTGGAATGGTGTCACTTTTGGGTGTTTTCTGTCATGTACACCCCTCAAAAGGACTTCAAATGTGATGTGGTCACTAAAAAAAATGGTTTTGTAAATTTTGGTTGAAAAATGAAAAATTGCTCATGAACTTTGAACCCTTATAACGTCCTACCAAAAAAAAATTTTTCTTCCAAAATTGTGCTGATGTGAAGGTGACATGTGGGAAATATTATTTAATAACTTTTTTCTGTCACATATCTCTCTGGTTTATCAGAAAAAAAATTAAAAATGTGAAAATTGTGAAATTTTCAAAATTTTTGCCATATTTTTGATTTTTTCACAAATAAACACAAAAATTATCGACTTAAATTTAATACTAGCATGAAGCCCAATGTGTCACGAAAAAAACAATCTCAGAATCGCTAGGATCGGTTGAAGCGTTCCAGAGATATTACCTCATAAAGGGACACTGGTCAGAATTGCAAAAAAATGCCAAGGTCTTTAGGGTCAAAATAGCCTGGGTCCTGAAGGGGTTAAACTCGATGTCCAATTTACATTTGCCATTTTTGACAGCTTCTGCTGAGAAAAATCACAGCATACACTCCTAGATTTCAGAAGCCCAAAGTCAGATAGGCGGCCGTCACACGGTTCAATATCGATAGCGATATTGTTAGCGATCACGTGCACGCGCGATCGCTAACGATATCGCTCACATAGCTGGTGAGCTGTCACACAGACAGACTCACCAGCGATGTGGAGCAGCGAGATCGCTGGTAACTATGGTACACATCGGGTTACTAGGCGCCTCGCGGCGCTTAGTAACCCGATGTTTACCATAGATACCATCTCCCAGCATAGGCTCTGCCGCTGGGAGATCGTTCATCGTGGTGTCACACACCACGATGAGGCAGATTGATCAAGCAATTATCGCTTGATATGAGCTCCGGCTCACCAATCTGCGATCTAACGATCAAGCGATTTTACATTGTAAAATCGCTTGATTGCACGCAGCGATGCACAAACGATATCGCTTAAGCGATCAAAACGCAGATCGCTTAAGCGATATCGTGCATTAAATTGAAACGTGTGAAGGCCGCCTTAAAAACACAACATATATGGGTCATTCCATATCAAGTGATCCAAATATGATTTTTTTTTCCTTGACATCTTTAAACTTTTTATTTTTTTTCTTTCCTATATGAAGTACAACTTTAGTTAATTACAAATTAAAAGTTTAGAATTATTTTCTTAGGGCCCTTTCACATCAGCGTTTTTTGAAATTCGCGGCAGATGCGGTGAAAAAAACCGCATCTGCCGCGTTTGCCGCATAACCGTTACACTTGCGGCGCGGTTGCGGTAATCCCCATAGAAAGTATAGGGGGACTTGCGGCAGGTGCGGTTTTGCACTTGCGGCAAGTGCGGCCGAGAAAAAAACCGCAGTCAGCCGCGGTTTTTTTCGCGGCCGCACCTGCCGCAAGTGCAAAACCGCACTTGCCGCACCTGCCGCAAGTCCCCCTATACTTTCTATGGGGATTACTGCAACTGCGCCGCAAGTGTAACGGTTATGCGGCAAACGCGGCAGATGCGGTTTTTTCACCGCATCTGCCGCGAATTTCAAAAACCGCTGATGTGAAAAGGCCCTTAGGGTCCTTTCACATCAGCAGTTTTCGCTGATTGCGGCAGTTGCGGTGAAAAAAACGCAACTGCCGCGATTACCGCATAACCGCTGCACTTGCGGCACAGTTGCGGCAAGCCCCATACAATGTCTATGCGGGCTTGCGGCAGGTGCGGCAAGTGCGGTATCGGCACTTTCCACAGGTGCGGCCGCGAAAAAAACGCGGCCGACCTCGGTTTTTTTCGCGGTCGCACCAGCCGCAAGTGCCGAAACCACACTTGCTGCATCTGCCGCACACTTACCGCAAGCCCCATAGACATTGCATGGGGCTTGCCACAACTGTGCCGCAAGTGCAGCGGTTATGCGGTAATCGTGGCAGTTCCGTTTTTTTCACGGCAACTGCCGCGATCTGCGAAAAACTGCTGATGTGAAACGGGCCTTAATCAGTTAATTTTTAAAGTTTTAAAAAGGAGTCAATTTTGTCCTGGTACGGCTTTACATTTTCTATCATATCTCGGACTAGAAATAAGATCGAGAAACAAAATAAACACCATTCTACTCAGAACTGTACAGGTTTTCACCAGATATGTCACAAGAGTATCTTTGTTATTTTATACATGCGAACACAAACACAAAATTTTAAAACGCATTTCCGAAAAAAATAATAACTTAAAAATTCCCAAAAATGCACATGTGCCCGCTTTGCTCTTAGCCACATCTCGACCAAAGTTCAAGTTGGAATCGCGATGGTATCATATTTTAAAATATTATAGCATCAATGGGTCATTCCATATCAATTGATCTAAATATGAATATTTGTTTTACCTGATAATAAAATAAGACAACTTTAGTTAATTACAAATTAAAAGTTTGGAATTTTTTTCTTCATTTTATACAGTTTTAAAAAAAGCATGAATTTTGGCCTGGTGTGGCTTTACATTTTTTATCATATCTTGGGCTAGAAATAACAGGGTTAAACATATGCAGTATTTTTTGATACATTCAGAGAGTAAGTAAATCACTGCTTGCACTACTTTTTTTTTTTATATATATATAATTTTTATTAACTTTTGAAGCCAATTTACATCATGACAGAAAAGCTAGATTTTCTGCCTTACAGTGACAGTCTCTAGCTCTCAAACATTAATCATAGACAAGAAAAACAAAATAAAAAAACAGATATAAAGTTAACCAGATCCCTATGCCCTCCCTCCTCCCTTCACCCCTCTGCCATTTAGTCGTATGAGGTCTACTGAAATGAGCCAAGATTTCAGCTGAAGTTCAGAGTAAAGTGTAACTATAATCATTAAATTAAAGTCTATTTTTGTGAATGTCTCATGAAGGATACTAAGGCATTGTGGTATCTCTTCCCGGTGTCCCTACGTTCGTTCCACCACCCAGTCTCATATTTTTAGATTACCCAAGGTTCCCTTTAAATCCTCCATATTGTACCAGGAGGAACGCGAGAAGGGGGACATGATCCGTCTGATCTCCTCCAGAGACAGCTGGGTGGAAATAAACTTCCTCCATTTCCCTAAGAATTTGGGAGATAATCTGTCGACATCTCTCTCAGCCTCCATTTTCTCCCAAGACAGCAACGTTTTCAATGTAATCACTATGTCTTGTACCCCAGGTAAAGAGTCTGTTATCCACCTCCCCAGGATTAATCGTTTGGTCGCCATTGCCACCATGTGAAAGACATATATTTCTTCACGTCCCATACCAATGCCTCTCGCATCATGAAAGATCCATTTCACCAGGTCTAGTGGGACATCTATATTTGTTATATTTTTTGTCAATTGTTTGACCGTCTCCCATAGTCTCAAGGTTTCGGGGCAATACCAGATTCCGTGAATCATGTCCGTGTTTTGTGTCCCACATTTGGGGCAATGTGTCAACCTGTCTGGTCTGTCTTTTGTGGCCCGGAGGTTGAATCCTAGTATGCACTACTTTTTGATCGCTACAATAAACGCAACATATATTACTATTATATACATACACACACACACATATTATATATATACCGTATATACTCGTGTATAAGCCGACCCCCCTACTTTTGCCCCCAAAACCTGGGAAAATCTATTGACTCGTGTATAAGCCGAGGGTGGACCCCAGCACAGGTATACAGCCCCCAGCAGTGTGGTATACAGGCCTCCCCAGTGGTAGCATACAGCAGCCTCCCCAGTGGTATATGCAGGCCCCAGCGGTATTACAGCAGCCTCCCCAGCGGTATATACAGCAGCCCCAGCGGTATATACAGCAGCCCCAGCAGTATATACAGCAGCCCCAGCAGTATATACAGCAGCCCCAGCGGTATATACAGCAGCCCCAGCAGTATATACAGCAGCCCCAGCGGTATATACAGCAGCCCCAGCGGTATATACAGCAGCCCCAGCGGTATATACAGCAGCCCCCGCCCCCCCCCCCCCCATCAGTGGTATACAGGGCATACAGGGCCCCCCCTGCTGCCGCACACCTGTAAAGCAATAGATCATTGTACTTATCCCTGTCCTGTCGCCGCCGCTCTCTGACATCGCGCTCCTCCGGGTCTTCAAGCTTCCTTCTCCGGCGCACAGGTAATGACGTCATTGCCTGCGCCCGCCAAAGAAGGAAGCATGAAGACCCGGAGGAGCGCGGTGTCAGAGAGCGACGGCGACAGGACAGGGATAAGTATAATGATCTATTGCTTTACAGGTGTGCGGCAGCAAGGGGGGGCCCTGTATACCACTGATGGGGGGGAAGGGGGCGCTGTATACCCGTATATGACTCGTGTATAAGCCGAGGGGGGACTTTTCAGCACATTTTTTTGTGCTGGAAAGCTCGGCTTATACACGAGTATATACGGTATATAATATATATATAACATTATTATATATATATATATATATATATATATATATATATATATATATATATATATATATATAACACACACACACATATATATATATACATATATATATACACACACACACACATTATATATATATATATATATATATACACATATATATATATACACACACACACACACACACACACACACACACACACATATATATATATTATATATATATATATATATATATATTTTGTGAGGCACCCCGGCATGCCCCCATGGCCGGGGCGCATCACATGCAGGATCAGGGTATGATCCTGTGCACACCGGCCGGTTTGACTGTGATAATACTGTGTGAACCAACTTGAGACACAGGGTTTCATGTTACTAGTGAGTGGCTCATAAGATCGAGGAACCCTAAGGAAAGGGATGTAATGAGTGATTGCTGACAGCCCAGGTGGGTGTGTCAGGTGGGTGTGTCAGGTGGGTGTGTCAGGAGGAATAGCAGCCCAGCTGGTTGAGTCAGTGTGGGTGTGGCCGGCACGATAAGAGCCGGCCAGCTGAGTGATTGAAGGTGAGGCAGATGGAAGCTGAGACTCATGCTGAGAGTTTGATTCATTCTGAACACGGACTTGTGTGAGACCAGCTCAGTCCAGAGAGAGAGACAGATCCAGGCTGTGTGAAGGACTGTCCATACCGCCATGTGGAGATGGTGAAGGGAGCATGCTAGCTCGATGCCGGTAGCCAGGATCGGGGTCGTTACAGCACCTGGTGTGGGGAAGCCGTGGCGGACCTGTTGGACGCTGGACTGGACGTGGGGTGAAACATGTCCAGGAAGGAGCCCGTGGGAGGCTTGGCCAACCCGTTACCCAGGTAGCGAGACCCGGATCCGTGCCCGGTAAGACAGCAGTTCCCGTGTGATGGAGTGCTGTGTGTGATTAATGCCAGGCGGGCATAACCGCTATTGGGTCCGGCTAGGTAGTCGGTAAAGGACCCGTTGATGTATGTGAGGGCTTAGGCAATTGCCCTGAACGTGAGATGATGGCCTATGTAAGAGCAATGTATAATAATGTGGGGAGAAAGTGACCCAGCCAGTATGGATGATGCATTGGAGGCGATCCGTCCCTGTGGGACGAGAGGGAGGCTTGCCCTGCTGCTTGCAGAGGGTACCCGTCCCTCAACCACGGCCTCTAATGGTGTGGGTGTGCCTGTGGTGCCAGACACAGGGGTAATAGGGCTCCTAGTAGGTAACGGATGAATTTCCCGGGTACTAAGGTTTGCCAATCCCTGTAATGGACCCAGAAGAGCCATAGTCCATGGATGTTAATATGATGGGCTGTGAGCGTGTGGAAGGATGCGTGTGATCCATGGACGTTTGTAGGATGGATCACATATGGTATGTAAGGTCTCGGTCAGGCAGGAATCCTGACTACGGGTTAATGTTATGTCATCATGCTGGGTGACTAAAGCCGGGCGGCAGGTACCGCCATTGGGACCCACAGGGCCCGTTAAGACGTATGTAACAAAGGTCAGAAGCAGGGGTTAAAAAGGGCTCCTAGAGTGGGACACCATGGTTGAACCAGGTGGACTCTGACCGGGACGTGGGGTGAAACACGTCCAGGAAGGAGCCCCTTGGGGATACATGACATACCCGGTACTCAGGTTGCTCAATCCCTGTTATGAACCCGGAGGGGTCATCGTCGAAATAGAACAAATGTATTTATTATAAATGTACTGTGAAATGTGTAGATAGGCCGGAGACCGTAGCTACCACGGGGGCAGGTGTTAGAGCTCCAATGGGGAGAGAGGTGGTTACCGATCCCGGGTTATTATAATGGTATATGTGCAATGTGATATGTAATATCAATGTATTATGTGACGTGTATGTGTTAAATGATAAATGTACTAACCCGGTTATTGATGCTGTTGAGTAATAAACGGGTAGTAATGTGAAAAATTATACACGTGTTGGCGTTATTACGCAGCAAGCGAGTCCCCCGGCTCGCTACCTTACAATATAAAATATATTATGTATATATATAAAATAAAGAAAAAACAAAAATAGAGCAGCACTTGAAAAATAAATAAATATCCAATAACAAATAAATATCCTCAAAACACAGTTCCTTCAGTCTGTTTGTAATTCATACCAATCCACAAAGTGAGGCAGCACTCCAAGCAAGTTCAGTTCTCAGATTTTATTCGTCCATAAACCACCACAACGTTTCAGACCGTAGTCCGTTCTCAAGTGACATGTATAGTGCACCAGAAGCTGGGTTTATATAGCTCACAGCCCCTTTACATTCATTAATCAATAAATACATAAAACATCATATATACTGTGCATTTTACAAGTGTTTCTCTTTACATCACATCATTAAATATCTTCCATTGTGCCTTGTTACATCTACCTTAGGCTGGCTTCACATTTGCGTATGTGAACGCAGCTTATGCTGCGTTCCCATACGCAGTCAAACGCATGCGCACTGCGTTCCTATGTTTAACATAGGAACGCATAGTGCTTGCGTTTGCTGCGTTCGGGTGCGGATGCGGACGATATCTGCGCCTTCCGGTGTCCAGCATCCGCACCCGGGACGCAGCAAGTTGCATTTTTTTGTGCGCTCGGGGAGCTTGGAAAATCAGCAAGCGTCCCCAAGCGCACAAAACCTGCATTGTCTTCAATGGGTCCGCAGTGTTCAGCGCTTGACAGCGCCGGAGAACGCTGCGGACCCATTGAAAAATCTCCCGGTGGCCGCCGGTGATGTCACAGGAGCTCACCGACGGCCACCGGGAGATCAGCTGAGCCACTGCTGTCCTCTTCCTCCCCGCCGCTGGTAATCTGCTAGCGATGTCGGCAGGGAGAACAGCTGATCTGACAGCTGTTTGAATCAGCTGTTCTCCCCGCCGACACGTCCCGGAGCTTACCGGCGGCCGGAGATCTCCGGCGCTGATCTCCGCCCCCGGACACCGCTGATTGGCTGCTGGGCTCCACAGTGATGTGTCCGCAGGCGGACATTCTCCGCTGCGGACACATCTTTCGGCCCTGCTTTGCACTGCGTTTGTGTCTGCATGCCATCAGCATGCAGACACAAACGCTAATGTGAAGCCAGCCTTACAGTACTCCTTCTTACATTAAAGTGCTGCTGTGCCTTAACAATCTTATAACAAGATCACCTGTGTAAATACATTAATCATGCTTGAGAGTAGACTCACCCATCTCCTTCCATGTGCTGTGATATCGCACAAACACTTCCTGATTCTACTGAGCATGCTCAGAGGTCATGTTCTGGCTTGAACTTTGCTCGCACATGTGCAGTAACGCTCGGCGGCCATCTTACTTCACTCATTTCTATCTGGCTTCAATAGGTGTCTTTTACTGAGCATGCTCAGGTGTTAGTACACAAAACACCGCTCTAAATGCTTCAGTTTTATCCAAAACTCGCTGTACTCACTGAATATACATCCCTCTCCTACATACGAGTTATACAGGGCCCATCTCTTACTAATATGGTGTTTTAAATCCTATAACCTCAAACCTAGAATGTACCATTATATATAACACTATGGTCTATCCCATCAAGGCTTATCCTACATCAACCCTCCTGTTTACTGGGACACTGTGACCAATAAGCCACAGCCCCCATAGTGCCCAATATTTCCAAAGGACGTCTTTCTGCACCGGAGCCAGTCACAGGGTTATGTTCAGGATACCTATATCACTACCCTCTATCTTTCCAAATATAGATAGCACCTGTAATATAATTCTATACCTAAAAGCCTATTTCCCACGACATTACCCCTGCATGCCATAAAAACAGAAAAAATGAAAAAAATCTCCTTCTTTTAATTATCTCTCTCTTCATTTCTATTGATGGGTGAGTCATCTCCATTGCATGTTGAATCTAAAAAATACAAAAAATACCCAAATTAACATATTAAAAACCAGTACTACTATACATAGTATATACTCGTGTATAAGCCGACCCGTGTATAAGCCGACCCCCCTACTTTTGCCCCCAAAATCTGGGAAAACCTATTGACTCGTGTATAAGCCAAGGGTGGACCCCAGCACAGGTATACAGCTCCCAGCAGTGTGGTATACAGGCCCCCCCAGTGGTATACAGGCCTCCCCAGTGGTAGTATACAGCAGCCCCAGTGGTAGTATACAGGAGCCCCAGCAGCCCCAGTGGTAGTATACAGCAGCCCCAGTGGTAGTATACAGCAGCCCCAGCAGCCCCAGTGGTAGTATACAGCAGCCCCAGTGGTAGTATACAGGAGCCCCAGCAGCCCCAGTGGTAGTATACAGGAGCCCCAGCAGCCCCAGTGGTAGTATACAGGAGCCCCAGCAGCCCCAGTGGTAGTATACAGGAGCCCCAGCAGCCCCAGTGGTAGTATACAGGAGCCCCAGCAGCCTCAGTAATCCAGGGCCACCCCCCTTGCGCTCCGGAAACCTGTAAAGTAAAATCTTTATACTTATCACTGTCCCCGCCGCCCCCGCCGCTGCCGACATCACGATCCCCGGCTTCATCCGTCAGTCTGCTTCCTGTTCGTCGCAGGCAATGACGTAATTGCTTGCGACGAACAGGAAGCCGGAAGAAGACAGACGGATGAAGCTGGGGATCGTGATGTCGGCAGTGGCGGGCGGCGGGGACAGTGAGAAGTATAAAGATTTTACTTTACAGGTTTCCGGAGCGCAAGGGGGATGGGCCCTGGATTACTGAGGCTGCTGGGGCTCCTGTATACGCAAGCCGTCACTGACTCGCGTATAAGCCGAGGGGGGTACTTTTCAGCCCAATTTTTGGGCTGAAAAACTCGGCTTATACGCGATTATATACGGTACTTTATCATTAAACCAATAAAAAAGGAGGAAAAACAGAATTTCTCTTATCTCCAGGTTTTTTCTTATATCACAGTGCTAGTCTTAAAGTCTACATTAAGCCCATTAGGCCTCAAGGTCTCTAGCCTGTATATCCATTCCAACTCTCTTTTTCAGAGCTTTCTCTCTATCACCCCCTCTTTTCAAGGGGGGTACCCAATCAATTATCCTGAATTTGAACTGTTTCTCTGTATGTTCAAACTCAGTATAATGTTTTGGTACAAATTCATGATTTTGTGTCCGATTGTGTACCTGTGCTGATTCATGCGGGGTTTTACGTCCAGCGTGGTCTCCCCCACATAAAGCAGACCACAAGGGCACTCAACCAGATACACCACATATTCTCAAGTGCATGTTAGGAAATAATTGATCTGATATTCCTTCCTGGTACTTGGATGTATAAATCTATTCCCTTTTATCATATGTTGACAATTTACACACCCCAAACAAGGGAAGCTACCACATCGCCTGGATCCTGTCAAAGTCTGTTGTTTACCCTTACCAATCTCTATATGTGAGTGGACGACCAGATCTCTAATGTTCTTCCCTCTCCTATATGCAAAAATAAGCGGTCTCCTAAACTCCACTATCTCAGGACAACATCTATTGAGCATGGGCCAATGTCGCCTTACAATTTTAGCTATGTCACCACTCTCCTCACCAAATGTCGTGACTATAGGGATCCTGTCCTTATTCTCACTCTTCTTATTCTTCTTCTCTATCTCAACTTGTCTCTCCTCAGATAGCCTCTTTTTCTGTCTCTCCAAAATCCCCTGTCTAAACCTACACTCCAAATCCTTCATAGACCTATCCAACCCTTCTTGTTGACTCTCAATTCTGCCCACTCTCACCATTTGGCTATATGGAATAGATTCCACCATAGTACGAGGGTGCTGGCTTTCAAATCGCAACAGATAGGAACAATCTGTTGGCTTTTTGTATAGCGAGGTCTCCAATCTACCCTCCTCCACCTTAACCAACACATCAAGGAACTGTACACTTGTCCTAGACTGGACCTAAGTAAACTTAATTGTCTCATCCTCTTCATTTAGATATTCATGAAACCCCTGTAGTTCTCTCTCCGTACCAGTCAACAGGAGGAAGACATAGTCTACGTATCTCCACCACCTCAACACCTTCTCATAGTGGTGGGACACATAGACGAAGTCCTCCTCCAGGGCTGTCATAGCCATATTTGCATACGCGGGGGCCATGTGCGCCCCCATTGCGGTTCCCCGCACCTGTAGGAAAAATTCTTCACCAAATTGGAAATAGTTGTACCTCAACGCCACCTCTAACATGTCTAAGATGAACTGCTTAGCTCCCTCTGTACATGTTCACTCTCTTAACATCTTTGCCACAGCCAACAAGCCTCTCTCATGATTTATCGACGTATATAAGGAGACTACATCAAATGATGCCACAATAACATCCCCTTCCAATTTCACCTCCCTAAGCTTCTCCAACAAATCCCCCGTGTCTCTCACATAGGACCTCCATTTAACCACTAAGGGACCCATGATCTTGTCCAAATAAATTCCCATCTGGCTAAACACTGAGCCTACCCCAGAGACTATGGGGCATCCCGGTGGGGCCTCCAGGGATTTATGGACTTTGGAAATTGTATACAATATAGGTGTAATTGGATGTGTTACAAATAAAAAAAATCATACAATTTTTGATCTATGATTTTTCCAGATAAGGCTGATTAAACAACTGTTAGATAGAGCCTTATTTGGAAAAATCATAGAACAAAAATTGTATGATTTTTTATTTGTAACACATCCAATTACACCTACATTGTACACCTATATTGATATATTACACCTATATTGATCACACAGGTGATCTTGTTATAAGATTGTTAAGGCACAGCAGCACTTTAATGTAAGAAGGAGTACTGTAAGGTAGATGTAACAAGGTACAATGGAAAGCACTTTTATGGAGATATTTAATGATGTGATGTAAAGAGAAACACATGTAAAATGCACAGTATAGGCACTTCCGGTTCCGGCGCCGCCATGTGCAGCAGCAGCTAAGGAAGCTCCGGAGCCCTCCTCACAATCCACAGCAATCCCCAGACCCCGGGACTCCTAACCCTCCGAAATGAGCGGCGGAGGATGCAGCACACCAGTCACTATGGATCGGTATGTGATAAGAGGTGAGACGGAGACAAGCGGGGTGGTGCAGGGACCGGAGACAAAGCGCGTGAAGTGCACAATGGCGGAGGGCCAGCCGACCCAGTCGATCCAGACTGCTCCCACAACAGAGGGGAGAGAGAGGGCCGTGGAGGAGGGGACCCGGCGTCAGGGGGGAACATGGCTGCAAGGAAGACCAGCTATTAATGCACCTGGGCTGCAACAGATAGACTATAAGTTGCTAGCCAAGGAAATGGCAATTCATTTAGCAGAAGAATTCAGACAGACAGTCAAAGATTTGGTAGCAGCAACTACAAAAGATTTGCATACTAAAATCAAGCACCATGACCAACAACTGCAGGAAGCTGAGGAGAGGACTGCTGCAGCAAAGGAGAGTGTGTTGGAATTAGAACAACAGGTGCTTGATCTACAGAAACAGTCATTATCCACTTTGAACAAACTTGATGATATTGAAAATAAAACTCGCCATAGCAATCTTAAAATCGTGGGTCTCCCTGAATCCATTTCCCGGGACAGCTTGTGGAGGTATTTGAGGCTGAACTACCTAAAGAACTGGGTCTTTCCCATAAGTGCAGAACTGAACGTACCCACAGAATAGGACCCCCAAGAGATACCCCCAGGGAAAATGAAAATAACGGCTCCACACGTGATAGAGACTCTGATAAACCGAGGCATGCCATTGCCAAATATCTCAACCACAGGGATAAAGAGGAGATACGGCGTGCATACAAGGCTAAAAGACATCCACTCCTGATCCTGGGTCACAGAGTCTATTTGCTGACTATTCAGTTGAGGTGACTAGGAGGAGGAGAGCCTTCAGCGACGCCTGTACAATATTGTTTAAAAGAAACGTCAGGTTCCAACTTAACTACCCGGCCACCCTGCGATTCAGGTCACCAGCAGGCGACATGGTGTCTTTCACAGACCCTGCAGAGGCTATGAAGTCAATTAATGAAAAAAAACACCACGCCGGACAGTAATGGGTCAAATTCGAGTAGCCCAAGAGGAGGAGGAGACACTCATGTACCGGAAAGAGGTTTAGATAACGGAACTGTATCATCACGGACATACAGACTGCGGTCAGAATCTTTGCCACAAAGTTCCCAGGAGAAGATGCAATCTCCTAGACAACAACGCCGACCCGCGTCCAGATGGAGCAGGAGAAAAACGGGTCAACCCACTTGATTAGAGAGAGACAGTGGCATGAAGATATTTCTCCCTTTGTTCAACCTAGAGCGGCGACCACATGCGTTTATGCTGATCACCACTGAACTGGGCGATCCACATATTTTGGATATAATCTGACACGGATCTGCCTTTTCAAGAGGATGGAGAAAGATTTACGATGCAGAGACGCTCCCCTTCTTTCCCCCCCCCCCCTTTTTTTTTAATGTTCCTCTTCGCAGATTCGACGAGTTATGGATGGGGGGGGGGGATTAAAAGTTGTGCTAGTTACGTAATTACTATTTATGAGAGGTTATATGAGATTTTCTACCTGTTATACGTGGGGGTGGTATTTCATTTTCCAACAATGCAGGACGTTAATAATTTCTTGTTTATGTTCTAGGGGTCTGGGATCATATTATAGATAGTATTATCGGATATTTAATGAAGGAGGAGGGCAGAGCTCATTGCTTCAGCCAGGAGGAAAAAAGCGAAGTCAACAAGACTTAAGGATGGAGATGGAGAGAATGAGGGGGAAATAAAGTTGGGGGGAAGTTTTAAAAACAGGGGAGAAAAAAATAGCCTTGCTAACACTGACATATTTGATGCCCTCTTATGCTACCATCTGCCTAAGTAGATATGATCAGATGCACTACTACTCTACACTTAAGAAATATATCATACACCTATCATTTGAAATCGCTTCCACACAATAGAGATGGTGAGATGGATTTCGTGGAACGTTAAGGACCTACGATCCCCGGCCAAACGTATGATGGTTCTTCGTCACCTTAAGAGACTTGGAGCTGATGTGGCGTTACTACAGGAAACGCACCTCGCTCCAACCGACTTCTTTAGACTCAAAAAACTATGGGTTGGGGAAGTGTACGGCTCAGGGGCTGATGACAGGAAAGCTGGGGTCATGATCCTTATCAGTAAAAACCTTGCCCACAAAATACTATCCTCATCATCAGATGATAAGGGTCGACTATATCATATGCGTATTCAGATCCAAAATGTCACCTATAGTCTATATAACATTTATGCCCCGAATACATTACAAAAACCCTTTTTTCAAAGCTTGACCGACCAAATTCTGATAGACCAAGAAAGTAACAAACTACTAGGGGGAGATTATAACTGGGTCATTAATGAGATAAAGACAGAAAGAGGGAAGATGTGAGAGGTCTTTCGGGAGGTGATGATAGACCTTCTTCAAGACCAAGTCTGTTGGAGAATTTGCTCACCAATTGCAGTCTGGTCGATACCTGGCGTACATTACATCCCCTTGAAAGGGAGTTTACCCACTTTTCTCATGCTCATAAAACATGGTCGAGCCAGGATATGTTTTCACCTCGACCTTGTTGTTTCAGAGAGTGATGGAGGTGGACATGGGAGACATGGTCATATCCGACCATAGTCCGATGATACTCGAGACCAAAGATGTCTTCCCCAAGGGAACAGATTATTTGTGGAGGTTCCCTGATACTTTGACAAGAGATGAGAATTTTGGTAAATTGCTTAAAGAATGGTGGTCAGATTTTCAAACAAACAATGCAGCTCATGAGTCTACTCCAGGATTGTTCTGGGAAACTGCAAAGACGGTCTTGCGGGGTCATATCATGGCTCACAGCGCTAAATTGAAAAAGCAAGTCAAAGAAAAATATATTTTAGCCAGCACCAAAGTGAGAGAGATGTATCTCATATATAAAGAAACTATGGGTGAGGCAGATAGAGATAATTGGTTATTGGCAAAGAGGTCGTTTGATACTTGGGCAGCTAGAAGGGAAGACCTATACAGAAACCATCTGGAAATAGAATTGAAAAGATATGGTGATAAGGCCGGGCGCCTACTGGCGAGACTAGCAAGGGGCAGGAGACCAACCACAACTATACTAACAATTGCTGATGGGCACGGCAGGCTGTGGTCCGATCCCAAAAAAATTTCCCAGATACTAGGAAAGCACTATGCAACGTTATATAGGGAAAGTAACACTAGTAGAATGACAGATGTTTCATGGCTAAATTCCATCAATATGCCTGGCCTGACAGACGATGACAAACTTTATTTAAATAGTCTCAACGGATGAAATAAAAATGCCAATTAATCTACTAAACCCTGGTAAAGCACCGGGACCTGATGGCTTCAATGGGGCCTTCTTTAAAGTTCTAAAAGATCAGATTTCCCCTGTTTTGACGGAACTATACAACTCCATATTGAGAGGCTCTCCGATTCCAGAGAGAATGAATATGGCCCACATAAAATTGATTCTCAAGACTGGCAAACCCCCATCGGACGCATCTAGTTATAGACCCATCTCTCTGATAAACCAAGATTTAAAACTTCTGTCAAAAATTTTAGCGGATAGGTTGGCATCGATTCTACAGAGACTGATTCAACCACAATCAATCAGGTTTTGTAAGAGGTCGGTCAACAATTACCAACATTAGGAGAGCTATGCTACTCATTGATGTAACAAGACATGGTGAGATGGACGGGATGGGAGATCCAGCCATGATCACCCTCGATGCAGAGAAACCGTTTGATAATGTGAGGTGGTCATGGCTGGATTGGACGCTATCGGCTTGGAGGGGCCCTTTCGCCAATTTTTAAGTTCTTTATACAGTAACCCGAAGGCATGTGTTAGCATTCCGGGATTCCTGTCGGAAACATTTACACTGGAGAAGGGAAATCGCCAGGGCTGCTCGCTGTCGCCTCTTCTTTTTAACTTGGCGTATTCAAACCACCTGATAGAAGGTAAAAGGCCCTCCTACTTCAATATATTTCTCAAACAAACCCAAAGGAGTCAGGCCAAATCAATTGCAATTAATTATTTATTTTAAAACACCATGTAAAATGACAATATATAATGGTACACAGAAGGAGGACCACATGACAAAGTTCAACCACAATGGTACTCAATCCTCAGGTATAACCTTAAATCAATCAAACAACAGTGCCCCAATTTGGGTACACTATATACCTAATGAGGATGACACAATAAACATTCAAAGCCAAGGGTCCCATTTACCTTACTGTGACCGCCCCCTCACAGGTGTACCCAAATTGGGGCACTGTTGTTTGATTGATTTAAGGTTATACCTGAGGACTGAGTACCATTGTGGTTGAACTTTGTCATGTGGTCCTCCTTCTGTGTACCATTGTATATTGTCATTTTACATGGTGTTTTAAAATAAATAATTAATTGCAATTGATGTGGCCTGACTCCTTTGGGTTTGTTTGAGAAATATTTTTAACTTAGCGATAGAGCCACTAGCATTATATCTATCCGCTCAGACCACCTATGAAGGCCTTAGAGTAGGAGAAAAGGAAGTTAAGCTGTCCCTGTTTGCCGATGATATAATTTTATTTGTGCAACACCCCCTAAGAGACCTTAAAACAATCCTAGACGCCATAGAAAAAATAGGGACACTATCAGGATTCATATTAAACAGAAACAAATGTGAAATTCTCTTCCTCAAAAATGGGAAACATAACAGACCTGTAACTACACTATGTGGTATTCCTGTTGCCAAAAATAACTTGAAATATCTAGGAGTTCAGCTGGCTAGAACACCCGAACTGATATACAAATTGAATTTTCTTCCAATAATAGAAAAAATAGAAAGAGAATTGGAGTGCTAGAAAAATCTTCCCCTGTCGCTGCTTGGTCAATCTCACTTGATCAAAATGGTTAGCTTCGCAAGACTGCTCTATCCACTCCAGACGATTCCAATGTTGCTAAAAACACACAGACGTTAGGCGACTGAATACGGCATTTTCCAAATTCCTGTGGGAGGCAAAAGAGCCAGAATTAAACTAACTACCCTAATGCAGGCAAGAGAAGAGGGAGGACTGAGAGTCCCAGATATTAGGGGATATAATTTGGCATGCATCATGAGAAATGTCCTAGACTGGATCAACAATACCTTCAAGTTCTCCGATTTGGCCCTAGAGGGAGAGTTCTCTAAACCTTGGGCTCTATCGGCCCTGTTGCATTCCTCACTGAAAACACTGCCCCCAAGAATCAAGTACACATCTATTTGTAGAGACACAGTGATGACTTGGAAGGCAGTGAGGAAAAAAATGAATCTTTCATGGCAGATTTCTAAAATTTTGAATCCTGGGCCGCTCTATCCTTTCCGCAAGGGGCTGATAATCTGCTATTTCGTACATGGAGGGAGAGGGGTGTAAAAACTTTAGGAGACCTGATGCACATGGGGGAGAAGAGATGGTTGACGAGTACTGAAATTCTAAACAAATTTAACCTCCCAGGGTCCCATTGGTTGCCGTGTTTACAAATTCAGCGACATCTACTGTCCCGTTTACGTAATGTTAAGACAGAAATAGAAGGAGGCGAGTGGGGAGCATTAATGGGAATTATCCCCAATGACATATCTATAACCACCTTATATAGTAAACTACAAAAAACCCTTAAACCCCTGACGTCCCATAAACTATTTTCCATATGGAAGAAACGCTACACTGATCCAGATCTTACTCAAAATATACTAACAGGATGGGACTTAGTAAGGAAACATATTATAAATGAAAAACGGAGGGATACGCAGTACAGACTAATACATGGCACTATCAAAGGCTTCAATATTCCACTTTCTCCGGCCAATAGTGAAAGATGGGTAAAGTGCCCTAAATGTAAAGCCCTCATGACTGATCTTGAACATGGGATTTGGTCTTGCACGGAAACACAAAAATATTGGAGGGAGGTGGGAATCCTTGCCTCGGGATTATTTCCGGCGGAATGTAGAGATGATCCGATGCTATGGCTGTTCCACTACTCAGCTGATACCACATCGGGTGGGCAGGTACATGTCCTATTTCACACAATATCTCTTGTGGCCAAGAGACAACTCTTGTTACACTGGCTCCAGGAAGCTGTTCCTTCAATTGAAATAGTACGAAATATGTTCAGGAGATCCTTGTAGCTTGAATCTATGGAGACACTCAGAAATCCTACCAAAATGACCCATAAATTTTTCCATAAATGGAAACCATTTATTCTGAAAACATTATCAGATGTAGAGATGGAAAGATTTATGACACCTTACAAACACACAGAGTGGTATGCTTTAGAGGACTTGAAAGGTACACTAGGCAAATTCATTTAACTTTTACATAAGATTTATACAATTAATACCGTATTTTTCCTTTTATAAGACGCACTTTTTTTCCTCCAAATTTTGGAGGAAAGTGGGGGTGCGTCTTATAATCGGAATATAACATTCTGGCATCCTGGGTTACTTGGGGGGGGGGGGGCAGCGGTGAAGTGGGGTCAGAAGTGGCAGGGAATGGTTCCTGCTGAAGAATCAAGCGGCAGGAGAACCACGTGTCCCCGCTCATTACCGACATGAATATTCACTTCACTTCTCCATGCGCACTGAAGACAGCGCACAGAGCTGGGCATGGGAGCAGGGAGCGCTCCTTTACTCCAATAGCCGGCACATTTGGCTGCTCCCCAGCTTCCTTCAGCTGCTGGGGAGATCGTGCCGGGCTATTAAAGTAATGAAGGAGCGGGTTGTAGCAGCAGAGGCAAGTGAATCAGCTCGGAGCTTGTGCTGAATCACTGCCATGATGACAGGGGCAGAGCAGGGCAGATCCGTACCTTGTGTCAGCATTCCAAGGTCCCTCTGCTCTGTTTGCTAAGCCCCTGTGTCGCAGAGCTGAGAACCAGGAAGTGGCTGATCTTCATTCACACTGCACTAGATCTGAAGCTGGCAGGGCTGGAGGCCGAGCATCATCACTACAGCACAGCTCCTCCGGTTCAGCTCTGCCTCTGTATTACAGGACATCACAGTGCAGAGTGCACTGCTCCCCCAGCTCTGCCTCTGTATTACAGGACATCACAGTGCAGAGTGCACAGCTCCCCCAGCTCTACCTCTGTATTACAGGACATCACAGTGCAGAGTGCACAGCTCCCCCAGCTCTGCCTCTGTATTACAGGACATTGCACTACAGCACAGTGTAAAGTGCACTGCTCCCCCAGCTCTGCCTCTATATTACAAGACATCACACTACAGCACAGTGCAAAGTGCACTGCTCCCCCAGCTCTGCCTCTATATTACAAGACATCACACTACAGCACAGTGCAAAGTACACTGCTCCCCCAGCTCTGCCTATTCACTAGTCAGTGTGAAATACGACCAAGTTGGACGTGTCATAGATGATTAAACTGGAATGGCCTCCCCCTCTCTGGACGTCTGGATGCGAGCGTCAGCTGCTTGTGTTTTTAAGTAGCTCCACACTCCTGTCCTGACAGGGGGGGAGGCCATTCAAAGTTAATTATGTGTGAAACGTCCAACCTAGTTGTATATCACACGGACAGTGTGATACCAGCCTTAGACGGACACTGGCATTATAAGACGGACCCCATTTAACATTAAAAAATATTTTTTTTCTCTTTTCCTTCACCAAACTTGGGGGTGCGTCTTATAATCAGGTGCGTCTTATAAAGCGAAAAATACGGTATATGTTTTAGCTAGGCATAATCAACTACATAGTTATATTGGACGATTAAATAACAGGGGGGAGGGATGAAAGGGATTCTTATTTTCTTTGTTACCAATATATGTTAAAAATTTGTAAGATAATTGAGATGCGATCATTCTGATATCTAATTACTGTTGTTACAAATGACAATAATTGCATTTTACTTTCGATTTTCTTTCTATTGTAAAGATTTATTCTCAATAAAAAAGATGGTTAAAAAAAAAAAAAAAAAATGCACAGTATATATGAAGTTTTATGTATTTATTGATTAATGATTGTGAAGGGGCTGTGAGCTATATAAGCCCAGCTTCTGGTGCACTATACATGTCACTTGAGAACGGACTACGGTCTGAAACGTTGTGGTGGTTTATGGACGAATAAAATCTGAGAACTGAACTTGCTTGGAGTGCTGCCCCACTTTGTGGATTGGTGTGTATGTGTATATATATATATATATATATATATATATATCTAGAAAAAAATTCTCTGCAGCACTCAGCTACTACCAATGTGCTAACAAGCGGTATATATTTGAGGAAAAAATTTTTAAACTTACGTTTTTTTCAAAAAACTCAAATTCTTATTTTTTTATTTTCTTGGGGTTCTTGGTACGCACATTGGCCAATGTCCGTTTGCTCATCAGCCGCGACAAGGCGACCCCAGGTCTGATGAGTCCTAACGCTGACATCCCTGTCCTCCTTTTCCTCCCTATCCCACTCTCAAGTGGGCGGACACCATCTCAACCTAAGACCACCTGTGGGTGATGAGGGTGCAAGTTGCAGTCATGGAGCCAGATTCTCCATTCGTTATACACAAAACAGAAAAAAACTGCACAGCACTCACAGACTAATGTGAACTGGTGCCAGCAGGGACACTGGGTCATACAACTAGAAAAAAGAGTGGGAAAAGGAGGACAGGGATGTCAGCGTTAGGACTCATCAGACCTGGGGTCGCCTTGTCGCGGCTGATGAGCAAACGGACATTGGCCAATGTGCGTACCAAGAACCCCAAGAAAATAAAAAAATAAGATTTTGAGTTTTTTGAAAAAAACGTAAGCTTTAAAATTTTTTCCTCAAATATATACCGCTTGTGTATATATATATATATATATATATGTATATATATATATATATATATATATATATATATATATATATATATATATATATATATATATATATATATATATATATATATATATATATATATATATATATATATATATATATATATATATATATATAAAATTTATTGTGAGGCACCGGCCGGGTCGGTATGCTGCGACCGGTATGTGCCTCCCTGGGTGCGTGCTCCAGTGCCGCAGGACGTACTCCATCCCAGGTATTAGATGGGATTCCTCTTCTCAGAGCAGAAGGGGTTAAGAGGACATAGGAACCCTGGGTGTGGTTCCTTGAGTCTGGAGTGAGATTCTCTCCAGTGCAGAGCCTGATTGAGGAGCTCTGAAGGAAAGTTGAAGTGGTCCCGGGAAGGGATTATCTCCGGTGGGGCTGATAGAGCCTGTCAGCGGACGGGAGATACACCAAGCGGTGTGAAGTGTGGGAGTGAAGACAACTTCCTGAGCTTCTGGGAGAGAAGCATCCCTGAGCCAGGCCGGAGACATTGTGGCTGGAAGCTAAGTAGCGGCCCCTGAAGTAAGGGGAATAAGGAATGCTCTTTGTGGACTATTGTGTTTCCTACATTTTGGGGCAAAATAAACCCGTGTGCTGTGACCAGTGGTGCCTGGATCCCGTGTCTTTGCCTCCCTGACGCCGCTACACCTCACATACGCTCCCCCTCACTACCTGACATATCCATCGTCGTCAACGACTGCTCTCTCTCTCCAGTCCCCCATGCCAAGTGCCTCGGGGTTATCCTTGACTCTTCCCTCTCCTTCAAGCCCCACATCCAGGCCCTCGCCACCCCCTGCCGTCTCCAGCTCAAAAACATCTATAGGATTCGCACTTTCCTTGACCACGACACTGCTAAAACCCTTATTCACGCTCTCATCATCTCCCGCCTCGATTACTGCAACCTCCTGCTCACCGGCCTCCCCAATACCTCCCTTGCACCTCTCCAATCTATCTTGAACTCCGCTGCCCGCCTAATCCATCTGTCTCCCCGCTACTCCCCTGCCTCCCCCCTCTGCCAAGCCCTGCACTGGCTCCCTACTTCCCAGAGATCCCGGTTTAAAACATTAACCATGACATACAAAGCCATTCACAACCTGTCCCCTCCATACATATCTGACATGGTCTCCCGATACCTACCCTCACGCAACCTGCGATCCTCCCAAGAGCTTCTCCTCTACTTCCCCCTCATCTCCTCTTCGCACAACCGCATACAGGATTTCTGCCGTGCTTCACCTAGACTCTGGAACTCACTGCCCCAACACATCAGACACTCTCCTACCCTGGGAACCTTCAAAAGAAGCCTGAAGACCCACCTCTTCCGCCAAGCCTACCACCTGCAATAAAACCCGGTCCACCACACCGCCTCATGACTGGAATTTCCCCCTCCCACTGTATCCCCACCCACCCCTCGTAGACTGTGAGCCTTTGTGGACAGGATTTCTCCCCTCTTGTATCTGTATGACCAAATTGTCAACATTTATTGTTACTTGTATTGTTACTATGTTACTTGTCCTAGTCTGCCCTTTTTAGCATGTAAAGCGCCTTGGAATATAATGGCGCTATATAAATAAATAATAATAATAATAATAATAATATGGTGGAGAATGCGGGCATTGCCGGCCCAGTGAGGTGTAGCCGGCACTACCGTTGCCCTCTGTTCCGGTGGGGAAGTGACTTTTCATGAGGCTAATGAGCGGCTGCTAAGTAAGAGGAGCAGCAGTCATCATTGTGGCCAGTCTCTTGCGTGGTGCCCGGCATCGCATGTCCTGGATTCGGCCGGCTACATTACAACACAAACCAGCAGCCAGCATGGAGGAGGTGCTCAAGCACCTGGTGCTGGCCCAGCAGCAGCAACAGGAAGCTCAGCAGCAGCAGGAGAGGAGGCACCAGGAGCAGATGGCCCTGTTGACCGAGGCTGTGCGGGCCATACCGGGGGATCTGCCTAGAGGACCAGGTGACGACTGCAGCGTCCGGAAAGCGGTAAGACAAGCGCTGCAAAAGATGACCCCGGGGGATGATGTGGAGGCATTCCTGGCCGTGTTTGAGCGGGTGGCTGAACGGGAGAGACTGCCGGTCGCCCAGTGGGCCGAGGTGCTGGCGCCCTATTTGACTGGTGATCCCCAAAAGGCATACATAGACCCTGGGTGTGGTTCCTTGAGTCTGGAGTGAGATTCTCTCCAGTGCAGAGCCTGATTGAGGAGCTCTGAAGGAAAGTTGAAGTGGTCCCGGGAAGGGATTATCTCCGGTGGGGCTGATAGAGCCTGTCAGCGGACGGGAGATACACCAAGCGGTGTGAAGTGTGGGAGTGAAGACAACTTCCTGAGCTTCTGGGAGAGAAGCATCCCTGAGCCAGGCCTGAGACATTGTGGCTGGAAGCTAAGTAGCGGCCCCTGAAGTAAGGGGAATAAGGAATGCTCTTTGTGGACTATTGTTTTCCTACATTTTGGGGCAAAATAAACCCGTGTGCTGTGACCAGTGGTGCCTGGATCCCGTGTCTTTGCCTCCCTGACGCCGCTACACCTCACAATATATATACATACACACACACACACACACACACACACACACACACACACACACACTCAATAGGGATTAAAAAAACTAAAGCAGGTATAGTGAAAACTCAGTAGGAAAAAGCTGCCAAAACCACAACATTAACCGCAGACAGAAAAGGTTGTGTGTGCTCTAGCCCTAATACTCACTTTATAGTAACACAGTTATATCTCAAGTGTACTGTAAATCTTTATTTTTATTACCCATCTTCCGTACTTAATATTAACTATTTTTCTCAGAGCAATGGCTGCTACTTCTCAAGGAGCAGCATTTTATAATATATACTGTTGCAATCCCTTTAAAAAAATGGACACACAACAAGAAAAAATATTAGGCCGGTCCAAGATTGGATGTTTGATATAAATCCATCATTCAAAGCAGCCATGAACATTTGTGACAGTTGTAGAAAGCAAAATCCTCTGCAGGCAGAACATTAGAAGAACCTGTAACTTCCAACACAGAGGATTTTACAAAATCCTGATATAATAATAGAGTATTTGAATAAATCACTTTCCAACATCAAAGATAATTAAGTTAATGAGGTGGGACAGGCATCATTTTTCTCAGAACGGTACGGGTTTTTATTTATGTCACAAGTTTCTTAATATTTTAATAATTGTTATATTTTGTTAATATGTATACTGTACTTTGCAGCACAAAGTGGTCTGAGCTGTAGAGCATTAGTAACGGTTCTATAGATTCCTATTATCTTGTCAGATTGTGATATTCAGGGAGTCAAAGACCAGCTCATTATGTCGATGAACCTTTATGAATATGCAGGTTATTAACAAAATATTAAGAAACAGTCTTGTGACATATCAAATGAAAGCCCGTACAGTTCTGAGAAAAATTATGCCTCTCCCACCTTATTATCTTAATTCTAGCCCAAAATATGATAAAAAAAATGTGAAGCAATACCAGGCCAAAATTTGTGCTTTTTTAAAACTTTAAAAATCTGTACAAAATTAACTGATGAAGAAAAAAATTCAAAACTTTTCATTTGTAATTAAAAAAGATAAGAAAAATCTAAAGACGTCAGGTAAAAAAAATATTAATATTTAGATCAATTGATATGGAATGACCCATTGACGCTATAATAGTTAAATATTTTAAAATGTGATCCCACAACTTCCGGTTTCGGCGCCGCGGTGGACACCATGGAGTGAGGGAGCTCCGGGCGCCAACAAGCCACAGACCGGCAATACAGACCCCGGGATCGGGCGGACAGCAGCAGGAGGCACCACGTGTCGACCGCGACTCCCGGGAACAGTGGAGCGCTGATTGCGGAGCGGAGGAGGCGGCCAGAGAGCGGGGCCGAGTCAGAAGGAGAAGGTAGCGGGAAAGCCCAAGATGGCGGCGCCTACACAGCAGCCGAGGAGGAAGGAGAACACGGCACAGGAACCCCCCCAGCCGCAAAGGTCAGACCGGAGGGATCAGGGGGGAGCCCGCATCAGCCAGGGGCAGCCCAGGGGCCATAGTGGGGGAGGCACGTCACCCCGGAGTCTGGATAATGAATCCTCCACAACTATGAGGGACATGTTTGAGTCCCTGAAGGGAGAGATAACGGCCGCTGTGTGTGTGGCAGTGAGAGAAGCAGTGGAGGACCTACAAGAGACAGCAGCAAAACATGCGGGCAGATTAGACCAACTCTAGCAGAGGGTCTCTGATCTAGAGGACAGATTACTGACTAAAGAGCAGGAACTAGCAGAGGTCCGAAAGAATAATATGTGGATGGCCGACAAACTGGAAGATTTAGAGAACCGGTCTAGGAGGAGTAATCTGCACATGACTGGCCTCCCTGAATCTGTCTCTAACCAACAACTGGACAGTATATTTGAAAAGCTGCTGCCTGAGGCTCTGGGCATACAGGGAGTCTGCAAGGTGGAAAGAGCACATAGGCTGGGGCCCCTGAGAAATGGCAATGAAAGATCACCCAACACGGAGGACGCCAGCCGCTCTGATAGGAGAACCAGGGGTCCAAGACAGGCTACAGCCAAATTTCTTGACTTTAAAGACAAAGACAGGGTGCTCAGGGCATTTAGGGCCAGGAGGAGGCCCCTAGAAATTATGGGACACAGGGTGGTTCTGCATGAGGACTTTTCTGCTGTGGTGGCTAGACAGCGCAGAGCCTTCAGTGACGTTTGCGGCATGCTAAATCGGAGGGGAATCCAGTTTCAACTGCAATATCCTGCAGTGCTCAGGACGAGGAACGAGGATGGAACATTTCAGAAGTGGCAGGATCCTGACGAAGCAATGAGGGCGTTTATGAGATCCTCTAAGGGCTCACCGCATGCAGGACAGAATGGCCCACCGCCTGGGAGAAGGAGCCCAATAATCCCTGAGATGGCCCCGGAGTGATGACGTTGGCTTACTTGATTTTTGTCTCTTTTTTCTTCTTTTTTCCTCATCTCTTTTTCATTTGAAGCTGTCTGTGCGGACAAGGACAGATATTCTACTAATACAAGAGGCATGGTTGGCTTTTTGTGGATAGCGTCTGCCTCGGAAAAAAAGGAAGTCAGGTGGATTATAGATGCTATTGGGTATGAAGTGGGGGAGGTGGGAGGGACTGGGTGTTAAGGGGGTCGTTTTATGGTTAATTCTACAAATGTTGGGGGGATTGGGGAACAGTCGTCTGTCTGAGGATTTAATAGAGTTTCTCGCCAAAGGAAGACAGGTGGGAGGCAAATTATGGTATGGTATGCTCTATGAGGTTGCTCGCTTTTGTCACTATAAGATTTTTTGTTCCAGGATACAAGGGAGATATCTTGCTCAGCACTACACGTTAGATAATGGTTAGAATCATAACCTGGAACGTCAAGGGATTAAAATCCCCAGAGAAACGTATGATGGTGCTTCACCACTTACGTAGATTAAAGGCAGATATCGCACTCTTGCAAGAGACTCACCTCCCACAACACGACTTGTTTAGAATGCTCAGGATGTGGGTGGGGGAGGTGTGTGGTTCGGGAGCGACAGGTCGCCAGGCAGGGGTCCTCACATTGATAAACAAGGGACTTCAGTATAAACTAACGCACTGTCAACACGATGACCAAGGGAGACATGTACGGGTGGTATTGGAGACACCCAGTGGGACTCTGGACATACATAATATATATGCACCCAACGTGGATCGGGCCATTTTTTTTTTACTAAACTAGGGTTGGACCTGGTGAAGAGGGAGTTGACATCACTAATTATAGGCGGTGACATGAATGAGGTCATGGAGGTGGGGGAGGACAGATCTGGACTGGGGGGATCCCGGAGAGTAGGATTGGAAGTGTCACATTCGGGGCCTTTCCGAGGACTAGTGGAGGATCTTAAATTACATGATGTCTGGCGTCTTCAACATCCGGAGGACCGCCAATTTACACACTTCTCGCACCCTCATGGGACATGGTCGAGAATCGATCTTCTTCTGGCCAGCGGAGATCTGCTTCCAAAGATTGAAAGTTCCGAGATTTCAGACATGTTGATCTCAGATCATTGCCCAGTGGTTTTGACGTTGAGTGATTCATTCCCCAGGGGCTCTGACTTCATTTGGCGGTTCCCACACTTTCTAAAGGGAGACAAGGATTTCCATCGGTTACTAGGGGAGTGGTGGACTGACTATGTGAACTGTAACCCACCGGAGACGATGAGTCCGTCCTTGTTTTGGGAAACGGCTAAGGCAGTCTTACGTGGCAGGATATTGGCACATGCAGCGACTATTAAGAAAAAGACTCGCGTAGCTTATCTGATGGCCAGCCACTCTGTAAGCAATAATCTCAGACGTTATCAACAAGACCCAACTGTTGATAATAAGACATCCTGGATAGAGGCTAAAAAGAACTTTGATGTGTGGGCTCGAAAACGAGAGGTCATGGGTAAATCTGCCAGAGAGGCCACCCTACATAGACATGGGGACAAGGCTGGAAGAATTTTGGCGCATTTGGCCAAAAGGAAGGAACAATACCTCACAAATTGTGAGTATGAAAGGCCAAAATGGGGATAACACATTCAAAGCTATATAGTAAAAAACTAAGCGACGGATTGCTAGGATTGAAGTGGTTGGAGGAGTGGCTGGTGCCGGAGGTGTCCGAGGATGACTTAGAGGAGTTAAATAGGGAAGTGTCGGAGTCCGAGATAACAAACGTCATTAAACAATTGAATATCCACAAAGCCCCGGGCCCAGATGGCTTTGGACAAGTCTATACAAAGTCTTAGCTGAACAGATTGTCCCACATTTAAAATTATTGTATAATGATTTTTTGAGGGGGGAGCGGATCCCTGATCACATGAATACTGCCTACATCAAGCTCCTGCCCAAGGGAAACAAGCCAATGGATGATCCGGCCTCATTCAGACCAATTTCCCTGATCAATCAAGATCTTAAAATTATTTAAAAAATTATGGCAGATAGACTGGCAGAATTACTCCCAAGGTGGGTGGGAAAGGAACAAGCAGGTTTTATTAAAGGTAAATCAACGGTATGTAATGTTCGTAGGGCACTGATGGTGCTGGAGGCGGTTCGTTTAGACAAGAATAGAGGAGGGAGGGCTCCAGCCATGGTCGTGCTAGATGCGGAGAAATTCTTTGATAGTGTGGCTTGGCCATGGCTGGAGCAGGTTCTAGATAGAATGGGACTGACAGGCAATTTTAGGAGGTTTCTAGGAGTACTGTATGCTAACCCACGAGCGCGTATACACACACCGGGGTTTCTGTCAGACTTTATTAAATTGGAAAGAGGGACGAGACAGGGGTGCCCTTTGTCCCCGCTCTTGTTCAACTTGGCGATTGAACCTCTCTCGAGATACCTCAATGGCCCTGGTAGTTTCACAGGAATACAGGTGGGGAAGTCGACCCTACAGGCGAACTTGTTGCAGACGATATCATTCTCTATATGGATGATCCTGCGGGGGACCTTGGGGGGGTTCTGGAGAGGTTTGAAGAATTTAATAAAATTTCTGGGTTCCGTCTAAATTTAACAAAATGTGAGATCATGCCTCTCAATGAAGAGGGCAGAAGGGTCTTACGGGACGAGTGGGGGCAGAGTACATACAAGGGGATCACGGTGGCTACAAAAGAGATTAAATATTTGGGTATTACCTTGGGGAGCGATGCCAGAGACATCTATCGCCTTAACTTTCAACCTATCATACTGAAAATTGAACGAGAACTAGAACGTTGGAAATCTCTCCCGCTGTCTCTACTGGGTAGAGTACATCTTGTTAAAATGGTGAGTTTTCAACGCCTGCTTTACCCTCTACAGACAATACCTCTCCTGCTTCGCCATGTTGATGTTAATAGGCTGAACAGGGCATTCTCTGGTTTCCTCTGGAGAGGGAGAAGAAGCAGGATCAAACTACGCACTCTAATGTTTCCTAAAGAGGAGGGTGGACTGGCCTTCCCCAATGTACGGGGATATAACCTGGCATGTGTCTTCAGACATGCAATAGACTGGTTAAGAGGCACGAGTAGGCATTCAGACTACGAACTCGAGTCGCAGTGGTGTGCACCATGGGACCTGGGCGCGATTCTCCATGCCCCGAGTAATGTGCTCGATCCACACATCAAACATTCTATTATATTTCGAGATACTAGGGCGGCGTGGAAGGCTATCAGATGTAGGATGGGACTAGCTTGGAGAGTCACGAAATATGCTCCGCTTTGGGGCAATCCAGATTTCCCCCAAGGTTATGACAATGCGTTGTTCTCATTATGGCGAGACAGAGGGATCAAGAATATGGGAGATCTAATTTGGACACCTGATAGCAGATGGATGACGGCAGAAGAAGTGGATACGAAGTGGCGATTGGGTCCCTCTATTGCTTTGCAATATGCTCAAATCAGGGGACATTTGTTTTCGAGGCTACGGGACATAACATTGGAATGACGCATGTCGGCATTGGATACTCTATTGTCTCAAGAGGCTCCTATGGCCAATATCTCTCTCATATACCTTAGCCTCCGAAACAATCTGATTCCCTCCGGCCCAAGAAATCTTTTTAAAGGATGGGAGACAAGACTGGGTGAAGAAGGTGTGGAGATGATTCTCGCAGGATGGATGGAGGTACGACGTTACGTGATAGACGAGAGGTGGCGGGATACACACTACCGTTTGATTCATAGAGCCATATTGGGCTTTAATATCCCTCCATCGATACATAACCCGGACAGGAAACAGTCTTGTCCGAAATGTGCATCACCTAGACCTGACCTCTTTCATGGAATGTGGGAATGTGAAGTGGTAAGGGGGAAGTGGTCCTTGGTTCAAGGGTGGGTTGGGAACGTTCTGGGCCTAAGAATGCCTTTGGATAGAAAGGCATGGGCGTTTCATGATTTCGCTGCACACGGCATTCCTGTCAAATGGAGAGCGTTTCTGCATATAGTCATGCTTGCATTCAAACGCCTCATTCTGAGACACTGGTTAGATTCATTATATAAAATATAAGGGGAGACAACAGAGGCGCAATAGTGCCCTATCATTTAGTATAGAATAGGGACTTATAGATGAATTCAGGTTTGCACTAACCTGGTCCAGTTGTGCCTCCCACAACTGGAATAAGAGCGTTGGTTTTTAGTAATGCAGGCTGCTGCTGGACCTCCACCTCCACAGGGCCGTGGGTGCTTCAAGAGTTCTGGGGTCAAAGGTGTGTTACAGTCCGCGATGCCCGATCATCCAAAGGATCACAGGGGAAACTGTGTTCCAAGCAAAGTTTTCTTTATTCTTACAAACTTTGCTTGGAACACTGTTTCCCCTGTGATCCTTTGGATGATCGGGCAGCGCGGACTGTAACACACCTTTGACCCCAGAACTGGTTAGATTCAGGCCCGCCTACACTCGATGCTTTACGAATGGAATTGGAACATGTCATGAGGTTGGAGGGATTAGAGGCTCTGACAGATAAAGAGAACAAGACAAAAAAAAATTTCGCTACCTGGCGATACTTCATAGAATATCAATTATCTAAGACAGAGATAGAAGAATTTATGCTGCCATTTCGAAATACTCAATGGTACTGTTTGGAGGATCTGGGGGGGCACATTAGGGAAGCTTAGATTAGACAACTAATAGATTGCTGATAATTGTTATACCATAATTGAGTGCTCGAATATGACGACGGGGGGTGGAGGGGGAAGAGGGAGGGGAATGTTCTAGTTGATTTTTGTTATTCACAAAGTTGGAACTCATCTGTTATACTCATTGTGACAATTGATGATTTTTCACTGTTTGTTCTGACCTTATTTTATTGGATGAAACAAAATCTTAATAAACATAAATTTAAAAAAAAAAAAAAAAAAAAACGTGATCCCATTACGATCCCAACTTGAATTTTAGTAAAAAAATAGGGGGGGGAACAAGAGGCGCAATAGTGCCCTATCACTAGTGACACTAATGTATGCGGTGGGTATGAATTCACTCACCTAGCACAGTTGTGAGACCCACAACTGGTGTAAAAGCATTTGGCATTAAATGCAGCTGCTGCAGGACTTCCACCTTCCACATGCACGTGGGAATCATCCAGAAGTTACCTCAGGGGAAATGGTGTATCAGTGTCCGCGCTGCTGAAATCCCAAGAAAACGATCCGGAAACCATATGTAGGTTGCATCAATCATCCATTTATTCCTTTCCTACGCGTTTCAACACTGTCCTAGTGTCTTCCTCAGGGATCTGAGGAAGACACTAGGACAGTGTTGAAACGCGTAGGAAAGGAATAAATGGATGATTGATGCAACCTACATATGGTTTCCGGATCGTTTTCTTGGGATTTCAGCAGCGCGGACACTGATACACCATTTCCCCTGAGGTAACAACTTGAATTTTGGTACAGATGTGGCTAAGAGCATAGCAGACACGTGCATTTTTTGGGAATTTTTTTTTTTATATAGATTTTTTTCAGTAATGCGTTTTAACATGTTGCGTTTGCTTTCGCATGGGTAAACTATTAACAAAGATCATCTTGTGAAATATATGGTAAAATCCTGTACATTTTCTCTATATTATTTCTAGCCTAAGTTATAAGGTGAAAGGTAAAGGCAGGCAACACCAAAATGTGTACTTTTTCCAAACTTTGAGTGCTGCAGGAATTAAGCACTGTCATAGATAGACCATTATTTTTAATATTTAAAGTCTCCATAATAACAGGGTCTGTACCACAGGACTGGCGTATAGCAAATGTGGTGCCAATATTCAAAAAGGGGACAAAAACTGAACTTGGAAATTATAGGCCAGTAAGCTTAACCTCTACTGTGGGTAAAATCCTAGAGGGTTTTCTAAAGGCCACTTTACGCACAGCAACTTATCTGTCCAACTTCTGAACAACTTACTGGTTGCAGAGAAATCATGGACACATTGTACACAGCCATAAAATGGAGCAAATGGAACTATGTCCATGATTTCACTGCAACCAGAGATCTGTTCAGAAGTTGGACAGATAAGTTTGTGTGTGTAAAGTGGCCATAAGAGATGCTATACTGGAGTATCTGAAGAAAAATAACCTTATGACCGAATATCAACATGGGTTTACGAGGGACCGTTCCTGTCAAACTAATCTGATCAGCTTCTATGAAGAAGTTCTGGACTGGACGTAGTGTATATGGACTTTTCAAAAGCTTTTGAGATGGTGCAACACAAAAGGTTGATACATAAAATGAGAGCAATGGGGATAGGGGAAAATATGTGTAAGTGGGTTAAGAACTGGCTTAGTGGTGGGAAACAAAGGGTGGTCATTAATGGAACACACTCAGAATGGGTCACAGTTAACAGTGGGGTACCACAGGGGTCAGTATTGGGCCGCTTCTTTTTAATATATTTATTAATGATCTTGTAGGGGGCATATAGAGTAGAATCTCAATATTTGCAGATGACACTAAACTCTGCAGGGTAATCAATACAGAGGAGGACAATTTTATATTACAGGAGGATTTATGTAAACTAAAAGCTTGGGCTGATAAATGGCAAATGAGCTTTAATGGGGATAAATGTAAGGTCATGCACTTGGGCAGAGTAAACAAAAGGTATAATTATGTGCTTAATCGTAAAACACTGGGCAAAACGGTCACTGAAAAAGACCTGGGTGTATGGGTAGATGACAAACTCACATTTAGTGGCCAGTGTCAGGCAGCTGCTGCAAAGGCAAATAAAGTAATGGGATGCATTAAAAGAGGCATAGATGCTCATGAGGAGAACATAATTTTACCCCTATACAAGTCACTAGTGCGACCACATTTAGAATACTGTGTACAATTCTGGTCTTCGGTGTATAAGAAAGACATAGCTGAACTGAACTAGAGCAGGTGCAGAGAAGAGCGACCAAGGTAATTAGAGGACTGAGGGGTCTGCAATACCAAGACACGTTATTAAACTTGGGGTTATTTAGCTTGGAAAAACGAAGGCTTAGGGGTGATCTTATAATAATGTATAAATATATGAGGGGACAGTACAGAGACCTTTTTAATTATATTTTTACTCTTAGGCCTGAGACTGGGACAAGGGGGCATCCTCTACGTCTGGAGGAAAGAAGGTTTAATCATAATCACAGACGCGGATTCTTTACTGTAATAGCAGTGAGACTATGGAACATGATGTTGTAATGAGTGAGTCACTACTAACATTTAAGAAGGGCCTGGATGCCTTTCTTGAAAACTATAAGATTACCAGTTATATACTGTATACTAGATTCTTTGATAGGGCGTTGATCCAGGGAACTAGTCTGATTGCCATATCTGGAGTCAGGAAGGAATTTTTTTCCCCAATGTGGAGCTTAGTGTTGCCACATGGTTTTTTTTTGCCTTCCTCTGGATCAACATGTTAGGCTATGGGTTGAACTAGATGGACGTAAAGTCTTCCTTCAACCTTAAAAAACTATGTTACTATGTAAAAGTAAGAAAAAAAACTGTTTAGAATTGTTTTATCATCATATTTTGCATTGTCTGACATGCTATTATCAAATAACAAAATCTCAAAAGAATTAAAAATATAGGCGGTAATAATCATTGGTTCACTTGACATGGAATGACCCATCCAGACACAAAACTGGATGGTTATTTGTCTCAATACAGCCTCTCATTCAGACAGTGTATATGTTTTTTTTTCTCCCACGTAACCATTATAATCTACAGTGTTAGTAATATTTTCATGTATATAATAATATTTAAAGGGAACCTGTCACGTGGATCTAAACCTCTGACCTATCACTAGCTGTCCCTACACCTTTCTAGCTGCTTGTTAACCATCCCTCTCTGCTGTAAATCCGCCCTGTAAAAATGACTTTGAACTTACTGGGTGTCGCTCTCTCTGGAGACTGGAAATCGACTCCAGGCTCCATTCTACCCTCGTCTGTGCTTCACTGCACGCCCCGCTGGGTGGCATTATTTTTTTTTCCTCTCCTAAATTTGGAATCTCCTGCCCTCTTTTCCTTCTATGATGCACCAGCCGCTACGTCACATCTGGCCCAGTGTATTATGGGCCCAATCACGTGATTGGCCCTGGTGCATTATGGGCTGGATCACGTGAGCGGCCCAGCTTCAATATGCGCAGTGCGCAAGTGCGGTGCCGGGCCGATCACGTGATCCAGCCCATAATGCACCAGGGCCGATCACGTGATCACGCCCATAATACACCAGGGCCAATCACGTGATCGGGCCCATAATGCACCAGGTCGGATGTGACGCAGCGGCCGATGCTTCATAGAAGGAAAAGAGGGCAGGAGATTTCAAATTCAGGAGATGAAGACAGAATAATGCCGCCCAGCGGGGTGTGCAGTGTAGCACAGACGAGGGTAGAATGGAGCCTGGAGCCGCCTTTCCAGTCTCCAGAGAGCAACAGAGAGCAACACCCAGTAAGTTCAAAGTCATTTTTCTTCATTTTTACAGGGCGGATTCACAGCAGAGATGGATGGTTAGGAAGCAGCTAGGAAGATGTAGGGACAGCTCGTGATAGGTCAGAAGTTTAGATCCAGGTGACAGGTTCCCTTTAATATAGTGCCATTAATTCCACAGCGCTTTACATACATCAGCAACACTGTCCCCATAGGGAATTTAGATTGTGAGCCCCAATCAGTATGTATTTGGAGTGTGGAAGAAAACTGTAGGATGAAACCCATGCGAACATGGGGAGAACATACAAACTTCTTGCAGATCTCCTTGGTGGAATTTAAACCCAGGACCCCACCGCTGCAAAACTGAGTGCTAACCACTAAGCCACCGTGTTTTTACACAGATCGTCTATCTGTGCAAAACAGATGGAGACATGTCCATTTTCTGCGGAAGAATGGATAACAAGGGCCAATACAACCCAGTCACAGAAAAAAATAGGCATATGAAAAATAGGCACCACCCATAAAAATATTAGGGCTGGTAAGTGGACCGCACTTTGCCAGAAACTTCAGCAAGCGCCAATGAATCTTCAGGTGCACAACCAAAAAACCCAAGAACATGGGCAAATACAGTTTCAAAGTCCAAACAGAGTTGACGGCACTCACCATTAAAGTACAAAACTTTATTCACAAATCCATAATGATTAGGCATGACGCTGGGAAGGTCGATTCTTGTGACCTAACCACTAACATAGATCTTACCTCTCTATGGACATTCCACCCAACCTTCCCCCCAAGAATAAAAGCTCAGACAACAATCTAATTTTCTTGGATAAAAATGGCCAGAGCAGCCTATTTATTTATAAGAAAACATATAAATACAACAATTGGCGAGGTCCTCGAAGCTACAAAAAAATCTGGTGATTTTTCCATGACATTGCCCCTCCCCCTCCCTTACCCCTAGCCATGTTCACTGGCTCAGGAGCACCGTGAAACTGAGGGACAAAGTTGTCCTCCAATACCGCTAGGATGAACCTGACATTCCATCGCCGGGTATCATCCAAAATTTCACCAAGATGAACCCGACGTTCCATCGCCGGGTATCACCCAAATCTCACCAGACCATTCTCAAATAACCATCCAATAAAGGGGATAACCATATTTAATGAATCCCCAATCCCGACTTCATAACCAACTTCGAGGACTCTTCTGTCCATTGATCCGAGGACAAAGAGGACCCCCAACCTTGGTCATTCCTATTAATGCTTCCCCCCACTCCACGAATCCCCACCTATATTTATGTCATTTCCTCCCTACCTTCAGACCACTACCCGTTGGATCACCTTTCATCCCACTCCCTACTGTCCCCCATATCTTCCCCCACGGTCACTCCTCCCTCCCATCGTCATGTCAGGCTCCCACCACCACTCCGTGGGGGGGTCCACCTGAGACTTAAGCTGAAACAGCAGCCCTCAGGAAGGAGCGAGAGGGAACAGCAGGTGGGCACAGAGGACAATGATCACTGTGAAGAGCTTCACGACATGAAACGATTGCCATCCTCTGGATTTGTGAATAAAGTTTTTTACTATTAACCAATGGCAAGTGCCGTCAAACTCTGTTTGGACTTTAAATCAATACAAGTCTATGGGTCCGAGAAAAAAAAAACACAGCACATGGATGGTCTTCGTGTGCCGCATGTATTTGACATTAAAGAGGATCGGAGACGTATTGTAATTTATCTATCTGTGAAATCCACTGATGACACACTGATGGTAAAAATGGACTTACGGGCCGGGCCATACAGTGATGACATAATGATCGAAAACACTAAAGACATCGGTACAATTTTATCATGTACATATTTAAATGCATACGCTTAAATGAGGCTTTAGACTACCACTATCAGAATAACACAAAGTGTCTGAGGTTAAGACCCCACTTTCCAAAATTTACCTTATCAAAAGACAGATAATCATAGTGACAATTCGATCAATGATGAAGCTCACGGCTATAACAGAAACTCAGCACAACGAATGAAGCTCCACGGGCTATAACAGAAACTCAGCACAACATAAAATATTACAGATATCTAAAGGCTTGAGAATGTATGATTAGTAAAATACCTCATATACGTGGAAAACGTTAGCTCCAACATAAATACCCATGCGAGTCACAGCACGGACTGCAGCATTCATTCCTGTTAAGTGAAAAAAATAGTGTATTTTAGAAGATTATGGAAAAGTCTAATCAGGCAGGGCATAAAGTCAATTTCACATAAGTAGATGTAAAAGCATCACTCCAGCTTTTTATTCCAATGCTGGAGAGGTACTTAAAGAGGACCTGTCACCCCCCATGCATGCTGATTTAATAGCAGAACTGAATTCAGCATGTCTGCTGCATTCACGCAAGGGGTCCCCCATCCCTTAAACCCCTGTACCCCGAGATAATTGAATGTAAAAACTTACAATGTAGAGCCAAATAGGTGTGGCTTAGTGGCTGTAGCTAACGCTCTTCAGAGGGCAATTTCATGCCCCTGGATAGAATATCCTCCCTCCGCCGCCTCCTCCTGCCAGTCATGTTCTCCCTCACCTGCTTGCATGCTGTAGGAGACTGCTGGAGGCCGACCGCCCCGCCTCCAGCCTTGATGTCACAGCTTATTCCTGCCCTGCACCATGTTATCAGTGGAGCAGGGCGGGGAAAGGCGGTGACTTCCCTGCAGGAGGCGGGGCCACAGAGCAGCACTAAGGAATATGATCCCTGGCTCTGCGCCTGCGGTCTGCGTCTCATACAGCAGGCAAGCAGGTGAGGGAGAACATGACTGGCAGGAGGAGGCGGCGGAGGGAGGATTCTATCCAGTGGGCGTGAAATTGCTCTCTGAAGAGCGTTGGCTCCAGCCACTAAAGGTACCGTCACACGCGGCAATATTGCTAGGCAATTTCACTGGCAATTTGCTGGTTGCAGTGAAATCATGGACACATTGTTCTATTTGTACACGGCCACAAAATGGTACAATGTGTCCATGATATCACTGCAACCAGCAAATTGCCAGTGAAATTGCCTAGCAATATTGCCGCGTGTGATGGTACCTTAAGCCACACCTATTTGGCTCTACATTGTAAGTTTTTACATTCAATTATCTCGGGGTACAGGGGGGCTTAAGGGATGGGGACATGCTGCACTCAGTGCTGCTATTAAATCAGCATGCATGGGGGGGGTGACAGGTCCTCTTTAAATCTAAGTTCCCTGTCCCCTTGTCTTATAGTCACCGTCTGGAGGCTTCACCTTCTATCAGCGGTGCTCCAGTTGGTCTCTGGCAGTTTGTGACCTGCCAGCAGCTGTGTTTCATGGATCGCAGCACCAGAGGTTAAAACGCAATACAAGTAAATGGGAGTCTCACTATGGCTCTCAGAGATGCATTGAATGCTTGTAACGCAACGTCTGACTTGCGAAAGGTCAGAAGTTTGGAAACAAGACAGTGGGACCGTAGCAACGCTGAAAAAGGTAAAATTAAAAGAAAAAAAATTGGAGTAGTATTTTAAATACAACCTTACTAGCCCTGTAGTTGTGGATACTGCATCTGCACCACTTTCACATTTTTTGTAGAGAGAGTGTCACTTTGGAAATACAGTCCACTCTGCAGGTAGCACATTAGAGCTGAACAGATTGATATATGCAGAAGTATGAGTTGAATGAGTTATTAGCCAAAATTACAGTACAAAAAATTCCTTTATTGTTACAAAAATCAGTAAAACATTATTTCATATGTAAGACAACGAGACACCATGAATTACATCCAAGAGCGACCAAACCCCACAAATTTAAATAACTGGACAATACACCATACAATATAAATAACTTGAAGGTAGCGGATAAAATGTACAGAACCTTCCCTAAATCTCCATCTAGTTGGGAAAAATCATTATAAAGAAATCCCCTATACAGATATTCTAAATGTTAGCAGACCACATCGAAAGTGAAAAAAGGTGATAAGACAACCTATGAAACAGTGTGGTGAAAAAATAGATACAAAGCCTATGACGCTAAAAGACCACTCGAGGACAGTAGAATGACTCAATTTTTGTAATCAATTTTCTCTCATTGACAAAGAAAACTCCTAAGGAGCCTATACATACAGTGCACTATAAACAGGCAAAAGAATAAAACAATGGTTGTTAATAAAAAATAAATATGTGAATACACAGCATATAATATGGCCAGAAATTGGGGTATTCGAACACCGGGACTGATGGCTTCTTGGATGGGGAATCACGGGTGGTCGGGTTCCCGGTTCCGTGCCCTGGGCATCATTTGAGTTAGATGGTGGGGAGGGAATATTTACAAGGGAACGTGACGTTACCTGTGGATCCCGGTAATATAGGTACCGGCGCTGCAAGCCGGTCGCTGAGGTGATGGTGGGTGCAGCAGAGAGTGGTCCAGCTCCCTACAGGAGGAGCTTTTACCTTAGGGCAGCGGTGAAGGATGAGGAGGGAGATGAGGGGAGTTGTAGTGACAGTTCTGACCCCTCTGATGTAACGTCGATGTTGGTGCTGCTGCCCTCCGGGCACCGACGGGAAAAACCAGTTCAAGTTTGACTCCACTTTACTGGGTACCGGCAGATGGTAAAACGGAACACGGTACAGTTTGGTTTACCGGGTGGATGTTGCCGGTTCAGGGTCCCCCTAGATGTTTTCGCTCTGTCTTTCGGGGTCAACTCTATTCGTCCCAGTCTCTGCCACCTTTACAGCGCTCTCCCGCCAGTCCTACGGTCTGTCACTAGCCAATCCAGTTGGTCCCTTACCAGTATGGACGGGAGCAGCAGGAGCACAATTTCCCCCGCCATCGGAATTCAGTCCACAACTACTAGTGTCCTCAATTGGGTTTCACTCCTGAGGGGTGAGATGGCCTTGTGGCTCTAACGGCAACCCGATTACTGTGGGTCGTCGGTCTGCGGTCAGAGGTGAACTGCTGACCGCCTCGGCTGTCCCGCGTTGCCGGTGCTTCCCCCCCCCCCCCCCAACGTGACCAGCCGGCTCCAACCAGTCCTGGTCCATTGCCTGCTGTCCTGGGCCCCCACTTAAAGATGGGGATCCCTCCTGTCGGCTGTGCTGTCAGGTCTGTCCTTCCTGACTGCCTTCCCAGCACCGTCTCTCTAAACAACGGTCACTCTCTCTCACTACTCTAACCTAGGCTCCACTCCCTTTTGGGACCTACTAAATTACCGACCCTTCTTATTCTAAGTGGCCTAGTCCTAGGTGTGTGTGTGTGTGTGTGTGTGTGTGTGTGTGTGTGTGTGTGTGTGTGTGTGTGTGTGTAAGAACAGACTCCATAGGTTAAACCCTGAACTGACAACTTACAGACATACCACATTTGTTGTTAAAGTGCAATACCTCCCTGTGGTGCCTAGCAAGAGGGGCGCCACACCCCACCTTGGTGAAACACACCCGTCCGCGGGTGTTAATAAAAATACCAACTTTCAACGGGTTTAGTTTAACGGGTTAACCAGGTAACTTCAAACATGCAAAAAAAAAAAAACAATAAGTTTGCTTTTGTTCCTCCCTTGCGGGAGGCTTAGATCTTGTAACGTTGCAATTAGCATTGACTATAGTCTAGTCCTTATTGGCCCAACAGAGACCAGGTAGTGAGTCTCTTGATCAATGTCCATCAAGAACTGTAATAAAACAAGGTAGTGCAAAAACACACATTTAATAGACACAGTTTGCGTTTTTTTTTTTTTTAACAATGCAATACCGGGTTAAACTCCTTAGTCATCAGCTTTACTGACGCGGATTGCGAACCACCCGCGGGGACCTGCGTGGCGGATTGAGAACCACCCGCAGGGACCTGCGTGCCGCTCGTACGTGATCACATCTCTACGATACAGATCCCGGTCCGGGTGGCCCTGGGGTAAATGGTCCTCCACTTTTCTGCGGCCTACATGCACTTACTGATACAGGCCTTCCTCCTTGCAAACCCGTACCCGGTACTTAAATTAAAGGTGGTGACCACCACCCTTTTACGTTGGTCTGGGGGCAGTGGGGGCCGATTACGGGCCATGACACGGGCCTGGTGAGTCTCTAGTGCGTTTGCATACCAAGCCACGCGCCGTCGGTGCCATTCAGCCTCATCGTCCGGGTCAGGTTGAGTAAACCACGGACGACCTACCGGTTGCCAGGTATGCCCATTGTCATCTGTGTGAAGTACCGCTCTCCTCTCTCCAGCCACAGCAATTGATGTTGATACCGCGACCCTCCATAGCTCGCGGGGCCCTGCCTGCTCCGTATCACCGAAGGCTCCTTCCTCCTCCAGACTCTCCTCCTCCTCCCCGACACCGACCTGGCCGCTCACGTACTCCACCGTTTCCTCTTCAATCAGCTCGGGCTCCTCCGAGAACTGGATGAGGTCTCCCACATCGGCGACATCCTCTTCTCCGGGCTCCACAAGTGGTGCGTTAACCGGTTCCAAGGGTTCAGCAACGGGTTCATAGGTTACCAGGTGATCCGTCTGAGTTTCGACAGTCACCCGGCGCTCCTGGTCTCTCTGAGCTGCAGCCCTATGCCGCTCCCCAGCGCCGGACTGTCCATTCTGTGAACTCCTGGATTTGGGCCCGCAGATCGTTAAGGGCCGTCCTCCAGAAGGTACCGTCCTCACCATCCATCTCCAGTGTCAACACACCCGGGCTGCACGGTCAATAAGAATGTCCTGTTCGATATCCTGGATTAGCTGCTTGAAGTTGGGTACAGCCATCGCCTCACAACCGGTTCTAGGTAACGGGTCCGGAGCCTGACCAGGTATCTTGTATTTTCTTCCGGCCGCACCCTGCTTTATTCTTATAGTCCTGACCTGGTGTGGGCTGGCGCTTGACCCGCCCCCTTGGTTGTTTGATAGCAAGGGGGCCGGGGAGACTTTTTGGCGCCTCTTGGATGGCCCATGTATACTGAGGGGCCGAGGCACGCCCCTGGGCCAGCACAGTCTCTTTTACATTCAGAGACCCGCCCACCAAGAGAGTCCTATGGGTGTGTCCTTCGGGTCTTTCCGGAGTCCGCCACTACTCTTCATCACTCCTCAGCAGAGCAGAGGGGCGGGGCTCATCTTCCCGCTTTGTTCCCTCACTGTGGTGACGCAGGTGTAATTTGAGAGACGATGTAATGGCGGCTCTATTTGTAATCCACTGTGTACAGTTAATAAAGTCTTTTAGGCGCACTTTACATGGTTCCACCAGACTACTTCTATCCTGTTCGTAGACAACAGAAAATGATAAGCCCAGGGCTATGGGTACTCGGATACCGAGCCTTGAGTTTGATGGATTAAACTGGGGAAATCACGGGTGGTCGGGTTCCCAGTTCCGTGCCCTGGCTGTCAATTTTTAGATGGTGGAGAGGGAATATTTACAAGGGAACGCGACGCCACCTGTGGATCCCGGTAATATAGGTATCGGCGCTGCAAGCCGGCCTCTGAGGTGATGGTGGGTGCAGCAGAGAGTGGTCCAGCTCCCCACAGGAGGAGCTTTTTCCTTAGGGCAGCGGTGAAGGATGAGGAGGGAGATGAGGGGAGTTGTACTGACAGTTCTTACCCCTCTGATGTAACGTGGATGTTGGTGCTGCTGCCCTTCGGGCACTGACAGGAAGAACAACAGAGACCAATTCAAGTTTTACTCCACTTTACTGGGTACCGGCAGATGGTAAAACAGAACACGATTCAGTTTGTTTTACCGGGTGGATGTTGCCGGTTCAGGGTCCCCCTTATGGAGTCTCTAGATGTTTTCTCTGTCTTTCAGGGACAACTCTATTCTTCCCAGTCTCTACCAACCTTTACAGCGCTCTCCCGCCAGTTCTATGGTCTGCCACTAGCCAATCCAGTTGGTCCCTTACCGGCACAGACGGGAGCAGCAGGAGCGAACAATTTCTCCCACCACCGAAATTCAGTCCGCAACCACTAGTGTCCTCAACCGGTTTTCGTCCTGAGGGGTGAGATGTCCTCGTGTCGCTAACGGCAACCCGATTATTGTAGGCCCGCAGCTCATTGGTCTGCGGTCAGAGGTGAACTGCTGACCGCCTCGGCTGTCCCGCGTTGCCGGTGATTCCCTCCAACCAGTCCTGGTCCGTTGCCTGCTGTCCTGGGCCCCCACTTAAAGATGGGGATGGCTCCTTTCGGCTGTGCTGTCAGGTCTGTCCTTCCTGACTGCCTTCCCAGCACCGTCTCTCTAAAAAACTGTCACTCTCTCTCACTACTCTAACCTAGACTCCACCCCCTTTTGGGACCTACTAAATTACCGGTCCCACCCCCCTATTCTAAGTGGCCTAGTCCTAGCTGTGTGTGTGTGTAAGAACAGACTCCATAGATTAAACCCTGAACTGACAACTTACAGAGATACCACATTTGTTTTTAGGCTGAAGGCACACTGTCATGCATCAAAAACGGAGCGTTTTTGATGCATGACAGTGATGCAAGTGCTGTGCAAGTGTGTTACGAGTGTGGTGCGAGTGTGGTCCGAGTGTGCTGCGAGTATGGTGCCAGAGTGATGAATGTGGTGTGACTGTGGTGCGAGTGTGGTCCGTGTGCAATGTGTTTTTAACATGGTCTCTCATATGCTGTATGTGCTAGAATAGCTAAATCAGGTTTAATAGGCTCCCGCTGTTACCTCCGGGGCCGCCTATTAAGCTCATTACATATTCACTGCACTGTCAAACTAACAGCCAATCACAGGAGCTCAAACTCTATGGTAGCCTCTGTGATTGGCTGTTGTAATCAGACTGTATTTTCTCAATCTGGACAGTGATTCTGCTTGGTTGCCATACACATTAGTGTATGGCAACCAACCTGGCGTTGTAGGGTGTAAAATAAATGATTATTAAAAAAAAAAAACCGGGTGGGGCTTCACAGCATTTTTAAGTCTAGCCCGATAAAAGCAGGCAAACTGCGAGCGGCCACCCTCAGCTGCTTAATTTCCCCTTGGCTGGCAAAAATTGTGTGGGCTCCACCCTATTTTCAATGCCAGCCAAGGTAAAACTAAGCAGCTGAGGGCTGGTATTCTCAGCGGGGTGAGGGCCTATTGTTATATGGCCCCCCCACTAAGAATAGCAGACCGCAGCTGCCCCTGAAAATGGCGCATTAATAATAAGCGCCATTTCCAGGCGCCTTACCGGGCTCTTCCAGTGGCCCTAGTGGCGGTGGCACGCTGGGTAATAAAGGAGTTAATACCAGCTTTGTTATACAAGCTGGTATTAAGCCAGAGATTCTTAATCTCCAATAAAGGGTTAAAAAAAAAAAAAAACACCACACAGAGAAAAATTCTTTATTAAAAATAAAAAGACAGACACCATTAGGGACACCATCTTTATTACCACAACATATCCCTCCAAAGATCCAGGTCTTCTCTCTTCTTTCTTCTCTCTTCTTTCTTCTTCTTGAACTCATTCAGCACTGCTACATCACACAGCAGGGGGCGGAAATGCGCTCCCCTGCTGTGTGATGAGTCAGTGAGGCTGTGGGCATTAAGCGGTGACGTCACCGCCGGCCCGTTGCTATAGTAACCACATTATCGGTTACTATAGCAACGCTCAAGCATTGCCGACATCACAGCGGCTCATGAATGAGCCGACTCATTCATAAGCTACAGGATTTAACTCCCTGCTTACTTATCACTGCAGCGCCAGTAAGCAGGGAGTTAACTCTGCTGTGACCGCGGCTGCAGTATGAGCGGCACATATACCAGCCGCTGTCACAGCAGAGTTAACGCCCTGCTTACCAGCGCTGCTGTGATCAGTAAGCAGGGAGTTATAGCAACGGGCCGGCGTCACCGCTTAATGCCCACAGCCTCACTGACTCATCACACAGCAAGGGAGCGCATTTCCGCCCCTGCTGTGTGATGTAGCAGTGCTGAATGAGTTCAAGAAGAAGAAGGAAGAGAGAAGAAAGAACACCTGGATCTTTGGAGGGATATGTGGTGGTAATAAAGATGGTGTCCCTAATGGTGTCTGTCTCTTTATTTTTAATAAAGAATTTTTCTCTGTGTGGTGTTTTTTTTAAACCCTTTATTGGAGATTCTTAATGGCTGGGTCAAACTTGGCCTGACATTAAGAATCTCGGGCTTAATACCAGCTTGTATAACAAAGCTGGTATTAACCCCTTTATTACCCAGCGCGCCACCGCCACTAGGGCCGCTGGAAGAGCCCAGTAAGGCGCCTGGAAATGGCGCTTATTATTAATGCGCCATTTTCAGGGGCGGCTGCGGGCTGCTATTCTTAGTGGGGGGGGCCCTATAACAATGGGCCCTCACCCCGCTAAGAATACCAGCCCTCAGCTGCTTAGTTTCACCTTAGCTGGCATTGAAAATAGGGCGGAGCCCACGCATTTTTTTTTGCCAGCCAAGGGGAAATTAAGCAGCTGAGGGTGGCAGCTCACAGTTTGCCTGCTTTCATCGGGCTAGATTTAAAAATGCTGCAAAGCCCCACGCGTTGTTTTTTTTTAAAAAAATAATTAATTTAATTTATTTTACAGCCTACGACGCCAGGTTGGTTGCCATACACTAATGTGTATGGCAACCAAGCAGAATCACTGCCCAGATTGGCTGTTGGAATCAGACTGGATTTTCTCAATCACAGAGGCTCCCACAGAGTGTGAGCTCCTGTGATTGGCTGTTAGTTTGACAGTGCAGTGAATATGTAATGAGCTTAATAGGCAGCCCCGGAAGTAACAGCGGGAGCCTATTAAACCTGATTTAGCTATTCTAGCATGATGCTACAAACTCGCACCGTGTGGTGTATGGGTGCGAGATTTTCTCACCCCCATACACTTGCATTGTGCAGACGCAGCATGCTGCGACTGCACTCGCTTCTGACTCGCAATGCGAGTTAAGTGCGTGGGACTCGCACCAGTGTGCCCTGCCTGATAAGGCAACACTGGTCCGAGTGCAATGCGAGTTTCCCTCGCATTGCACTCGCGCGTGTCCCTCGCACCGTGTGCCTTCAGCATTAAAGTGCAATACCTCTCTGTGGCCCCTAGCCAGAGGGGCGCCACACATGCAGTAAAAAATTGTGTGAAAGTGCACTGAATAGCAAAAAGTGTTATAAAATGAGCAGGAGCAGACAGACTGTAGTGGGCCCCTCCTTCATAGTGCAACAAAGTAATGTAAATATATAGATTGTAATACTTCTAAATGCTGCGTATTTTAGTGCGGGAAAATCTGCAGCATATCAATTCTTGCTGTGAGTTTTCCCTCACTAAATGGGCTGTATATACAATATTGAGGCTACTGCTGAACTGTATATATTATTTGGAGGCCAGTTGCAACATCCAAATAATATATACAGCCCAGCACAGCTTCCAAATAATATATAGCGCCTAGCACAGCCTCCATCCCCCTTGCTCCCTCTATCCTCCATCCCTTTGATTATTATTATATTATTATTTATTTATATAGCGCCATTAGGTTCCATGGCGCTTTGCTTGTCTACCCTATCCTCATGTACAATTAGAATAACTCTAGACAATCAAGACATATAGGTACAAGAGGGGAGGGGACCCTGTCCACAAGGGCTCACAGTCCACTAGGGGCGGGTGGGGATACAGTAGGCTGGGGGAGTGTCAGTTTAGGGGCGGTCACCTGGGTCTCATGGCAGCTTGAAGGCTTGACGGAATAGGTGAGTCTTCAGGTGACACTTGAAGCTTCTTAGGGTCGGAGAGTGTCTGACGTGTTGGGGTAGGGAGTTCCAGAGTATGGCAGATGCCCGGGCGAAGTCCTGAACGCGGTTGTGTGAAGAGGAGATGAGGGGGCAGCAGAGGAGGAGTTCTTGGGAGGAACGGAGGTTGCGGGAGGGTAGGTATCGGGATACCAGGGCGGAGATGTATGGTGGGGACAGGTTGTGTATCGCTTTGTATGCCAAGGTTAGTGTTTTGAACTTGGATCTCTTTGATCTTTCCATCCCCCTGGTCCCTCCATCCCCCTGCGCCCTCCATCCCCCTGCGCCCTCCATTCTCCATCCTCCATCTATCCCTCTGCTCCATTCTACATCGCCCTGCTCCCTCCATCATCCACCCCCTGTTCCCTCCATTCTCCATCCCCTTGCTTCCTCTATTCTCCACCCCCTGATCTCTCCATCCTCCATCTCACTGATCTCTCCATCCCGCTGTTCCTTCCATCCTCCTGATCTCGAAGTAAGGTGATTCCCTGTAGGGTATATATAAAAAACAAACATGCGGCGCCAATCTCAGCGCGTTACCAATGTAACTCTCTGGTGCCCTTTTAATGAAGTTTTATGCACTCACCTCTTGCCATAAAACTTCCAAGCATATGGTTTTTCCAAAGCCTCCTCACACTTTGGATATTTATCCGGGTCTGCGGCTCGCCTTGAATTGATCCCGTGTTGGGTCCTGCCACGGATTCCTGAGGAGGGCGGTTGTCTCCGCCGAAACGCGTTGTATCCGTTTTTTATATTCTCGCATATTTTGAGTAATAAAAAAAAAATTTTGTGAACAAGAAGATCTTAAAATCATTACCACGGGGAGCGCGGCCACCATAGAATTGGATCACTTCCTATTGATCCCCCTGATCTCTCCATCCTCCAACCCCTGATCTCTCCATCCTCCATCCCCTGATCTCCATCCCTCCCTGCATCCTTCATCCCCCTGCACAGCCTGCCGCCCTCTGCACCCCTCTCACATTCCCTGCACTCCTCTTGTCCATCTTCTCCAGCTTATTTCCCGCTGGGCAAAACTCTATGGCTCTGCCCACCCGAGCACGTGTACGTGACATCATCGCAGGTCTTGCAGCTCCAGTAGCTGCTCTTGCTTGTGCCTCCGCTCCACACATGGCTTATTTTGTATAGTTTACAAATTAGCCATGTGGACAGAGCCAGAGGTGCTGGAGCCTTGGGGGCTCTCTACCAGCTCGGGGCCCCGGTTCATTGAACCGGCTGCACGAGTGGTAGGTCCGCCCCTGAAAATTAGTGTCTCAGGTCTAGATCTAATCAGATACCAAATATTGGGTTGGTACATAGATAAGGTACTACATTAAATGAGCTGAAATAAAGTGAGAAAAAGATAAAAGAATAAAATTGGAGTCTATAAAAAAAAAAAAAAAAAATTAAATAGGAGAGGATCCCTAAATAGATAGGCATCGGAGGAGAACACCTGTATTTTCAAAGATTTGGCATCAGGAGATAGTATAAATATAGTGCAAGTGGATGAGCTAAAGATTATATATTGAGAGAAGATATAATCAGAATAAAGACAATATTGATATACAGAAACGGTGTCATGTCAGATATACCGGTATATATAATCTGGCTAAGATACCAGATGCACAGGGATGCAGCAAGTGTAGTTGATCCTGTATAGGGTTAAGAACCCAGTTCTGGTATATACCAGTGGGTGTCTTATTGCAGTTTCTATTATGCACAAGTCATACCTTTAGATAGGTATAGATGGAGGACACCTAGATCTTTACAATATTGGTACTGTGGTAAGGTAAAGCATATAGTAGAGGATGATATAGTATTATAGTGACAGTCAGAAAGAAAATAAGGTCAGGATATAGAAAATAAAAATACCAGGCAATAGTGGTAGTCAGCTACTACCGTATGTCATGTCATGTCAGATGTGTGTCTGGAAAGGATACCAGAAACAGAAGTTATAGTTGATCCTGTACACAGGTTATAGAACACAACAATTCTGATATATACCAGTGGGTGTCTATTACAATCTCTATCAGATAAAGATTTAAAATAGCTTAGTGATATGATGGAAAAAGGAGGAGAAAGTATAAGAGATTTATGTACAAAGCAAGTAGAACAAGTAGGGATCATCCAAACAGCAAACAATGCTGGATTGTACTAGGCTGCAATGTCAATTAGTTCTGGGGTTAAAAATGACCGGTCCTATGAGAATGAGGTCCCATTATACAGAAGGTCTGAGGGGAAAGCTTCAGTATGAGGTCCCATTACACAGAAGGTCGGAGGGGAAAGCTTCAGTACGAGGCCCCATTATACAGAAGGTCTGAGGGGAAAGCTTCAGTACGAGGCCCCATTATACAGAAGGTCTGAGGGGAAAGCTTCAGTATGAGCCCACATTTTACAGTAGGTTTAAGGAAAAAGCTTCAGTACGAGGACCCATTATACAGAAGGTCTAAGGGGAAAGCTTCAGTATGAGGTCCCATTACACAGTAGGTTTGAGGAAAAAGCTTCAGTACGAGGCCCCATTATACAGAAGGTCTGAGGGGAAAGCTTCAGTATGAGCCCACATTTTACAGTAGGTTTGAGGAAAAAGCTTCAGTACGAGGCCCCATTATACAGAACGTCTGAGGGGAAAGCTTCAGTATGATCCCACATTTTACAGTAGGTTTGAGGAAAAAGCTTCAGTATGAGCCCACATTTTACAGTAGGTTTGAGGAAAAAGCTTCAGTATGAGGTCCCATTACACAGTAGGTTTGAGGAAAAAGCTTCAGTACGAGGCCCCATTATACAGAAGGTCTGAGGGGAAAGCTTCAGTATGAGCCCACATTTTACAGTAGGTTTGAGGAAAAAGCTTCAGTACGAGGCCCCATTATACAGAAGGTCTGAGGGGAAAGCTTCAGTATGAGCCCACATTTTACAGTAGGTTTGAGGAAAAAGCTTCAGTATGAGGTCCCATTACACAGTAGGTTTGAGGAAAAAGCTTCAGTACGAGGCCCCATTATACAGAAGGTCTGAGGGGAAAGCTTCAGTATGAGCCCACATTTTACAGTAGGTTTGAGGAAAAAGCTTCAGTACGAGGCCCCATTATACAGAAGGTCTGAGGGGAAAGCTTCAGTATGAGGTCCCATTACACAGTAGGTTTGAGGAAAAAGCTTCAGTACGAGGCCCCATTATACAGAAGGTCTGAGGGGAAAGCTTCAGTATGAGCCCACATTTTACAGTAGGTTTGAGGAAAAAGCTTCAGTATGAGCCCACATTTTACAGAAGGTCTGAGGGGAAAGCTTCAGTATGAGGTCCCATTACATAGTAGGTTTGAGGAAAAAGCTTCAGTATGAGGTCCCATTACACAGTAGGTTTGAGGGAAAAGCTTAAAGTACGAGACCCTATTCAAATGTCCAGTTTTTATCGTACATGAAAACTAACAGACCAATTTTTATTAGTGTGCCAATTCAGATTTTCAGAAATGCTTAGTCACCGTGTCCATTATTGAAATCAGTGATTTTCTCAAACATCTCAAAATATTTGCAAGGCTTCTCCTATTACAATGTTAAAGGAAACCTGGCAACTCGTTTTTACCTCCTAACCTATACACTACCTGTCCCTGCACATCTCGAACCATCCCTGTCTCACCTAAAACTGCCCTATATTGGCTGGGAAAAATGAGATTGATACTTACCGTATTGTGAGGCACCGCCGGCATGATCCGCATGGCCGGGGTACATCACATGTAGGATCAGAGGATGATCCTGTGCACACTGGCCGGTTTTCCTGTGATGATAATACTGTGTGAACCAACCTGAACACAAGGAGGTTTCAAGAGCCTAATGAGCGGCAGTGAGAGTGAGATGAGATCGAGGAGTCCATGAGGAATAGGATGTAATGAGTGAGTGCTGACAACCCGGAACACAGGGAGTTAACCTGAGCTGTGTGACAGGCTGATTAACAGCAGCTGAGGGGGTGTGTCCATGTGGGAGTGGCTGGCACGATAAGAGCCGGCCACCTGAGTGATTGTGAGAGAGATTCATTCATTCTGGAGGCTGAGATTGATCCTGGAAGCTGAGAGTGATTGAGATGGAAGCTGAGACCAGCCTGAGTGCAGAGCAGTCCAAGGCTCTGTGTGCATGACATGATGGGAGCATGCTAGCTCCATGCCGGTGCCGAGGTCCGTGGTCGTGTCCGCACCTAGAGGGGGAAGCCATGGTTGACACGTGGACGCTAGACCGGGAGTGGGGTGAAACACGCCCGGGAAAGGAGCCTGTGGGGATGCCTGGTGGAACCTGTGACCCAGGTAGCGAGACCCGGATCCGTGCCCGGTAAGAAAGCAGTTCCCGAGCGATAGTGTGAACTGTGCACCTGGTGTGCGTAAATCATGTTAGGCGAGTATAGACCGCCCTTGGGACCGACTCAGTGGAGTCCGTTAAAGGTCCTGATGAACCGGAATGTATGTAGCCCTTGGAGGCAATTGTATGTAGTGTGCCAGGCGGGCATAGACCACCTTTGGGTCCGAGTCAGAGTACTCAGTTAAGGGACCCGATGAACTATGTGTATGAGGGCGTAAGTAATGGCCCTGAATGAGAGATGATGACCTATGTAAGACCCATGTATAATCATGTGGAGAGACAGTGACCCAGCTGGTATGGATGATGTTGGAGGCGTTCCGTCCTTGGGACGAGAGGGAGGCTTGCCCTGCTGCTTGCAGAGGGTACCTGATCCCTCAACCACGACCTCTAATGGTGTGGGTGTGCCTGTGGTGCCAGAGACAGGGGTAATAGGGCTCCTAGTAGGTATCGGATGTGGTTCCCGTGTACTATGGTTTGCCAATCCCTGTAATGGGCCATGGAGGGGCCACAGTCCATGGATGTGGGCTGTGAGCAGGTGTGTGATCCATGGACGCTTGAATGATGGATCACATACGGTGTGTAAGGTCCCGGTCAGGCAGGATTCCTGACTACGGGTGAATGTATATCATCATGCTGGGGTGACTAAAGCCAGGCGGCAGGTACCGCCATTGGGACCCACAGGGCCCGTTGAGGCGTATGTAATGAAGGTCAGAAGCAGGGGTTAGAAGGGCTCCCGTATAGGGTAACGCGTGGTTAGGCCGGAGGCCGCAGCCCCACGGGTTACTAGGGTTTGCCAATCCCTGTTATGAACCCGGAAGGGTCATCATCGTACTGTAACTTATGTATAGTGTAAGTAGGCCGGAGGCCGTAGCCACCATGGGAGCTGTTAGTAGAGCTCCAATGGGGACAGAGATGGTTACAGGTCCCGGGTTACTATAAAACGTTATGTGCAATATAAGTGTTATGTGATGTTAAATGTAAATGTATGGTGTATTTATGTAAAGTGTTGTTAATCAATGTGATATGTGTCAAACATGCTACCCGGATTATGTGATTAATATGTGAAAATAAACGGGTAGACATTGGTTAACCTTATAAACACGTGTTCTTGTCGTTTAGCAAGCGGGTTCCCCGGTTGCTACCTCACAGTATATACTCGTGTATAAGCAGACCCGTGTATAAGCGGACCCCCCTACTTTTGCCCCCAAGATCTGGGAAAACCTATTGACTCGTGTATAAGCCGAGGGTGGACCCCAGCACAGGTATACAGCCCCCAGCAGTGTGCTATACAGCAGCAGCCCCAGGGGGTATATACAGCAGCAGCCCCAGGGGGTATATACAGCAGCAGCCCCAGGGGGTATATACAGCAGCAGCCCCAGGGGGTATATACAGCAGCAGCCCCAGGGGGTATATACAGCAGCAGCCCCAGTAGTAGTATATACAGCAGCCGCCCCAGTGGTATATACAGCAGCCGCCCCAGAGGTAGTATACAGCAGCCCCAGAGGTAGTATACAGCAGCAGCCCCAGTAGTAGTATATACAGCAGCAGCCCCAGGGGGTATATACAGCAGCAGCCCCAGTAGTAGTATATACAGCAGCAGCCCCAGGGGTATATACAGCAGCAGCCCCAGTAGTAGTAGTATACAGCAGCCCCAGGGGTATATACAGCAGCAGCCCCAGGGGGTATATACAGCAGCAGCCCCAGGGGGTATATACAGCAGCAGCCCCAGGGGGTATATACAGCAGCAGCCCCAGGGGGTATATACAGCAGCAGCCCCAGGGGGTATACAGACCTTCCCCCCCCCCCCCCCATCAGTAGTATACAGGGGCCCCAGCTGTATACAGCAGCCCCAGCTGTATACAGCCCCCCCCGTGGTATCCAGGGCCCCCCTTGCTGCACACCTGTAAAGTAAGATGTCGGTATACTTATCGCTGCCGCCGCCGCTCCGCTGCTCGGTCACCGCGCTGCTCCGGGTCTTCATGCTTCCTTCTCCGGCGCTCGAACAATGACGTCATTTCCTGTGCGCCGGAGAAGGAAGCATGAAGACCCGGAGCAGCGCGTGACTGAGCAGCGGAGTGGCGGCGGCAGCGATAAGTATACTGACATCTTACTTTACAGGTGTGCAGCAAGGGGGGCCCTGCATACCACGGGGGGGGCTGTATACAGCTGGGGCTACCGTATATACTCGTGTATAAGCCGAGGGGTGACTTTTCAGCACATTTTTTGTGCTGAAAAACTCGGCTTATACACGAGTATATACGGTACATTTTCGTATGTAAATACAGCATCCAGTCTATGGTCTGTAGACTGACTAGGTTGTCTCCAGGGGTCCGTCTCCCCTCCTCGTTGCTGTAATCACGCGTCACTAGACGTGACAGTTCCTTCTCTGGCACGTTCCCGATTTGAAATTCCCATCTCCCTTCAGGGTATGATGCACCGGCTGGACGTGATTTATGGTCTGGTGCATTGTGGGTGAGCGGGCCGGACATCATTTCCGATTCTGTGCATTGCACGGTCTATTTCGATAAAAACATTGCTGACTTCATCGTTCAAACTGCGCATTCTCTGAAGGCAGCGATGTGGCCGCCGAGCGACGAGTGATGCTTGGGTTATCCCAGTTCACGGATGAACATGAACTCATGAATTTTCATACAGCAGTTGGCACCCGGAGTCCAGCTACAAAGTGAGCACTTTTATCACTTACGGGCTGTGCTCCGGTGTCATTCTGTGCCTGCTCATCTGTCATCAGACATATTTGTCTGAAGGCAAAGATGTAGCAGAGATGAAGACCTATGCATTACGTCAGAGCGAGGATTTTTTTTATTAATAAAGATGGAGTTGCTAAATGTGTTTTTTTGTTTTTTTTATAAAAAATAAAAAATAAAAAAACCGCAACACAGAATTTTTTCTGTTTACTAGAAACTCATGGTGCTTCAATGCATGCACCATTTTCAGGAGTGGCTGTGGTTTGTCCCTGCATCATCCTATGACCATTCTCACAATCCTTCCTTTTGTCTGCTAAATGCTGGCTGTAAAAGTACTAAAAAAACGTATTTATACTTACTCATTATCCATTATAATGAGTAGGGACCATATACCTTCGCCTTCAGGGCATGTTGCTTTGCTGCCTCTCGTCAGAAAATCACGCCCTAATGGGCGTGAACTTGTATTCATATTCTAGGCAGGCCCTGCCTGCTTTGCACGTCGCTATCTGGGCATGTAATGACACGAATCGCACCATTTCCGGTTTGGGTGACGTCAGTACACCCACGACACTTGTCTGGCTTCAAACACGCATGCGCAATGTGGTGCTTGAAGCCGGACAAGAGGCATGGATGTACTGACGTCACCCAAACCGGAAATGGCGCGATTCGGGTCATTTAATGCCCAGACACTGACATGCAAAGCAGGCAGCACCTGCCTAGAATATGAATACAAGACGAGAAAGGCAGCAAAGCAACACTCCCTGAGGGCTAAGGAATATGGTCACTCATTATCCATTATAATGAGCAAGTATAAAAACTTTTAGTACTTTTACAGCCAGCATTTAGCAGACAAAGGGATTGTGAGAATGGTCATAGGATGATGCAAGGACATGTTTTTATAGGTTAGGTGGCTTTTTGGAGGCGACAGGTTCCCTTTAAATTATTTTTTAATTTAAATAATTAAAAAAAAAAAAAAAAAAACATTGGGCCTCCCAGTCTTTTGATCGCCAGCCAAGTTAAAGCTAGACAGCTAAGGGTGGCAGTCCATAGCTGTCCACTTTATCTGGGCTGAGAATCAAAATTTCAGTGGAGCTCTACGTAATTTTTAAAATTATTTTTACCCTTCTATATGTTACGGACCCAACAGCTAACCACAGATGCTGTCACAGAGAATAGGCGTCTGTGATTGGCTGTTCGAGTAATCTACAATCAGCGCATACATTCTAGTATGGTACAATGTTTGGGCTGCTTTCAGGTTACTCCAGCAGCCAATCACAGACACCCATTCTCTGTGACAGCATTTGTGATTGTCTGTTGGGTCCATCACACATATAGAAGGGTGAAAATAAAAAATAAAAAAATGACAGAGCTCCGTGGAATTTTGATTTTCAATGCAGATAAAGCTGACAGCTACAGGCTGCCATGCCCAGCTGCCTCACGGTCAAAAGACAGGGAAGCCAATTTTTTTTTTTTTTTTTAATAACTTAAATTCGGATGAATTTCTGAAGCATCTGGGGGTTCAAAGTGCTCACTATGCATCTAGATATGTTCCTTTGCGGGTCTAGTTTCCAAAATGGGGTCACTTGTGGGGGAGCTCCAATGTGGAGACACACAGGGACCCTCCAAACGCGACATGGTGTCCGCTAACAATTTGAGCTAATTTTCCATTCAAATTGTTAGCGGATACCATGTCGCGTTTTGAGGGTCCCGGTGTGTCTCCACATTGGAGATCCCCCACAAGTGACCCCATTTTGGAAACTAGACCCCCAAAGGAACATATCTAGATGTATAGTGAGCACTTTGAACCCCCAGATGCTCCACAAATTCATCCATAAAATGAAACACTTTTTTTTTTTTTTTTTCACAAAAAAATTCTTTTTGCCTACATTTTTTCAGTTTCACATGGGCAAAGGGATAAAAATACATTCCAAAATTTGTTGGGCAATTTCTCCCGAGTACACCGATACCTTATATGTGGTCATAAACCACTGTTTGGGCGCAGGGCAGGGCTCAGAAGTGAAGGAGCGCCATTTCACTTTTTGAACGGAAAATTGGCTCCAAAATTCAAATTGCTCTCCTTCCCTTCCAAGCCCTGCCGTGCGTCCAAACAGTGGTTTATGACCATATATGAGGCATCTGTGTACTCAGGAGAAATTGGCCAACAATTTTTAGGATCCATTTTATCCTGTTGCCCATGTGAAAATGAAAAAATTGAGGCTAAAAGAACATTTTTGTTACAAAAATTAATATGTCCATTTTTTCCTTCAACTTTATTATAGTTACTGTAAAGCACCTGAAGGGTTAATAATCTTCTTGAATGTAGTTTTGAGTAGCTTGAGGGGTGCAGTTTTTGGAATGGTGGCACTTTTGGGTGTTTTCTGTCATGTACACCCCTCAAAGGGACTTCAAATTGTGATGTGGTCACTAAAAAAAATGGTTTTGTAAATTTTGCTGGAAAAATGAATAATTGCTGAGGAACTTTGAACCCTTATATCGTCGTACCAAAATTTTTTTTTCTTCCAAAATTGTGCTGATGTACAGTAGACATGTGGGAAATGTGATTTATTAACTATTTTGTGGCACATAACTCTCTGATTTAGCAGAATAAAAATTCAAAATTTGAAAATTGCTACATTTTCAAACTTTTTGCCAAATTTTTGATTTTTTCACAAATAAATGCAAAAATTATCAACCTAAATTTAATACTATCATGAAGCCCAATATGTCACGAAAAAACAATCTCAGAAACACTCAGATCCAATGAAGCGTTCCAGAGATATTACCTCATAAAGGGACACTTGTCAGAATTGCCAAAAATGCCTCGGTCTTTAGGGTCAAAATAGGCTGGGTCATAAAGGGGAATTGCATATGCATATAATAAATATATATATATATATATTATATATATATTATATATATATATATATATATATATATATATTATATTTATATATATATATATTATATATATATATATATATATATATATATTATATATATATACACACACACACACACATACACACATTATACACACACATATACACAGAGACAGAGCTTAGCCTAAAATGTAATGATGGTGATGTGAATGTTGCATATAAGTGTCATTTGTATAATGTAATATTTATTTGTAGATAGGTAAAGTATATATGAATGTGACTAAAACACTATAGATATAATAGGATAGCATATGTATATGAATGAAATAAGTTAGAGGAACTTTCATTTAAAACATTTTTGTAAACCACATTTATAGTGAAGACTATCACTACCATGCAACAACTTTCCTTGAAGTGGTGTGTCCAATACCTTGACTTTGACATGAGAGCGTTGTTTGACTCTAGAAAAAGCAACATAGAGCTGTCCATGGCCAAATACTGGTTGAGGAAGATAAATACCCATACGATTTAGAGTCTGTCCTTGTGCTTTGTTGATGGTCATAGCGAAAGCTGGCTTAACAGGAAACTGTCGTCTGTGTAGTTTGAATGGTAACCCAGTTTCATATGGACACAAATCAATGCGTGGAATTAAAACCAATTCGCCTTGAGCTGATCCAGAGATGACCTTTGCCTGAATGATACAGGAATGTAATGATGTTACAATGAGGCGAGTTCCATTACATAATCCTTTTTTTTGTATTTAGGTTGCGCAGTAGCATGACAATAGTTCCTATTTTTAGTTGTAGGCGATGTGGTGGCATGCCAGATGGAGTGAGAGAATGTAAAAATTCAATGGGGTACTGTTCTGCTTCATTAGCATCATCAGTATCAACGGAATCATCCCTTGTATATAATACATATTGGCCAGTTAATCGGTCCATAATGAGAGAATTGAGAAATGCAACATCCTCATTTTTTGGACAGAGTATTGCATGTGATGCAGCATGCAAAACACTTTCATAGTTTTTCACATTAATATGAATAGTTACAGACATATTTGGCACAAACAAACACCCAGAGGACAACATGTCTGGCGGAATTTCAATTACATTCTCTCCTAGATTGTAGGCATTTGAGAGGCTGAGAGCTGACCATTGCCTAGGTTAAGTAACCAAGTGCTATAATCTGGATCCCTGGATCGCATGTTGTTAAATAACGGGAGACGTGTGAAGTGTTTCCACAGTTGAGAATACTTAAGACAACAATCCACAATTTCAGTTCTGGTGGCATGCATAAGTACAGGAAGGCATTGACGGAAATCTCCTCCAAGAATAAAGACTTAACCACCAAAGGGAATAGTATTTTTGTGGTCAACATGTGTAGTCATGACATCACGAAGTAGTCTGTCAATGACTTGTAATGAATGGTTTTGTTTCAATATTTTTTATTGGGTATAAAGTAGGAGACAAAACATTACATAAAGTCAGAACAGAAATCAAAACCAATGTCGGCGAGTGGCATGGGGTGACTTGAACGGGAAAACACTGGTTAGTTCCCTGACCCCAATCTTCCTCAACCCGGCTTTTCCCCGGGCATGACCCATCAGGCTCTCCTCCTGTGGCGAGCGGATGATACCCGTGTGGGCTAGATTCTTTGTCGGGGTGAACTCCCTTCGTTCCTGACTTGCAGGGATCTTCCCGAGCCGCGAGACTGAAGTGGTGGGAATATCTCCAACTTCGCTCCTTTGTGCGATCTCTATCACTCTGGCGTGACCCGGATGATACACTATCTCCCCTTGAGAAGATATTTGATTCCAAGCAGGGGCCTACTAGAGGTATCTCGGTCTTATATTCCACCCTCTCTAGAGCAGCGGTGAAAGGAGCCCATAGTTATCAGTGGGCATGGGAGACGGACTTGGGAAGGAAGCTAGATGCTCAAAGACTGGGAGAGGTGTTTTCTGATGTCTCATAAAACCTCAGGATCTTGTAAGGCACTGGAAAAGTGTTACAAGATACGCCTTAGATGGTATCTCACTCGGACAGGCTGCATCGGTTCTCTCCGGCCAACTCCCCCCCCAATCTCTGTTGGAGATGTGGCCTTCAAGTTGGCACCATGATTCATGTATGGTGGAGTTGTCCCCTGATGAGTGACTTTTGGACGAAAGTATTCCGTAACTACAATCTTGTAACAGGCAGCCATGTGAAGGGTACCCCGAGATGGCCCTGCTCTCTCTGCTCCCTGGTTCATGGAAAAGACAGAAGAAAGACATTCTTCGGTTCTGCCTTTGTGCAGCACGCAATGTGATCCCCCGAAATTGGAGGGAGCAGCTACCTCCCTTCTATTCTTGAATGGTTCTCCGAGATGGAATCCCTCAGACGTTTTGAGGAGGTTTATGCCGACTTCTCTCAAACTCAAGCAGAGTATGTAAATACCTGGACAGAATGGATCCTTTTCAAGGATGCTTCTAACTTTGGTGACCTCTTTATCTGAGTGGGGGAACGCTTGCACCGTTTCCGAACTACTGCCTCCCTTTGAGTGTAAAATAAACACCTTATACATTCCAGTCTCTTTTTTTTTTTCTTACCTCTTCCATTATATGTTCCACTATTCGGTCACTTTCCCCTTGTTTCTTGACTTTCACTCTGTTATTTTCCCCTTCCCCCCCCCTGTTGGAGTGACTTTAGTTATAAATTAGTTGTATTTGAATTAATACATTGGTTCTCCTCATTTTATGTTTTTTTCTTTTCGTTTTCTATTGCCGAGAGATGGAACCTAACTTGCTGGCTCTTTGTTACTAAGAGGGCCTCCCTCTTTATAAATCCAGGAGAGTCTTTTGAATCACAAACTATATGGACCCGAACTGTATGACTTGTGGTTTACTAACCTTACTCATGCTTTTCTCTACTGGAACCATATTGTTTTACATTATTTACTGTACTGTTTTGTACATCTTTTAAATTAAAAACTTTCAATAAAGATATATTTAAAAAAAAAAAAAAAAACACACCAAGTACTCTCATAAAGGGAGGAAATCATCGAACCTCAGAGTACATTACCGAGACGAGTTCATTGTAGAGAATAAATGCTAGATCACACCATTCACCATTTACATCAATTAACCAGGACAAAAATAACTTTGAACGAAGGGGAAAGGAGGGGGGAACAAATTACGAAGAGAAGTTGCAAAAAGGTAAAGATAAGGGATAAAAGGGAAAGAAAAGAGAAAAAGTAGAAAAAAAAAGGGGAATAGGAATGGGAGTCTTCATCAGGCAACCAAGCAAGTTGAGTGTATTGCTACCATATGGGTGAGGAAAATCCGTCACATTTGGGCTCATCAGTTACTGTAGTATATTCAGGTAGGCAATCGAACTGTATTATGTGTGGACTGAATCCATGGGTCCCACCAGCAGAACACCTTTGCACGATGGGCAGCATCGTGAGCCAACAGGAGCTCATGTTGCAGATGCAAGTTAAGGTAATGAATGGTTTTGTGCGGTGACAGGACAATTGTGTACAAGATAATTGTGTACGGACAATTGTGTACAGACAATTGTGTACAGGCCAATTGTGTCCAAGGACAATTGTGTACAAGGACAATTGTGTACAGGGCAATTGTGTACAGGGCAATTGTGTACAAGGCAATTGTGTACGGACAATTGTGTACAACGCAATTGTGTACGGACAAGTGTGTACGGACGATTATTTACAGACAAGTATAGGGAAAACAAAAAATTAAACGTCCAAAAAAAGGAAATACTTTATTCATCATTGATTTTAACGTAAGATTGCTTATTGAATAACAGTTTCAAAGCTTCTTCTATTCTTATTCTACAAATATTGCTGGTCTTGTCTATCGTGCCTGCATGTTGCTGATCGCTCGTAGATACCGCAGCTTGTCTCCTTGATTGTGATAATCAGCCACTTTCACACGCAGTCGTTCAGCTAGCTGGACATACTTGCTTCGTGGATGCTCAACATTCAGTACCTCAGCATTCTGGGCTGTAAGTCTATGAATTGCCATGTCACTAATGAGTCCGTTGAACAGTTTCCACACGGTAGGATGAGCACAAAGAAAGAGTGCTTGTAAGGCGTTATGAAACCCCTCGCAGCAATTCGTGGTCTTGGGGGCAGAGGCCAAAGCGTCAGCATAATGATTCCAGACCTCTGGAGTAAACCTTGCGTTTCGAAAGCGTCCACCTACTCCTGGCCCCCTAACGTAGGTATGCTCAAAGTAGGAGAGGAGCTGATTGGTAGCATCATCATCAGGGAAGATTTGGGCTAGTTTGTCATACCTTGCACTTACTTCGGCTGGTGGGACAAACGCCAAGGAGGCCAAAGATTTTACCTTGAGATTGAACTCTCCATCCTCAGCCTCAAATTCAGCCTTTAGGCCCAGCTCATTGACCTTTCGAATAATGGACTGGCTCAGATGAAAGAAGCAGCCAGAAATCGCTGCAGCTGGAAACTCATCTTGGAAAGCTGACATTGCTGCCATCTCAAAGTCAAGAAGAATTTTCTGGGGATTTGCACCTGGCATCAACCCTTTGAGCGCCGTGATCATTCGACGATAGGTTGGACCAGTCTTGTTTGGCAGCAGGCAGTAGATCAGGGGAGGATAGGAGTTGCCGACTTTTGCATGGAGAGAATACAGCTGAAAGAACATGGTTGGCACCACCTTGAACGTTCCATCGCCAAACCATGTCTCTCCTCTTTCGAAATAAGGCAACAGTTCATTGCTACCAATGGCAAGAATCCTGTGGGGGTCATCTCTTGCAGAGTCATATAAAATGATGTCGCTGTATTCCTGGGGGATAGCAAAATTGATGCTTTGAGGAGGAGTCAGCATGGTGTTTGCTCGCTGCCTGACCCGACGTGTATTTCGCTCAACGTCACTTCGCTTGGGCATTCGAGACAACACGTCATCAGACCTGTCTCGAAGAACCTGTCCAACAATGCTTCTAGTAGATGCTTGAGAGCTGATTGCTTCTTGCCTCAGAGCAGCCATTGTAGCTCTGGCTTCAGCTTGAACTGGATCTGCAGAGTGACTGTGCTCAGTCGGCTGTTTAACAATCGCGGCTCCAGATGTGTGCATGCGTGCGGGACACTTGAATTTGTTGACTTGCCTGCACCGCCATTCTTTGATGCTGTCATCACGTGTCCTGTGCAGGATATACTCGTGTCCCCCAAGCCTAAGGACATCTTTGTCTTTTTCAGACTTGCTCATAGTAAAAGTCATGGTGAAAGTTGCAAGGGGTGAGTAATGAAACTGAAAGTAAGCGTCATTGTGAAAGTGGCCTGTACAAGTGGCCTGTACACAAATAATTGCCTTGTACACAATTGTCCGTACACAATTGCCTTGTACACAATTGTCCGTACACAATTGCCTTGTACACAATTGTCTGTACACAATTGCCTTGTACACAATTGTCCGTACACAATTGCCTTGTACACAATTGCCTTGTACACAATTGTCCGTACACAATTGCCTTGTACACAATTGTCCGTACACAATTGCCTTGTACACAATTGTCCGTACACAATTGCCTTGTACACAATTGTCCATACACAATTGTCCGTACACAATTGCCTTGTACACAATTGTCCGTACACAATTGTCCGTACACAATTGCCTTGTACACAATTGCCTTGTACACAATTGTCCTTGTACACAATTGTCCTTGTACACAATTGTCCTGTACACAATTGTCTGTACACAATTGTCTGTACACAATTGTCCGTACACAATTATCTTGTACACAATTGTCATGGAACAGTTTTGTGCCATAGTACACTCATCAATTATGAAAAGTTTAGTATTTAACTTGTTGGCAGCATTAGTATCCGTGGTGATTCTGGAAACAGATGTTTCATTAATGGGAATAGGAATGCCATATAGAGAATGCATAGTTCGTCCTCCTGGCAGTAAATTGGCAGCAATTCCTGTAGTCGCAGCAGGCGATACCACATATCCTTGTCCTCGGACATAATGTATAAGGACATGGTATAAATAGGTCTTTCCACTGCCGCATGGGCCATCAATAAAGAAACACTTTGGTGTAGATGTGTTGTTTTGTAAAGCATCTACAATGGTATTGAAAGCGAACAGTTGGTCAGCATTGAGATGTGTTTTCATTTCAGCTGCTGTAGCTAATTCCAAATCTTTATCATAGTCATTTTCAGGCAAAAGTATGTAGGTTGCCGGGCGTGCTAAATTATAATCTAAATAAGACTTGCCATGAATTATTAGGACCTCTTGAACACGTTTCATAGCATAGCTTTCGCAATGGATACAGACATCACTGTTGTTGTGGTATTTAAAACAGTAGTCTTGTATGAAATGTGTTTTAAATTCGTTCCACATATCGAAGGGATTAGTTGGTGTTCCAAAAATACAGATGTAAGCAAACATCTCCCGAAGTTGTGTAGGCATGTTCATAACAGTGGCGTCTAGTAGAGTATTTCTCCAGACACTATCGTCTAGTAATAATCCTAACGCTAAGGCAGCATCTCGAAAGGTCAAATGTGTAATACCATGGACAGACCTAAGGTCTTGAAAACTTGTAGATGCTTTTACATGTAATAATAATAATAATAAACGTAAATAATGACGTTCTTGGTCTTGGAGACTGACAGTGTACATTCGTCCAATGACAGTGTGGCCTCTTTGTTTTCTACGTTCCCATATGCCATCTTTAAAAATGCAGTGTTCTGGAATGTCTCGATAGTAATATTGATGTGCATTAGGATCGGTCTGATTAAAATTAAAATATGCCATGAGAGTAGAATTTTTAAGTAGTTTTTGTTGAATATTAGAAATGGGATCTTCTTGATGGAAATATAGGGGTTGAGAGTTGGGTAGATGAACTGCAAGGTGAATAGCATGAGATTGTTTGTGCATGGGATAAGTGAAGATTCTCCATGCAGCTTCAGGTGGACTGACATAGCGGGAATCGACATAATGGTTAGTTTCATCATGCTGGAGAGGAGTTTCGGCAATTTCAAGATTAGCCTTGTCATGTCCTTTATAGACATATTTAAATAAATACTTAACACTTGTAATGCTGGCACAAATTTCCACATTAATATGACAGTTGTATTTTTTAAGTAAATAAGGGTTATATGGGACAACCCATGTATTGTTGATGGTTTTGGATTTATGTTGGTATGTAGTGTCACTGTTTCTGCGGTACAGTGGATAGCCATCACTTTGTATAATGGTATGTTGTAGAAATGTCTTTGGAAAGCCTTTGGTACAGTGTCCATGTTCCATACACGGGGAGTGAGGATTGGCTTGACCACAGGGACCATGAATCATGTTACTTAGAAGAATGTTGTGAAGCTGAGGATATATTGTCTTATCAGGGATTTCTGCCCATACAATGTTGTCAATGTCTTGTTCCGTTTAGATTTTACGTTTGATCAAGTATTATTAAAATACGTGCATGTGGCAGGCCACGTTTTTGAAACATATATTATGGCACAGACGTTTCCAAATAATCCATCAGCCAAGAGGGAATTCAGTTTAATGTTAAAAAACACGTGCAATTAAGTCCGGGCGATGTTCAACACGTTGTGATGGTAGTAAATGTGCGGTAATTTCTGACCACTTCGGATTACATGTCATAGTAACAAAGAGATCTGGGCGACCAAATTTAGAGACGATAGCCATGGCATCTTGATACCGTTGTTGCATATTTAGAGGACTCCCTTCAAATGAAGATGGTAAAAAGAGTTCTTTCAATAGGGATGCCTTTTTCAATAGATTTGGACATTAAATGTTGTTGGAGGGAGCAATAATCTTCAACCTTTAAGTCTTTTTGATGTTGTCGTATATAATTTAGTTCATTGGCTTCAATTTTGACATATGCATCTACCCAAAATTGTTGTGTGAGCTTTTCTCCATTCAGTAGTGGATTGAAATCATTTCTCACGGCAAAATGGTAGCTGTAATACTGTAATTGAGTAACCCTTCGTCCACTATGTCCTTGTTGTAATAGAGCATCATGCCAGCCTTTTTTCTCCATAGGGATAAAACATAGGATACATGAGGGCATCTAAATTACTGAGGAATACTAATGCGTTGGGTTTTTGGAGCCAGAGGATTGTGTGGATCAGGTTTCAAATGAATTAAGACGTCTCTATGGAAGGGAGGTTCTCCATCATCATTTTGAAAGATGACAGCTACTTCACTGACAGTTGGTTGATTGTACCGGCGGTGATCTTGATTGCGATCCTGTTTAATAGCCATGGTGATTTGTGGCATTACAGTTCCATGTGCTTGTGCTTTGAGAGTTTCTTGTTGTTCAACATCATGAAGCATGCGATAAGCTGCGGTGGAAGGATTAATGTCTTGCAGCACATCAGCAATAATGGTCATTAAAGAAGGGTGACATTGTTCATTTTCTTTATACTGAAGGCGTTGTTGATTGGCGTGGGTGTGTCAAGAATATACAGTTAAGCAAATCTTGGTGTTTCTTGGTCAGCGGGATGGAGTGTGCCTGTGCGATGATAGATTTGGCCTTGAATACGAAAGCAGTAAGGGCCATATCCAGGAGGTGGTGATAGCGTTGCTCCCATTGAGGCGAAAGCAAAAGAGCTGTTGATGGATCGAATATTGTCCGTGAAATTTTTGGAGTATTCTGTTGTCCTGTGATTAACATTTTCAAGACAGGGGGATACTTAATAGTTGGGAGAAGGACTTTACCTTTTTGACAGCACTGGGTAAATTTTTTATCGGAAGGCATCTCATCTGGAAAATGCAAAGCAAGGCACTGTCGACATATATGTGTCATGGCAGGACATATGTGTTCTGGAATGATATCTTCATCGTGTGTAAAATGTTGTTGTTGTGGTAGTAGTAGAAGAGTGAAAGGGTGTAGTAAGGCGGGAAAGATAGATGAGTCGTGTATTTTGTAGCAGGAGTAGTGGTAGAGTGTGTGTCTGTTCAGTGAAGACTTGAGAATGGTGCAAGAGTAAGGTGGAAGTAGGGAGTGGAGAGGTTGAAAGAGTGGTGTTGAGTAGAGATGGGGATGTGTGAACGGCAGTAACTGGTGTAAATGTTGCATCCAAAGGTGGAAATTTGGACCGCAGTTGTTGGTGAAGAGCCAATCTTGTGGCTTTAAAGCGAGGAGACTCTAGAGCAAGACGGCGTTGTCTATAAGCCTCGTCTTTGTCTAGGCGTAAGCGTTTTTGTTCAGGAGTCTCGTTTGCCTGGCGTAATCTGTAACGAAGTGCACGGGCCTTGTTTCTGTCCTATTGATTTTTTGTAAATTTTGGGAGGAGCCATGGTGAGGTGTAGACTTATGGCTCTGGTGAGGTAATAAAGCAAGTGCCTGAGCAGAGAGTTAGTATCAGACAACAGGTTGTAGCAACTGTATAGTTTGAATACTATACTGCAGAGGCTGTAGAAAGCAGAAGCAGCAGTAGTTAGGGTAGCAGACAGGAAAAGGCTGACACTGGCACAGTAGAGTTAGAAATGGGTAGAGTAAAGCATCATGTGCCTTAATAAGACAACAAAAGCATGTGAGAAGCAGTCTTATGTGACAGGGCGTAGTAACCAAATAGTAGGTATAGTATGTAACATATGCTGTCCAGTGCTGAAGGTGGTATTAGGGTAATTTTGAAGACACTGGTAGACGTGTTAAAAAAAAAAAAAAAAAGCACTCAGGAGTCACTTAGGAGGCAAGAGAGACTTAACGGCAGAGGCCAGGGTGACTTAGAGAGTTTTGACGGATTGAGTGCGGAACGTCGAAAGAGTTTGAAGGTAAAAATAAGCAGACAGCAGTTCCTTATGAGGCAGAGAGAGTTAATGGCAGAGGCCAGGGCAATGTACCCAGGTTTGGAGTGTTTCTGTGCACAACTTAGAGAGAGTGTTAGACTGTTGAAATAAGCTGGCAGCAGTCACTTATGAGGCAGAGAGAATTAATGTCAGAGCCCAGGGGGACTTAGACAGTATTACAGTCATTCACTGGGCGACTTAGTGAGTTTTTGACTGAGTAACTGCGATCCCCTAGGAGAACTAGTTAGCTGGAGACAGCTGGGCGTCTTTTTGAGACTGTGGGCGGGAAACTGAGGTAGTTGGGGTGGGCTGTAGTTGTGACGCAGCTGCACTAAAGAGAAAATATAGACGTTAGCATAGGGGCGGAATGTAGGTGGCGAAAGGGTGGAGATCGCAACGTAATATACATACACGTCACCGGAGGGGCGGTGTATAGGCGGCCACAGGCTGCAGAGAAGAACGTCACCAGCGGGGCGGTCCATAGGCGGGTAGAGGCTGGGCAGCTGTTGTGAGGCGAGTGGCGTGAGGTAAAATGCGCATCGCGACGCTGCGGTTGATACGACGCCGCAAGTGAGAGGCAAGCAGCGGCTCGCGTTGGCGCATGCGCGCCATCGCTCGCAACGCCGCAAAGTATTCTGGAATAGCGGTACAGTGGCCGGAAGCGCAAAACTGGTGATTATGTATATAGATATGACTACTATATCCTTTGTATGATACTAACGATTAAGGAGTTTTTACTCTGAAACGTGTCTAGTGGTTTTCCCTTTTGGGGGCACCTGTATAACATTTTTTATTAAATAAAAGGACATAAACCGCATCGGTGGCACCAGAATTATTCTTTTTATACTAATCCTGGATGGTTGCCTCCCATTTATCCGGAAGCCTGGGAGTCTGGAGGTATTGGGCAGTGAAGCAGAACTTCATTATACATTATTGTACTTATGCCAATTGCGTACGCAAAACGCGTACCATGACAGCCGCTGTCCCTAGTGCTGAAGCTCCAGCGTGATATTGCAGCAATATCACGCTGAAGCTTCAGGACCACGGACAGCTCAGTGTAGGAGGAGAGCGGCTTGTCAATAATGTATAAAAACCCGACAACTGCTGGGGTCAGTAAAATAAAGGTATTAACCCCTGCACTGCCAGGGTGTGTTGTCACTATGTCTACACAGAGTGTACACACTGTGTAAACATGATGGCAGCACACTAACTGCATTTTAACCCTTCTGACACTGGCTTTTATTAGCCGCATCTGCACGCTCTATGCCGACATGTAGCACAGAGCTTGCAGAGTGGGTTAAAATGATTATTAACACACAGCACTTTATTAGTTTTCTAAGTTTATTAAACAATAATGTTTTAGCACTGCTGTGACAGCGCTGGAACATTATTGATTACTGCACTGGCAAAGCGGTAAATTTAAACTCGCCGGCTCCCTGTATAGGGGTTGGACCAACTAGACCAGCTCACCCAGAGTAATTCGGTACCAAGGCCCAGTGGGTCCGGTCCACTCTAGGGAGGCTCGCTCCGGAAGCGTGACACGATGTAAATCCCGTTCCCTGATGAAAGTCAGCACTTGTGCCATAATTTTTGAAAATACTCGGGAAGGGGGAGGGGGGGGGGGGGGGGGGGAGTATGAAGAGATTCCGAATGGGAGGGCATTGTAATGATAATGGTATACATGCTGACCCCGTGAAATTGCGAATCTGAGGAATTTCCGATGGTCTGGATGCACTACGGACATGGTAGTAAGCATCACTCAGATAATCGTGGCTATAACCCAATCTTGTCCGATCAAAGGGATGGCAGTCTTGATGGATTCCATCTTGAATTGGCGGTAGGTCACTGTCCAGTTCAAGGTCTTCAAATTCACAATAATTCGGTAAGATCCTGACGGCTTCTTCACAAGGAAGACGTGTGAATAATGACCCCTGCCTTTTTCCTGGTGGGGAACACGAAAAATCACCTTTGACTTCAGGAGAGTCATAAGATCCTGATGTTAGGAATCCTGCAATGTTTGGAGAGCAGGGTGGTAATCTTGAAACACAGCGGGTGATAGGCCTCGGACTCTATCCTGAAACCCTTCTTGAATGGTGCGAAGGACCCACTGGTTTGAGGTGATGGAAAGCCAATGGTGAGGAAGTTCATTAGCCGACCCTCCACAATGTCGCAGTCACTGCTTATCCTGTTGCTGTTGATGTGGGACAAGGATGTTTTTCCCTAACCTCCCTTTGGGGTAGCTCCGGCGTCCTGACTTCCCTTTGCCTGTGTATGAAGGGGCCTGGTCACGAAAAAAAAAAAAAAAAAAAAAAAAAAACACTACAGTCCTTTGTTCCAGTAAAGATTTCTTTTTGTTCGTGGCCTTTTAGAGGATATCATCCAGGGCACGACCATGTTACCCTTTGAACGGGATAGGAACAAAGCTTGATTTTTTTATGTGATGTCACCGTTCCAAATTTTAAGCCAGAGGGCTCTTCTGGCCGAGTTGGAGAGAACAGCAGATTTTGCGATGACCCTAACCGACTCTCCAGAGGCGTCCGCCAGGAACCCCATCGTTTCTGCAGAAGTGAGAAAGAATGAGAATCTCTTCCCTGGAAGTACCCTGGGAAATATACTAGTTGGATAAGCCAGCGAGAGAGCTACACAGGTAGCAGCAATATTAGTCAGCCAAAGGTTTGAAGCGGTGTCCCAGGACTTCCTAATTAGGCCCTCAATTTTGCGATCCATGAGATCCTTTAGCTGCGAAGAGTTCTCAAATGGAAGGGCGGTCTTCTTCTCAACTCTGGAAACCTAGACATCTACTTTAGGGAGTTCCCACTTGGAGCATTCGCCATCAAACAGGAATCTATGCTGCAGCTCCGATGGAATACTGAGGCGTTTTTCGGGGGAATCCCATTCATGCATGATACCGTGTTTCCCCGAAAGTAAGGCCCCCCCGATTGTAAGGCCGCCTGTGGGTAAAGGGGGGGCCTGCTAATGTAAGGCCTCCCCCGATTATAAGGCCTTACAACCGGGGGGGCCTAATGTAAGGCCCCTAGCGGAGGGGGGGGGGGGGGAGCGGGAGCGGGTCGCACGTCACGTGCGCCCGCTCATTACATATGCACTGCTCCCCCTGTCAATCAGCGACAGGGGGAGCAGTGCATTATACGTATATATGGGCCCCCTCCTGCTGGCACACTACCCCCCTGTTCTGAGGCCCCCCCCTGCTGCTGCTGCAGACATCTTACCCTCCAGGGTCTTCTTGCAGCAGGCAGAGGGAAGGGAAGAATTAAAAATAGTGGTAAAAATCATTGGTTCACTTGACATGGAATGACCCAGTGGCGATTGGTCGCTGAGCTCGCAAAACATAACTTCATGTGAGCCCCGGGAAAGCTAGTGCCGATATCATAAACTGCGCTGATACAGGAGGGGAGTATATACTTTTTTATTTTAATAGAAGCAAAAAAAAGGAATGACAAGGGTTATCCTTGCAGTGGACAACCCCTTTTACATGGATTTACATTTGTCAATTATCATGAACGCTTATTTCCAGTCATTTACAGTGTAAACAGGCTGGCACTCATCCAAACAAGCAAAATACTTGTTTATCAGGTGACATTATTACGTTTGTATAAAGTTTTTGTCTAGGCATTTTTACTGTTCTTTGGCCCTGCTTCAAAACACACACAGGATATAAGAAGGCTACGTTCACACGTAGCACATTTGTTGCGTCTTAGGCTCCTTTCACATAAGCGTTTTTTGCTGATGTGTGGCAGATCCGGCAAGCCCCATGCATTGTCTATGGAGCTTGTGGTCTGGTGTGGCAAGTGCGGTTCTGCAGGATGCGGCAGTTCCAGCACTTGCGGCCGCGAACAAAAAACTGCAGCCTCAAGTGTTGGATCTGGCCAATCCGGCATTACCGCACCGAACCGCAAGACCCATAGATAATGCATGGGGCTTGCCTGATCAGGGCCGCAAGTCAGCCATTAGGCGGCAGGTCCGGCGCCACCTGCTGAATCTGCCACACATCATCGAAAACTGCTGATGTGAAAGAGCCCTTACTGCGTTTACGCACCACTATTTTGCGCTTGCGTAAATGCAGTGAAATGCAATTATGGATACAGATTTCTGCAAAAGCTATGGCTGTTGTAGAAATGTGTTAACATGCTGCATATTTTAGCGTACGTGGACTTTCACTGCAAAGCGCGCGCGCAAAAAGAATGACCATGTCAATTCTTTGAGCTTTTTTTTTCAGCGTGCTTTTCCCATAGGTCACATGATAAAATGCTTAGGACCATTGTTTTACTGAAAGGGGGGAGGGGGAGATTCTTTTTTATCTTCAGGTTTTCAGCAGAGGTGTGAGGGTTTTGTTGTAAAGTTGTCTGACATTTGCTACTGTTCATATTTCCCTCAATCTTCAGTAAAGCTCAGTTCTAACTGCCAAAAAATACAGACCCAAAACATATTGGTGCCTCCACCATGGTTTTACTGCAAAATGCAACTAAGAAAATATCAAGTCAAGGCTAAACTAAATTTCATCTGGATTTTATCAGAATCACTTCAAATGGCAGCTGTGTACAGGCTAATATTTACCATGAGTTTTAACCCCTTAAAGGGATCCTGTCACCCCCAAAACACCTCTAAACCTATTAGGCTATGTGCACATCAGTCGTTTTGTGGGCTGCTTTTGGACGTTTTCCGTCGGCGTTTTCCGCTCAGTTTTATGTTAATTTATGTTAATCCTACCCTCCGGTTGGATTAACATGCTAGTCAATGGATTTTAGAAAACTGTCTACATTACAACGTTTTTCTTCTGGTCGTTTTCAGTCAAAACTGAGTTTTTCCACCGGTTTCCAAAAATAGAGCAAGTGACTTCTTTCCTCCGTTTTTCCACCGGTTTCAGCTGAACAAGTGCACTAAAAACTCAGTTTTAAAACCGCTCAGAAAAACCGCCGACAAAACGCTGTAAAACCGGGCGGAAAACGAGCAAAAAACGAGCAAAAAACGAGCAAAAAACTAGGACACTGCTGAGCACAGAAAACTCAGTTTCTGCCAGTGTCCACCGGTTCCCGGTCGGTCTGCAGAAATGCAGAACCGACTGATGTGCACATAGCCTTAAAAGCTGTCCCTAGAGCATATTAACACTTTCCCTACACTCCTTTTAGCTCCTAAATGCACATAGGCAAAGTGAATAAAAACGTTATTATAGTACCTCATTACTGATGATAATGAGTGACTATGCTATTCATAGTCACTCATCCAGGCTGCCCCTCTTCTTCATATCACGCCTGAATAGGCGTGATCTACAGCACAGATTCAAATTGCCGCCTCCCTGCGCGCCTCCCCTCTCCCATTGCGTCCTCGCTTCAGTGTGGGGCTGTATGACGCGATCCGCGTCATTCCCGGCGCCGGGTGACGTATTTACACCGGCGCCGCGCTATCAGCTTCAAAATGCGCACTGCGCATGCCCATGCGCATTTTGAAGCTGACAGCGCGGCGCCGGTGTAAATACGTCACCCGGCGCCGGGAATGACGCGGATCGCGTCATACAGCCCCACACTGAAGCCCGGACGCAATGGGAGAGAGGGGAGGCGCGCAGGGAGGCGGCAATTTGAATCTGTGCTGTAGATCACGCCTATTCAGGCGTAATATGAAGAGGAGGGGCAGCCTGGATGAGTGACTATGAATAGCATAGTCACTCATTATCATCAGTAATGAGGTACTATAATAACGTTTTTATTCACTTTGCCTATGTGCATTTAGGAGCTAAAAGGAGTGTAGGGAAAGTGTTTATATGCTCTAGGGAAAGCTTTTAATAGGTTTAGAGGTGTTTTGGGGGTGACAGGATCCCTTTAAGGTACCGTCACACACGGCAATATTGCTAGACAATTTCACTGGCAATTTGCTGGTTGCAGTGAAATCATGGACACATTGTTCTATTTGTACACAGCCACAAAATGGAACAATGTGTCCATGATTTCACTGCAACCAGCAAATTGTCTAGCAATATTGCGCGTGTGACTGTACCTTTAGTGACAGGCAATTTTCACCTTTATGACCACACCAAAATTTTTTAAATCTGTGTCACTTTGTGGTAATAACTGTAAAGCTTCAACAATCTGTGATGCCGAGATTGCACGGTGGCTCAAGTGGTTAGCACTGGGGTCTTGAAGTCCTGGGTTCAACTCCCACCAAGGACACTAAGGACAACATCTGCAAGGAGTTTGTATGTTCTCCCCGTGTTTGCGTGGGTTTCCTCCGGGCACTCCGGTTTCCTCCCACATTGTAAAGACATACTGATAGGATATTTAGATTGTGAGCTCCAAGAGAGACAGCATTACTCATGTATGTAAAGTGCTATGGAATTAATAGCGCTATATAAATTAATAAATTATTATTATTGTTATTATTATTATGTTAGTGGTAAAGTTAGGTGGATACATTTTGCATTTATCTGCATCTTCAGAAATTTGGTGAAAAATTTGCACTTTCCAAACTTTTTAGTTCTTATATCCGCCAGTTAGTCAAGCTACAGAAAACACTTAAATAATAGTGATGAGCGAGCACTAAAATGCTCGGGTGCTCGGTGCTCTGGCCGAGCATCTCAAGATACTCTTGTACTCGGCCAGAGCACCGAGCCCAATGTAAGTCAATGAGTGACAGGCTCCGCCCACAGACTTCCGGTTATAAAAAGAGTAATTCCTTCTCTATCCTTTACAAACGATTCCCCTACTGTTGAAACATGTTGACGTATGTAGGATTAATAAGGCATTCTCCACGTTCGTGTAAAAGGGAAAGAGACCTAGACTTCGTCTGGGTACGTTGATGTTACCGCGAGCTGAGGGGGGTACAAACTTACCTGACTTGAGGGGTTATAATCTGGCATGTTTGCTGCGGCACGTAGTAGAGTGGATCACAGCTGCTAACAGATATTCTGCTGGCCCACTTGAGGTGGAATTCTGTGCCCCTTGGGACCGTTGTTCCCTCCTACATTCATCCCTAGCAAGCATTCCGCCTCATATCAAGTCAGCCGTTGTCTGCAAGGACACAATTGCGGCATGGAAGGCGGTCAGGAAGAAATGTGGCCTGTCCTGGAGGGTCTCTAAACATCTTAATCCATGGGCCTTCCCTGACTTTACTATGGGACGTGACAACGCACTATTCAGAAACTGGAGAAGGAAGGGGGTGTTGAAGATGGGCGATCTGCTACATAAGACGGAAGGACGTTGGATGACGGGGTTGGAGATTCTGGGCAATTTTGGACTGGGGGGGACACAGGGTCTCCAATATATGCAAATAAAAAATCATGTCATGGCACGACTACGTGATGTATCCAAGGAACTGTCCCCAAACGTTTGTGACAGACTAATTAACATGGAATCTTCCCAGCTGAGCATCTCTTCCATATATAGGGAACTTAGGGTCATTCTGTCACCGAGTGGGGACTCGGGATTGTTCTCCGTGTGGAGGAGATATTTGGAGGATGACTCAGTGCAGGACAGTATTTTGACAGGGTGGGATAAAGTACGGCGCTATATTTCCAGTGAACAGTGGAGAGATTCACATTTCCGCATCATTCATGCGATGGTATACGGATTTAACTTCCCGCGTTCTTTATCCAATCCAGATCGCCTACTTAATTGCCCGAAATGTCAGCGGGAAAAAACTGATATGATACATGGTATATGGAAATGCCCTAAGGTCCAAGTATTCTGGAGCATGGTAGATGCCCTGCTCTATAGTTACTGTAAATATCACTATGCTATGGAACCCTCGAAATGGATATTCCAGGACTTGGAGACGCCTGGGAGTCACAGAGGGGCCTTGCGTTTGGCCCATGTCCTTATGCTGTTAGCGAAACGCCTGCTACTCCTTTTCTGGCTACGACCGGATTTACCGGGAGAGTCTGACATGGTGATGGGCTTGGACAGAGCGCTGGAAATAGATAGACGAGAGGTGCTAAGAGATAAGGAGGCGATGATGGTGGCCTTCATGGAGAAATGGAGGAGTTTCATAGAAGCCAAGACCTCAGGGGAAGCGATACGTGATATCATGGTCCCACTTAAAGACACTTCATGGTACCTTCTGGAGGAATTAGGGGGGACTTTGGGACGACTAGATGTAGGATAAGAAATATGTTATAGGGGAGTAAAGATAGGGACTCACACTTACAGATAGATTTATAAGATGGCAAGGTCTCGTACATCCACCGCTGGAATATAAACGGTATTAGATATTGAGACACAAAGCCTTGAATAGGTGGTATTGGAGGGGTCCTTGCCCATACCTTGCGGCACTTGGATATTACTTGGAGATTTGGGAGCATTGTGATTTTTGTTATATGATAAATACACCGATTTGACATGCAAAAATGTCTATATTAATGTTTGTTTAATTTTTGTATGATTGTCTTGCTCTGATTTTGTATATTATGATTATACCGAATGTAAACTATTTTTGTTGGAAGAAAACTTTGGTGGAAAATTGAATAAATATGATGTTTCAAAAAAAAAGAGTAATTCCGGAAAAGGGCGGGAGGGTGGGCTTTTTCAAATCGCCGCCGCAGCGACCTTGCTGTGGCCCCCAGAGGGATCCTATCAATTAATCTGCTCCCTGTATGGTGCCAGCTCACTGTGTGCACTGAAGGAGCTGTGTACATGTATCAGATCGCTATTTATTACCGAGCGGTCCGAGCATCTCGGCAGTACTCGGTGCTCGCCGAGCACCCCGAGTACCGAGATACTCGTGCGAGTACCGAGTAGCGCCGAGCATACTCGCTCATCACTATTAAATAACATTCCCCATATGTCTGTTACCTCTGCATTATTTTTCAAATGTTATTTTATTTTGTTAGGATGCCTAGACGAGTTAAACGTTTTCCAGAAATTTCTATTTTTTTTTTTTAAAAAAAAGGATTTCAAAACCTGTTTCTTCGGGGCAGTCGGACATCCCAGCCCGCTCACCGCACAATGGGACGGACACCCTGCTCACCGCACGCCACGGGGCAGGCGGTACGGGCACCCCGCACGCCGCGGGCAGACCGGACGGACTCATAATACACCACAGGGTGAACTGACACCCCACCCCTGTCCAGTCCAGGCCCAGACTGACCATTGGGAGAGGCGGGACTTTTCCCTATGGGCCAGTAGTTCTCAAGTGGGCGGGGCCACAGCACCTGCTCCTCGGGCCGCAGTCCGGATTTTAAATCACTTTGCAGTTATCATCTGCCGGCATAGCAGGGACTGGGGAGCACCAGCGGCTGGGCCGTCAAGCTGATAAGACATCAGAGGAGAGCAGCAGGTGCCGGCAGAGCATGACTGCTCTGCTCTGACAGCTGTGAGGGACCGAGGAGATTGACAGGAGAAGGGGCGGGAGGAGAGGTGAGAGGGTGGACCCCAATTTCCTCCAGGCCATGCCCCCTCATCTCTTCTGTGAGCCCTATCTCCAGTCAATCTCTCTGGGCCCCGCCTCCTCATCTCTTCTGCAGGTCCCGAAAGTTGTTCCACAGTGCAGGAGCCAGCAAAATGTGCAAGATGAGCTGCTGCAGCTGCTGGTGGTGAGTAGTGTGTGTGTGCGCCTCTCTTGCTGTGTGTGTGTGTCTGTCTGTGTGGCTGACTACGTGTCTGTATGTGGCTGTGTGTGTCTGGGGCTGCATGGCTGTGACAGACTGTCTGTGTGGCTGACTCTCTTTGTGGCTGTGTCTAGTTGTGTGGCTGACTGTGTGTGTATGGCTGTAGCTGACTGTGTGGCAGGGCTGTGTGGCTATGTATCTGTGTGTGGCTGAGGCTGTGACTGACTGTGTGTGTATGGCTGGGGCTGCGTGGCTGTGCTTTGTGGGTGGCTGCCTATACGTCTGGTCTGTGTGGCTGAGGCTGCATGGCTAGCTGTGTGTGGCTGGCTGTGTATCTTTGTGTCTGTGTATGGCTTGGGCTGCATGGCTATGTGGCTGGCTGTGTATGCCTGTGTGGTTGGGGCTGCGTGTGTGTGGCTGGTGCCATGTGGCTGGAGCTGCGTGGCTGATGTTGCATGGCTGTGTGGCTGTGTGTGGCTGGCTCTGTGTGTGTGGCTGGCTATGTGGCTCTGTGTGTGTGGCTAGCTGTGTGGCTGGTGGCTGTCTATGAGCCTGGCTGTTTGTGTGTAGCTAGCTGTGTGGCTGGTTGCGTGTGGCTGGCTGCTTGTCTGTGTGTCTGACCACTGGGACCCCACAATCCTGAGAAACGCAGCTTTGAAGAGCACCATGTAAATGGAGCTGTGGTTTATTATTCCCTCTGCTGCACCATGCACATGTGGCTCTTCAAATAACTTCAAGAAAGTGGTGAGGGCCACGACAGCGTAAAAGCAAAAATTGACATATCGGGGCTGATGGGTGATATAATACGTGGGCTGGTGGGGCTTGTTTTCCAGGGCTGCTTTTTGGTCCCAGTCCGGCCCTGCCCCCGTCACTGCACTCCACGGGGCAAACGGACACCCCACCCCCCGTCACTGCACTCCATGGGTCATCCTGCTGCAGCCGTCATCACGTACAGGCCCTTATACCCCCATGTTTAATTCCATCCCAGTGGCCTCAGTCCTCGCTGTAGCGTATCACTTGTTCCGCACTGACCTTGCGCATCTCCTCCGCTCGTCAGCACGGCTATCGCCCTCCCAGCTCCTGACATCCGCAGTTTTTCCATAACTGTGGCGGACATGTTTGCTCCCGGTCCCTGCAGCAGTCGGCAACACTGGCCCTGGGCTGTAGGCGCTGACGGGCGGGCTCTTCCTACTGCAGTGACCTTCAGCCCCTCCTCAGTACGGCATGGAGCAGTGACGACGTCACAGCAGCCAGTCCGCACATGTTGTTGGCTAATCATGGCTGTTTGGTCAGGGGATGTTTGTAGCCCCAGGACTCGTCACGTTGTATGGTACCTCAGCTGATCCGAGAAATATCAGGCTACAGATATGGGGCAATTGGGGTAAGACGTGAAGGCAGCCGTCTGATTGGTTGCTGTGGATTCGTGCATCCCCCCAACCGGTGACATGAACGCCATTTACTGTATGCTCTTGGATGTGCAGAAAATTCCTCGTCTCTGGTAGTGATTACGCCGTCCGTCACCTCGGGATTTGTCGCGGCGACCACGCCGTCCGTCACCTCGGGATTTGTCGCGGCGACCACGCGCACCCGTCCGTCACCTCGGGATTTGTCGCGGCGACCACGCCGTCCGTCACCTCGGGATTTGTCGCGGCGACCACGCCGTCCGTCACCTCGGGATTTGTCGCGGCGACCACGCCGTCCGTCACCTCGGGATTTTGTCGCAGGCGATCACGCCGGTCCGTCACCTCGGGATTTGTCGTGGCGTCCGTCACCTCGGCCTTAGGGTCTGTCGCGGTGATTACGCCATCTGTCACCTCAGGGTCTATTGTGATTATGCCGTAGTCACCTTCGGATCTGGCACGGTGATTATGCCGAGGTGACCACGGCGTCTGCCGTAGTGATTATGCCGTTCAAAATTGCAGAGGGTGGACGGTGTATACGGACCTGTGCTGCATAGACAAGAAAGATCAGGCAGTATTCATCATTATAGTGTTTATACGGAAATACGTCACCGCAGGTCCTTTAGCGCTGTAGCTTGTTGCCAAGCGACGCCAGGTCCTTGTGCATTGGTTTGATCGTTCCCGGAGCTGCTCCTGCCACTACACCCTTTATTGGTCCCCTTTACACCTCCACAACACATTTCGACAGAAGTAATCTGTCTTCATCAGGTGGTCTGTCACTTTAGGGTCTGTCATAGTGATTACGTTGTCCGTCACCTCGGGGTCTGCCGTGGTCATTACACCGTCTATCACCTCAGAGGCCTTTCACGGTGATATGTGTCGGGCCCACAAGGGTCTGGGTACTCAGGCCTCGGGCACTCAGGTGCAGGGATGTCACCGTGGTCGGTGCCTGAGGCTGTGCCCTTGGGTGACAATAAAAAGAAGAAAAAGCAAAATAATAAAGTTTATGAAGTTAGTGACGCCACCCTTAGATCCGGGGATGACATCGGCGCTGCTGCAGACCTCTGGGGGGGGGATAGATGGCAGCAAGGTGTTGTAGCTCCCAAAAGGTGGAGCAGGGTCCCTTGGGGCAGTGTAATGTAGAATGGTGGAATAGGGCAGCGCAGTCTCCTGTGAGACTGGAATGTCCACCAGGAAGAAACACAGACGCTTGCTCTGCATGGGTCTATACTCCAGTTACCTTCAGCTTGTACACAGTTAACAGGTGTTACGGCTCGGGTAGTGAACCAGGCGTCATAGGAGGAAGCAATGTCTCTCTGAGGCTCCAGTGATGTTCCTTCTCTATACTTGCTCTGTCCTACCTCTGCGCTCTCCTTCTCCCTTGCGCTACCCTGCACAAATCCCACTTGTTGAACCAGGCCCGTCGGGTGATAAGGGAACCCTCTTTCTCTCCAAAGGGAACCCAACCCAGTCTAGCGCTTCTGGTGGAGACCGTACTTTATTTGGGCAGTTGGATTGTGCTCCTATGAAGACATTGACCACGCCGGTAATTTGCGGTTCAAGGATGGACCTCTGATCCACGTTGGAGCCGATACCCCCTCTTCGGACTGGGCCATAGCGTTTGGTCGCTCTCTTCTTTGCCCCTCTCTGTCTGGGTCGCCACTCCTTCTGGGCGCTCTACCTGTGGTGTCCCCTGAAGGGTCCTTCTCTGTCTCCCTCCACAGACGTTCTGCCTCTCTGCTTCCCGCGTTCACACTGCTCTAGCCTGAAACTGCTCCCACTGGGACTGGGTCTCCCAGCAAAGGATTTAACCTTATAGTCCCCTGCTCTAAGTGTATGAAGGCAGATTGAGAGCCTCAGACCTACATTACCTGCCCCTATAACAGGAATACTGCACTCTTTGTCTTGGGTGCAGTACCCCTCTGTAGCGCACTGGCTAGTGGGACGCTACACTCCCCCTTGGTGAATCACACTTGATCCCAAGTGTCACTACCCCACCCGATACAGAGCAGTTTTTATATGCATATCAAACAATTTAAAACACTTTTATTAACAACAAGTATTCCTGGTTCTTCCCTTCCGGGAGACACAGTTCTTGTAACTTTGCAAACAGTTCTAAGCAAAAGTCCTCATGAACGTCGAGTCTTATAGCTGGAAAAAGCAAAAAGCAGCATATGCACACATTTTCAAATTAAACAACTATATACATGACCGGGTTTTGCAGTCTCTAGTCCACACATTTGTGAACACACAGGGTGTACCATCTTCTCGGCCCTGCGTGCTGCTCATGGCTAGCCCGGTCATTCTGGTACAAGTCCTGGTCTGAGTGCTCTGGAGTTGGTGCACGGTTCCGCTCACCTGTGATTGCGGCTACACCGACCTGTCTAGCCAGTCCGTGCAGTTGAAGCTCCTTCTGCATCGTGCGGGGCCCGGATGCCCCGACTTCCTCGATGTTGCCTTTCTGGTCATCCTCCTCCTCGGAGCTTGGCTGGCTGGACGGCTCCTCAGCTTCCTCGGATTCCGCTTGGTCTGCTGCCGCTGTCATCAGGTAGGGCCTCAAGGTCAGACCGGTCTCCACCTTCTGGTTGCTGGATCTCCATTGCATTGCTCCGTCCCTGCCGCCATTTTTACTTTCCGGCAGGGGAAGTTTAATCTTTGGCCGCCTTGGTTGTTTGGTGGCAATATGGGGCGGGCAAACAGTTTTGCGCCTCTGGCATGGCCCTCGCACGATGAGGGGCTGAGGCACGCCTCTGGGCCAATACATTGTCCTTTACATTGTTGGACCCGCCATCTTGGGCCCAATAGAAAATGTATGTAATGTAAATGTAAATGTAGAAAAGTTCTTTTAGGCCGAGTGGTAAAGTCTATGAGGCGCACAATACCCGTATAGTTCACGAGTGGGTTTGATCCTGTTCGTAGACTCCAAGGTTGTCGGGGCCACAAGGGTCTGGGTACTCAGGCCTCGGGCGTTCGGGTGCAGGGGATATCACGGGTGGTTGGTGCCCGAGCCTGTGCCCTTGGGTGACAATATAAAGAAGAAAATCAAAATAATAAAGTTTATGAAGTTCGTGACGCCACCTGTAGATCGGGTGATGGCACTGGCGCTGCTGCAGACCTCCGTGGGAGGGATGGATGGCAGCAAGGTGTTGTAGCTCCCTACAGGTAGAACAGGGTCCCCCGGGGCAGTGTAGTGTAGAATGGTGGAATAGGGCAGCGCAGTCTCTGCTTTGAGACTGGAATGTCACAGTTAACCAGGAAGAAACACAGACATTTGCTTGCTTTGCACGGGTCTTTACTCCAGTTACCTTCAGCTTGTACACAGTTCACAGGTGTTACGGCTTGGGTAGTGAACCAGGCGTCATAGGAGGAAGCAATGTCTCTCTCAGGCTCCAGTGATGTTCCTTCTCTATACTTGTTCTGTCCTACCTCTGCGCTCTCTTTCTTCCTTGCACTGCCCTGCATGAATACCACTTGTTGAACCAGGCCCGTCGGGTGATATGGGAATTCTCCTTCTGGGCACCTTCTCTGTCTCTCTCCAAAGACTTTCTGCCTCTCTGCTTCCTGCACTCACACTGCTCTAGCCTGAAACTCCTCCCACCGGGGCTGGGTCTCTCAGCCATGGATTTAACCCTATAGTCCCCTGCTCTAATGGTACCTTTACACGCCGCGACGGCAGGCTGGATACATCCCGCTACAGGCTACAAATGTAGCTTGTAGCGCCAATGTAGCCCGTGGTAGCGGCGTCTGAAGACGTGACGCTACAGCCGGCAACAGATACATCTGTTTCCTAGCTCTGCTCGAAAACTGATGGCTACATCGCCGATGGTAGCGAGCTGTATCGGTGTGTAAAGAGGCAACGGAAGGGAACTCTGGACACCCGGGGCTGTAGCTGCAATGTAGCTAAGGCGTGACCCAGGCTCCGGGATACCGCGCCCCATCACCGATCATTGGAGGAAGCTCCTGCATGACGATTGGTAGTCGCTGCATAGGGAGGCATATTTAAGGAGCTGACCATTCACACTACACAATTGCTCGAGCGTCATGTATTAAACAGCCTCCTGCGATGCCTGGCCAATCATGATGATATTGCACTGTCCTATCATCGTACGGACGGCTCGTAATCCAAGATTGTGGCACGCCTATGTGCTGTCCCTGCTGTACCAGGTCCGCCCATATTAGCTTGTTGTAGCGCTGTGTAAACGTGGTACGCTAAGCTACAGCTGGCTACTTGACACACCCGGCGATGTAGCTAGCTACAGATGTAGCGTGGCGTAGCGCACCTTATGGCGGCGTGTAAAGAGGGTGCGTTGACCGTTTGTAGCCGTTTGAGCGTGCTCGTGCACGTGAAGTAGCGGGATGTATCCAGCCTGCTGTCGCGGCGTGTAAAGGTACCATAAGTGTGTGATTGCAGATTAATGGAGGGTTTATACGTTGCGATATCGTTCAGATACCGTAATACAACGGCGCAGGAGCGCGCATTTAGTGCCTGTTTCTCCCTGATCGCATCGGCGGTTTAGACGTCCCGATATCGGGATACAACGTCCCGACGATGTGTACGCCCCCCCAACCCAGGAATGACCATTTAACATGGGAGTGAATGGGTGACGTGGCAGTACACATCAGAGTTGGGCTGTCACACAGGACGACCCGGCTCCAACCGGCATCCGATATCGGGCGGTTGAATAGCACGCTCATTCGACCCCTGATATCGTTTTGCCATCGTTATAGCATCGCATTGTACGTTCAAACAGTACAACACAGGAACGATATCGGGTCCAACTCACGAACCACGTGACTTTTGGTCGGAGTTGGACACCGATATCACAACGTGTAAACCCACCATAAGAGCCTCAGACCTACATTACCTCCCCCTAAACCAGGAATACTGCACTCTCTGTCTTGAGTGCAGTACCCCTCTATAGTGCACTAACTAGTGGAGCTCTATACAGTATATGTTGTGGTCTCCTTGGGGTCTGTCGTAGTGATTACGTCGTCTATCACCTCAAGGCCTATCATAGTGATTATGTCATGGTCACCTTGGAGTCTTTCGTAGTGATTATGCCGTCCTTCACCTCGGGGTCTGTCGTGGTGATTACACCGTCCATCACCTCGGGGTGTGTCGTGGTGATTATGCCGTGGTCACCTCGGGGTCTGTCGCGGTGATTATGCCGTCCATCGCCTCGGGTTCTGTCGTGATGATTATGCTGATGTGACCACAGCATCTACCGTAGTGATTATGCTGTCTGTCACTTCAGAGTCTGTCGTAGTGATTACGCCATCAGTCACTTCGGGGTACATCATGGTAATTATGCTGTCCATCACCTCGGGGTCTGTTGCGGTGATTATGCTGTAGTCACCTCGGGGCCAGTCGTGATTATGCCGTCCGTCACCTTGGGGTTTCTCGTGGTGATTATGTCATCCGTCACTTCAGGGTCTGTCGTAGTAATTATGCCATCATCACTTCGGGGTCTGTCGTGGTGATTATGCCATCCGCAACCTCTGGGTCTGTCATGGTGATTATGCCGTGGTCACCTTGGGGTCTGTCGTGATTATGCCGACTGTCATCTCGGGATCTGTCGTAGTGATTATGCCGTGGTCACCTCGGGGTCTGTCATAGTGATTATGACGCTCGTCACTTCAGGCTCTGCCGTACTGATTATGCCGTCCATCACACCTCGGGGCCTGTCGTAGTGATTATGCCATCCGTCACCTTAGGGTACCTTTACACACGGCTACATTTGTAGCTTGTCACCAGGTAACTTACTGGTTGCAGTGAAATCATGGATACATGGTTCTATCTTGTTGCTGTGTACAAATGGAATCATGTATCCATGATTTCACTGCAACCAGTAAGTTACCTGGTGACAAGCTACAAATGTAGCCGTGTGTAAAGGTACCCTTAGGGTCTGTCGTGGTGATTATGCCATAGTCACCTGAGGACTGTCGTGGTGATTATGCATTTGTCACCTCGGGGTCTGTCGTGTGATTATGCCATGGTCACTTGGGGTCTCTAGTGGTGATTATGCCGTAGTCACCTTGGGGTCTGGCGTGGTGATTACACTGTCCATCACCTCGAGGGTCCGTCCTAGTGATTGCGTTGTCCGTCACCTCGGGGTCTGTCATAGTGATTATGCCATGGTTACCTCGGCGTCTATTGTAGTGATTACGCCGTCTGTCACCTTGGGGTCTGTCATGATGATTATGCCGTCTGTCACCTCTGTCGTGGTGATTATGCCAAATGGGAAGGCAATGGCTTGCACTCGAGTTAGTGTGGTTAACGGTGCAAGTGAAAGGAACCAAAAGTTCCACAGTCAATGGTTATAGGAATCACTGCAGACGTACAAGGGAAATAGTGCTTTTTCGTGAGAATTTTATTTATAGTGTTTGTTCACTGCGACAAGGTTATGACGTTTCGGCCCAGTATGGGCCTTGATCACATGGTCGCTTGATTTGGATGAAACCAAGATATGGCCCTTAGGAACTGCTTGCTGTGGTAGTTTTGCAAGGTAAAACCCCCTTCTGATCCAGTTAAAGTTGTGCCCAAGGGGAGTGCACTTGGTAACTTTTGCAGTCTGGTCACTGTTAAGGGATAGGCCAGGCTCAGAGCTGTGAATCTGGAAGGCAGGAGCAGCCTGGTGGACAGTTTTTTCCACATGAGATGTTTAGATAGCAGTGTGATATCTGGACATCTCATGTGGAAACACTGTCCACCAGGCCGCTCCTCCCTTCCAGAGTGACCATGAGATCATGGCCCATACTGGGCCGAAACGTTATAAACCTTGTCGTAGTGAACAAACACTATAAATAAAATTCTCACGAAAAGCACTATTACCCTTCTACGTGTGCAGTGATTTCTATAACCAGTGGTGATTATGCTGTCTGTCACCTCGGGGTCTGTCGCGGTGATTATGCTGTCTGTCACCTCGGGGTCTGTCACGGTGATTATGTAATCCGTCACCTCGGGGTGTGTCGTGGTGATTATGCCGTGGTCACCTTGGGGTCTGTCGTGATGATTTTGCCGATGTGACCACGGCATGTACTGTAGTGATTATGCCGTCCGTCACTTCAGAGTCTGTCATAGTGATTACGCCATCAGTCACTTTGGGGTCTGTCATGGTGATTATGCCGTCCATCACCTCAGGGTCTGTCGCGGTGATTATGCTGTGGTCACCTCGGGGCCTGGCGTGATTATACCGTTCATCACCTTGAGTCTGTCATGGTGATTATGCCACTGAGGACGGTGCCAGATTGGCGCCGAAACGCGTCGGTTTATAAGAATAAAGAGAATTTCGTTTGAACATTGTTCCTTTGTGTCCTTGGACGATCGGCAGCGGGACTGCAACACATGGTGATTATGCCGTCTGTCACCTTCGGGGTCTGTCATAGTGATTATGCTGTTTGTCACCTCAGGGTCTGTAGTAGTGATTATGCAGTCGTTCCTCTCAGGCTCTGTCATAGTCATTTTGCCATCTGTGACCTCGGGGCATGTAATAGTGATTGTGCCGTCCATAACCTCGAGGTATGTCGTAGTGATTACGTCGTCCGTCACCTCGGTGTCTGTCGTAGTGATTATGCCATGGTCACCTCGGTGTCTGTCGTAGTGATTACGCCCTCTCTCACCTCTGGGTCTGTCGTGGTGATTACTCTGTCCATCACCTCAGGGTCTGTCGTGGTCATTATGTCGTCTGTCACCTCGGGTCTGTCACCTTGGGGTCTGTCATGATGATTATGGCGATGTGACTACGGCAGCTACCATAGTGATAATGCAGTCCGTGACTTCAGATCTGTTGTAGTGATTACGCCATCAGTCACTTCAGGGTCGTTCATGGTGATTATGCCGTCCATCACCTCGGGGTCTGTCACGGTGATTATGCTGTGGTCACCTCGAGGCCTGTCGTGATTATCCATCCGTCACCTCAGAGTCTGTAATGATGATTATGCCATGGTCACTTTGGGGTCCTTTACAGTGATTGTGCCACCCGTCACCTCGGGGCATGTAGTATTGATTGTGCCGTGCATAACCTCGGGGTCTGCCTTAGTGATTGTGCCCTCCGTCACCTCGGGCTCTATCATAGTGATTGTGCCGTCCGTCACCTCGGGGCTCATCGAAGTGATTGTGCCGTCCGTCACCTCGGGGCTCATCGAAGTGATTATGCCGTCCGTCACCTCGGGGCTCATCGAAGTGATTATGCCGTCCGTCACCTCGGGGCACGTTGTAATGATTATGCCGTCCGTCACCTCGGAGACCGTCGTAGTGATTATGCCTTCCGTCACCTCGGGGTCTGTCGTAGTAATTATGCCGTCCAACACCTCGGGGTCCGTTATAGTGATTCTGCCATCCATCACCTCGGGGCCGGTCGTACTGATTATGCCATCCATCCCCTCGGGCTCTGTCATAGTGATTGTGCGTCCGTCACCTTGGGCTCTGTCATAGTGATTGTGCCGTCCAACACCACAGGGCCTGTTATAGTGATTGTGCCATGGTCACCTCGAGGTCTGTCATAGTGATTATGCCATCAGTCACTTCAGGGTCTGTCGCAGTGCTTATGCTGTGGTCACCTCGGCATCTGACGGGATTGTGCCGTCCGACACCACGGGGCCTGATATAGTAATTGTGCCGTAGTCTGTCATGGTACCTTTACACGCCACAACTTTTGGCGGCGATAGTAACATAGTAACATAGTTTTTAAGGTTGAAGGAAGACTTTAAGTCCATCTAGTTCAACCCATAGCCTAACATGTTGATCCAGAGGAAGGCAAAAAAAAACCATGTGGCAACACTAAGCTCCACATTGGGGGAAGAATTCCTTCCTGCCTCCAGGTACGGCAATCAGACTAGTTCCCTGGATCAACGCCCTATCAAAGAATCTAGTATGTATAACTGGTAATATTATAGTTTTCAAGAAAGGCATCCAGGCCCTTCTTAAATGTTAGTAGTGAGTCACTCATTACAACATCATGTGGCAGACAGTTCCATAGTCTCACTGCTCTTACAGTAAAGAATCCGCGTCTGTGATTATGATTAAACCTTCTTTCCTCCAGACGTAGAGGATGCCCCCTTGTCCCAGTCTCAGGCCTAAGAGTAAGGAGATCATTAGAAAGGTCTCTGTACTGTCCCCTCATATATTTATACATTATTATAAGATTTATACATCCCTAAGCCTTCGTTTTTCCAAGCTAAATAACCCCAAGCTTAATAGTCCTCTAATGACTTTTGTCGCTCTTCTCTGGACCCGCTCTAGTTCAGCTATGTCTTTCTTATACACCGGAGACCAGAATTGTACACAGTATTCTAAGGCTATGTGCGCACTGGGCGGGTTTTGGGCGGTTTACCTGTGTAAACCGCCGTTTTGTTTACATTAGTTTTATTTAAATTTATGTTAATCCAAACCGGCGTTTGGATTAACATTAAAACTAATGTAAACCGCCCAAGGCAGTGCACACACCGGCGGTTACACAGCGTCATCCGTTGCTAACCCGCAGGTTTCCCAGCGGGTTAGCAAAGAATGAGCATGTTCTAAAAAACGGCGGTTCTGCAGCGGCTGCAAGCAGAATCATGTGCTGCTTCCAGCCGCTGCAGAATCGCTGCCGAGAACCCGCTGTGCATCCGCCAGCTACCGCCCGGCTCCCGCCGCACATACCCTCCAGGAAGCCGGTGGACGGCGCCGGAGCTTCCTGGCGGGTTCCGCCAGCTGCCGCCGACCAACCCGCCGGTAAGTGTCCACATACCCTAAGTGTGGTCGCACTAGTGACTTGTATAGAGGTAAAATTATGTTCTCCTCATGAGCATCTATGCCTCTTTTAATGCATCCCATTATTTTATTTGCCTTTGCAGCAGCTGCCTGACACTGGCCACTAAATGTGAGTTTGTCATCAACCCTTACACCCAGGTCTTTTTCAGTGACAGTTTTGCCAGGTGTTTTACAATTAAGCACATAATTATACCTTTTGTTTCCTCTGCCCAAGTGCATGACTTTACATTTATCCCCATTAAAGCTCATTTGCCATTTAGCAGCCCAAGCTTCTAGTTTACATAAATCCTCCTGTAATATAAAATTGTCCTCCTCTGTATTGATTACCCTGCAGAGTTTAGTGTCATCCGCAAATATTGAGATTCTACTCTGTATGCCCCCTACAAGGTCATTAATAAATATATTAAATAGAAGTGGGCCCAACACTGACCCCTATGGTACCCCACTGTTAACTGTGACCCATTCTGAGTGTGTTCCATTAATAACCACCCTTTGTTTCCTATCACTAAGCCAGTTCTTAACCCACTTACACATATTTTCCCCTATCCCCATTGCCCTCATTTTATGTATCAACCTTTTGTGTGGCACCGTATCAAAAGCTTTTGAAAAGTCCATATACACCACATCCACTGCATTTCCTTGGTCCAGTCCAGAACTTACTTCTTCATAGAAGCTTATTAGATTAGTTTGACAGGAACGGTCCCTCGTAAAACCATGTTGATAATGGGTCATGAGGTTATTTTTCTTCAGATACTCCAGTATAGCATCTCTTAGAAAACCCTCTAGGATTTTACCCACAGTAGAGGTTAAGCTTACTGGCCTATAATTTCCAAGTTCAGTTTTTGTCCCCTTTTTGAATATTGGCACCACATTTGCTATACGCCAGTCTTGTGGTACAGACCCTGTTATTATGGAATCTTTAAATATTAAAAATAATGGTCTATCTATGACAGTACTTAATTCCTGCAGCACTCTGGGGTGTATCCCATCCGGGCCCGGGGATTTGTCAATTTTAGTGATTTTTAGACGATGCCGTACTTCCTCTTGGGTTAAGCAGGTGACATTTAATTGAGAATTTTTGTTATCACTGATCATATTGTCTGTCATGGGATTTTCTTGTGTAATTACTGTTGAAAAAAAGTAATTTAGCATATTGGCTTTTTCCTCATCCTCATCCACCATTTCACCCAGACTATTTTTAAAGGGGCCAACACCATCAATTTTTAGTTTCTTACTATTTATGTAGTTAAAAAATATTTTGGGATTCTTTTTACTTTCTCTGGCAATGAGTCTCTCTGTCTCAATCTTTGCTGCCTTGATTTGCTTTGTACAAATGTTATTACATTTTCTGTATTTATTTAATGCCTCATCACTACCTACTTGCTTTAATTCCCTAAATGCTTTCTTTTTGTCACATATTGCACCTCTTACCGCTTTATTTAGCCATAGTGGTTTCCTCCTATTTCTAGCATGCTTATTCCCATAGGGTATATATTGTGCACAGGTCCTATTCAGGATGCTAATAAACATCTCCCATTTGTGTTGTGTACTTTTATGTCTCAGGACATCGTCCCAGTTTATTGCACTAAGATCATCTCTCAACTGTTGGAAATTTGCCTTCCTGAAGTTTAGTGTCCTTGTAGCCCCTCTACTACACGTCTTAGTAAAGGATACTTGAAAGCTTATTAAGTTATGATCACTATTACCCAAGTGACCTCCAACACGTATATTTGATATGCGGTCCGGCCTGTTGGTTAATATTAGGTCCAGCAGTGCCCCCCTTCTTGTTGGGTCCTGAACCAGTTGTGAAAGGTAATTGTCTCTCATAGTTTTCAAAAACTTATTACCCTTGCTGGAACTGCAGGTTTCTGATCCCCAATGTATTTCAGGGTAGTTGAAGACCCCCATAATAATGACTTCTCCCTGAGTCGCTGCTTCATCTATTTGCTTTATGAGGATATTCTCCTCCACTTCCATTATTGTTGGGACTTATAACAAACCCCTATCAGTAATTTATTATTCTTTCCCCCTCCCCTTATCTCCACCCACAGGGACTCTACATTTCCATTAGATTCACCTATATTATCACGCAGGATGGGTTTTAAGGATGATTTTACGTATAAACATACACCTCCTCCTCGCCTATTTGTACGGTCATTTCTGAACAGACAATAGCCCTGTAAATTAACAGCCCAGTCATGGCTCTCGTCCAGCCAAGTCTCCGAAATCCCCACCATGTCATAATTATTTTCCAACAAAATCAATTCTAATTCCTCCATTTTGTTGGTGAGGCTTCTGGCATTAGTGTACATGCACTTTATGCATCTCTCTTTTCCTCTATTCCTTCCTACTAGATTGATTGTTCTAACCCCACCCCCCATGCCACCCCCAATTTTATTACTTGTGCCCAGGTTACTATTTACACTATCTTCCCCTCCTCAACAATGAATACCCTCCCCCCCATCCCTAGTTTAAACACTCCTCCAACCTTCTAGCCATTTTCTCCCCCAGCACAGCTGCACCCTCCCCATTGAGGTGCAGCCTGTCCCTAGCATAGAACCTGTAGCCAACAGAGAAGTCGGCCCAGTTCTCCAGGAACCCAAACCCCTCCTTCCTACACCAATTTCTGAACCACTTATTTATCTCCCTAATCTCCCTTTGCCTCTCTGGTGTGGCACGTGGTACAGGCAGTATTTCAGAGAATACTACCTTGGAGGTCCTTGTCTTAAGCTTGCAGCCTAATTCCCTGAAATCATCTTTAAGGACCTTCCACCTACCTCTAACTTTGTCATTTGTGCCAATGTGCACCATGACCGCTGGGTCCTCACCAGCCCCTCCCAGTAATCTGTCAACCTGCTCAGCGATGTGCCGGACTCGAGCGCCAGGTAGGCAGCACACTGTTCGACGAACCCTGTCTTTGTGACAGATTGCCCTATCTATTCCCATAATAATTGAGTCCCCCACTACCAGCACCTGTCTGGCCTGCCCTTCTCTCCTGTTTTCCCCCTTACTGGAGCAGACACTCCTCTGGCTTTCAGAGGTCATGCCCTGCTGCAGCAGTGCTATCCCTGAACTCACACCCCCCTCATCTGCCAACATAGCAAATTTATTGGGGCCTGCCAGATCAGGGCTAGCCTCCCTGGCACCCTTCCCTCTACCCCACCTTCTAACTGTCATCCAGCTGGCTACCTCACGGTCCTGCAGCTCCATACTACCATCCTCCCCCACATCTATCCCATTGAGCAGCTGTTCAGTGAGCAGCAGACTCCTTTCCATATTGTCTATGGATCTCAGCGTTGTCAGTTGTTCATTTAGATCCAGTATCTGGGCTTCCAAATGCACAACGTACTCACATCTCACACAGCAGTATGCACCCTCGATCGGCTGGTCAAGGAATGCATACATGTGGCAAGATGTACACTGGATGGCATTGCCAATCATGGAGCTCATTTCCTAATGGGGATTGCACCAGACAGAAATGATAAGTAAAAAGAAACGCAAAGTATTAATAAAATACAACCAGCAATTCAGTAAGTCCTCCCTTCCAAACTCCCTGAATCCAAAGTCACTGAATCACAAGTCACACACTTACTTCTGTCGCACTTGCTCTGTCACTCTCAGCTCGTTTCACACTCGCTAGAAAATCAGATTTAAATTTTTTTTTTTTCTTTTCCCTTAGCAGAAAATCAGCCTACAGCTCAGTGTACTTCCAAAGGACCCAAGGAGGCAATCTAACGTGCACGTGCACGTTTTTCATGGTTGCCTCAGATCGCCGAAGGCGCTTTTACATGCCGCAATTTCACCCTCAACCTAAGGCGACATGACGTCCCGGAAGTTGCCACACCATCAGCGGGAAACATCCGGTAGACTCCCATCGCCGCTTCACACGCCGCAATCCCCAAAAAATGTGGGCGTACATGGTTAGCGCCACAAGAACATAGATGTGTCAGACTGGTGTATTCCGCGCCCCAAACACGCTGATTAGACAACGCAATAGCGTTATGATTGGCCAGCATGCGCAGGAAGGCTGGCTAATACATGACACCATTGCCATTGTGTAGTGTGAATGTATAGCTGTTCAAATATGGTGCGGTGTCAAGTGACAGCCAGTGGAGACACAGTAGCCACCACCAATCATCGCTGACGGGGCGCAGACTCCAGCACATTGTGGCACACCTCTGGGAAATCAATAGGCGACGCAGATTCCATCCCTATCGCCCGTTCACACGCCAAAAGTCGGGAATGTCGCCTTCATGATTGCCTCTGATTTTGGAGCAGTGCTGTGAAATCGGAACCAGGGGCAAACTTTTTTATCGCTGCCAAATTCCCCAATTACACGCCGCAATTACACGGCGATGGTGCTGGGGCAACCGATTGCCGGTCAGATTTCTCGCCGCGTTTGCGGCGTGTAAAGGTACCCCCATGGTGATTATGTCGTAGTCACCTCGGTGTTTGGCGTGGGGATTTTGTCGAGGTGACCACGGCGTCTGTCGTAGTGATTATGCCGCCTGTCACTTCAGGGTCTGTCGTAGTGATTACATAGTTCATCACCTCGGGGTCTGTTGTGGTGATTACGCCGTCCATCACCTCGGAGGTTTGTCGCAGTGATTATGTCGTGTTAACCTTGGGGTCTGTCATAGTGATTATGCCGTGGTCACCACAAGGTCTGTCGTGGTGATTACACCATCTGTAAGCTCGGGGTCTGTCGTGGTAATTACGCCGTCTGTCACCTCGGGGTCTGTTGTAATGATTATGCTGTCCGTCACCTCGGGGTCTGTCGCGGTGATTATGTCATACGTCACCTCGGGGTCTGTCTTTGTGATTATGCAGTTGTCACCTTGGGGTCTGTCATGATGATTATGCTGATGTGACCACGGCATCTACCATAGTGATTATGCCGTCCGTCACTTCAGGGTCTGTCGTAGTGATTATGTCGTACAACACCTCGGGGTCTGTCTTAGTGATTATGCAGTCATTCCTCTCGGGCTCTGTCGTAGTGCTGTCTTGCACTTTGGGGTCCGTTATAGTGATTGCGCCATCCGTCACCTCGGGGCAAGTAGTAGTGATTGTGCCGTTCATAACCTCGGGGTCTGTCATGGTGATTGTGCCCTCCGTCACCTCCGGCTCTGTCATAGTGATTGTGCCGTCCGACACCTCAGAGTCAGTTATAGTCATTGTGCCATCCGTCACCTCGGGGCTCATCGTAGTAATTATGCTGTCCGTCACCTCGGAGACAGTTGTAGTGATTATGCCTTCCGTCACCTCGGGACCTATCATAGTAATTATGCCTGTGGAGAAATAGGGGTCAGTGGGTGCTCTCTTCCACTGGCCCATCTGCCTTTAGAAAGACAGCATGGACCAGGGCTCATTCCAAACAGAACGCCCAAGCTCCTTATTCGTGGCCGAACACTACTCAGACAATACATGGTGAGCGAACCATAATAAAAACACTTTATTGGATCCCCACCAGTTAACAGCATATAACAACCAGCAAAACACAAAATTTAACAGGCAACAGTTTGACTCTCCGCTGGCTTACCAGGGAATTACATGGTTTTGCTGTGGCCAGCGTTTCTTCCTTTGATATGCCAGCCGAATCCTAACATTCGATGCTGAAGTTCATGTGGTAATATAATCCAGGTTCTGATCCCCTTGGTCAGCACCGAAGTCAAAGTACCTAGGCCTGGGTTCATGGCCTGCCAATCGGATCCGTAGATCCTAGATTAGCAGCATGTATCAAGTCTCCTGGACAGAATGAACAGTTTTCCTTATATACCTGAGCACACATTGCAGGATATTGGGGACTTCACGATTGGTGGAATTAGACTGTGCGCTCATTGGCTAGATTTCAAGCTGCCTGGACAATGTTCATTTAAATGATGTGGGCAGAGAGGGGCCAAAGCGAAGCTCATCCAGTCTGCCATCAGTAACAACAATTAAGGCTGAAGTAATTTCCATAGAATCAGCAATACACATCTTTGGAGAATAAAAAGTTCACATCCTTATATGTCTTTGAGTCTCTGACCTTCTGACAAAGGGGGGAGATAATTACATTACAAACGTTAAACACTAGCAGGCATCTACAAGCCTTGTAGGAACAATGAGTGGCTTATCAGAAGGTTGCAAACAAAATACAAATATTGTCTGGCTACATAAGAAACCGTCCTATGTTATACATTAAAAGAGTCTATGTCGTCACATTTCTCCCCCTTCTTATTTAGCCAGACAGGGGAGTCAGATGTGATAAGTCTCTGGCCAACCTTCACCTCTTGGCCGCACTGTCTTTTTTAATGGTGAGGTTAGCAATTGAGGCTTCCATCTATATGTGGCGCCCCAAGTAGTCAGGCGTCACAGTGGGGTATTGCACCCGTAAAACAGGTGTAATCTTCCCATCTGCAAGTGGATCCTACGCTGGTGGGTGAAGCCCATTCCTGCACTCCCACATAAGAATAGTGGTGGGAAGTTACCCAGGAGGGAGATATATTCACCTCTAGCTGGAACAAGGAGGTCCCTGAGGAGAGGGGGAGTTGGAGTCGGAGGAGTTGGAGTGCCAGGACATGGAGGAAGCCCTGGCACGGGTGTGCCGAAGTTGGAGCGCAGACAGGGCCTGTGAACTGAGAACGATGAGAGAAGGCCAAGAAGCGCGAGAGGCAGCGGTAGCAGTGTAGACAGTCGTGGAGTACCGTGCCTCATTACCACCCGTACCACCACTCGTCCAGACCCGGGACGCAGGGACCCAGACTGAAGCCCCTGTAACACCACCGTCCCGTACCCGCAGCTATCTCCAGCTAGAGCCAGCCCGACCGTCCCCAACAGAACCAGACGGTGTCATCAAAGCTGAGGAAGAGGGAGATGAGACTGACTTTGAGGAACCGGAGGACGTAGAAGGAGCCTCAGGAGGGAGCACCGCAGAAGCTGCATGGTGGTCCGCATGGCAGTGGCAAGGTACCCCTACCATAGTGAGCACAGCAGAGACCAGAGCGTCATCCAGAGTCCCATCCGGCAACTCACTACCACCAGAGTACCAGTCACCCCTGAACCAGCGAGACCAAATAGCAAGACAAAGACACAGAGAAGAATGGTTACAGAAAGAGCATTTTTTTTGCTCAAATAGACGTAGATACGTACCTGCGGCGTGGACACATGGATCGTGATCTGTACCGAGGGAAGGGGCGAGACTGAAAAAAGAAAGATCAGCGCTGATTGAGGGCGTGCTGACCGACATCCACTCCCTTGAGCAGGAACACAAGAGGGATTCTAGACCTGACACTTTATTGACACTAACCGCGAAACGGGACGAATTGCGGAAGCTTCTAGATCAAAGTTATGCTTTATTTAGAGAACGTACTTCCCGTTTCATGTATGAGTTTGCAGACAAATGTGGTGGGCCTCTCGCCAGGCGTATACACCCTAGAATACGCAATCAATTTATTCCAACGATCCGGGACCACGCAAACAGACTGGTGCACCACCCTGACGCAATAGCGCAGACCTTCAGAGAGTACTATACGGACCTTTACAACATCAGGGGCCATCCTCGGTCTGCTGACGCGGGGACGTCATGTGTAGACGCCTCAGAATATGTACACAAAACAGCCTTGCCCACCCTTACCCCTGTGATAGTGGAGGAGTTGGAGAGCTCGTTCTCCCAGGAAGAGGTCTCGCAGACAATAGCATCAACCCCGGGGAATAAAGGTCCTGGACCAGATGGTTTCACGGCCCGGTTTTATCAGACCTTTTCGTTGCAGTTGCTGCCTTTCCTGACCAGGGTGTTCAACGATGTATCTCAGGGGCACCCCTTCCCTAGACAGTCATTGTAAGCGACGATTGCGGCCATCCCTAAGCCCGGGAAGGACCTGGAGATCTGCTCGAGTTATCGGCCGATCTCGCTGATCAATGTTGATCTTAAACTATTCGCTAAGATCTTGGCAAACATACTCTCGCCTTTTCTGCATCGGTTGATAGACGGTGATCAAGTGGGTTTTGTTCCGCAAAGAGAGGCACAGGACAACACCCTTAAATCTGTCCTGATGATCTCTCTCATCCATAAAAAAAAGATCCCTAACTGTGTTCTGTCGATCGATGCGGAGAAGGCGTTCGACAGTCGACTGGTCCTTTTTGCAGAAGACACTGGAGCAGATCAATCTAGGGCCCCGATTTATTCAAAAGATTATGGCCTTATACACAGACCCATCGGCTAGGGTCCGTTGTAATGGGACACTTTCGGACCCGTTTTTCATCTGCAGCGGCACTAGACAGGGGTGCCCCCTTTCGCCTCTTTTGTATGCCCTGGTCATGGAGCATCTTGCAACAGCATTTCGGTCAAACCCTGATGTGTGGGGGATAGAGGAGGGTAAGAGTAGATTCAAAAGCACGGTCACATGGGGTGCTAGCAGGCGGGGTTACAGAAGGAAGCGAGCGGGGACGCCGAGACTCCCGGGACGGAGCTGATTCAACTTGTCTCCACACCACCGCAAAAACTTATAGCAGGAGAAAGGAGACCCCAACCGCTTCCAAAATCTACACCAGAGGTCCCCAATGTCAGTCCTCGAGGGCCGAACCAGTGCAGGTTTTCAGGATTTCCTTACTATTGCACAGGGATTGGAATCATTGCCTGCTGTGCAATACTAAGGAGATCCTCAAACCTGCACTGGTTCGGCCCTCGAGGACTGACATTGGGACCTCTGATCTACACCATTGTTGTGCGGGGCTTGCACAACAATAATAGGTTAGTGAACACGCATATTATTATTCCCCGCTGGTAACATTAATAATGCACTAGTGCGCCCCCTGTATTTCTTTTGTCTTTCAGAGGAGGGTAAGAAGCACTACAAACTAGCACTTTACGCAGACGATCTGTTACTATATGTTTCTAACCCCGAGGTCTCTCTGCCCTCCATCCTATGGGAGTTTGATTTATATGGTTGCATGAGTAACTTCAAAGTCAATCTCACAAAGTCTGAGATTTTAAATATCAGTCTCCCTGCAGACAGACTGGACAGGCTCAGGGGTTCTCTCCCATTTAATGGTGCACCTCATCCCTTAAGTACCTGGGTGTACAGATTTCCGCAGACCTCTCCCAACTTTTTTCCCTCAACTACACTACGATGCTGCAGAGGGTTCAGAAGGATTTAGGAGACTATGGACGTAAGGGATTGTCTTGGTTCGGGAGAATAAACGTTTTAAAGATGGACATTCGGGGGCTTGGCCTGGCCATGGAGAGGAGAGGAAGCTAAGACCGCAGCTCCTGCTCCCCACGCCGGCAAAATCTCACCACCAGCCACAGCAGTGACCGCACCGGCACCCTATGCCGGTTAAAAGGAGAGGCACCAAGCCCGGCACCCGCCTGGGCCCCCCGGTGGCCGGGGCAACCAACATCCAGCGCTACCTAAGGAGCGCAGACAAGACAAAAGCGACCCGCTCCACCGGCAAGATGGCGGACCACGTGGGAGGACACAGCGGGCAGGAAGAGCCCGACATCAAACAAACAGAGGAAAACAAGGTACCGGTGAGGAAAGCGGGGACCGCCTCCGGAGCATAGCCACACGCACTCACTGAGCAGACGCCGGCCGGCACAGTGAAGCTGTTGCCCCAGCAACACAAACACACACGCCGGAGGCCGCAGGAGAGCACCGCAGCCCCCGGAGAGAGGAGGGAGCCACACATCTGCCCCAACACTACCCAACCACCACTACAAAAGCGCAGCTGCACACTCCGGAGGCCACAACAGGGGATCACTGCGGTCCCCAGAGACAGGAGAGGGGCATGCACCCACCCCCACAAGGCCAGGCTGCAGACACAGAAACGCGGCCACACACCTCTGGGGCTGCAGGGGATCACTGCGGCCCCCAGAGAGGTGAGAGGGACACACATCCACCCCCACACCACCTGGCCGCCGAAATGAGGCCACACTCGCCAGGGGCCGCAGGAGAACGCCATGGCCTCCAGACAGATGACCAGACCGGACATCCAGCACCGCGCACCACGGGACCGACAGGAGGCACAACAGCAGCAGAGGAAGGTAACGGGCAAGGGGGGGGGACCGGCCACATAGGGTTTCCACCCCACAGAGCCCCAATCCCAACAGCAGGAACGATTGGGCCCTGCGGCCCCCAACACCTGGCCCTCTGGGGGACCCACATCCAGCCACAAAGGCCCCAAGACCCCTGGGGCTACCCGGGGCCTAGCAACACCCAGACCTCACCACACTCTGTATGGCCTAACAATGGTCCCCCCACAGGCCCAGCTACTGAATACCTGACCCACATGGCACCCCCGCAGGCCCCCCCCACGACCCAGGCGGCAGACGGGGGGGTTTGGAGCGACCTGAGAGCCCGTATCCAATCCATCCCTACCAGAGAGGAGATGGAAGGCTACCTCATCAGACTCGAATTCTCTTTCAGGGCAGAGGCAGCGACACTGAGGGGCGAGTGCCAGCAACTGGCTAGGAAAGTCGACTCCTATGAAACCACCATAGCAGAGCTAACGGGCCGCCTAATATTCCTGGAACAGCAGGTCTCCCTCAAAGTCAACATCTGACTACATAATGGACCTAATGGAGGACCTGGAGAACCGTGATAGAGAAATAATATCAGGGTCCGGGGTCTTCCAGAATCCATCCCCGCCAGAGATTTAGATGCCACACTCCGGGGGTTTCTCAACTCCGTCCGCAACAAACCTGAAAATACCCCCCTGGAATTCGACAGGGCACATAGAGCTTTAGGCCCCCCCCCCACCAGAAGGCGCTAGACCCAGGGACATAATTTGTCCACAATTTTAGAGCCAAAGAGGATATCCTAACAAAGGCGCTGAGCCAAGAAACCTTACAATTCCAAGGCAACCCGATCCAGCTCATGCAGGACCTGTCCCGCCGCACTCTCCAGAAGCGCAGAGCCCTCAGACCACTATTGGAGGTGCTCCACAGAAGCGATATCCCATACTCATGGGGCTTCCCGTTCCGCCTCCAGGTTCGCAGGGACGGTCAGTCACTCTCGGTCTCACACCCGAGGGCACATCCCCGTGTTCCTGGAGAGTCTAGGGATCCCTTCCTCTGGAATCTGCATCACGGAGTGGCCCAGCACACAGGGGGGAGGAGCCGAGACCCGAACCCCCAGAGAGCGACGACCACGGTATCAAACAAGGGGGGGGGCAGGGGGCCTGGGAGGAAGGATCCCGGCCATACCAGAAGAAGCTGACTCCCACACAACCCCCGCAATGGCACACACCGGCCGATCTGGCAGAGGCCACTGCCCCAGGGGGCCCCCACTTAATGGACTACTTTAATTTGCCCATCCATTTTAACCCATCAATTTGCCTGTCAATTAGCCTTCAATAGTGCCTTTATTCTACCTCTCAATCTGCCTATTCCCTCACCCATCAAATTACCGACTAGGGGTGCTTCACATTGCGACTTTGTCGGATTCGGGGCTGTCCGTTGTAAAACGGACAGCCGCAGATCCGATTTGACCCCCCAGGTTGTCCTGTGGGGGTCGGGCCGGGTTTGGCCTGGGTGGCGCCCGGTTTCGCAGGACCCAATTTGCATCCGGTTATCTGCTGGGCCCGGGGTCGGAGTCCGCTCCGACCTTGGGCACAGAGGCGGGTCGGGTCCTGCGGAGTCGGGCGGCGGTGGGGCCAGGCCCGGCCCGTGGCCTCTAGCATGGGGGTTATTTTATTTTTGCTTTGCACGAGCGCTTTTCTCGGCATACTAGCCTAAGCGGAGAGGCGCAAAAGAGACCCCATATGGATATGCGGGTGCATCTACACACAGCGTGCTTTAACATGTTACTTCTGCAGGGAAGACGCCCATCTGGTTTAGCGGGTCGCTACGCGCTGCAGAGTCGGATGCGGGGAATGCTGGGGTCGGTGGGGACTTTTATGCTTGCCTGCCCGCCGCGTGCTCGGGGGCCTTGCTGCTCCTGGCAGCTGGGCGATAGGCGAGTGGGGGGTTGCTGCTGTTTCGGGCACGCTCGGCGTCCCATACAAACAATTTTACGGGGTGTAGGGCGCTGCGGGATCAGGTGGGGCTGCGGCGGAGGTCACAGAGGGGGGTCTACCTCCACCCTGTGGCGTCAGTGCCGACACGTTCCCGCTGGGGTTGCGCATGGGCTGAACAGCGAGGCGTAGTCCCACGGCTACTACGCTGGCAGGGGGGGGGCGCGCGTCAAAAAGCGTAAGGAACAAACATATCCGCGCCCTTGTGTTGTTTTTTTTTTTTTTTTTTTCTTTTCCTCTCTCCCTCCCTCTGCGGGCGTACGCTTGAAAACACAGCCGGGAACGGCGCTGCGTGCAAACAGCAAAAATGAAAGCCCACTCGCATTGCTGTCAAACGGAGACGCTGATGCGCGTTGGGGGCAAAAGCGCGCACGGAGGCGCTCGAAGAGTACGCAGAATGTGAACAAGGCCTTAATGTGCCTTTTAATTTGCCTTTTGATTTACCTGTGGATTTGCCTTTTGATTTGCCTCTTAACGTGCCTTTTTGACTTGGGTCGGTCTCGCGTTGGGGGGCGGACCCGACCTGGGGCTGTCGGGGTGGACCTGGCGGTCCGGATCGGATCAGCGCACAGGGCCGGGGGGCCAATATGTCCTCCGACCCGTTGTGCTACCGCACACGGCTGCCGCCGCTGGTGCATCCGGGCCACGGTCCTGAGTCGGCGGGCCGCAGGTGCCCGATTCCCGGGCCGCCCCGGACCGGTGCAATCCGGCCCCATAGGCTCCCACATTAGGGAGCGCCGGGTTGCCCCGGGTCCGGGAGGACTTGGGCGAACCCAGGAACGGGCAGTTGGAGGGGGTATTCCCCTCCCAGGCGCAGGAGCACTGCAATCGGCGTTTCTGCGTCCGGGGGGGAGGGCTCTGAACTCTCCCGCTTTGTCCTGGACGGGTGGAGGCTGGGTGGCAGAGGGCTGCCGCCCGGCTTCTATCCGGCCCCATAGTGCGTGGGGGGGGCCAAAATCCGGTCCGGGGCTGTCCGGTTTGCACGGGCGTCCCCGGTCGGGTCTGCCCCACGGGACCGGCCATACCTGTTAATGTGCCTCCTAATCTGCCTGTTAATCTGTCTGTTAATATGCCTGCTATTTCTCTGCTTAATGTGCCTCTTAACCTACCTGTAAATTTGCCTGTTAGTGCCTTCTCAACTTGCCCCCTACCTTGCCCCTTAATCTGCCTTTAACTTGCCACTAAACCTGTCCTTTAATTTAATGTGGCCCACAAGCTGTCTCCCAACTTACCATTCAGGGGTGGGGAAGCACTGGCGCGTATCCCTTTCCCCCTCCCTCTTTTGCGGTTGTCCAGGTTACAGAAAGCTGGACACCCACGGAAGAGCTCCAAGACACCAAACAACATTGCTCAAACTGTGGTGCGATAAAACCACGCATTGCAGATGCCCTGGCCCCGTGCCCACACCCTAACCCACCCCCTAAACTGCGCGGAAAACCAGCCGCCAACTAAGCCCCGCAACACGGGAGAGATCGGGCTGCCAAACCCCTTTCCCTTCCCACACCTGACACACCACTACATGGCACAACCTCAGCAGTCACTGTTAATTAGCCACCGTGATATCACCACAACATGAGACCCCGGCGTGGGGAGACTCCACTCCGCTAGGAAAGGCTAACTGCCCCAAAGGGGAGCCGCACTCTGCTGGCAGGTGCGGCAGTTCCAAGAGCGACCCCACCCACACCGCTGACTCCACGTTCGGAGTTGGCACCCTGCCCCGCGAAACTCCACCACCCCATCACCCCTTCCCGACCTCACCCCCCCACACTCTCCCACACACACTCCCACCTCCACTCCCACATCCGGGTCCCATGGCGACACAACGGGGGGCCTCGGCCCAGCCACCGAGCCTAGCTACTCATAGAAGGACCAAGGAGTCCCCCAACAGCAAGGCCACCCTAAACATTGGAACCCTCAACGCAAGAGGACTCAATACCCCCCAAAAACGCTCCCAAATCCTCTATGACATGAACAGAAGGCGGACCCAGCTCGTACTACTACAGGAGACACACTTTAAAACAGGGTCCATACCCAACCTAAACAATAAACACTACCCGACATGGCTACACAGCACCAACCCTGACTCCAGATCGAGGGGAGTATCAATCGCGATACACAAAAACCTGTCCCACACAGTTCTCGACTCCCAGATCGACCCAGGGGGGAGATACGTGTTCCTCAAACTACGAGTGACCAACACTAAACTATAATCTCCTAACAGGCAAACGGTTGGTCGGCAACCCCGAGATTGCCTTGCTGTCAGTATACCCTGGGTCAGTAAAGAACATTAAAAGGGATACACTATGCTTCTACATGTCGGCCGCTCGCTCAATCATCCCACATACTGGAAACCACCAGAAAAGCCGCCCATAGCTGACTGGTGCACGGAAATGCTGGACATCTGTCGAATGGAGGAGCTGGCGGCTGACAGCACCGGCTCGACGGACAGATACAATACCACCTGGATGGAGTGGATCTTGTTTAAGGATTCTCCCAATTTCAGCAAACTATTCCTATAGCAACATTGAGCCTAGGCCACACTACACTGGTTGGAGATGCAAGGGACCCGGATGCCCCCCACCAACCCCCCCTCTCCCCCAATGTCCCTCCACCCAGTGATACACCCATCCCCGAACCCCATATACCCCCACCATTCCCCACTCCTCATACTCCTATGTTTCCCCTTGCCTCACTTTAACTTTCTCTTGTTTATTTTATTTCATATTCCGATTTCCTTTTTTTGTTTCTCCCTCCTTCTCCTGAACACCATACCCGCCACCGCCCCACACTCCCCCACCTCCACTGGCCCTTTCGACCCACTCAAGGAAACAAGGCAGAGTACCAATACTCTAGCCACACCTGCAACCCCCGGCCGCCCGTGACCTGGGGATTTTCCAGAACCAAATAGGAGCCCCCACAGACTGCTCCTCCCGGGACCAGCTGACCCAATAGAATACCCCCGAGGTTCAACGGCCACAGGGCGCCAACGATAACCTTCAAATCTTAGGACCCTCGTATACCTACTCCCCCTTCCCCCCTGTCCCACACGGTACTTCCCCTTCCCCTCCCTCACCCCAACAACATATCCCTGAAGGAGTTATAGATTTTCCCAGTGTCACAAATGCATACCAACTTACTCTACATATGGTCAATGATTTTTCCCATTGTTATAAATGTATGCCAGATTCCACTCTATATTGACATTGTGTAACATGTAAACATGCATAAGATGTACAACTCTTTCTAATAAAAATTGATTGGATATAAAGATGGACATTCTCCCGAAGCTTTTATATCTTTTCCAGACCCTCCCGATTGCGGTTCCCAGAGCCTTTAAGTCTCTGAGGTCACTTTGCAGAGATTTCGTTTGGGGCACTTCTAAATCGCGTCTGGCGCATGACATACTGACTCGAACTAAAGGAGACGGGGGGATGGGTCTGCCCAATTTCCGCCTATATCATGCAGCGGCCACTCTGACGAGGATTGTGGACTGGTTCCATGGGACCTCTTCTCGACAATGGGTGAGTCTAGAGGAGACTATTCTGGAATGGCCACTGACAGCATTGCCGTGGATCCCAAAAAATAAGCGTCCACCTAGTGTGCTCCTGTCTATATTGACGAGTGATACGTTGCGGCTGTGGGACAGAGTGAAGGAGTGTGCGGAACTAACTTCGTCCCCTGACCAATGACCCCCATTGCTTGGCAACCCCGACTTCCCTCCGGCAGTACACGCCTCTAAGTTCCTGTTATGGAAATCTGACTCAAAAACTAGGCTAGCTCAGGTCTTATTGGACCTTTCATTCCAGAGCGGACCTTTGCTCCTTGGACCTGGAGGGATCAGTTCCCTGGTACCAATATATGCAGCTGAGGTATTTTATCTCATACCTCTCTCCGCTCTCTGTCTTATTGATGGAGACTACGGGATTCGAGTCTCTCTTGTTGCAAAGCCCGGCCCCCTTCCATACGCTTTCTCGTATATATGTTTTGCTGGCACCGGGTGGAGATTTTGGATCCTTGTGGTTTGTCAAGGAATGGGAACGAGATTTGGATGCTACCTTCTCGACTCAGGATTGGCAAAAGATATTCTTGTGCACACATAAGATGGCAATGGCATGTAAAAACCAGGAGACAAATTATAAATTGGTCTCCAGGTGGTATTGATGTCCTCAAACAATTCACAAGTTTTTTCCGATGGTTTCGGATCAATGTTGGAGATGTGGACCGGAAATTGGATCATTCTTGCATGTCTGGTGGCAGTGTCCCGCTATCGCCCGACTGTGGAGTAAGGTGTTTGAGATATATGGACACATTACGGATGAAGCCATACCCTGTTCTCCACAAATCGGACTGCTCTCGATAATACCGGGATCTCCCAAAACCATAAAGAGAGACCTGCTCCGACACTGTCTTATGGCTGTGCGGACCATAATCCCGAGGAAGTGGAAATCTCAATCCTCTCCGACTATCCTTGAATGGGTGAAGGAGATGGACTTCCTATGCAGGATGGAAAGACTTTCGGCACACACTGGTGTCGTGACCTCCAAATTCTATTGTACATGGACGGTTAATGTTTAAAGAAACCCCTGAATTTACTGAGCTCTTGTTATAGTACTCCTTAGGGTTGACTAACAATATATTTTATCCGAAACCTGACCGTAACCTGACATCTCGGATTACTGCTCTCTAACCGCCCTTCTCTTGTTACATCTTATCCCCACCCATTTCTGGTCTCTTTCCCTCTTTCTCTATTCTTTCTGTCCTATACTCTCTTTTGTGTGCGTTGGACCTCTCTCTACTAGGTCCCTTTACAAGTTTCTCAGGCCTTTATAGTTGGGAAGCTACTTGTTCCTTGTCCCGGTAACGGGATCAAGGGTTGATACATGTACAGGGCGACAAGAAGATGTGAACTTATGATCATTTCCGTTTGTTAACTCTTCTTTTTGAGAATTACTTTCTATTCGGTGTATTTGACACGCTAGTATTGATACCAGCGATGGACTTCCCCTGTTAATTCTCTGTTTTGACTAACTGCAACTGGTCTATGAGATCATATAACGACTCTTCATTATTGATTGTTACTGTTTATGTGTTATATACCAATAAAACAGATTTGTTGAGAAATAAGCTTACATGGATGGTCATCAGACAGTCTGTGTAGACCTTTTTGGTTCGGAGACAGAACACCTAGATTCATCCACAGACTCTCTTCCTGTACAACGCAGTCTAGGGCTCAATTGGGACTTTAAGTCTGATGGTTTCACGTTTCAAGTCAACCTAGCATGTAAAGCACCTTGGAATATAATGGTGCTATATAAATAAATAATTAATAACCTAGAGCAAAAACCCTTCAAACGACGAGGCGTCTTGTCCACAATCAACAGTCTATATGACCCGCTCGCATTTGCTCCACCAGTGATCATCCAAGGTAAGACCTTGCTACAAGAGTTAATTGTAAACTTGGTTGATTGGGACACTCCACTTTCTCCTGGGAAAGAAGTTTCGTGGGTGACCTGGAGGGACTCTCTAAAGATGTTATCTGACCTGCATATACCCAGGCCGTACACGTATATCTCCTCAGAGTTAAGTTCTCTCTAGGAAGCTGTGTGTATTTATTGACAGCACTTGGCTAGTCGGACCTGCACTTCCGTATCAACCAGTAGCCATTGCTCATGAGTCTCTCACAACCGTCATAGCTAAGACGGTAGCCATTATGAACGCTAGACCACTGGTTCCTATATCCATTGATCCAAAGATCCTTATGACCCATCTCTGCTCGCTCCTTCAACTCTCCTCACCCAGAAGTTTAATGTGAGCACGCCGACTTCCGGAGAGTCTAATACTAAAGATTTGTACAAATCCCAATGAAAGAGAGTTCAAATCCTACACCTGTTTCTGAAGTTATTCCACTGCTCTACTTGAAGTTTATGTGGCATCCTCCGGATACCAGATGGGGAGTGTCATTACATTGCTTGTGACAATATTCAGTTGCTGTTCAGTGATAACTTATCTAAGAGTGCCATCTGTTGACAATTTTTCCTTATTACATGGCCTGAGGAAGTGGCTTTGTGCCACGAAACACGTGTAGGCAAAATAAACAGAGTGGGTGATTTACTCTGTTTTTATCTTTGTGGTCAGCGCGGCATTTGATTCCAGCTCTTTATCACTGTTTTCTGGATTCTTCAATTCTCAGCTGGGAGCCTGCAGCGACCTCCTGTGTGCTTTTATTGTAGTTGTGACACTCACAACTACATCAGGTGAGTTTAACCATTTGGGGTCTGAGGGACCTGTATAATAGCGGTATTACTCTATGTGCACTTCCTTTCTCTTTTAATTTATATTATTTTTACTGTGCAGTCTAATTTTGGCTCCTGAAGGCCAATGTATTCCCATAAGGCCTTGCTCTAGGCTCTGCCCCTTCTCTCCAGAAGCCATTACAACCTCATACATGCTGACATCCTGGTATGCTGATCCCGCTCTCTCTGGATTTTAGCTCATCTGATGGTTTTCCTCTACATAGCACAGTCGGTGAGTTTATAATATGCTAGACCCCATCTACATAGTAACATAGTTTTTAAGGTTGAAGGAAGACTTTAAGTCCATCTAGTTCAACCCATAGCCTAACATGTTGATCCAGAGGAAGGCAAAAAAAAAAAAAACATGTGGCAACAATAAGCTCCACATTGGGGGAAAAAAATTCCTTCCTGACTCCAGATACGGCAATTTGACTAATTCCCTGGATCAACGCCCTATCAAAGAATCTAGTATATATAACCGTTAATTTTATAGTTTTCAAGAAAGGCATCCAGGCCCTTCTTAAATGTTCGTTGTGAGTCACTCATCACAAATCATGTGGCAGAGAGTTCCATAGTCTCACTGCTCTTACAGTAAAGAATCCACGTCTGTGATTATGATTAAACCTTCTTTCCTCCAGACATAGAGGATGCCCTCTTGTCCCCATCTCAGGCCTAAGAGTAAAGAGATCATTAGAAAGGTCTCTGTACTGTCCCCTCATATATTTATACATTATTATAAGATCACTCCTAAGCCTTCGTTTTTCCAAGCTAAATAACCCCAAGTTTAATAACCTGTCTTGGTACTGCAGACCCCTCAGTCCTCTCATGACTTTGGTCGCTCTTCTCTGGACCCGTTCTAGTTCAGCTATATCTTTCTTATACACCGGAGACCAGAATTGTACACAGTATTCTAAGTGTGGTCGCACTAGTGACTTGTATAGAGGTAAAATTATGTTCTCCTCATGAGCATCTATGCCTCTTTTAATGCATCCCATTATTTTATTTGCCTTTGCAGCAGCTGCCTGACACTGGCCACTAAATGTGAGTTTGTCATCTACCCATACACTCAGGTCAGTGATAGTTTTGCCCAGTGTTTTACAATTAAGCACAGAATTCTACCTTTTGTTTCCTCTGCCCAAGTGCATGACCTTACATTTATCCCCATTAAAGCTCATTTGCCATTTATCAGCCCAAGCTTCTAGTTTACATAAATCCTCCTGTAATATAAAGTTGTCCTCCTCTGTATTGATAACCCTGCAGAGTTTAGTGTCATCTGCAAATATTGAGATTCTACTCTGTATGCCCCCTACAAGCTCTTTAATAAATATATTAAAAAGAAGCGGGCCCAACACTGACCCCTGTGGTACCCCACTGTTAACTGTGACCCATTCTGAGTGTGTTCCATTAATGACCACCCTTTGTTTCCTATCACTAAGCCAGTTCTTAACCCATTTACACATATTTTCCCCTATCCCCATTGCCCTCATTTTATGTATCAACCTTTTGTGTGGCACCGTATCAAAAGCTTTTGAAAAGTCCATATACACCACATCCACTGCATTTCTTTGGTCCAGTCCAGAACTTCTTCATAGAAGCTTATCAGATTAGTTTGACAGGAACGGTCCCTCATAAAACCATGTTGATATTGGGTCATGAGGTTATTTTTCTTCAGATACTCCAGTATAGCATCTCTTAGAAAACCCTCTAGGATTTTACCCACAGTAGAGGTTAAGCTTACTGGCCTATAATTTCCAAGTTCAGTTTTTGTTCCCTTTTTGAATATTGGCACCACATTTGCTATACGCCAGTCCTGTGGTACAGACCCTGTTATTATGGAATCTTTATATATTAAAAATAATGGTCTATCTATGACAGTACTTAATTCCTGCAGCACTCTTGGGTGTATCCCATCCAGATTCGGGGATTAGTCAATTTTAGTGATTTTTAGACTATGCCGTACTTCCTGATGGGTTAAGCAGGTGACATTTAATTGAGAGTTTTTGTTATCACTGATCATATTGCCTGTCATGGGATTTTTTATAAAATATTTTTATTGAGTTTTCATTTTTAATAACAAGGAAAAGAAGAAAAACAATCCAACCCCCATACCCCCCCAGCCATCAATAGTTACAGCGAAAATACATCCAACAATCTCCCAAGACATACAAGGTCGGACATTGATTATAATCGATATTCAATACCAAAACTACACCATAGTCACATCTCCTAACAGTCATAAGAAATGAAATGGAAAAAGTGTTATGCCTGCCCCGAGTCGCCTGGAGCAAGGGATACCCGTAGCCTTCCCAAGGACCCTTGTAACTCCTCCAGCAGATACCAGGACGATTGCACAAACGGTAGGACTACTGAGTGCAGTTCTGCTGACGATAGCTTGGTGGTTATGAACCCTCTCCAAGTCTCAAAAAACTTCCCCGTCAAAGCGTCTTTATCCCTTGCCGCTTCCAGGCATTCCACGTGCATTACTGCCTTCAATTCGTTGAGTATACCAGTCACTGTCATGGGATTTTCTTGTGTAAATACTGTTAAAAAAAAGTCATTTAGCATATTGGCTTTTTCCTCATCCTCATCCACCATTTCACCCAGATTATTTTCAAAGAGGCCAACACGATACTTTATTAGTTTCTTGCTATTTATGTAGTTAAATATTTTGGGATTATTTTTACTTTCTCTGGCAATGAGTCTCTCTGTCTCAATCTTTGCTGCCTTGATTTGCTTTTTACAGATGTTATTTAATTTTCTGTATTTATTTAACACTTCATCACTACCTACTTGCTTTAATTTCCTAAATGCTTTCTTTTTGTCACGTATTGCACCTCTTACCGCTTTATTTAGCCATAGTGGTTTCCTCCTATTTCTAGCATGCTTATTCCCATAGGGTATACAGTTAGGGCCAGAAATATTTGGACAGTGACACAAGTTTTGTTATTTTAGCTGTTTACAAAAACATGTTCAGAAATACAATTATATATATAATATGGGCTGAAAGTGCACACTCCCAGCTGCAATATGAGAGTTTCCACATCCAAATCGGAGAAAGGGTTTAGGAATCATAGCTCTGTAATGCATAGCCTCCTCTTTTTCAAGGGACCAAAAGTAATTGGACAATGGACTCTAAGGGCTGCAATTAACTCTGAAGGCGTCTCCCTCGTTAACCTGTAATCAATGAAGTAGTTAAAAGGTCAGGGGTGGATTCCAGGTGTGTGGTTTTGCATTTGGAAGCTGTTGCTGTGACCAGACAACATGCGGTCAAAGGAACTCTCAATTGAGGTGAAGCAGAACATCCTGAGGCTGAATAAAAAGAAAAATCCATCAGAGAGATAGCAGACATGCTTGGAGTAGCAAAATCAACAGTTGGGTACATTCTGAGAAAAAAGGAATTGACTGGTGAGCTTGGCAACTCTAAAAGGCCTGGGCGTCCATGGATGACAACAGTGGTGGATGATCGCCGCATACTTTATTTGGTGAAGAAGAACCCGTTCACAACATCAACTGAAGTCCAGAACACTCTCAGTGAAGTAGGTGTATCTGTCTCTAAGTCAACAGTAAAGAGAAGACTCCATGACAGTAAATACAAAGGGTTCACATCTAGATGCAAACCATTCATCAATTCCAAAAATAGACAGGCCAGAGTTAAATTTGCTGAAAAACACCTCAAGAAGCCAGCTCAGTTCTGGAAAAGTATTCTATGGACAGATGAGACAAAGATCAATATGTACCAGAATGATGGGAAGAAAAAAGTTTGGAGAAGAAAGGGAATGGCACATGATCCAAGGCACACCATATCCTCTGTAAAACATGGTGGAGGCAACGTGATGGCATGGGCATGCATGGCTTTCAATGGCACTGGGTCACTTGTGTTTATTGATGACATAACAGCAGACAAGAGTAGCCGGATGAATTCTGAAGTGTACCGGGATATACTTTCAGCCCAGATTCAGCCAAATGCTGCAAAGTTGATTGGACGGCGCTTCATAGTACAGATGGACAATGACCCCAAGCATACAGCCAAAGCTACCCAGGAGTTCATGAGTACAAAAAAGTGGAACATTCTGCAATGGCCAAGTCAATCACCAGATCTTAACCCAATTAAGCATGCATTTCACTTGCTCAAATCCAGACTTTAGACGGAAAGACCCACAAACAAGCAAGACCTGAAGGCTGCGGCTGTAAAGGCCTGGCAAAGCATTAAGAAGGAGGAAACCCAGCGTTTGGTGATGTCCATGGGTTCCAGACTTAAGGCAGTGATTGCCTCCAAAGGATTCGCAACAAAATATTGAAAATAAAAATATTTTGTTTGGGTTATGTTTATTTGTCCAATTACTTTTGACCTCCTAAAATGTGGAGTGTTTGTAAAGAAATGTGTACAATTCCTACATTTTCTATCAGATATTTTTGTTCAACCCTTCAAATTAAACGTTACAATCTGCACTTGAATTCTGTTGTAGAGGTTTCATTTCAAATCCAATGTGGTGGCATGCAGAGCCCAACTCGCGAAAATTGTGTCACTGTCCAAATATTTCTGGCCCTAACCGTATATTGTGCCCAGGTTCTATTCAGGATGCTAATAAACGTCTCCCATTTGCTTTGTGTATTTTTATGTCTCAGGACATTGTCCCAGTTTATTGCACTAAGATCATCTCTCAACCATTGGAAATTTGCCTTCCTGAAGTTTAGTGTCCTTGTAGCCCCTCTACTACACATCTTATTAAGGGATACCTGAAAACATATTATTTTATGATCACTATTACCCAAGTGATCTCCAACCCATAAATGTGATATGCAATCTGGCCAGTTGGTTAATATTAGGTCCAGCAGTGCCCCCCTTCTTGTTGGGTCCTGAACCAGTTGTGAAAGATAATTGTCTCTCATAGTTGTCAAAAACCTATTACCTTTGCTGGAACTGCAGGTTTCTGTTCCCCAATGTATTTCAGGGTAGTTGAAGTCCCCCATAATAATGACTTCTCCCTGAGTCGCTGCTTCATCTATTTGCTTTATAAGGATATTCTCCTCCTCTTCCATTATTGTTGGAGACTTATAACAAACCCTTATCAGTAATTTATTATTTTTCCCCCTCCCCTCATCTCCACCCACAGGGACTCTACATTTTCATTAGATTCACCTATATTATCACGCAGGATGGGTTTTAAGGATGATTTTACGTATAAACAGACACCTCCCCCTCGCTTATTTGTACGGTCATTTCTGAACAGACTATAGCCCTGTAAATTAACAGCCCAGTCATTGCTCTCGTCCAGCCATGTCTCGGATATCCCCACCATGTCATAATTATTTTCCAACAAAATCAATTCTAATTCCTCCATTTTGTTGGTGAAGCTTCTCGCATTCGTGTACATGCACTTTATGCATCTCTCTTGACCTCTATTCCTTCCTACTATATTGACTGTTCTAACCCCACCCCCCATGCCACCCCCAATTTTATTACTTGTGCCCAGGTTACTATTTACACTATGTTCCCCTCCTGTACAATGAACACCCTCCCCCCCAATCCCTAGTTTAAACACTCCTCCAACCTTCTAGCCATTTTTTCCCCCAGAACAGCTGCACCCTCCCCATTGAGGTGCCTAGCATAGAACCTGTAGCCAACAGAGAAGTCGGTCCAGTTCTCCAGGAACCCAAACCCCTCCTTCCTACACCAATTCCTGAGCCACTTATTTATCTCCCTAATCTCCTGTTGCCTCTCTGGTGTGGCACATGGTACAGGCAGTATTTCAGAGAATACTACCTTGGAGGTCCTTGCCTTAAGCTTGTAGCCTAATTCTCTGAAATCATCTTTAAGGACCTTCCACCTACCTCTAACTTTGTCATTTGTGCCAATGTGCACTGAAAGAAAGTCCTTGTCTGTTAGTTACCAAAGTCTGAGAAAACTCTGTAGACAAGTCTTCTAGAGCAAGGGCTGGGTTTATTATAGAGAATGTGACAAAACAGATAGGATACAAGATACAAAGCATGATGACACACGCAGGTGTCCAGACTCAAGATGGTATCACGATTCTAGCATTGCAGTCTGGCCCCGAGCTATATCATGAGGTCTTTTTTATACATTGCTAAAACTAGGAGGCTACCTTTTGAAAAACAGGCGTTAAAGGTGACTTCATAGAGGCGTGTGTATGTCAGAACAAAGAGAAAGCAAAAGTTCAGTATGAGAATATCACTACTAATTACATTACAAGCTATACATCTGTATTCAGCTTATCTATGATCATTAATCTCATCATGGCTCTTGGAAGATACACCTAACTCTTAAAATATTGACAGATAATAAGTTCTGTTTCAAATTACCTGGATTACTGTTTTACCGATCTCCCTACATCTCACCATGAAAAATAACAAAAAATACACAATATACTCTTCATAAGCTTCGGAGTGCATAGAACAGATCTAATTAGTTTCTCTCTGATGGCTAATCACTCTGAGATCATTTTTAATATTATTTTTGGTCTTCTTTTCTAAAAGCCCTGTATACTCAATATCAACTACATACAAAATGGCTGTTCAGAACAACATGGCAGCTTTTCTCTAACATGCACCATGACCGCTGGGTCCTCACCAGCCCCTCCCAGTAATCTGTCAACCCGATCAGTGATGTGCCGGACTCGAGTGCCAGGTAGGCAGCACACTGTTCGACGATCCCTGTCTTTGTGACAGATTGCCCTATCTGTTCCCCTAATAAGTCTAAATGTATAATGTAGCTACAATGCTGTACATAGTTTTTCTGCCATTATACCTATTGTGTATTCGTCATATTGTGCAATCACATTGCGCGTCCTGTAACAAATCTAATGCTATGTATCTCAGATATGCTGTATGTTGTTTTGAGAATTTCTATTTGTTTTTCTAGTTTTACACTTATCCTATCAATAAAAGTTGAAAAAGACACCTGCGTCACGTCAATGCATCGATGGGAAAGAGTTTAACTGTCTGTCAACTCGTTCTTCAGGAGTACAGAGCGAGGGTGCCAGAACACCTCATACCAGCATTTTTCAATGAATGGCAGCCGAACAAAAATTTTCCTAGGGTGTGGCAAACCCCATCTCACCTGTTGAGGGTTACTATGCCCAAACGTTGACCTGGAGGTCTGGCACATTGAAGTAGTTTGCTTCTATTGCGGTAGTCTGAAACCTTAGATCCAAGCGTGCCCTGTGAAGCCGGGAAACATCCAAGCCTAGGGTCTGTGGGAGAAGTCACCCTAGGTGAGAGCAAGTCCTCTTCATTCCTGAATCTCTGTCTCAATACCATGTTTCCCTGAAAATAGAACATCCCCAAAAATAGGAACAAGTAGGGGGTTGCAGAACTGCTGAATATAAAGCCTCCCCTGAAAATAAGACCTATCCAAATTTTTTTTTTTAAGCATGCCCACCTAACAGGGCATGCATCTGTGATCATACTGCACGGTATTTACTGTAGCCCACCCGCCACCATTGTCCCTGTGACTGCCACTGTATTTATTCCAGGTGTCGCTCTGAGCTCTCTCCTGCCATAGATGTACAGTAAGCCACTGGCCAATCAGAGGCCAGCAGCTAACATCAGCGCATGACGTTACAGACTGCTTGCCTCTGATTGGCCCGTGGCTTACGTACATCTACGGCAGGAGAGAGGTCAGAGCGGCACCCATAATAAATACAGTGGTGGACCGGTAAGAAAAGGTGTGTGTGTGTGTTTTTTTGCAGGTATCAAAGGAGATATTGGGGGCTGCATAAGGATGATGGGTTGCATGCGGGTTGCTAGGGGATGATAGGGATACTGGGGGCTGCATGGGGATGATTGGGATATTGGGAGCTACATGGGGATGATGGGGAGCATGGAAAAATAAGATATCCCCTGAAAATAAAACCTAGCACATCTTTGGGAGCAAAAATTAATATAAGAGCCTGTCTTATTTTCGGAGAAACAGAGTATCCTGATGTTCTGTCCAATTCACTGAGTCTGCCTTTCTGTACTCTAGTTCCACCAGGAACTTCATACAATAGGCTGTAGTAAATAGGTAAATTGCAATCCAACGACTTCAAGTGCCGATCACCATCTCGTCTGTGGATAGAAAAGCTCTGCCTGAACCCGTCCACTTCATCACCGAGCAAATGGAAGTTCGGGGAGGAATAGTGCACTGAGAAGATCTCCTTCTACGTGCTTCTTAACCTGTCTCATCCACTGCTGATGGGTCGTCCATGGCTTCAGATGCATGAGCCTGTCTTGAACTTGAAATTAGGAGACTCCAATGGGGACAGTCCCGTCACAAGAAGTGTCTGGTCCCTTTTAGCCCAACCTGTCCTCCCATGAGGCTATCCATCCTTCTGGGCCTACCATCCACTTACCGGTCCTACATCGATGTCTTCGATAAGAAGGACTCAAACTCTGCCGCAACATACACCGTATGATTGTCCTATCGATCTACTTCCTTTTTCCTTACTCAAGACATTTCGGAATACATCAAGGATAATCTGGAAAGGGATTTATCTGGAAATCCTCCTCTCCAGCCAAAAAGGAGTTCTTCTTTGTAAAGAAAAAGGACGGTAGTTGCCAGACTGTAGGGCTAGTAATAGTTAAAGAGGATCTGTCAGCAGGTTTTTGCTACCTCATCTGACACCAACATATTCTAGGCAAGGAGATTCTGAATCGAACGATGTATCACATAGGTTATTGGGTGCAGACACTATCAAAGACTTAAGTTTTAAGCATGTAGTTGAGCTGGGAGAGCAGCCTCTGCCCACCCCAGGCTCTCAAGAGAGATTGTGTATTGACTGTGAGGTCTCAATCACAGCAGAAGGTGTGTCTGACTGCACTGCTCATGAGTTTCTAGTCCTGTAAAGGCGTATAGATTAAAGAGGAGCAGTTGTTTCTTGTTTTTTAAGGCTCTGTTCACACAGTGTGTTTTCACTGCATTTTTGGGGTCAGGTTTTGCCTTGACTTTATGCTAAACTAATCCTGAGTTTTCGGTTACCAGCAAAACCTACGTGATCAGGGAAAATCTTTCCACATACAATGGTTTTTGTTCTCTGCAGAAAGTGTAAACGCCACAGGTTTTGCTGCGTTTTGAAAAAGAATGAGCATGTCAATGCTTTTCTGCATTTTTGGCATGATTCTATGGCCAAAACGCAGAAAAAAAACCGTGGGAAACCCGCAGCAGATAATGCCAAGAAATCTCGAGTTTGTAGAAACCTAGACAAACCCCTTAAGGTTTTGCTGCATTTTTTATTCAGCAGCAAAACATTACCTGTGTGAAAATAGCCTAACTCTCAGGGTACCTTTTACACGCCGCTACTGGCGGGTGGATACAACCGGATACATGCGAGAAATGTATCTTGCATCGGCAATATACCCCGTAGTAGCGGCGTGTGAAGACGGTAGTAGCCACCCAGCAGTAGCGGCACCTGTTTCCGAGCACTGCCCTGAAACAGGTGGCTACACAGCCGATTGTAGCGACCTGTATCGGCGTGTAAAGAAGCAACAGAAGGGATATCTGGACACCAGCCTATGTACCTGGCATGTAGCTGGGGCATGACACAGGCTCCGGGTTACCGCGCCCCATCAGCGATCATTGGAGGAAGCTCCTTCATTACGATTGGTAGTCGCTGCATAGGGAGGCATATTTAAGGAGCTGACCAGTCACACAACACAATTGCTCGAGCGTCATGTATTAATCAGCCTCCTGCGATGCCTGGCCAATCATGATGTTATTACTTTGTCCTATCAGCATACGGACGTCTCGTAATCCACAATTGTGGCACGCCTATGTGTTGTCCCTGCTGCACCAGGTCCGACCATATTAGCTTGTTGTAGCGGTGTGTAAATGAGGTAAGGTGCTCGGCAGAAGGTAACTTGAGACACCCGGCGGTGTATCTAGAGATAGATGTAACCTACTGTAGCGCACCTTGTTGCGGCTTGTAAAGATGGTGCGATTACCGTTTGCAACCGTTTGTGCGTGCTCGTGCACGTGAAGTAGCTGGTTGTATCCACCCGCCAGTAGCGGCGTGTAAAGGTACCCTTAAGGTACCTTTACACGCCGCTACAGAAGGTTGGAAACAACCGGGTGTCTCACGTGCACGAACACGTAACAACGGTTGCAAATGGTACCCGACACCGCCTTTACACGCCGCTACAAGGTGCTCTACAGAAGGTTTAAGCTATCTCTGGAGGCACTGCCGGGTGCTCAAGTTACCTTCTGTAGAGCACCTTACCTCATTTACACGCCGCTACAGAAGGTAATATGGGAGGACCTGGGGCAGCAGGGACAACAGCAGGGATTACGAGACGCTCGTACGATGATTGGACAATGCAATAACATCATGATTGGCCAGCCAGTGCAGGAAGGCTGGCTAATACATGATGCTATTGCAATTATGAAGTGTGACTGGTCAGCTCCTTAAATATGCCGCCTTACGCAGCGACAACCAATCGTAATGCAGGAGCTTCCACCAATGATCGCTGATGGGGCGCGGTATCCCGGAGGCTCTGTCACGCCCCGGGGATGTAACTAGGTGTTGAAAAAACCTTCCTGTTCCTCCTTTAGACGCCGCTACCATCGGGTTGAAACCAACCTGTTTTAGAGCACTGCTCTGAAACAGGTGCCGAAAGTGACGGGTGGCAACAAGCTAGTTTACACGCCGCTACTTCGGGTTGCTTTGACGGTGCAAGATACATTTGTCTCCGACACCCGGTTGTTTCCAACCTTCTGTAGCGGCGTGTAAAGGTACCATTAAGGTACCGTCACACGCCACAATCTCACCTGGAGATTGAAAGGTGATGTGTTGCCCTGTTGAAATCGCCGTGAAATTGCCTCACGGTTGCGGCGTGTCATTGGGCATTTCGCGGCGATAAATCGTCCATCGGCTGTCGCCTGATTCCTGAACAGTGCTTAGTAATCAGCCGCAATCGGCAAGGAGATATTTTCGTGTTTTGGCGTGTGGCAGGGCGATAGTGATGGAAACAGCGCTTTCTGTGATTTCCTGTAGGCGTGCCTCAGCGTGCTGTAGTCCGCGCCCCGTCTGAGATGATTGGTGTGGGCTACTGTGTTCCCATTGGCTGTCAGTTGACACCGCGCCATATTTGAAGAGCTGTCCATTCAGCACCACACACATCTGCTACACAACCGTCCGCAAAGTCAGTACAATTACGCACGCCATTGAATAGCGCAAGCTATGTTGTCCGCGTGTATTAAGTTGCGCTGTGTAGAGTATCATGCTACACATGACAGCTCAGATGTTGGGCTACACATCGTAGATGGGTGCCATGGGCCACACATTATAATCACCCTACGTGTGTGAATTTGGTGACGCTGCTGGGTACATTCTACTGCTCCCACTCCGCGGATGTCTACCTTGTTAGTGCTCTCAACCTTGTTTGGTGGTGCTAGTGTGCGTGGTGACGTCCTCACGTGTCTGCTCGTTCCTCAGTGCCTGCCCGGTGCCTGCTCCTCCCCTGCACATAGTACAACAGTCATGGCGGCCGCACAGCGCGCTGCCACAAGGGTTGTGGCAGAACTTGTCATCCTGATCGACTTGTGTGACCGGCATGACTACTAGTGCCAGCAGAGTCACCGCAACCCATGGCTGTGCGAGCAGAGTATCCTGCGCAAGATCCAGCGGGCCCTGCTCAGGAAAGTGGGTGTGGAGAGGACCCGCAAGCAGATCCAAAAAAAGGTTGCGGACCTGAAACACAAGTCCCCAGGGTGGATTGTGGACATTCGTGCCCGAATTGACAAGCTGTGTGGTGAGTATATGGCAATGCTAAACACACACATGCCAAACACTACCCAACCATCATGGGGCATTGTGTCATGGCACATAGTGTGACGTAAACCAGCATGTGGACCTGTCCCTAATGTGCATTTGCATGTTGGTCACACTGCAACATGAAGGTGCAGAATACACTCATATGTTTTTTTAATGCTGACGGCTATAATGGTCCTTGACCTGTGTGTGGCCGAACATAGGTGTGTAATGACAGCAAAGTTGACCACAATGCTAATTTGAAGGGCCACATCACACCTGGTAGCACATATGTGCGCACTCTGACACACAGCATTTTACAAGACATTGATCACAATCCGGAAAAGTGACTACAAGCTGACTGCTATGTGTTTGCCCCCATGGTGGCACCACCAGATGCTTACTGTCTGCTCTTGTGTTTCCTGTAAAAATCCATCCTCTGCTAATCCAAGGGTGTTTTACATCCCAAATATGTGCTCACTGGTGTTGTGGTCATGTCCAAAAACAGACTGGCCCCTAACCATAGGGTCGCTAAAGACCCAAACCTTTTAGGCTAGGCTTCACGCCCTAATGACATTGATACCAACACAGTATGTGTTTGCCCTATGTTGTGTTCCTTTTGTAAAATCGGTGTCTTGTCAATTTTGATATTATAGATGAGGAGGACTCCCCATCTGAGGAGGGCCGACTGTCCTCTACACCACCCGGACCCCCTCCCTTCCCCGGAGGGCTCAGGAAGTCCCTCACCAACCAGGACCCCTCCCACACCTTCCCTGGAGGGCCCAGGAAGTCCTGCACCCCCCCGGACCCCACCCTCACCTTCCCTGGAGGGCCCAGGAAATCCCGCACCCCCCGAGACCCCACCCTCACCTTCCCTGGAGGGCCCAGGAAGTCCCTCAACACCATGGAGCCCACCCTCAGGAGCAGCCACCCCTGGACCCGTGGGACCAGGGAGCTCGGTCCTCCTGCTCCAGAACCCAAACCCAGGCACAACCCCCCCCCCAAGCATCTGCAGCTCCCGTGCCCCACACAGTGACATGGAGCCTGCTGTAGTTGGGATTGGTGGTAAGTGTTGGCAATGGGCTCCAAGCTTTGTAATATACATGTTCGTGTGTGTCCCTGTCAGTATGTGAGTTATGATGTTGTTTTTTTTTCCTTTCTTTGTCAAGGGGCAAGAGATCGCGCTTTAGGATGGGCTGTCAGTGCATCACCAACTCCTCAAGATGATACCAGGATGGGGATCTGCAATGTAAGTGAAATCCTGACCAATGACGTACCCACCCACACCTACACATGTCACTGACTAATGGGCGTTATTTCCCATACAGGTGTACCAACTATTGCTGACCTGCTGCAGGCACACAGGGAGGCACAGCAGCACCTGGAGCGTGCCCACCGAGAAGGCCAGCAACATCTGGACCGGTTGGGTGCAATGATACTGTGCCTCCAGGCAGCCCAGTCCGCCATTGCCTCTACTCCACCATATCCCCCCCAATAATGTGGCCAATGGTCCTTGTATCTTGTTGTCCATGTTGGACCTGTTGTTTTTTTTTTTTTTTGAACCATCATTTTTATTGATTATTTTATACTGAGATAACATGGAGAAGATGATATCCATATACATGTAGATTAGGCTAAACACAGTTTAAAGTTAATGACATAAGAATGGTCCCAAGATCAATTTTGAAGAAGTGATCCCCCCCCCCCCCCCCCTTTAAATGCCTATCCGACTTAACTCGTGAATAACCAAGGTTTTGATTTAGGAACTACATCTTAATCTACCCAAGGTGCCTCCCAAATCCTCCAAAGCATACCACTCTGAATTTTTATAAGGTGTCATGAACTTCTCACTCTCAGAAGCCGAGAAAGTTTTAACTATGAATGGTTTCCATTTAAGAAAGAACTCTTTGGCCATTTTGGAAATATTTCTAAGTGTTTCCATAGACTCTAGAGTTAGCATTTTCTTGAGGATGTCTTGTACTAACTCAAGTTTTGGAATGGAATCATGAAGCCAGTGCTGTAGGAGTAGCCTTTTTGCCACTAGAGATATTGTGTGGAATAGAATGTGTGTCCGATTCCCAGTCCCAGTGTCTCGTGCATAATGGAATAACCAAAGCATCGGGTCATTTCTACTTTCATTAGGATATAATCCTAAGGCCATCTCTCTAACCCCCCTCCAGAATCTCTGTGTCTCCGAGCAAGACCATATCCCATGCTCCAGATCAGTCATGTGGGCTTTACATTTGGGACAGTGTACCCATCTTTCTCTATTAGCCGGTGATAACGGGATATTAAATCCGTTTATAGTCCCATGTAGGAGTCTGTACTGGGTATCTCTCCATTTTTCATTTATGATAAATTTTCTTACTGTTCTCCATCCTTCCAACATTTTTTGTATCAAGTCAGGGTCCTCAATATGTTTCCTCCACAGGGAGAATAATTTGTGAGTCACTGTCGGTCTGAGAGTATTTTGCAATTTACTATAAAGGCAGGATATAGGCAGGATATAGACAGTTCATTCAAACTTGTCCCTACCAGGTCATCCCATCCCGTACCGTCCAGCTCAGCCGAAACATCACACAGTCGGGACAGGAGATGGTGATGAATTTGCTAATACTGTAGCCAATGGGAACAGGAGGATAAAATTAGTCAAAATTTCTTTTCCAGTCTACTATCTCCTCTTCCGTACATGCATGAGGTCACCCACAGTCCTTATGCCTCTCTCTCTCCATGGACGGAACAGCAAGTTTTCTCGACCCTGAGGGAAGGCCGGGCTGGCCCAGGGGTTCAATTTCTTAGATATCTTCCATGAGAGATTCATTTTTTTTCTAACCACCTTCCAAGTCATCACCGTGTCCCTGCAGATAGACGTACATTTAATCCTGGGAGGTAGTTCCGATAGAGAGGAGTGCAAGAGAGCAGATAGCTCCCAAGGTTTCGAGAACTCGCCCTCCAGGCCCACGTCAGAAAACTTGGAAGTATTATTAATCCAGTCTAGAACATTTCTCATGACGCACGCCAGATTATAGCCCCTAACGACCCGCAGCCCCCCATCTTCTCTTGATTGCATTAAAGTGGCTAAATTTATTCTGGCTCTTTTACCCCTCCAAAGGAATTTAGAAAAGGCGACATTTAGTCTTTTAATATCAGCGTGTTTCAGTAACATGGGAATCGTTTCGAGCGGATAGAGCAGTCTTGCGAAGCTAATCATTTTGATAAGATGACAGCGACTCAACAACGACAGAGGCAAATTTTTCCAACCCTCCAACTCTTTTTCTATTTTTTCTATAATCGGGACAAAGTTTAATTTATAAATCAGTCCAGGTGTTCTTGCTAACTGAACACCTAGGTATTTCAAGCTGTCTTTAGCTATAGGTATCTCACATATCGTATCTCTAGACCTATTATGTGTTCCATCTTTGAGGAAAAGAATTTCGCATTTGTCTCTATTTAACCTTAGACCTGAAGATTTACCTATTTTTTCTATATCGTCTAGGATTGGCTGGAGATCCCTTTGTGGGTTTTGTAGAAACAAAATAATATTGTCAGTGAAGAGGGATAATTTAACTTCACCCTCCCCTACCTTAAGACTTTCATAAGGGTTCTGCATTGCTAAGTATAATGCTAATGGTTCAATCGCTAAGTTAAAAAGAAGGGGTGACAGCGGGCAGCCCTGACGAGTTCCCTTGTCTAGCCTGAATGTATCTGACAAGAACCCCGGAATGCTTATACAGGCCTTTGGATTATTGTAGAGAGACTGTAAAAATTGGCGAAAGGGGCCCACCAACCCAATGGAGTTTAGAACCTGATCCAGCCATGACCACTTCACATTATCAAATGCTTTCTCTGCATCGAGGGTGATCAAGGCTGGATCTCCTCCCTCACGAGATCCCTGGTGTCTCACCACGTCCAAAAGGAGCATTGCTCTCCTGATGTTCGTGACAGTGGAGCGACCTCTGACAAAACCCGCCTGATGCGGCAATATCAATCTGGGTAAGATCGTTGCCAGCCTTTCAGCCAAGATTTTTGAAAGAAGCTTCAAATCTTGATTTATAAGTGAAATTGGTCTGTAGCTGGCTGGATCTGACAGTGGTTTGCCAGGCTTTATGATCAGTTTTATATGGGCCATATTCATTCTTTCAGGGATTGGAGCACCTCGCATAATGGCATTGTACAATTCCATCAGTGCGGGAGAGATTTGTCCTCTTAATGTTTTGAAAAAGGCCCCATTAAAGCAGTCAGGGCCCGGGGCCTTGCCAGGATTCAATGTTTTAATTGCCGATTCAATTTAGTTAGCTGATATGGGCTCATTTAGATATTGTCTTTCGTCCTCTGTCCAGGTAAATTAATGGAGCTCATCCATTCCTCCCCAACTAACCCATGTACGCTTTTTTGCTCATATAACGAGGCATAGTGTTTCCCCAATATCTGGACAATTTTTTTAGGATCGGACCACAGCTTGCCATGTTTGTCACTGATTGTCAGTATAGGAGCGGCTGGTCTCCTGCCCCTCGCCAACCGTGCTAGTAGGCGTCCGGCCTTGTCTCCAAATCTATTTAAGTCAAGTTCTAGGTGGCTCCTATAGAGATCCTCTGTTCTGGCTGCCCAGGTGTCAAATGTTTTTTTTGCAGTCAGCCATTCCTCTTTATCTACCTCTGTCATTGTTTGCTTGAATAAAAGATACGTCTCACGGACTTTGGTGTTGGCTTTTAAGTAATTTTCTTTTGACTTTTTTTTTTCAGTCGAATTATGTAGGCCATGATATGACCAAGCAAGACTGCCTTCGCAGTTTCCCAAAACAATCCTGGAGAAGAGCGGTGTTCTGCATTGTTTGTGGAATATTCTAGCCACCATTCTTTAAGGAGTTTACCAAACTTTTCCTCTCTGGTTAGTGCATCAGGGAATATCCATAAATAGTTGGTTCCCTTTGGAAACACATCTTTAGTCTCAAGTAGCATCGGACTATGATCAGATATGACCATGTCCCCCACCTTCGACTCCAACACTCTCTGAAACAGCAAGATCGAGGTGAAAAACATATCTAGCCTTGACCAGGATTTATAGGCATGCGAGAAATGAATGTACTCCCGATCGAGGGGATGTAGCATGCGCCATGAATCAGCTAAATTACAGCTGGTAAGTAAATTCTCTAAAGGTTTCGGCCTGGAGGGGAATGGCCAGTCATCCCTAGAGGACCTCAAGAGATCACCACGCCTCCTCTCCTCAACTTCATTGAGCACCATGTTAAAGTCTCCTCCCAAAATTTTGTTGCACTCCTGATCCATCAGAAGACGGCTTGTCAAATTCTGGAAAAGGGGTTTTTGCGACGTATTTGGGGCATAAACATTGTACAGACTATAAATAACATCTTGTATCTGGATGGTCATTTGAAGTAGTCTTCCCTGTTTGTCAGATGTCGAAGTCAATACCGTATGGGCGAGTGATTTATTAAGTAACACCACCACTCCTACTTTTCTATCTATGGCACCGAAACCATAAACCTCCCCCACCCACAACTTCTTAAGTCTAAAATAATCGTTAGGTGTGAGGTGGGTCTCCTGGTCAAAGGCCACATCAGCTCCAAGTCTTTTGAGATGGCGGAGAACCATCATGCGTTTCACCAGGAGACCCTTAACTTTCCACGAGACCCACCTAACCATCTCCACGGCATGGGACTGGTTTCAAATGATAGGTGTGTGACGTGTGACGAAGATGCATACTGAATCGGAACCTGTTATCAGTAACTAGATAAATTATAGCATAAAAGAACATCAGGCATGGCATTAGTAATGAGGCATCTTTACCTCCCTCCCCCACCCAAACTTTCGCCCTCAACAACTCTCTCTCTCCTCATCTCTAAGTCTGAATGACTTCGCTTTTTTCCTCCCTGGCTGATGCATGGAATAGCCCGGCCCACCTCTCCAACTCCGATAACTATAATTATAAATAACATTGCTTGATAATATATTCCCAAATCCCATATATATGTATTAAAGATTTTTCCATATCCCGTCTAGGCAAAAAACAGGATTCTCATCATATATAAGACTAAGCAGAGGACTCGATTGGCCAGTACAGTCGACATAGAACATGAAACTATTAGAGCTCAAACAGTGGACAATAAACATGTCGAGTTATACCTCTCTCCCTCCTTTCCAACCATAGGCCATAAAAAGTGCCAATTGTAACAATTGTTCTTTGTTTTTCACTTCCCCCAATCCATGCTGAAGCATAATGAGAGGTCGAGACCCCTTCAACTGAGTCTGGGCGGCCTGTCTATGTCTGGACTGGAAAGGAAGGAAGAGTCAAATAGAAGAGGAAAGAGTAAAGGAAAAAAATAAATAAATAAAAAAATAAAAAAAAACATTTTCTTCTTTCCCTCTCCTGGACCCCACTCCTCGATCAGGAGCGCGATGAAACAGTAAGTTCAAGAGTTACTTGTGGGACTACGAGTAACGAAACTCCCCAGCAACTCAGGGCCTCCTCTTCAACACCTCCCCAAAAATATTTTGTCAACACGGATCCTTCTCCAGTCAGTTGGGTTGTCCTGTTTTTTTCCTGCTCCATCTGGTCGCGGTTTGGCGTTGTTGCCTCGGTGTCAAGGCTTCTCCTGGGAGCGATCTGACAGAGTCTCCGACCGTAGTCTATAAGATTTTGAGGTGATAGTGTCTCTGTCTGACCCCAGTTTGGGATCGGAGGCTCCATCCACAGCTCTGGGGCTATTAGAGCCCGATCCATTTCTACCAGGCGAATTATGTCCTTTTGTAATTGTCATTATTGCTTCCTCTGGATCAGTGAAGAACATCAGGGATCCATCTGGTGCTCTGAACCTTAAGGTAGTCGGATAATTAAGCTGAAAACGAATGTTCTTTTTAAACAAAGTGGTACAAGCTTCGCTGAAGGCCCTCCTTCGTCTGGTCACCTCTATGGAATAGTCAGCAATTACTAAGGCTTTGTGGCCCAGGATCATGAGGGGTCTTCTTTTGGCTTTATAGGCGCGTAAAATTTCCTCCTCGTCTCTGTGATTAAGATACTTGGCAATGGCATGCCGTGGTTTATCTGTATCTCTATCACGTGCAAACCCGTTACTCTCATTGTCCCGGGGTGAATCTCGAGGGGGGCCTATTCTATGGGTGCGTTCTGTCCTGTGTTAGTCCCAACTCCTTTGGTAGTTCAACTTCAAATATTTCCTCCAGTTGGTTAGGGGAGATGGATTCAGGGAGGCCAACAGTTTTCAAATTGCTTCTGCGGGTTCTATTTTCTATATCGTCTATCTTATTCATAGCATAAGCAGACTATTTCTGGAGATCATGCACTTGCTGTGCCAGCTCCAGCACTCTTTCCTCTGCAGCAGTGATTCTAGACTCTGCTTCATGTAGATGTTGTTCATGGCTTCCCAATTTGGATTGTAATTCCTCTGTGCTAGCAGCTACCAGCTCAGTGACTGCCTGTCTGAAGTCTTCAGCTAGGTGAGACGCCATTTCTTTGGCTAGAGTCTTATAATCTATCTGCTGTGCCCGGTTGTTATTAAACTTGCTCCTTCCTGCGGCCAGTGACCCTCAGAGTGCAGCCGCTGCTGTGGCCTCTCAGTCTCCTTCCATGGGGTCATCTCTTGTGGAGCTTCCACCTTTCCCCTGTGGTCCTAACTCCCCTTCACTCTCCGGAGTGGTCTGAGCGGTCAGTTCCTGTCTCACCTCGGGCGCCATTGTGCCTCTCCTGCTCTTTTACTCCGCTTCCTAGTCTGCACCTGTTACCTCAGTTTCTCCTCCTCTGGTGACATAACGGTTCATAGTGACCGCCGCTCCTCTCCTTCCGCCACTCATCTCGTGCGGTTTGAACGTCCCGGGGCCTATCGGAATCGGGTGGGAAGTGAGGCGGGCTCCGGAGCCCGTTAGCCGTGTCTGTCCATGGAGGCGCCGGAACCGGAAGTGACCTGTTGTTTTTGACTGTTGCCATGTTGGCACCCTTGTTTTTTAGGCCCCATTGGCCTCTTTTCTTATAGTATCCCACATTGGGAGAGTGGGCTGTATGGTTTGCCTACAACTAATCTGAAAAAACATAATTTACAAAAAAAGATAAGGAAACAATAAATGTGAGTGCAAACCAAAATACTGTCTGTTCTCTTGTCTCAACACACACACAGGGACACGTTTGGGAGGTGAAATTTGAATACACAACACATGGCTAAAGAATTTGCATAGGTGTGCAGTGTGACATGATAAAGATGTGACCATACAGTACCATTTCTACACGGATGAAGCCCTATTTTACATCAATGTCTCCAATATCACACCAACATTAACAAACACACAGACCCAAATATACTCGCCAATGTCGGCCACAGAAGACTTGCAATCTCTCAATACTCACACATGTCATCTAGGGATAGGCTCCTGTCTGCTACAATGACCCAACCCACTATGTTATTGTGGACATGAGGCCTCTCCTTCTGCCACACAAACATCACCATTACACCCACAACACACTCAACACACTACACACACAACCATACTGCTGAACCTGACACATATGTGGATGTAGGTATGGGAAATCAAAGACTGGTTTATTACCATAAAATTAAAATACCAACACACTTAGTTTTAGCTAAAAAATAAAAAACTCCAGTCCAGTGTAGTGCATTGCCTAGTAGCGTCTTGCTTCTTCGTCCTCTGCTGGATCAGACAATGGCTCCTCCCCCTCATCCCCGTACTCCCACACATTGGGGGCCCTTCTGTGCTGGAGTCTTCGTGGGGAACGTGGAGGATCCTGATTTTGGCGACCTCTAGCCATGGGTTGTTGGGGCGCAGGGGGCACTGGGGGTGTTTTCTTGGGGATAGCAATGTAACCACCCCATCTCAGCACCCCATCAATGCCTGCTTCCAGGACTCGAATGCTGGCCCTCTCGGCGATGGCACGTTGTTCCGGCTCCATGCAACACACCCACTCACTGGCCATGTGCCCGATTGAAGTGGCGGGGGTCCTCTCTCGGCCCAATAGGACCTGTTTTGCCCAGCAGCTCAGTGTTGGGTGGGGCAGGTGTGCGACGCCTTTGTATGCCTGAGCTGGGCATGGGCACTGCCCCCCACCAGTGGGCTCAGGCACCTGCTCCACCAAAGATGATGAGGGTGGAGCCTGGCCTGCGGCTGAGTCCTCTGCACTGGAGCCAGACTCACGAGGGGCCTGTAAACCATAGAAGAAGAAAGAAAGTCCCTAAAAGTGATACAACCTCCACAATACGTTTATCAATATTATCAAATTTATTTAATGAAAAAGGTTCACACCAAGAAAAAACACCCATATAATAAAACCATTTAAAAAGCTACATACAGCATATTACAATTCATATGAAAAAGGTTTTTCATAGAAACCTTCAACACCCTTTGCCAAGGCTGGCAACAGAGAGGTTGTACAATTCAAATAATAATATACAATAAAGCATGCACAGAGACCGGCTCCTCATAACCCCTTGTTCATATTGATTTAAGGTGTATACCACACAATCATAATATATGCAGTCAATTGCCCCAGATGAAAAAAGTAATATCCAACAGTGAGGTAAATAACCATTCAGTTTGACATAAAGGTATAACAGCATGATAATGAAGGGTTAATAGTATCTGAAAATCAGAGCAGTTTAACCACAACAGAGGTGAGGTAAATCAATTCAGGGGTAATTCTTGTGAGACCAATACAAGTACATGAATAAGGAGAGGGTTACATAGTCAAGTAACCTGTTTACCAGTTCCTGGAAGGCATAAGGGTGTGAGGGAAGGCGCTCCCCACGCGTATCGCTGCCTGCGCCTGGCAGCTTCGTCAGGGGAAGTGTCCATCCTAGTGTGGAATCAACTTTATAAAGCACCAGTCCTATCATGGCAATTATCCCCAGCTGGGTGCAGGAGGTGATCGGGTGGCCAGTCCGTCCCTCCTACATCCAGAATGCGCAAGCGCGAACGTGTTATTGCGCATGTCAGGCTCCTGGAACATGGGGGGGGGAGGGGGGGAGGAAAAAAGGGGGGGGGAATTTTTTTGGGAAAAATTTTTTTTGTATTACTGGAGAACAAAACCATATGGAATACCCGATTTTAAGGAACCCCAACACCGGGAAAGAGGGGGTAACAAGCAGTAGCATGGATCCAAAACAGATTATATGGAAAATGGAGAAGAAAACTACCCCAGGAGTACTTGTATTGGTCTCACAAGAATTACCCCTGAAATGATTTACCTCACCTCTGTATGGGTTAAACTGCTCTGATTTTCAGATACTATTAACCCTTCATTATCATGCTGTTATACCTTTATGTCAAACTGAATGGTTATTTACCTCACTGTTGGATATGACTTTTTTCATCTGGGGCAATTGACTGCATATATTATGATTGTGTGGTATACACCTTAAATCAATATGAACAAGGGGTTATGAGGAGCCGGTCTCTGTGCATGCTTTATTGTATATTATTATTTGAATTGTACAACCTCTCTGTTACCAGCCTTGGCAAAGGGTGTTGAAGGTTTCTTTGAAAAACCTTTTTCATATGAATTGTAATATGCTGTATGTAGCTTTTTAAATGGTTTTATTATATGGGTGTTTTTTCTTGGTGTGAACCTTTTTCATTAAATAAATTGATAATATTGATAAACGTATTGTGGAGGTTGTATCGCTTTTAGGGACTTTCTTTCTTCTTCTATAATTTACCCTGTATTGTCCCAGCGAATCCCCAATTTTTTACTTACTTATATTGGTGGTGCCCTCCCTCTTCACTCTCATATGGGCCTGTAAACCAAACATAGAAAAAACCAAATTAACAAGAGTAGCAATGTACTGCCATCAATTACTACAACCAACCACCCAGCACCAGATGACGCATATCTGAGAATGCCAAAGACCAAAATCAGTAGCAGGGTTGGAAACATAGATGAAGAACGGAGTAGACCAGTGCTCTGTACTCACCTGAGGCTCCAAATTGATATGCAAAGTGCCCCAACATAACACAGCACAATCTGTGCCAACAGCCACGAGCCAACACACAGCAGAACACACAGAAGAATGGTGAAAGTACAACACGATTGTGCCTTCTACATGTCCACCAACCCACACTTCAGTGCAACCACCAAGGTGTGGACAGGTAGAAAAACAACAATTACGCACCTCCTGTGATGGGGCAGGCTCTTGGCTGTGGCCGAAGATGGTTGGGCAAGGCGGCTGCTGCACTGTGTTGGGCGATAAGCCTCCTGGCCCAGGGTGAAGGTGAGGAGGACATAATATCACAGACGTGGCTTAGGGACCTCCTCAGCTCCAGCCCCGTACCGAGCCATCAACAGCTTTTTATGTTCTTTAGTGAACACGGTGCGCAGCCGCTTGATTTTTTTTTTTCCACAACCATCGGCACCGTCCAGGTCTTACTTTGGTCGAGCTGGTTTGGCAACTCGACAAGGTGCCCGTAAGCCACAGCCCTCGCCGGCCTGTTCTTATAGTCCGGCGACACAACCCGCCACAGGCATTCATGGTCCTGGTACATAGCTAGGAGGTCACGCACAAAATCAGGACTCTCAGCCATCTGCCAAAAAAAACCACATAGTGTGTTACCAAAACATATACATGTAGATATCAGATCACACCCTACTTTGTGTGGGCAATCCATGTCCAGCACTAGCAATGACAGGTGGTCTGGTAGTTAGCTTATGTATGCAGAAGCATTAATGGCCATTATATGTGTACACAGATGTGACATGCTGCACATGACACAGGGCATATATGGTTTGGGCCTGGGCAGGCAAATTTACAAAGCTGTATCATGTTGAAATGGCACACATGGCGTACAACACAAAATTTAGACACAGGAATGACCTCAGCACATATTTATGGAATGATGACATTGTCATGTTATTGGTGGCAAGGATCATTATGTGTGCAACAGGACAAGGAGGGGGTCAACGATGCATAGGCGTCGCTAACCACACATCTACATGACGCTACATGAAGCTGTACATAACCCGCCCATACATCTTGCAAAATATGGCTCGTGAAGCTGAAAGTAATATACCATACATAAGAAGCACAATAGCATATCCACCGACTTACAAACTCCGATAGACAATGGCGTCATGTATTAGCCAGCCTTCAAGAGCAGGCTGACCAATCGTAACGCAGTTGTGTTGTCCAATGAGCGTGTATGGGGCGCAGTGTAAACCACTGTGGCATGCCTATCTCCTCGCCGCGCTGAACATGTATGCCCACATTGCCTTTGAGATTGCGGCTTGTGAAAGCGGCAATGGAATGAAGCAAGATTGGTTCCTCTGTAGGTGAGGCAATTTCCGGAGCGACACATTGCCTTAGGTTCAAGGCAAAATTGCAGCGTGTGACGCCGCCATCGGCAATCTGAGGCGGGCACATGTGACGGTACCTTTACAGTATGCTGTCCTCAGCTTACATACGAAAATCCTGTTGAGACTGACCCACAAATTGAGGGGTCAGCGTCTAGGCAAAGTGACAGTTTCTCGTACGACCTCAGACAGGAACCCACTTGAGACTAGTGCAATCCTATGGTCTGAGAAATCTTCAAAGCCGCAAGTAGTGGGTGACTTGTGGCAAACAAAGTGAGAAAGGAGGCCAGAGTGAGATACCATGATCCCAAACAGTTGACCGATATGACGTCCGTCTACTTTTCAGGTAAAAACGGCAATCCCGGACAGACCAAATGCAAACCGAACTGTCAGGAAGATCCCTGAGATGCCCTTTAACCACTATAAAAGGATCTTGATTTACTGCAAGGTCCAGGGAGCTGCCTATAGAAAAGGAGGTTGCTGCCCTAAAGAAAAGGTCAAAATCATGATCTGATTTTGACCTTCCCAATTGGCTGAAGCCAGGAGTTAATGACCCCAGCTTTCTTTGTTTTGTTTGATGCCCTGTCGCACTGTAGACACTTGATGGTGATGATACGGTTCTTAGCAAGGTGTTCGGGAGAGGCACAGCACCTGAAGCATACTCCAAACTTTGTCAGAAGCTCCTTATGTTCCAGAAGTGGTTTCTTTCTGATGCCTATGCACTTCATTAGGGGATGTAGCAGTTTATGAATACGGCACTGGCGGTTCAGATTTTCCACCTTCTCACTTTCATTGCTTTTGTCTAGCACTGATGTCGGTGTAGGCAGAATGTCAGTCTTTTTGCAAACACTGGATCGCTGCAGTTTCTGTCGCGAGAACATGAACTCTCATATGTAGATGATGACACAGAGCTGCTGAGTTCCTCGTAGCAGAAGCTGGGGTCAGTTTTGTACTCTGCCATCTCCTTGATGAAGTCACAGAAGTAGGAGAACAGAGGGAAGGAGACTTGGTATTGTCTTTTACAATTTTTGTTAAATCAAAGTTTATTGAACAGTTTTCAAAAGTTATTCAAACATGGTAGGGGTATCATGAGTACAAACAGGAATGTCATAGACAAATGGCTAAAACATGTGGGAGAAGTGACCCAAGTGGTAGTGGAATGGGAGTAACACCCCCACCAGTGAAACACCCTGATACGTATATTAAGGGTAAGAAGCCATCTCCAAGATATTGTACCAGAAATGATGGAAAACAAAATCCCCTATTTATCTAACCCTCCTTCGAGGAATATCGCAGTATAGGACCGGAGTCCATTCTAGGAATCTCTTGAGCCAATGGCGCACTCCAGACCTTACAGGTACAGAACCCTTAGTTAATGTAAGTAGAGAAAAAAGAGAGAGAAAAACAGAGAGACAAAAGAAGGGAAGATATACAAAAAAGGGGGAGGGGGAGGAGAGCAGAGTGAGACCATACACATATCATGTATATGTAAATATTTTGAACATACCATGGAGGTAGACCCTAAGACAATGGTGGTGAATGGATTTAGAAGCAAAAATGTTTTACCTCTTTACTCCTCTAGGGAAATCCAGGTTCTAAAATCTTGGGACCCTCTGTACATAATCCAATGCACTTACAGGTTGTAATGCCTCCCTACGCTATTCGTGTCAGGCGAGGAATGGGATGCCAACTCCTCCAATCTACAAACATCATTTAGTTCAGAGACCAGCTCTGATCGGGATGGTCGTCTGGCTCGTCTCAACCACCTGGGGATCAACCATTGCACTGTGGTCAAGAAGTAGTGTAATAAATTCTTCTTAAATTTCGAGGCGGACATGGAGTGGAGATTTAGAAGAGCCAGTTCGACGCAAAGCTCTACTGGGTGTGATGTAACCCTTTCATAAAGATCTCCCACATCACACCAGAACGGGGCGATCAAAGGGCAACTCCACCATGTATGTATACAAGAGCCTTCATGAGTCGGGCAACGCCAACATCTGTCTGAAGCTTCCGGGAAGATGGCATGAATGTCAGCCGAGCATCTGTACCATCTCGCCACCACCTTATAATTCCTCTCCTGCGATAGTGCTTTAAGGGAGGCTCTGTATGTAGAAGTAAAGATTTTATTCCAATCTAGGAAGAAACATCTGCCAAGGTCAGTTTCCCATCTCCGCATGAACCTAGGGTGGCCTGACGGGTCTGTGGGTAGATAATCTTGGAAAATATCATATAGTGCTGAAATTGCATTTGAAACATGAGCCCGTCGATTACATAAAAGCTCAAATCTTGTTAGAGGCCTAGTGATGTCTTAGAGGCGCAAAGACCTGATGTAACTGCAGAACCTTGTATGTACAAATCAAGTACCCATCGGTGGTGGAACAGCTGAAAAGAGAGCTGGTATAGGTTTGACCCGTCGGGATTGTGAGATCCTGAAGTGTCGGATAGGAAGATTTCTGTATACTGAGAAAGGAGGGGCTGTTTATATCCACAGGGAAGGACATGTTCCTGTAGATGGGAGTTAATGGGCCCGGATTAGTGGTTAGCTGAAGGGTACGATTTTGTCTCTTAAAAGATGTGTATAGCCGGGGGGGGGAAGAGTGGGAGACAATATCAAAGCAAGGGGATGACATTTCCTCTCTCAGATTTCACTTCCACCCACCTATTCTTCTCCTCCATGCAAAAAAGTTCAAGAAGACATTTGTCCATTGCAGCATAGTGATATAATAATGGGTTAGGTAATCCGATACCCCCATTTTTAATTCCTCTATGCAACACCCTGAGAGAAATTCTGGGGCGTCCATGAAACCAGATAAAGCGTATAATTAAACTTTTCAGCCTGGAGAAAAAGGAAGCCAGCAGGAGTATGGGTATGGTCTGATAAAAATATAGAAGGATGGGAAGCAGATCCATGCGCACAGAGTGGATCCTACACAGCCAGGTAAGGGAAAGTTTGTGCCATTTGGCGAGATCCGCGTCCACCCGGGAAAGTAGATTAAGAAAATTAAGCTCATTCAGGGAGGAAAGGTCATGCGGCAATCTAATCCCCAAATAGTTTAAAAATTGTTTCCGCCAATCAAACGGAAAGTTTTGTTCCAATAAGGAAATTACTACTCTAGGAAGGGATATCTTCATCATTTCAGACTTTCAGGTGTTCATTTTAAAATTACTGAAATGGCCAAACTCTGATAGTATGTTGGGGTTGCTAATTAGGGGGTTGGAGATATATAGAAGTAAGTCATCCACAAATAGGGCCAACTTGTGTTCCCGACCTCCCACCTTCAGACCCTGAATAGAAGGGTTACCTTGGATGGCACACGCCAGTGTCTCCATGCATAGTATGTACAATAGAGGGGATAACGGGTGCCCCTGACGTGTGCCATTCCGTATGAAGAATGGTTCTATAAGAGATCTATTAATCCTAAGTCTAGCGGTGGGACACGTATATAGGCCCCCAACGAGGTGGAACATTACCTCATATAGGCCGAGATGTTTAAGGGTAGCAAACATGAACCCCCAGTGCACCCTGTGAAACGCCTTCTCTACGTCTATCGACAGGATGCACATGGGTATCCCCTTTTTTTGGGCTGCATCAATCATGGCTATGGATCTGATCGTGTTATCCCTGGCTTCACGACCAGGGACAAAACCAACCTGGTCCATATATATAACTCCAGGGAGCAGGGATTTCATTCTATCAACTATCATTTTGGCATATGATTTAATGTCTAAATTTATTAAGGATATCGGTCTATAGCTGCTACAAATACGGGTCTTTTCCCGGTTTATGCAGAACCACCAAATGGGCCTGTCTTGCTAAATTTACCTGGATTGGGGCAGAGCCCGTACTTACATAGTGCTCACTGACTTACCAATCAGGCATGAATGATAACATTCTCTATAGCAAGATTAAATTTATTTGTTTACAAAGTAGCACATGAATTGTCATCAATTGAATACAGGCTTAACACAAATTATACCTAGACTTAATTATAGCGAATAAGCGTCAATACCTTACCGCGCATTGTAGCTGCTTCACCTTCTTCATCGGGGAGGTCACGATCAGTGAGAAGGGATCACCACTGCGGCTTGCTTCACAAGGATATCCGTCCATGTTGGCCTCTGGAAAGGTTTTCCCCCCACTCTCTGACTGGGACTTCCTTAATTTATACCATTTTAGAATATCCATGATCACGCGCTGATGGCATGATCCAGCTTTTCTCATGACGTGACCATCAGCCACAGGATATTCACTTCTTCCTGTGACTGGCTGTTGCAAAGCATCCATCTGTTTTCCTGTCACAGGATGTATTTCTCAAGAAGTTCAGCTCATGCTTTCACATTACAACATAATGTCAAGGAGAGTACACCCTTTCATATATCAACAGAGTACTGATACATTATATGGAATAATAAGACCTGTGGTCACTTATTATGATTACCTGTTCTATACCTATTCTATCCACATTCACACGCCATTCTTATCACATTGGTATCACAATCGGTCCTTGACCACAGGAATTATCTTCCATTTCCATAAGAAACTATCAGTACTTTTGGCTTCCTACAGAAATCTTTGCATGCTATATAACAATTCCAGTTTAAAAAGTGGAATTACCATAATAGCAATCACCAAGACAAGGTGAATCAAGAAATTTAAAATTCTTCCAGCAGAGGGTGAACATGCCATGAGAATATTATGCCAATGATGAGAAATTGCATCTGAAACTATATATTTGATCAATACATCAATAAGAAATCACTTTTACATTTGATTTCAACTTTCTTGATTTTTTTCAAACAACATTGACATAAAAATACTATCACTTTAACTGATACATATATTAAAACTAAAAACAATATGACCTGGAAGGCCCCTTGCAGAAGCCCCATTAACCATCCTCCAATTCCTTTAAACCAATTTGCCGGATTCGGGAAAGAAAAAGTATTGGCCCACCACAGGGCCGGACTGGGACTAAAAAGCAGCCCTGGAAAACAAACCGCACCAGCCCACATATTATAACACTCATCAGCCCCGATCAGTGACATTTGATTTTACATTGTCGTGGCCTCATCACTTTCTTAAAGTCCTTATCTGAAGAGCCACATGTGAATGGTGCAGAAGAGGGAATAATCAATCGCATCTCCATTCACATGGTGATCTTCAAAGCTACATTTCTCACGATTGTTGGGTCCCAGCTGTCAGATCCACAGCGAAGAGAAAGTCATCACCTATACAGAAAATAAGTGATGACTTTCATATTGGGGATCATCAATTTAAACAATATTTAAATGCTGAAAATCCCGAAGTCCAATACCAACTCTCTGACAACAGGACAGGAGAAGTGGTATTGTGCAGTGTATATATACAGAATAATACAGATACTGAGGATTACACCCAGTATACAGGACAGGAGAAGTGGTACTGTGCAGTGTATACATACAGTATAATACAGATACTGAGGATTGCACCCAGTATACAGGACAGGAGAAGTGGTACTGTGCAGTGTATATATACAGTTTAATACAGATACTGAGGATTACACCCTGTATACAGGACAGGAGAAGTGGTATTGTGCAGTGTATATATACAGAATAATACAGATACTGAGGATTACACCCAGTATACAGGACAGGAGAAGTGGTACTGTGCAGTGTATATATACAGTATAATACAGATACTAAGGATTACACCCAGTATACAGGACAGGAGAAGTGGTACTGTGCAGTGTATATATACAGTATAATACAGATACTGAGGATTACACCCAGTATACAGGACAGGAGAAGTGGTACTGTGCAGTGTATATATATAGAATAATACAGACACTGAGGATTACACCCAGTATACAGGACAGGAGAAGTCGTACTGTGCAGTGTATATATACAGAATAATAAAGATACTGAAAATTGCACCCAGTATACAGGACAGGAGAAGTGGTACTGTGAAGAGTATATATACAGAATAATACAGATACTGAGGATTACACCCAGTATACAGGACAGGAGAAGTGGTACTGTGCAGTGTATATATACAGTATAATACAGACACTGAGGATTGCACCCAGTATACAGGACAGGAGAAGTGGTATTGTGCAGTGTATACATACAGAATAATACAGATACTGAGGATTACACCCAGTATACAGGACAGGAGAAGTGGTACAGTGCAGTATATACATACAGAATAATACAGATACTGAGGATTACACCCAGTATACAGGACAGGAGAAGTGGTATTGTGCAGTGTATATATACAGAATACTACAGATACTGAGGATTACACCCAGTATACAGGACAGGAGAAGTGGTACTGTGCAGTGTATATATACAGTATAATACAGATACTGAGGATTACACCCTGTATACAGGACAGGAGAAGTGGTATTGTGCAGTGTATATATACAGAATAATACAGATACTGAGGATTACACCCAGTATACAGGACAGGAGAAGTGGTACTGTGCAGTGTATATATACAGTATAATACAGATACTAAGGATTACACCCAGTATACAGGACAGGAGAAGTGGTACTGTGCAGTGTATATATACAGTATAATACAGATACTGAGGATTACACCCAGTATACAGGACAGGAGAAGTGGTACTGTGCAGTGTATATATATAGAATAATACAGACACTGAGGATTACACCCAGTATACAGGACAGGAGAAGTCGTACTGTGCAGTGTATATATACAGAATAATAAAGATACTGAAAATTGCACCCAGTATACAGGACAGGAGAAGTGGTACTGTGAAGAGTATATATACAGAATAATACAGATACTGAGGATTACACCCAGTATACAGGACAGGAGAAGTGGTACTGTGCAGTGTATATATACAGTATAATACAGACACTGAGGATTGCACCCAGTATACAGGACAGGAGAAGTGGTATTGTGCAGTGTATACATACAGAATAATACAGATACTGAGGATTACACCCAGTATACAGGACAGGAGAAGTGGTACAGTGCAGTATATACATACAGAATAATACAGATACTGAGTATTACACCCAGTATACAGGACAGGAGAAGTGGTACTGTGCAGTGTATACATACAGAATAATACAGATACTGAGGATTACACCCAGTATACAGGACAGGAGAAGTGGTGCTGTGCAGTGTATATATACAGAATAATACAGATACTGAGGAATACACCCAGTCAGGGGCGTATCTAGGGGGGTGCAGCCGGACATTTCGCCCCGGGCGCAACTCAGCGGGGGGGCGCCGGCGGCACCTCCCCTCCCGTGTGTATATCACATGTGCCCTGCACAGATTGTATGTGGGGCCCGAGTGGTCGGCACTTCCGGAGGAGTCTGCACCCGCCGCACTATAATACCCCCTGCTGACCGGGAGCAATGGTACTGCCCACCGGACATGCCTCGGCGGCCATCTTTCTACTCCAGCAGCATCCCGGAATTGTGAGGTAATACAGGAAGCGTGTGATGTGCAACCATGGGTGCACAATAGGGCCGGCGGGGCTGACACCGGCAGGCAAGCACACACCCCTTTCCCCCCCCCCCTTCCCGGTCCTCGACCACGGGTGCAGCAGGGGGGTGGCGGGGCTGAAAAACTGACGGCACCCCCCCCCCCCGTCCTCACCTGCTCTGGGGGGGGGCGCAATAATGGATCTGCGCCCCGGGCGCCGTCAAGCCTAGTTACGCCGCTGCACCCAGTATACAAGACAGGAGAAGTGGTATTGTGCAGTATATATATCTACAGAATAATACAGATACTGAGGATTACACCCTGTATACAGGACAGGAGAAGTGGTACTGTGGAGTGTACACACACAAACATCCATATGTACACACATACAGTATGTATATGTGTGTATATATATATATATATATATATATATATATATATATATATATATATATATACACACACACACACACATCCATATGTGCACACACATACATTATATAAATATACACGCATCCATATGTACACATATACCGGTACATTATATGTACACACACATACATTATGTGTACTCACACATCCATTATGTGTACACACACATCCATATGTAAAAGCATACATTATATATACACACACTCACGTCCATATGTACACATACATTATATTTGTACACACATATACATTATATATATATATATTGAAAAATCAGGAAAAATGCGGCAGTCACCAGAGATGATCTTGTGTCCTTTATTCACATATACATGTTAAGGTACATGTGGATGTGTGTGCATATACATATATATAAGTCCGCCGTCTCCTCTCCCCCTCCTCGCACTTGTTTTACCGCATGTACCTTAACATGTATATGTGAATAAAGGACACAAGATCATCTCTGGTGTGTGCCGCATTTTTCCTGATTTTTCGATACTATGATCTAGACCAATACTATAGCAGGCCACTGCAGGTTTTAACCCCTGAATCCTGAAGAGTGCCCAGTGTTTCTTAATTATATATATATATATATGTATATATATATATATATATATATATATATATAATATATATACTGCATGTGTGTGTATATATATATGTATATATGTATATGCACACACATCCATATGTACACAAGCATATAGTGTATAAATACACACACATCCGTATGTACACACATACAGTATGTACATACATTTACAGTACATACACCACATATACAGTGCATACATACATTTACAGTACATGCACCACATATACAGTACATGCACCACATATACAGCACATGCACCACATATACAGCACATACACCATATACAGTACATGCATACATTTACAGTACATGCACAACATTTACAGTACATGCATACATTTACAGTACATGCACCACATATACAGTACATGCACCACATATAAAGTACATGCACCACATATACAGTACATGCACCACAAATACAGTGCATACAACATTTACAGTACATACACCACATACAGTGCATACATACATTTACAGTACATGCACCACATATACAGTACATACACCACATACAGTGCATACATACATTTACAGTACATGCACCACATATACAGTGCATACATACATTTACAGTACATACACCACATACAGTGCATACATACATTTACAGTACATGCACCACATATACAGTACATACACCACATACAGTGCATACATACATTTACAGTACATACACCACATACAGTGCATACATACATTTACAGCACATGCACCACATATACAGCTCATGCACCACATATACAGCACATGCACCACATATACAGCACATGCACCACATATACAGCACATGCACCACATATACAGCACATGCATACATTTACAGTACATGCACCACATATACAGTACATGCACCACATATACAGTACATGCACCACATATACAGTACATGCACCACATATACAGTGCATACATACATTTACAGTACATGCACCACATACAGTGCATACATACATTTTCAGTACATACACCACATATACAGTACATACACCACATATACAGCACATGCACCACATATACAGTGCATACACCACATATACAGCACATGCACCACATATACAGCACATGCACCACATATACAGTGCATACACCACATATACAGCACATGCACCACATATACAGTGCATACACCACATATACAGCACATGCACCACATATACAGTACATACACCACATATACAGTGCATACACCACACATACACCACATATACAGCACATGCACCACATATACAGTGCATACCCCACATATACAGTGCATACATACATTTACAGTACATGCACACACACAAATATACATAGAGAGGGAGGGAGACACAGGGTGTTATCAGTGCTGCTCTGCTGCCCAGGTCAGTTATCTGTCCAGTACAGGATTTATAACAACTGCTTGAGATTCCACAGATCGGGCGTCTCGCAGTGAAAGATCAAACAGTTGCCATAAATTCCCTGTGCCACAGGCAGACCGCAGCCACAAGACACAATCCAGACATCTCGCTGTGCAGAAACCTCCCCTCTTACCACCCAGGATGAAGGAGCTCAAGCAGGAGCCGGACAGGAAGCCGGACAGAAAGGAGAGACATGCGAAGGTGCCCTGCACCAGCTGACAGTGCAGGAACTGCACGGCCCCGGGCCCCTGGTCAGCAAGAGGTACAGCACACCACAGCAGGGTCAAGGAGCAGGGAGGCATCCAGCAGTTGGAGCCGCTGAGGAGTTGAGGTGACATACTCCTCCTCCAAGAAGCGGCTGCTGGAACAGAGCCGGAAGGAAGCTCCCTGCCGGAAACACCTCTGCGGCTGCTGTGCAGCTACTTTGGCTGTGCCCGGCCGGCGGCCGCAAAAAGATGTAATGGGGCCGCAGGCGACCTCTGAAATGTGAAGAGCGGCCGCAACGGCCCATTTTCCCTTCGGCCCACCGGGCAAACTCCCGATATGCCCTATGGTCAGTCCGGGCCTGGCCCACCATCTATCTTTGTGGTTATTATTATCTTTCCGATATTTATCCCTTAAACGCTGTATATTCTGGAGTTAAACGAGCTAGGGTGCAACCACTCTTAACCCCTACAGGAAGCCATTTATAAGCATTTTGCCCACGTACCCAACACATCCCTCTGGAGAGATCTCATATAGCTGAGTGTTGTAAAACTAGTCGGTGTACTAAATGAACAAACGTCTGCAGGACAAAGTACCTCATGGTCCGAGCTGCTGTGTTCGTATGATAGAAAGACCAGATACAACGGTATGTCTGGATATAGTGGTAGCTAGTTTATTTTCCGACACGTTTCAGAGTCGTATCCCAAACTCCTTTCTGAGGACATTTATCGTGACCTGTGGAGGTATGGTCCTGGCAGCAGCTGTATTGTTCTGAGCGATCACGCCGGTTGTGTGCTACACAACCTTATCAGGTGAGCAGTTCCTAGATTTCACCATTTTAAAACCTGTCTCCTAAGGATAAGACCCTATTTTGCGCATTCTCACCCCTTTCTTAGATTACTAAATCAACAAAGATGTCTATTAGAATCACTGCACACATACACTTAAGGAGTTTTTTGCTTGTTAGTGAAATTTATTAAAATAAGTGCTCTTATAGTGATTGCAACAAAATGACGTAGTTCTGAACTGAGACACTCCTCCTTGCTACATCTGAGTGTGAACACACTCCACCGCCGTGCCACCACCCCACATAGAGCGACCGCTCTGACCAAGGCTAATTTAAAGGCATAAGTGACCATTACCTTATACAGGACAGCCCTCAGTTCAGAACTACTAAGGGTATTCCCGCTGTTCCTATACTGACCATAAGGACCACATCCTTCATGAACCACAACATAGCTCAAGGCGACTTATGTGATCAAGGTCTTGAATGACCGAAACGTCATTCTATTACAATCACTATAAGAGCACTTGTTTTAATAAATTTCACTAGCAAGCAAAAAACTCCTTAAGTGTATGTGTGCAGTGATTCTAATATACATTTATGTGGGACTTACGAGCCTCCTTCACTAGCACCATACTCCCGCACCTATCGTGTGCTAGCCATTGAATCTCATACTAAATCAACAAAGATACTCACATTGGTTAATATACACCACCCCAGTTTTTTGCCTAATAGGACTACAATATCCTGCATCAGGGTTACTACACCTTGGTTCATTAGCTTAATATTCAGAAGATTCATTACACATTGCCCCTCCTGTACCTGTACGTCCTGATCGCCTAGATTTAGTGTACTTGTTCTTGTCTCCCTTATCCTCATGTAAAGCGCCATGGAAACTAATGGCACTATATAAATAAATAAATAAATAATAAAATAAAATAATAATAACATTAAATTACCTGTATATTGCTACAAGTATCACTAGTTCCATTACTAAACATAGTGGCATAAGGCCAGAATACATCATGAATCGTCCTTTCAAGTAGACTAGCTTGAAAGCGTCTACTGTATTTGTAGTTGTTCCAAAACTTATACGTATATTGTCCATGGGGCGCAGTCCCAAATCAGTCAACCCAGTTTTATTTCTCGGCACCCAAACTTCTCCTTTAAAGGCCATATACTGCAAGTTCTTAATTGTCCCGCTCAGATTTCAAACTGTCTGAGCAATTGTCCCACATCAGGATTTCTTCCATTGTTACCGGTATAGCCAGGAAAGGAATACTGGCAGCTGTCACAGGAGAATGAGTATAAATCCAACAATCTGTGGGTTGAGTGTTATTCAACGCTTCCGTCACTTGATGGTGACCAGAAACTTGTTGGCTATTGGCCCCTCTCAGTTTAGGTTGCTCCATCCATCAGCTATGCCTAAAAATACGCTTCCAAGAATTCCACTTAACAGTCATACCTAGGGTACAATAAAAGATGGCATCATTCCCGTAAATAACATTTCTCCTGTGGGACATATTCCCACTTCTCACTCTGGTCTCATTGTCAAGAGTGTTCTATCTTTTCCCACTGCAATGACCTTAGCCTCAGATGGTGGTCCTTGGGTATTCTGTACCCATATTTTGGCCCCCACATTAGTGATATTGGAGGACCCAAAACCTTTCTCTCCACTGACTGTCAATTCTGTAGGGGCTATTCCTTCCTTAACTTGGAACAAGTTTACTGGTATAAGTAACATTTGGGCAATCCTTTGTCCCGTAGACAACAGTAAGGATTCTGTCTCTAGATTCAACATGAGAACCTTAATTTCACCTTGATAATCAGGATCAATAACACCTCCTACTACTATTGCACCTTTTAAAGGTAAACTAGATCTTGTTGCAATATCACCATTATGTCCTTTAAAAATCTTACATGCGAAACCAGTAGAAATTGTACTTACCTTACCTGGTGCTAAGAGCACTGCCTCTACTGAGTAGAGGTCCAGTACTGCAGCCTCTGGAATAGCTCTGTAAGGAATGTGTGCTTCCTCATTCAACTTCCAATAGATCAATGTTTCTACATGTACTTTATGTATGCTCAGATTATGTGTAATCAGTGATAGGTCTGTTCTTAATTATTTGGAGAGCCTCACTCAAATTATCTCTCCATTGTCCATTTGAACCTGTAATGCAGTACCATAATACTATGTGATCAGTTTTAGTGTTCTCAAAGTACTCCTCTGGGTGGCAGATTTACAAAGAAACCTCACCATCAATTCTGAGTATGTGTCTGCAGCTGTACAGATATATTTACAACTTCTACTCTCTGGCAGAGGACCGATGAATCCATCTGCCAAATCTAAGCTGGCAATTGACCTGTGTATCCCATTACAGTATGTGGTACTGCCCTTTTCTGTGAATGTTGACATATGAGACATTATGCAATGACTTGTTTTATAACATCTAAAGTTAAGGGCACTCCTCTGTCTTGTACCCACCTATAAGTGGTATTTTCTCCCAAGTGTCCACTTTTCTGATGCATCCAAACAGCTATACCGTGCAACCATATTTCTTTCTCTTTATCAGGTTCAGTACCTGCGACAATATTTTGCCAAACCTCTTTCCCCCACAACTCTTTCCTATGAATTTGTCAATCATTTTATTTTTCATCCTATAATCCAAGTAGCTGAACTACTAACTATAAACCATGAATCAGTGAACAAATAACATTTTATTCCTTGTACATATTTATATTTTTTGGGCTAAGAAAATAGATAATACCCAATTTCACCTTCTAAGTGTATAACATCACCTGCTTGGCAGTGATTCCCTCAAGTACATTAACAACATCGAGGGGTTATAAACCCTTGATCTTATTATTTCAAGCATCAGCTAATTTACTATGTAACAATTTGTGCGCTATGATATTGTAGGGAGCCTCGGACCAGCCTTGGACATCCAACTTTTCTGAAACATGCACAACCCACACAAAATCTGCAGAACATTCAACACAATCACTTCACTTTCAGCCTCCCAAATATTAGTTAGTTTACTGCAAAACCATAGGCCACCGGCAAGACACGGACAGGACAAGCCCGACTACGTGTATTCCGAGTCTTTCTGCTTAGTTTCGCAATGTTAACAAAATACTTGGTTTCAGCTTATCTCATTGTCACAAGTGTGACTATGTGCTTTTCACTTGCTAAATGTTCCTCCATTTTGTCCCTGATGCCAGTTGACAAGGGATCACAACTAATTGGACTCCTTTATACAATCAGGATTTTTATTTTTAAATCCTTATTACATGCATACGGTCATTCAGTTCAATCAAGGAGTCTCATACCAGTCACGTTCTTTCACACAATTATTCGACAAACAAATGTTAATACACAAATGCAATGTGTTTGCACTATCCCTTAAACAAATTTATCTATCTATTTTAATTTAAAAGTTATGCGGCTTTGAAAACCTTTTTGAGAAAATGCTAACTGATTCAAACTGCACACCAACATGCGCTTCACTTCCTTAACTAGCTGAGAATTTTTCCTATAAACTGTCCTATAGGCTGAGGCTAGCGTCCAGTTTTGCTTCCCCAATATTACTTCATCACCTGCCTTTGCAGGGACCCTCTCGAGTAATTTTAACAACATCGAGGGGTTACCACATTACCTGCCTTTGCAGGGATCCCTATAAGTACATCAACAACATTATAGGGTTCAGAATCTTTGAGCTTATCCTGCCATTGTCCGCCAGTCCACAATTGACCAATTCATGTGCTATAATATTTTATGGAGCCTCGGTCGAACTGGGAAACTCCATAACAGTTTCCTTAGCTGTTTCCTTACTTTTTCTGAACATTTTGGTACTCTGCCAAAAGATCAAGAAATTTGGAAAAATGCCACATAAGAGAATATTACTAAAAAATAAGGTGTTCTTTAAATACCCCACTGCGGGGTATCCTGCCGACTACGCCAATTAATGTCTTGCTAAATTTACCTGGATCGGGGCAGAGCCTGTACTTACGTAGCGCTCCTGATTTACAAATCAGGCATGAATGATAACATTCTCTATAGCAAGATTAAATGTATTTAGCCGAGTATATTAAACAGGTGGATTACGTGTTGCGGATAGAGGAAGACATACATAACAGAAGGAGTGCAGCCTCGATGTTTGAAAAAATATGGGAGCCATGGAGGAGATAGAGGGATATGGTATAAATAATACTGTTGTTCTTTTTTTATTTCCTCCCTTTCACTAACCAGACAATGGAGAAGCTAGACCTGATAACAGGTTTGACAATTTCAAGTGTTGAGCACATACCTATCGGAAAACGCTTTCTATTTTCCTCCTATTTGATATAAATATTGATGGTATATGGAATCTGTTCAAGGAGTGGGGGGGAAGGATGGGGGTGTTGGGGGTGTTGGGAAGAGGGAGGGTATGTTCCTATGTTCCTGTTAATGGGACGGGTGTTGTATATTACAAACAATAATCATCTTTTCATTGAATACTATGTTATGAATGTACTATTTGTATTTTACCCGATGATTTAATAAAATATATTTGATTTAAAAAAACAAGATTAAATGTATTTGTTTACAAAGTAGGACATGAATTGTCCTCAATTGAATACAGCCTTAACACAAATTATACCAATTATACCTAGACTTAATTATAGCGAAGAAGCGTCAATACCTTACCGCGCATTGTAGCTGCTTCACCTTCTTCATCGGGGAGGTCACGATCAGTGAGAAGGGATCACCACTGCGGCTTGCTTCACAAGGACGTCCGTCCATGTTGGCCTCTGGAAAGGTTTTCCTCCCATTCTCTGACCGCGACTTCCTTAATTTATAAAATTTTAGAATATCCATGATCATACGCTGATGGCATGATCCAGCTTTTCTCATGACGTGACCATCAGCCACAGGATATTCACTACTTCCTGTGACTGGCTGTCGCAAAGCATCTATCTGTTTTCCTGTCACAGGATGTATTTCTCAAGAAGTTCAACTCATGCTTTCATCATTACAGTATAATGTCAAGGAGAGTTCACCCTTTCATATTTCAACAGAGTACTGATACATTATATAGAATAATAAGACCTGTGGTCACTTATTCTATTTATGATTACCTGTTCTATACCTATTCTATCCACATCCACACACGATTCCTATCACATTAGTATCACAGGGCCATAAGTGCCTGGGCTGGGAAGGAGCGACCTGAAGAAATGTTGTTACAGACCTCTAAAACATTGGGCTCAGGAGACTGGAGAATCTCTTGAAAAAACCTGCAGTGAACCCATCAGGTCCCAATCTTTTACCCGCCTTCATATTTTTGAACCCCTCTTCCACTTCCATCAAAGAAAAGCTGCTGGAAAATTGTGTACATGCCGACTGTGGGAAGGGAGGCAGAACACATCTCTAAGTAGGATGAGATTTTGTCAGTCAGCGCCTGCAGCGGGAGATTCTCATAGTGTCCCTTTAGATTGTATAACAATTAATAGAATTGTCGAAAACCTCGCCAATATCTCACTGGTTTTGTGTAACAGCTTGCCTTTTTTGTCCCGTATGTGGGTAATAATAGATTGGAGGGGGGGGTGAAGGGGTTGGACGTAGGGCCCTGGCTAAGGGTCACTTTACACACACAGATATCTGTGACCAACTTCTGAACAGATCTCTGGTTGCAGTGAAATCATGGACACATTGCTCCATTTTGTACACAGACACAAAATGGAGCAAATGTGTCCATTAGGGATGGGCGAATCTACTCGCTAGGACTCGTTACTCGGCGAGTAGTAAGGGACTCGCAGGACTCGGTACTCTGCGAGTTTCCCAGTGATTACTCGCACGAGTCCAATGCAAATCAATATCAATCCTAGTTTTGTCAGAAACGCTGACAAAACTAGGATTGCCATTGTTTGCATTAGACTCGTGCGAGTAATCACTGGCTACTGTGCCAGTGATAGCAGGGAAACACGCAAAGTAACTGCTGTTTCTTTGCGAGCCGAGTCCAGCTGTCTTCTCTGTGCAGCTCCAGGGTCCTAGAGCCCGCCTGCTCACAGACATGATGTAACAGTGCTGAGATTGTTCTCAGTCTGCTCATTCCCTGTGCATAGACATCTATCTATTCACAGGGATGAGCAGAGAGGACATCGCGTTTTGGACTACGTCGGACGGAAGAGGATTTTTTTAATTAAAGATGGAGTCCCTAATGGCTTTTTTTTATTTCAAATAAAAATTTTTCTCTGTGTTTTTTTAACCCTTTATTGGAGATTCTTAGTGGCTGGGTCAAATGTGGCCTGACATTAAGAATCTCGGGCTTAATACCAGCTTGTATAACAAAGCTGGTATTAACCCCTTTATTACCCAGCGTGCTACCGCCACCAGGGCCGCTGGAAGAGCGGGATTCAGCGCCAGAGGATGGCGCTTCAATGAACGCGCCATCTTCTGGGGCGGCTGCGGGCTGCAATTTGCAGTGGGGGGTGCCCAGAAAGCTTGGGCATCCCTGCGCTGCGGATTCCAGCCCCCAGCTGCTTAGCTGTACCTGGCTAGACATAGAAATTGCGCGGAGCCCCACGCATTTTTTTTAAATTATTTCATGAATTTCAGAGTCAGAGTCTCAGAGTCAGAATCTCAGAATTTCATGAAATAATTAAAAAAAAATGCGTGGGGCTCCGCGCAATTTCTATGTCTAGCCAGGTACAGCTAAGCAGCTGGGGGCTGGAATCCGCAGCGCAGGGATGCCCAAGCTTTCTGGGCACCCCCCGCTGCAAATTGCAGCCCGCAGCCGCCCCAGACGATGGCGCGTTCATTGAAGCGCCATCCTCTGGCGCTGAACCCTGCTCTTCCAGCGGCCCTGGTAGCGGTGGCACGCTGGGTAATAAAGGGGTTAGGGCCAGCTTTGTATTATCAGCTGGCCCTAAGCCCGAAATTTATGGCGGTCACGCCAATATTAGACATGACCGCCATGAATTTCTATTAAATTGTTTTAAAAAAACACAACACAAAGAAAATTTTTTATTAGAAATAAAAAAAAAAGCCATTAGGGACTCCATCTTTAATTAAAAAAATCCTCTTCCGTCCGACGCAATCCAAAACGCGATGTCCTCTCTGCTACATCCCCTGTGCATATATATAGATCTCTATGCACAGGAAATGAGCAGACTGAGAACAATCTCAGCTCTGCTACATCATCTCTGTGCACAGACATTCATGTCTGTACACAGGGAATGAGCAGACTGAGAACAATTTCAGCACTGCTACATCAGGCAGCAGGCAGGCTCTAGGACCCTGGAGCTGGGGCAGCCAGAACACAGAGAAGACAGGATCTTATCTGTGCGAGTCAGCGATTACTTACAAAGTAAACGAGCAATGCAAATAAATGACAAAACTAGGATTGCTTCAGGCTGAAGCTTCCGAGACACATCTGCGATTTGTAAATCTCACACTACTCGCTATTACTCGCTTCCCCATTCATTAACATTGGACTCGCTAGACTCGCAACGAGTAGCGAGTCCTGGGCTCGGACTCGCTAGAGTCAAGCGATTCCGAGTAATTTAGGATTCGCCCATCACTAGTGTCCATGATTTCACTGCAACCGAGATCTGTTCAGAAGTTGGTCACAGATATCTGTGTGTGTAAAGTGGCTCTAAGAGTTTCCCACTCTTATTGCCTAGTAGATAGCAACTTGATATCATTTTGTCCCTAAGGGCAAGATCTTTCTGGTCTAGGAGTGCAAGGAGTTTATGGCGTGTGGTTGAGAGTTGGGAATAGCAGAGTAGGTTTGGATTTGCCTTGTGTTCTGATTCTAGTGAGGTTATTTGGGAGAGTAAGTCTCTGATCTCATAAGATCTCAGCCTCTTCAGACGTACCCCATGTGAGATGGGGACGCCTCTTATCACGCTTTTCAATGCTCTCATCTTCATCGGGGGAGGGGTCAGGTCTGAGGAGTGGTCCAATGCAAAGTGTTTGATTGTATTCTCAAGGTCTGCATGACACGTGGGATCATGCACCAAACATCCACCAAATAAAGTTTCTCCAATTGCTTGATCAGGTGGTGGAGAGATGGCACAGAGTGGTGAAACTTACCCGTCAACTTGTCGATAGCAGGATTGATGGGAAAATTCTACCCCCATGATGATTGGAGCTGAGCCAGCGAACACCTTCAGGTGTCTTCGGGAGTGGACTCCAAATCTCTGTTGTGATAATAGATATTTCCTATTACATATGTACACTAGAGCCAAGATATTTTTAAAAATATGTGGCGACGATGAGGTGTCTATCTTCTGATCCAAGATTGTTGATGAGCAGGATCTGTGAAAGGCAATGGAGACACCCCTTGCCTTTGTGTCTGGATTTGTGCTGTGGAACCAGAGGGGGAACTCCCTTGACTCACATTTGGGAGTCTTATCTGTACGAAAGTGGGTCTTCTGTAATAATAATACCTGCACTTTGCTTTTGTGGAAGGAATAACAAATCTGACGACGTTTCTAGGGCTTGTTTAGCCCTTTAGCATTAAATGAGCAACATTTAAAGGTAGGCATCATAAAAGCAGGAGTGTGCCTATCAGGTAAATATTACAGCGAGAGCACTCAGCAATAAGGGGTGAGGGGAGAATAGAAGGGGGGGAAAGGAAAAGGCAGTAGAAGAAAAAAGTGATGATGAAGAAAGACAGAGAAGAAAGCAGCAGCAGGTGCATCCTTGGAAACCATAATTACCCAGCACAGGGGGTTATGCGTGATAGCTCAAAGGGATGGCCCTCCGTCACACTGCCCCATCTCCACTACAAAAACATGTAAATGCCTTATACTAAGAATACCTTCTAAAGTTATTATTTATAAACGAACAACATAAGGAAGGGGAAAAGGGGGATGGGTAGGAAAGGGAAGCTGGGTAGCTATAGAGGAAGGTGGGACAGGAGGGGAGGTTGGGGGAAAGGGGAAAATAGGGAAGGACGGGATAGAGGGTAGGGAATGGGGGAACCAGGGAAGGATTACACCAGGGAAGGAATGTAAACTTGCATCATGTGGGAAGTTGAAGTCATTTAAACCAATGTTGATGCGCACATATATGAACCGCGGTTCAAGGCGTTCCCCATTCAGAAGGGGAATAACCACAACATAAAAAATAAAGAAAACAATCCCCTCATGTAGGAGAACCTCTGGGTGATCTTTGATGATGCACTCCTTGCCATCTAGGAGGTGGAGGTGGCAGATGGGGAATCTTGGGCCAGTCAGGGAGGGCCACCTCTGGCAGTCGAAGAGCCTAACAAAAAGTTGGTAGGTCTCCCAGTCTTCTAAAGGAGGCTGATTTCCGGTCCTTGGAAGCAATCAATTGGAAAGGGAAAACCCAGAGATATGTTATATCCCTCTCCCTTAGGGCAGCCAGAAGGGGTCGGAGGCCTCTGCATTGTTGTAAAGTACGTCTGGCCAAGTCTCATAGCAGCGAAACAGGAGAGTCCATGAAAATGATTTGATCTAGCTGTCTAGCGGCAGAAAAAAATAGCCTCTCTGGGTCTGGCTTCAGGGGATGGTCTCGGTGCCAGGGCTCTGAGGATCCAGTCTAATTCTATGTGGGGGCCCTGGTCGTCTCCAAGTATCTGCTGGAAAGATGCTTGGACCGCTTTGGCTAGGCCCAGAGGGGGTGGATCTTCTTTTGGAGTCCTCTAATCCGCACGTTGTTTGTCGGTTGCGGTTTTCAGTATCCTCCTTGTTGTACAATAGCTCCTCAAGGATAGATGAGTGCGATGCTAGGAGGGTTCTATGGGCCTGCAACTCGTCAAGCACGCCTTCCTGTGCCCTCTCTACTTCTTCCACCTGGAGGTGAATTCAGTTTTCAGAGCCTGCATTTCAGATTCCAGGTGGCACACAAACTGCTCTAGGTCTCTCTTAGTAGGCAAGTTTTTTAGATAGGCACTTATCTCTCCTCCTGTTCCATCCTCTGCGATGGTTGGAGGATCAGATTCTCTCTCTTGTAAGTCTCGGAGCTCTGCGAAGCGGTTTGCTCCTTCTCTCCTGTCCCGCCCTGCCGCACCATGTTGGTGTGGGGTCAGCGCCATCTTGGAAGATGTGAGGTCTGACTAGGGAGCTGTTCCGAAAGTGATCAATTCCGCCTTGGGAGCTGGGATCTTCCCCTCCGCGACCTTCTTCGATTTTCCCATGTAGAAATGGCGGTGATCTGATTAGTTTAGTGGTGGATAAGGGGTTTAATGCAGCGGAGCTCTGGCAAGCAGCGTCACTCCTCCATGAGCAAGTCCCGCCCCTTGTCTTTTATAATTTGACCCTCACATGGTCCACTTTTCTTGTACATTGTGTGGTAACTTGGCGACTATGGGTTTCACCCGACGAGCGGTATCCAGGTAGCTGAGGCCAGGTAGATATGTGTGTCTTGGCCACCTGGAGCGTGGACAGCAGGTCACTGAGTTCCTGGAATTTTGAAGTGTTCTTGCTGGATATTTTAGGAAAATTCTGTAATTGTTTGAGCAGTGCATCTTCTATAGCTTCAGAACTGCCGAAACCTTTCCCTAGTCTGTCCCATGCGGTTGTGAGACCAGCCGCTGGATCGCTGATGTAAACCGATCTAAGACTCTTGATTCATCTGTAGATCGTGGACCCAGCCACCTGTTCAGCAGGTCCAGCTCTTCAGCAGCAGTAATGCCGAGGTCACTAGTTGCTTTTTTAAAGGCACACTTCCACCCTCTGTAGTTTTTGGGTTGGTCGTCAGACCTTGTAAGTGTCACGTCACTGTCAGACTCAGTGACTGTTCTCCCTGCCCCATCCACTAGGCGCCGCCGGATTTCTTCGGCTAGGGGTGCCGCTATTAGGGAGGCCATGTCCTCTTCGGGACCTGCTCCTTTGGTTCCTGTGTCTGTCACTGGGCATTGCCGTGTTCTTCCTGTGGGTGATGCTGGTGACAGGAGAGAGGTAACAGCAGAGGCATCTTGGAGGGCGCCGTCTATGTTCTTCTGTCAGAAGTGGGGTGGTTGGTACCAGTCATGCATCACCATCTGGCCTGGATGTAGGGGCAGTCCAGATGAGGTCATTAGGTTGCGAGCTCTGGCCTATGAGAGAGACAGCACCCTTCAAATACCCTGGGGCCTGTCCTGCAAGCCGCCAGATATAGTCTTGGTTTTCCCAGTGATCTAGTTTGTGCTCCGTTATATTTCTTCTGACGTTGGCCTTGTTTTTTTACCTTTCTACCGCCTGATGATTTTATACCTGTGCTTCCCTCCTGGTTTTTGACGCGGCCTTCTACCTACACTTTTGGATCCTGATTTTGTCAACTCCCTGAACTCCTAGTCTTGTTCCTTCCTGGTGATCTCCCTGCTCCGGTCTGCTGCTCACCAATAGGCGGCTACCTCCTGGGCTCTGCTGTAATTCCAGATCCCTGTATAGAAGTAAAGGGTCTCTGAGTCCTCGGGGTGCTCCCTTACCAACTGCCCAGCCTCTGCAGTGGACAGTCGTCATATTATATCTGGCCCAACCATTGTTTATATATATAAAAATAAAACCCTTACCTTTTTTTTTTTCTTTTCTCCACTACGTTTTCTTCCTATTTTACCTATTTTATCTCTTGTGGCATCTCCACCTAAGGCCGTTTTCACACAACCGTGTCACCACGGACGTGTGAAGCGAGGCCGTTTGGGGGCGGGGCGTGCACACGTCACAAACATGTGACACATGTGTGCAGTCCATGTGCTATTCATGAGGCCGTGGATAGCACACGGACAGCCTGTCACCCGCATACTCACCTCCCACCGCTGCTCCTCTCTCTTCCGGTCCGCTCTTGGGCTAAGTGAAGTGAATATTCATGAGCCCTAATGAGCGGCACCGGAAGTGAGAGGAGCTGTCAGCGCTGGAGCGAGGTGAGTATGAAATTCTTTATTTTCAGGTTTTTCACTTTTGTCCGTGGTCCGTGCACACAGATGTCACACTGTGAACATCCATGTGCAGGACGTTTGGACATAAATGTGGTCAGTGGCGCCGCAGAAAAACAGACAAGTCGCCGTGTGGAGCACACGGACACGCATGTGCTCCACACGGAGACATGGTCAGTGCGGAAACACGGACGTCTGCATGGGTCCATAGGGGATCGTGTGTCCCCGTATTGTGAGGGAACGCCCCGGGGTACCCGCACAAAACATATGGGGCATCTTTTACAACCATTTCACACCAGGGACTATTTCCCTAGTGAACTCACTTGCCCCAATAATAACCTCTTTCTCTCCTACACATACACTCAGCGATCTCCAGTGGTGAGCGATGACATGTCACCATGGAGACCGCTACACTTTCGGGTAAACTCCGGAGCTCTGTTTACATCAGCGCTCCGGGTCCCCGTACACGCCCACCGGATCTGACGTCATGCGCATGCGCAGACGGCCTTGCGTTCCAGACCCGGAACGCAAACAATGCGGCCAGTCTGATGACGCTTTCCGGGGGGTGGAGGTGAAGGGGAGGGGGGATAATGAGGAGGTTCAACCTTATATAAGCCTGTGAAAAGGCGGCAGCACCATGCTATCCAGAAAAGAAAAAAAAAAAAAAGTTTTGCGCCACCTGTGGATTTATCCTGCTATTATAAGGTTGCACTTAGGAATTAACTAACCTTTTGTGGTTGTGCCACTTCCGCACAACCAGAATGTGAGCGTGTGTTATGGCTCGGGCTGCCAGCCTCAGACCTGTATTTCCTTTGTGTCCTAGATCCTCTCAGCTCCCGATCAAGTGCCGATCGAGTGCTCACTCCAAGGCCAGGCCGGACGACGTCAATCAGGTCCTCTCCCTCTGCAGCTCTGTTAGACCGCTTTCCCCGAAGGGAGATGTATACGAGTAGAAATGGTTTAAGCGGTTCTTTGGTAGAGCGCTGAGATTACACAAACACAATTATCTCCAATCTCTATCTTTATTCTTTAAAAGATGATGCTCCAAACTCCAACCCACAACATGTTTCGACGTGGCAAACACGTCTTCCTCAAGCGGATCAAAGGCGGCAGCACCATGCTATCCAGAAGCAGGGAGGCAAATGAAACCTGGGACCCACAGATAAACAGCTCCACAAGAATGGTTCTTGATTTGGCTGGACTACATCAGCAAGGTACTGTGGCTTACCCCTTATCAATAACATGCAGATAAACACTGTATATAGGGAATGAGAGGAAGTTTCTCTTATTTACAGGTGGAATAGTACCATTACTATCCTTAACTATCAATTGAGCAAGATCTGTATACTGAGGGCTTATCTAAGCATACAGCTTACATCTAAAGCAAGTGTATTATCAATCTAGAAACTGGAAGGAAAAAAGGAGGTTAGTAATACACCTTCAGTACCTACCGATCTGATAACACTGGGGAACAATTTGAAAAAAAAATTCTGTTGAGTTAGGTTTTTGAGCTGATTCATACTAAAATTGGCATGCTGATTCCAAAAATGTAGTCAGTTTTTTTCTAGCACGTCAAGTTTTTCCTCCACAACTTACCTGCCAGAGTTGCACAATTGCACTGATATCTGTAATAAGACTTGTTATCTGATTACAATTCGAAAACATGATACAATTAAAAAACATGATAGTGTTAAAAAACTTATTTGTCATGCCTATTTCTTATATATTTCATTTTTTGTTCATATTTGTACTATTTAAAAAGAAAAAAACACTTTTTAGGTACAGTAGTTTACATATTTTTTGAGAAGACAAAAATCCTATAGTTCAAAAACTTGACGTGATAGAGAAAAACTGAGATCATTTCTGGATTCAGCATCCAAAAATTAATTAAGAACAGTTGTCTGACCTAACTCCTAAAAAATTGTGTTCCCCAGTGATATAATTTGGGATTTTGATATATGTCTCTTTTCATGTATGAAAAGGAGAACACAAAGAGGCTGATCATGAATTTAACAAAACAGTACCAGAAATTCTAATAGAGAGGGAATCTAGAACATTTGAAGGTATGTCCCTTTGCCATTTAACTACACTATGACAGACAACCCTTATATGACTCAATTAATATTATCTCTAGCAATCCACTAAGAAAAGGACACCGATTTGAGATAGGGGTTGGGAGGTCTGAACACCTTGAAGTGCAGCTATCCACTAACCCGTTACCCCTGGTACGTCCTTCTAAAATTAACACTCTAAGGGTGCTGTAAAATTACTATTTCACACTATAGTGAGTTTAGACTGGTGGAGCGAATCAGTATTAAGTACCTTCATAACTGATACAGTTCCCTTTTACTCTTATATACTTTCCAGGTACTATAAGGAAACTTCTGATAGAGTGAAAAACCAACGTTCTGGTCTACTTTGACCTCCTCCTAATCATAAGATCCTATCTCTGGACCTGTCTGATGAACTGTAAACTAAGGGTTCACAAAGAACCTGTGTGAACCTTTTTTAACTTGATGTAGCATAACTTTATTGCCCCTGACGAGCCTTTTTAGGCGAAACGCGTTGGGCAAATCTCTCTTGCTAACAGACCATATCACTGATCTGTAGGATTTGATGCTGACCAATACCATTTGAAGTGGGTTTGGATTTGGGGACTAGGTTGGACCTCGCAACAGGAGGACGACGGTTTTGAGACCTGAAATTGACCAATGTGGAAACCGCTGTGACCACCTTGGACACACAGTGTGTCTGGTGGCCCCTTAGGTGACCATCTTTGACTGGTACTGACAATACCGTTACATCATCCATCCCTTTCAGACCCTTGTCTTGACACCACCTCATGGGTAGTTTATGTAGTTTGTCATTGGGGGTGGGAAGTCTTTAAAACACAGTCTGCACCATATCACTGTTTTTCACCAAGTGCTTTTTAAACCAATAAATTACTGTAACAAGATAAATAAGTTATCCCTGTTTTTTCTAAATGTTTATTGAATAACTTATAAAACGCGATAATCGGTGATTAATTTATTATCCAAGCTGCCTCACCCACAGCTGCAACACTGTGAGTTAATCAGCACATCTCACTCACACACAGATCTGAGATGTGATTAACCCCATGTGCACCATTCAGGTTCAGCCGCTCATTAGGCTCATGAATCTGTCAGGTCTACAGCACTCACTTTCAGCTGTTAACTTCCTGAGTTCCGGGTAGGTTTAACACAGCACATTCACAGTAAAACCGGATAAATGTGAACAGAGACCTGCACTGATAACCCGTGTGATGCACGCGGCCAGGGGCTACATCACACAGTATGTCCGTGCCTCTGGCATGTGTCCGCACGGACAAAACACGTGCCGGAGGCACGGATGTGTGAAACTGGCCTTTCATGGACTTAATACAAAACCTTTTTCCTGGATTTTTTTTTTCTTGAGCTGATCCTGTTACTAATTGCTTCTCTCAGCACCTGTTTCCTGCATTGCTCAGTCCTGTGGAGGATCACTCCCATCTTCCACTATGAGGCAGCACAAGCCACAGTCTGTTTTTCCCTGGGAGCACTCTGGATGTCAGAAATTTTCACCTAGGGACGCCGGCACCTGGGTGGATCTCGCCATGCCTACCCAGGTGCACAGGTATTGCCTGTTGTTACGGGCAAAGTTTTATTACCTATTCACTTATCTTACCTTAAGAAATCTGTGTGGTTGAATGTTTATGTAGATAGTGGCTCAGAAGGAAATCTTATAGATGCTTAGGTGGCAAGAAATCTTGGAGTATCACTACTAAGGCTTAGTGCCCCCATAAAGACCACTGTCGTTAATGACATACCTCTCGTCCAGGTGAAGTGGAATGTGTCACTAAGGAAGTGTCAATGTTGGTGGGGTCATTACATGTGGAAAATGTGTCATTTTTTGTTATAGATAATATATCATCTGCACTAATACTGGGCATGCCATGGTTACGTAAGCATAATCCAGACTGGCACCTGGGTGATATTGTGCGCTGGAGCCCAGAGTGGCAGGATTAAATGTATGTTGCTATCAGTGAACCAAGTTAAGGTCACACCTCCCGTTGTACCTTTTGCAGTCAGGGATTTTGCGGATGTTTTTTCTAAAGTGGAATCAGAGAAATTGCCCCCACACAGAGATGATGATTGCCCCATTGACTTGATACCTGATTCAAGTCTCCCAAAGGGTAGAATATATAATCTCTCTGGTCCAGAGCATCAGGCCATGAAAGATTATATAGTAGACAGTCTGCGTACAGGGTGCATTAGACCATCCACCTCACCAGTAGGGGCCAGGTTCTTTTTTTGTGGAAAAGAAACATAGTGGTCTCAGACCTTGCATTGATTATCGCGAGTTAAATGCCATCACTGTGAAAAACCAGTATCTACTTCCACTCATCCCTGATCTATATAATCAGCTGTTGGGAGCCAAGTGGTTTCTATAGAGGGGACCACTATATTTACACTCTGCAGGGACCCTGCACTCACCGCTCCTATACTATTGTGAACTTCCTGTGAGTGAAAAAAACTTTATTGAGAGCGGGCAGAGCACAAACTGACAGTGGAGCAAATAGAAAATCACAAAAAATACACAAAGGGCAAATTTGTATTTTTTATAAAAAAAATAGTTTTTAACAAATTGATGCTATTTGGGAATTGCCAAATAATGTCAACATCCCAAATAAAAAAAAAATGTGCTGACGAACCGTAGCTGCTGCGTCTTGGACGCAGCTCCTCTTGACATGAGGGAACCTGCGCATGTCCGCATCTGCCCTGTAGTCAACATGTGCGGCAGCTTCTCCATGCAGTCATCCGATGTGAGCCCCTTCCAACAGCATGAAATGAACATGATGTGGAGGAGTGAAATACCGGCAAACTGCACCACAGCTGTCAAAACGCTGCAGTTGGGTTAAGCATAGTGGCCATGGGATTTCATGAAATCCCATCCACTATGCTCTGACTGTACTACGCAGTGTTTTGAACGTAGAGTGTTTCTGCTGCGTCCAAAACGCTGCGTAGTACAGTATCAGCATACTGTATGGGATTTTAAGAAATCTATGCCCACTATGTTTAACCCAACCACAACATTCTTTCAGCTGTGGTGCGGGTTGCCAGCATTCCACTGCTCCTCCGCATGTTCATTTTGTGCTGCGGAGTTGGAAGAAGCTCACATCGGGTGCACAAAGGGAGAAGAGGGAGGTTGCGGTCTCACTACGGACACCCGCGGCTTCACTCGGGTCCGGAGGAGCTGCGATCACACGGAGACACGGTCTGTGCGGGATAATGGGTGTGTGAAGGGGGCCATAGGGGCATCATGTTCTCCCGTATGTCCTTGCACCGGCATGTGTCTGCTTGGAGCGCATACATGCCAGAGGCACGGATGTGTGAAAGAGTCCTAAGCAATAGGGGGAACCACACGCATAGTGGGTCCCACAATGTAACCAGCCTGTGTGAAAAATCAGCTTGGGCTGGGCTGGTAAGGGCCAGATAGGCTTGGCTCTTTCCATCCTTGTCATACAAGTCTACTTCACCTGGTCTAGTTATAAGAAATGGTGGGAATCACAGACATAGTGGCTCCCCCTATTTAATCAGCCAGTGTAAAAAAAGCAGCTTGGGCTGCTACAGTGCCTACAAGTAGCATTCAACCCCCTGCAGATTTAGGTGGTTGACACATGCGGAATTAACTTGGCATTGTGACATTTGGACTGTAGATCAGCCTGGAAGTGGGAAATGCACTGCAGCCAAAAAGATTTTTTAAATTTTTTTTTTTTTTAAGGCGTTAAAGTTAATTCAGAGGGTCATTTATTATTCAACCCCTCAAACCACCAGCATTCTGTTTGGTCCCCCTAAAGTATTAAGAAGTAGTTCAGGCACAAAGAACAATGAGCTTCACATGTGTGGATTAATTATCTCTTTTGCCAGCCTTTTCTGACTATTTAAGACCCTCCCCAAACTTGTGAACAGCACTCATACATGGTCAACATGGGAAAGACAAAGGAGCATTCCAGGCCATCAGAGACAAGATCGTGGAGGGTCACAAGGCTGGCAAGGGGTACAAAACCCTTTCCAAGGAGTTGGGCCTACCTGGCTCCACTGTTGAGAAAAATAGGGTGGGGGACAAGAGGCGCAATAGTGCCCTATCACTAGTGACACTTGTGTGATGGTGGTGCTGTGAAGCTGCTCACCTGGTCCAGTTGTGAACCCCACAACTGGTTTGAAGGCGTTTTTGGAAAACAATGTTCCAGCTGCTGCAGGACCTCCACCGACCACTGGATAGTGGTGTGAATCCAAGAAATGATGGGAGTACTGGTGTGCCACGGTCCGCGCTGCTGTAGTATTGGATAAACTCACCAAAGAGCCAAATATGTTTTCATCCTTTATTCCTCCTCTCTCCTACGCGTTTCAGCGCCATACCCGGCGCCTTCCTCAGGGATATTACCCATCATTTCTTGTCTCCACTGTTGGGAGCATCATCCGGAAGTGGAAGGCTTATGGAACTACTGTTAGCCTTCCACGGCCTGGACAGCCTTTGAAAGTTTCCTCCCGTGCCGAGGCCAGGCTTGTCCGAAGAGTCAAGGCTAACCCAAGGACAACAAGGAAGAAGCTCCGGGAAGATCTCATGGCAGTGGGGACATTGGTTTCAGTCAATACCATAAGTAACGTACTCCACCGCAATGGTCTCCATTCCCGACGAGCCCGTAAGGTACCTTTACTTTCAAAGCGTCATGTCAAGGCTCGTCTACAGTTTGCTCATGATCACTTGGAGGACTCTGAGACAGACTGGTTCAAGGTTCTATGGTCTGATGAGACCAAGATCGAGATCTTTGGTGCCAACCACACACGTGACGTTTGGAGACTGGATGGCACTGCATACGACCCCAAGAATACCATCCCTACAGTCAAGCATGGTGGTGGCAGCATCATGCTGTGGGGCTGTTTCTCAGCCAAGGGGCCTGGCCATCTGGTCCGCATCCATGGGAAGATGGATAGCACGGCCTACCTGGAGATTTGGCCAAGAACCTCCGCTCCTCCATCAAGGATCTTAAGATGGGTCGTAATTTCATCTTCCAACAAGACAACGACCCAAAGCACACAGCCAAGAAAACCAAGGCCTGGTTCAAGAGGGAAAAAATCAAGGTGATGGAGTGGCCTAGTCAGTCTCCTGACCTTAACCCAATTGAAAACTTGTGGAAGGAGCTCAAGATTAAAGTCCACATGAGACACCCAAAGAACCTAGATAACTTGGAGAAGATCTGCATGGAGGAGTGGGCCAAGATAACTGCAGAGACCTGTGCCGGCCTGATCAGGTCTTATAAAAGACGATTATTAGCTATAATTGCAAACAAGGGTTATTCCACAAAATATTAAACCTAGGGGTTGAATAATAATTGACCCACACTTTTATGTTTAAAATTTATTAAAATTCAACTGAGCAACATAACTTTTTGGTTTGTAAGATTTATGCTTCTGTTAATAAATCCTACTCTCGTTTGCAGTTTGAAGGCTCTAACTTATTTGCATCTTATCAAACCACCTAAATCAGCAGGGGGTTGAAAACTACTTGTAGGCACTGTATATTAGGCTGAGAAGGGCCATGGCTATCTGGCCCTTACCAGCCCAGCCAAAGCTGCTGTTCAAGGCTGCTATATTTCACCCTGCAGGGACCCTGCACTCACGGCTCCTATACTATCATGAACTTCCTAAGAGTGTAAAAACTATTGAGAGCAGGCAGAGCACAAACTGACAGCAGAGCCGCAGACAAAGCAACATCACCTCCAGAACTCCCGCATTTAATCAAAGTGAATGGGGAAAACCCACCCGGGACTCGGAGCGACTCTGCCACAGAAATGAGCATACTGCGGTGAGGCAGCAGTGCACAATCCACCAGATGCATGCAGACACAAATACTAGTGTGAACCCTGCCTAATTACACTGGTGGAAGAAGAGAATAAAGTAAGCGTGTGGAGGTGAGGTGAACCCTGTGAACCCGAGCAGAAACTAAAGTCAGATTCCCGGGCTCTCTCCCTCCCCTGCCCTCAGGAGCACTCACCCTGTGAAAGCTGCCAACACTGCAGAATCTCCCGTAGTTGAAACACGTACCCACTACTGCTGGACAACAGAGATCGGATTAGGAGGTGGCTGGGACCTGTTTGGGAGGAGGGCGAGTAAAAAGTAACTTGGTGCCATCATTTGGTGCAAAAATACAGCGACATGCTAGGAGGAGGGGAGGAGATGTGCACAACAAGCTGCAGTCCCTGGAGGAAGAAAAGAGCAGGAAGATTGATTACACAGATACAACCAGAGCCAGCTCTCCCAACCTGATCACTCCCCTCCATCTTCTAGACCAGTGGTCCCCAACCTCTTTTGCACCGGGGACCGGCTTCATGCAAGACCATTTGTCCCAGGCCCGGCAGGGCGGGGTGGGTCTTTGATCATATGGGGTGATGCTATGGAGAAGGTGTGGAGTTTAGTAACCTGTTTCCCCGAAAGATGCGCTACATCTTATTTTGAGGGGATGTCTTATTTTTCCATCCTCTTGCAGTCCATAATATTCTTATCATCCATATGCAGGACACAATATCCCCATCATCCCTTTGCATCTCACAGTATCCCCATCATCCCCTTGCAGCAATCCATATTATCCCCATCATCCCCTTGCAGCCCCATTGACACACACACTGCCACACAACGCAAACACACTGCCACACACAGATACCGCCAGACACCGCCACACACACCTGCCACAGACACGCTACACACACGGCCACACACAACACCAGCACAGAGACACACAGCCACACACTTTGCTCATAGGTCAACCTACATTGGCCCACTCTGTTCTCTGCCTCGGCTGCGTACGTGTACGAGCGGAGCCGTCGGCCAATAACAGGGCAGCAGCCAATCAGGGCCTGGCTGCTGCACTGTGATTGGCCGACGGCACCGCTCGTACATCTACGCAAGCAGCTGAGGCAGAGATCACCTCAGAGCTACGTAGTGCGGGTCGTGGTGGGTGGAAATGCCGCTCTGACAGAGCTGCCACACAGCACACTTTCTGTAGTGCTGGTCTGCAGCGGCGCAGACCCGCACCGGGAACCCCACCCCTCACAAATATTTTTTAGCAAGAATAATATACTATCCAAACCAAACCCTAATCAAAGGTGTGGGGAAGGCGAAAAAACCCTAACTATATATCCGGGGTGCGTGCAAGACACCATGCGAGATGCGCCTCAGGCTGGTGGGAGGCAACGATGGTGTCTACAATGCAGAAATATAAAGATCATGTCCTACGATGGCTTAGTTTCATTGACGATGTGTGCTTTCTATGGACTGTAACAGAAGAGGATGTGCACTCCTTTATCGAGACTTTGAATGTTAACGATCTTAATGTCCATTTGACATATCATGTGTCTAATCATACTGCGACCTTTTTGGATTTACAGATTTGTCTGAGAGAGGGACACTTGGACACGGAGCTTTATCACAAACCAACTGCCATGAATGGCCTCCTACAATTTCAGAGCTTCCACCCCCATCATACAAAACTGGGATTGCCTATCGGTCAATTTCTAAGGGCCGCTTTACACACAGCAACTTCTGTGTCCAACTTCTGAACAGATCTCTGGTTGCAGTGAAATCATGGACACATTGTTCCATTTTGTGGCTGTGTACAAATGTAACAATGTGTCCATGATTTCACTGCAACCAGAGATCTGTTCAGAAGTTGACGTGTGTGTAAAGCGGCCCTTAGGGTACGACGTACGTGCACCACAGACGAGAGGTTTCGCCATCACGGCAGGGGATTAACTGAGAGGTTACGACAACGTGGATATCCAAAATGGGTGGTCTCATCAGCCTATCAAAGAGCGGAAAAGGAGACAAAGGAATCGCTGCTACAGCCACGTCAACGAAATCAAGACCTTGCTGTAAGGTTTATTACAGAATACAACAATGGCTGGAAAGAGGTAAGAAAGATTCTTACCAGACACTGGAATGTGTTAACTGATGATGCACAGACAAGATCTATTGTGAGTGATAGGCCCCTTATGACAGCCAGAAGAGCATGCAATATTGGAGATATTGTTACTTGCTGCCATTTTACCAAATCTACCATCCCTTTGGGATGTGGAATTAGACTACTGGGCTCATTTCCTTGCGGAAACTGTAATATTTGTACGCTGATGAGACCGGTTAGGGATAATTTCCATAACCCACTGGATGACACTAGCTTTAGGTTGAGATCCTACATAAACTGTAGGACTAGAAATGTTATATATGCCTTGATTTGCCTTTGTGGAAAGGTATATGTTGGGCAGACTTCCCAGGAAGTACGTTCTAGGATACAGTCACATGTTTCCAATATAAATCTGGCAGCGAGTAAACTAGTTGGGTGTCAGGCTATCACATCGGTTGCAGCCCACTTCTTGGCCTCTCATGGGGGAAGCTCTAGAGGTGCACGGGTCGTAGGTCTACAAAAGCATTTCAGTAATGGACGAGGGGGTTCAGCACAGAGGTGGCTATTGCAAACGGAGGCATGGTAGATATTTTCTCTACGCTCGATGACGCCCAATGGCCTGAATGAGGAATTGACATAAGGGATTTCTGGGCTAAATAGTGGTCTAGTTTACAACAGTGATATTGTACAGTACTATACGGATGTGGAGACACTAATTTAACGGTCAACTTGTCTTTAATCCCCTGCAGGGTGTTTTACGATCTTGTATTTGGGATCTCAATATGGCTCAACTCAGCCTTTCATGCTTGTGACCTACGTTTGATCATGGACACAATATGGGACAGGACTAAGGACAACGCTCAATACAATTGATTTTAATTGGTATGAATACGAACAGTAACCAAAGACTGAGTGTGCTGATATTTAATTTCCTGGATATGGACACCATATGAGTTCCCCTACTGGCCATATACATGGACTAGGGATGGGATTGTTTTTCTGGATCCGGTGCGCATTTTTCCCTATAAATTCATAACTATCTAACAACAATGAATTTTTTGACTACAGGTTGCTGCCTTCAGGCAACATAGTAGTCACGAGCTTTTGTACAACTAGGATATTTGTGGTTGTTATATGTGTCTGCAAAGGGCTAGGCTAGGGATCCCTGTATGACTGGTTAGGATATATTGCTTGGCTGCAACCTGGGGCCCCACTGGCGTGGGGAATCATATTTTTGCATTTTATTAAAAACATGAGGTGCTATCTAGGACTGAGGGGGCTAATTCGCTTGGTTGTGTAATTTTGTTCTAATATAATGGCTCTTAATAAACGTGTTCTTATAATTGTTATTGATTGATGTACTGCTCCGTACACTAAGAACAATATGATCTTTTATGTAGTACATTGTTACCACATTTATTACCGTGTGTTGTTGTCACCTCCTTATTTAAACATCTTGTGTTTGTAAACATCTTGTAACTATTTACATAATAAATGTTTTTTCATGCATATACAAAAATTCTCTCATGTTTTGTTGCGGTCTTGTGGATCTATATATAACCTATATGGGTTCTATGCCCCACTATTGGTATTTTCAGGGGCGGACCTACCGTGGTGCAGCGGTTTCAGCTGCACCAGGGCCCCGACAGGCTCGGGGGCCCCTCAGTCCTGCAGGGGGGCCCCCAGCCGACCCCAGTGACCCTGTATCAGAGGAGAGGAGGTTAATTGACGCATCCTGCTTCCCTTGGCTGATCCCGCCCCTCCTCTGCCGCCCCGGCACCCAGGAACGGCTCAGTGCAGGTAGGAGAGCTGCATCTCCAATACAACACCCCCCACGCTCCTCGCCGAGGTCCGCTATCAGGTCCTCGCCACCGTCTGATAGCCCCCCCCCCCAGTCCTCCCCCTGGTCCTCACCAGCATGGCTGCTGCTGCACCAGGGCCTCCGGGCTCAAGGTCCGCCATTGGGTATTTTGATATGCTTGCCTGAGCTCATTACTCATTGGGTATCACTAACTGCTTGCTGGGTTGACAAAGACCAGAGCCCTTCTTTTCTTCCTTTTTTTTTTTTTTTGCTTCTGGGGTACCATGGTTATTCTAAACAATAATGGCACTTCCTCCTGCGAGGGCGCAGTCTATTTGTGTGGCAGCTTGCTCACAGGTGATCGTCCTTTGGCATTTAATCTGCTTTATATACTTGGTGCATTGCACTTAGACCTCATATTCCCTGAGGAAGCTGCTGATGCAGCATAACGCGTGGGGCCCCCATACCTCCAGGTTGCAGCCAAGCTATAGGTAACATAATGTGAATGGTGTGTGCAGATTGTCTCTGCCCCTACATTATTTTCCCCTTGAATATTATGGATGGTATCCTTGCACTGATTGATATATGGCATCCTTGCACTGATTGATATATAGGATAATACAGGGTTATCATGACTGAACTTCTCAATGCTATATTAGGGTTAGCATTTCATTGAGGGCTTGCACTCTGCCTCTGCTATTTATAATTGATTTATTCTGGCAATTTGTATGATTTTGCAACAGAGGATATGGGACTTGCATTGTTTTTAAATGTTTTTAACATGTTGTTTTGCACCAATTTTTTGTAATAAAGATCATGTAAAAAACTTATGTGGTGTGCACAAAGTATTATGTATGACCTTTTTCTATAAAAAAAAATCCCTATTTACACGCCGCAATAAGGAGGCAATTGGGTGGCAATGTGGCAGCAATATTTCCAGGTCGCAATATCGCAGCCAAAATTGTCTCCTGTGGTTGCGGCGTGTAAAGGTACACTAAAAGAACCTTATTGAGACATTATTCCACTCACGTAGCCTGTAATGTATGCTGAGAGTAAGGCTACTTTCACATCGTGATTTTTTTTTTTGTCCGTGGGGATCCTGATTTTTGCATGACAGGAAAGGACAGGATCAGATGTGTGCCTAAGGATGCCATTTCTGTGTCCGGGTCCGTGATATTCACAGATCCGGACACAAAGAGCTGAGAGGAGCCCGAGCCTACAAAGTGCAGGGAAGCGAGGCACTTTCACTTTTGCAATGCATATACATCCATTGCGGAAGTGAAGCAAGTGTTAAAAATAACAAAAAAAATCCTCACCTCTCTGGGGAGTGTCCCGCGATGTGTGGCATCTAGCTCCGAGGTTTTAAGGACCTAGATCAGCTGACCGGGTGGTGCGGGGCAACCCGATCAGCTGATCGGTCACATGACCGCATCAGCTGACCGGTTGAATTCGCCCACCTGGCAATTGGTCAAATGACCGCATCAGCGTGGTTTACAATCAGCTGCTCTAGGTCCTTAAACCCTCAGAGCTAGATGCTGCTCATCGTGGGACACTCGCCGAAGAGGTGAGGATTTTTTATTTTCAACACTAGATTCACTTCTGCAATGGATGTATATACATTGTGAAAGTGAAATTACACGGTAAAGAGTAGTCTTCATGTACTCAGCTTGCTCTGTACACTAAAATCAGGTCCGGGAAATGATTGTGTTTTCCCGGACCTGCGCTCCATAGGCCCCCATGTTATTTGCCACAGACCACGCTGTATTCGATTGTGTCAGATTTGGTCCACTGTGCCCAAAATCAGAGCAGTGTCCGATTCTGGGTACACAAAAAATCGGACACAAACGGATCCGTTACAATTTGGGCACAATCGGATGACCATACAGGACCAATCTGTGCCCATAGGGATACATGGGCGCCAAATCGGATCCGTGGCTATCCATTTTACAATGGATAGCCACGGATCCTCAAAAATTGTGAAGTGAAAGCAGCCTAAGAAAACTCTGTGGGAGTATTTTACACACAGAGTTATGTCAATATTGCCACCTACAGGCATAAAGAATACACTAGGCTGGTTTCACATTTGCGTTTGCAAGCGCAGCATAAGTTGCGCATGCGCATACGCATGTAAAAACGCATGCAAACGCAGCGGATTTTGTTCGCATATTCATCCGCAAACCTTAATTAAAAACGCAGCACATGCATTTGTTTGCATTTCTGCATGCGTACGCATTTTTTGTGCACATGCGTTCAATACTTTTGCGGCATCTGCACTTTTCTGTTTTTTTTTTTACAGATCTCAGGCTGTTTGAGGGGCTGGGATACGGGCGGGTGATGGGAGGTACTGCAAATCTCTTTCTGGGCATGCGCATTGGCTTATACGCATGCTTATCAAACGCAGGCATCCGCAAGGCCTTGCGTATGACAGATATGCGTTTTGCCCTTTTGTATCCGGCACGCCTCAGGGTGGAGCTCAGAGGAAAGACAGTTTTTTGATAACCCTGATGGAGCCATGGAGGAGGTGAAACGCTCTTCTAGGGCCTCCTCTCTGGCTACATGATTTTATATTCTTGGTTTTTTACTTTTCTTTTCTATTGGTCATGACCTAGATGCTTTTCTTTAATGCATGTTATTAGTTTATTATTGATGCATAGTATTTTTAGGAGATGTTCCTTGTCGAGATATTGCTCTGTAAATGTTTCCGGTTATGATTCACCTATTCCTTTTGGGTTTGTTGGGGGGTGGGTTCCTCCTCCCTAAGCACAGTCCTCGCTTGGTCTTTTTGGGTATTAGGGTTCACTTGCTGGGACGGACCTTTACCCAGTATGTTATTTTTTACATAATTTTCTTGTGGCCTCCATGTGGTATAGGCCAATATGACTCCTAATAACACGGGCTCCTCATATTAATGTAGATTCTCTCAGGGGCTTGTCACACCAGGTGACGTCTCCGGAGATGTCGGCGGCGACGGGCGGGAGCGCGCACGTTTTTGGCGCCCCGCCAGCGTCGCCGTTGAATGTTTACATGCGGCGACACCTCCGGAGACCTGACAGGCGGCATCGCCGCTGGGGTGCCTAAAAATCCCAGCGGCGATGCTGTAACACGGGAGCCTATGGCTCCCATCACCTGTCAGATCGCCGTCACCCTGTTACCACTCAGAGGCGCCGACATCGCCCCTTTACATTAGGCGACGCAGAGGGCGATATCAGCGCCGATAGGCCACGCCCCTACGTCGCCTAAGAAATCGGCGGTGCCGTCGCCAGGTGTGATGGTACCCTCAGACTTCTCACCTGAAACGTGGCTGGTCATAATACACCGGTGAAACACAGGAAAGTATTGGACCACATCACCCGTATTTGTCTGTATTGTGTTTTTACAGGAAACTCATTGGCTTCGAGGCGGACACCCTCTGCTTAGCAATAAACACTAACCAGAATGCATTGAGGCCTCTTCTCAAAGAAACGTGGGGGTTGCAGTCTTGTTCCATAAAGATCTTGACTATGCTATTCAGGATGTAGTAAAAGACTAAGCAGGATGCTACTTGCTAATTAGAGTCCTTGTCAAGCAGAGAGAATACTGTTTGATTAATGTTTATGCACCCAATACGGCTAGCCCTTCCTTTTTTACTAAGCTTTTGGAGGTCATCCATAGTTGGCATCCTATTAATATCTTATTAGGTGGGGCCGTAAATGCCCTTCATGATGTCTTTTTGGATAGGTCTACTCCATCGCCCGCATCTCATCCTCTGGCTGGAGTGGTCTCCATTCTTCTTAGTCGATACCTGGAGATGTTGTCATCCTACAGAGAGAGAATATACGTTTTACTCTAGTGTTCATGATGTTCACACTTGCATTTTATTGGCTAACCTCTGCCCCTCTTTTGACATCACTGAAAACAGTTGACATCCTCTAAATGGTCATTTCAGATCATTCTCCTGTCCTTCTTACCCTCGACCTACCTACACAAAAAAAAAAAAAAAAGTTTATTTTCGCTGACGTTTCCCTTCTTATTTGTATACCTCTGATGACTTTAAAAGAAGTTTGGCCGAGTGGTGGGAGACCTTTCTGAAGGACAACTTGGAACACTTACATGATTCTAACTTATTCTGGGCCACTGCTAAAACGGTGCTCAGAGGGCATATTATTTCTTATATATCTCAGAAAAAAAAAATGAATGTCCTCTCTGAGGCCTCTCCTTGACCGGCTCTCCCAGACTTAGAGATTTCCAGCTGCATAATACTCCTTTATTTAAGAAAGCTTACCTTACTGCCAAGCATAACGTGGAGACTTTACTACATGAGCAGGCACATAATCAACTAGCTCATCAACGTAATGGTTTCTTTAGATGGGGCAACAAACCTGGACACCAGTTCGCATCATTAACTAAACCATTTCTAACAGCAACTAGAGTTGCTAACATCAACCTCCCTGATGGCTCCATTAGTCGAGACCCGGTCAAAATTTGTGCGGTGTTCAGGGATTTCTATGCAAATCTTTATGGCCCATCCACTGACTCAGGATATAATTTTATCCACAAGGTTAATCCACCAAGGCTTTCTATCTCTCAAAGAGAGATATTAAATAAACAGATTTCTCTAGAGGAAGTTAGATCGGTCAGTCTTTCAAATTGAGCAAATCCCATGGCCTGGACGGTTATTCAGCAGAATTTTATAAATTAAGACCTTTACTTATGCCCCATCTTACCTCTCTTTTCAACCATATTGTTGACTCAAGTTCTATGCCTGATCGATTTAATGAAGCATGCCTATCGTTCATATTAAAACTGAGAAAGATCCACTACTCCCTGCCTCGTACCGCCCAATTTCTCTTCTAAATGTGGATTTCAAATTGCTCACCAAAATGATGGCCAATAGATTACAATCTATACTTCCCAACATCCTTTCCTTGTCACAAACGGGCTTTGTACATGGCCAATCTATTGCCTATAATATTAGGATGGCTCTTGCAGCCATCACACAGTCATCAAACTAAGGCCAAAAAGAACATACTGTGGCACACAAAAGATTTGGAGAAACGCCTTTTGAGAAGCACCTGGTGGTCTAGTGGGGGTCAAGTTTAGAGGTGTGGTGGGTCACTTCTCACCTTATGAGGTTGGGCACCCTTGCACAACCTTGGTCTGCTGCACTGCTGTGTTGGATTGCCCAGTCCGGGCTTCGCTGGCTCCTCCACTGTCTCTCCCGGTCACGTGGAACGCTGGCCAGTCATGTGACTTGCATGTCAGAGGATCCACGTCACGGCAGGTCTTTCAGCCCTCAATGTGTGTGGCAGCCAGCAGCTCACTCCACAACCCAGAGGGTTGTTTAACAGATGCAGGAGGTGTATGTTAACAGTTTGGGAGCGCTGGACTAGCAAACTATTTAGAAAGGAGTTTGCAGGTTACAAACCTCTTTATGAAAATTATATACACTTGACACGTTTCCACAGCAAACAGCCGTCTGAAGACAGCTGTTCGCTGTGTAAACACGTTGTGCTGTATGTAATAATAAAAAGGCTTGTAACCTTCAAACTCCTTTCTAAATAGTTTGTTGCTCCAGCACTCCCAAGCTCTGTTAACATAAATCTCTTGCAAACAGAACATACTGGTCAGCCTTGATGCTGATATGGCTTTTGACCGTGTATCTTGGTCTCATCCACACTTTGAAGTATAGACTGGGTTTACTTCTTTAAATTTGATTCGGACACTCTACACCAATCCTCTGTCCTCAATTTGGCTCCATGGTATTCAGTCATCCCCTTTTTCCATTTATAGAGGTACGAGGCAGGGATGTCCATTATCCCCCCTTGCTGTTTAATATTGCCCTGGATCCATTGCTTAGATATTTGGAGGCGATTCCCTCTTTTGAGGGGTTTGGGATCGGCCACCATACACTCAAAACTTTGGCATTTGCGAACGACATATTGCTCATGATGGCCAACCCTAAAGAATCTATTCCTAAAATAATGGGGTCTTTTCACAAGTTTGGGGCAATCTCAGGATTTTGTATGAACTTTAACAAATCCTAGGTGTTGTCGATCTTTCGAGACACTCAGCAAGGATGGCAGTTCCCTTTTAGTGGGAGCATGGTTCTTTACGACATCTTGGCATTCTTTTACCTTCTGCCGCACTATATATCAACTTAACATCCGGCCCTTAATTTCTGCAGTAACTCAGGAAATAGTCTTGGATGTCCCTTAAATTATAAATTGCGGGTAAAGCCCACCTTATTAAAAATGGTTTCTTTCCCCAAATTACTTTTCCCTTTACAAACGCTGCCCATTATTTTATCTTAAGCCGATGATCGAATAATACAAATTTTTCGGCAATATTTTTGGGGTTCTAGGATTAGCATCTTTAAATTACATAAGAAAATGTAGAGACGATCCAGTGGCATACTTCATATTCCTTTTATTGTGAAATCATAAAATCATCACAGCGCACAGGGGGTGCCGCTGGACGCGTTTCGGAGGAAGTAGCCTCCTTAATCATCAGCAACATTCAAAATGAAAATACAGAGGGCGTGGCTAGGGCAGCAGAGGGAGCAGACGTGTTGGACTACAGCTCCTGCACCAAAGCCACAAAAAAGCATACAAAAAAGGCAAAAACTGCTAAAAAAACGGAGATTTCGGCTTCCCCATGTCTGTGGAGTGAGAAGGACCTCATCTCCCCCGGTGGGGACCCGGAGACTGAAGCACAGGAGCCCCTGAGGCGGTCGGGAGCGGGAGTGAGCTGCGCGCACGGAGGCGCCATCTTCTTTCCAGACCCACCTCGTGGGTCTCCCTCCCTCAGGCACTGAATAAGTAGCGGTGGAGTAGTGAAGCCGGAGAGCCCTGGGAGACAGCGGGCAGAACAGAAAGCAGTGCGCACCACCGGTGAGAAGCATCAGAGGAGATAAGGTGCGGGGACGGAGGTGGTGAGAAAAGGAGCGGAGGGGGCTGCAGGGAGAGGAGGGAGGCTGGAGATCTGCCAGGAGGGACACCCCTGGAAGTAGCAGGGGAGCAACACTGCCTGCTATAGAAGGTGGTGGGGGGCTAGGGGAAGGAGGAAAGCAGCAAGATTGCCCCCAGTGAAAGCACCCACAAGGAGACATCAGAGTGACTCCATTAAAGTGCTTCCAGGCATTTGTAAAGCATCCAGCAATCAGAGCCCCACATGAAATATACCACCCTAACAAAGAACAGTAAATACCTTTATATATGCAAAAGAGGGGAAGGATTCCACCGAGAGTCTGCCTGGGGCCCCATTGTGGAGGTGAATGTGTAACAGCTACAGAAGAAAATCCCCTCCCCTGCAGCTTTCCCACTAAAGACGGTCTCCATTTTTATAGTACAAAAAAGAACTGAATAGAGACGCCACCTGGTGGTCATTCTGAAACTTTATCCATCACATTATTTCCAAACTAAGCTTGCCACCTTGAGACCAGTTAGAGATACTACACCTGGTGGGACTCCTTTCCATACAGAAAGGATAACACAGTCTGCAAACGCCATCTAGTGGCTCTCTGGTTGAACTGCCAGTACACAACTTGAAGCCTATAACAAACTATAAAACGCCATTTTCGGCTTCCGGTTCCGGCGCCTGCATGGAGGGTCGCAGGTGAAGAAGATCCGGAGACCGCTGCAGACACCGCAACAAATCCCCGGACTCGGACATCCCAAAGAGCAAGCCACAATGAGCGGGGTGAAGGGGCCCACATCACACACCATGGATCGGTATGTGACGAGGGGCAAAGAAGGAGAGGGGAGCGGCGCAGTCCGTGAGGAGCTGCAGAGAGATGGCACGCGGTCAAATATGGCGGCAATGGCGGGAAGTGAGGGAGAAGGCGCACAGCTACAGATCCCATATGTCTCTGGGGGGGGAGGACAGAGGAGAGGAGCTGGTCGGAGGGAAGCACCCTGAGGGAGATGGCACTATCACAACCCCAGCGTCCAGAAGGCAGGAACACTTAGATATGGGGAGAAATATGCCTACCACAGAGATGCTGGGCTCAAAGGAGACCCCACAGCACACAATGGACTATAAATCACTGGCCAAAGCAATTGCCCAATACCTAATTGATGACTTTAAAACGGCGGTTTCAGAGCTGATAGCTGCATCAACTAAGGACATGGCTTCCAAAATAGGACGCCATGATCAACAATTACAGGAGGCAGAAGCCAGGATTTCAACAGCTGAAGACAGGGTGATTGAGTTGGAACACCAAGTCCAAGATCTACAGAAACAAATGGAGTTTTCGGTGACCAAACTAGATGATATAGAGAACAGGGCCCGCAGGAACAATCTGAAAATAGTTGGTCTCCCTGAAAGTATCTCCCCTGCTCTCCTAGAAGATGTATTTGAAGTTGAACTGCCGAAAGCTTTGGGGTTGTCCCACAGGTGCAAAACTGAACGCACCCATAGAATAGGCCCCCTCAGGGATCCCCTGCAGGCGGAGGGGAGAAGCAGCTCCACTCAAAGCAAAGAAGCCAATAAACCTCGCCACGCTATCGCGAAATATCTAAATCATAGAGACAAAGAAGATATCTTGCTCGCTTATAAAGCCAAGAGAAACCCGCTTGTGATCTTGGGACATAAAGCTCTATTATTTGCGGACTATTCCATAGAAGTGTCCCGGCGTAGGAGAGCATTTGGGGAGGTCTGCACCACTCTGTACAAGAGAAATATTCGTTTCCAGCTCAACTACCCCGCAACTCTACGCTTCAGATCTTCTGAGGGACAATTGCTTTCCTTTACGGATCCTAAGGAGGCGCTACTGGTGCTTGAAAGGGGCAACGGGTCACCTCGCAGAGACAGATCCCGCCCACCATCCCTAGGAGTAAGCTGTATGTGACATGGGCTCCTAAAATCTAAGCAATTTATACCTTGTAATGGGCAACCTGTAAGGCAGAACTTGGAATATACCGGCTCCATGGAAAGCAAAAGCGAGCAGGACTAAGATCCATCCAAGAAAGAAAAATAAAAACCAGGATAAAAGAGGAATTCAGATGATAAGGAAGATCTCCCCCGCAGCACAGGCTGCAAGCAACAGAGACTACCAAAGCTGACCAACCCCAGAGCTGAACAGCAAGAGGTAAGACCATCTCTCTGCATCTCCAACCCCTATAGAACAAACCCTATTCAATCTCTCCAGAGAATAAGAACAATATAAAATAAGAAATATGGAAATGAATAACATTTTGGAGAATGAGAATTCCAGCATTATAACTGATCCCCCTGTAGAAATCAGCTCTGCAGAGATAGCAGATGGCAGCACCTCACAGAGTTCACAGATCAAGATGATAACGTATCCTAGCAACATCAGCAACGTTAAAGCCAAAAGGGCAATAAAAGAATCATATATCACAGAGGAACCAGAAACTCTATTTGCAGATTTTACTGAGAAAGAAAACAGAAAGACAAATGACATCTTCTATACTGATCAGCCAGATGCCTGGCACACAGCCGTGTGCAAATACTATAAAAACATTCTAAAAGGTGGCATCAGCAAGGGTCGACAAATCAGAGTAATAAACCCACAAGATGAAGATGTCTCACTCACCGTTAATTTATACCACTCAGGCACAATAGTCATACAGGGCAATGAGGAGAACCTTCAGGCATTTGAGGCAAATTTCCCTCATATAAAAGTCAAGGCCCAAACATATAAAGTAGCAAAGCCAGCACGTAGGAAGAGTAATGGGCCCACACGTACTACAAAGAGGACCACCAGGGACCCCCCTGCAGCCCAAAGCCCTGATAAAGCACTCCCCTCACTGGAGACCCTTAGAGAATGCCTGTCCCAGCTGGAGAGGGACTTCACACTGCTTAAAGAAGAGATCCAAAGGCAGACAAACGACCCCACAGCTGCAGAGGTAACCAGACTGAAGAGTGAACTGGACTCAGTCGTGCAGGGAATCAAACACGAAATATATGATTTAAAACAAGAAAATGCTAGATTAAAAGAACAAATAGTAAACCTAAAAAACCTGACACTACCTCAACACAGGAGAGAGACCCAGGGAAGGAGATAGGTGAAGACACAATGAGAGCCAACAGCCACATCACCACGAACTCAAACAACAGCATAAATACTGAGAGCAAGTCACAAAATAATCAAGAAACACAGGATGAGCCAGAGCCAAGCATCAAACAACCCCCAGGTCAAAAGCAACAGCAGCAGCAGAACACAACAACACAACAGAGCAACAAGCAGAACAGAAGCTCTCACCGGAGCAGCCAACAACCACGTCCTGATATAGTCCTGATTATAGACTCTAATGGAAGATACCTCAACACAAGACGACTCTTCCCTGGAAAAAGGGTTTCTAAAATCCACTGTCCAACCATACAACAAGCAACAGCAGTTATTAATGACCCATATTTCACCAACCCAAACCACATCATCATACATACAGGCACCAACAATCTCGAGAACCAACACCAGCAGGTAGCAGGACAACTATACCAGCTAGCAAAGACCACACAACTAAATTTCCCCGGCAGTAAAGTTATCCTCTCGTCGCTGCTACCAAGAAAAGATTCACTCAAATACATCACCCAAGACGTCAACAGAGAGCTGGCAGCCAAGATCACCACTACGCTAGACATCACCCTGGCACAACATCCCGCCATTAACACCCACCACCTGTATGATGACAAGCATCTCAACAACCAAGGAGTCAGCGTTTTTGCCAAAGAACTTAAAGACATAGTATTCAACAGAGTCCCAGACCAAGAAACCATGCAGACCGAAAACCGGTAGAAAGATCACCAACAACCGACAGACCTAAAATGGAATACGCTCAACAAACCGAAAACCGCAACAAGTACAGTTAGGTCCAGAAATATTTGGACAGTGACACAATTTTCGCGAGTTGGGCTCTGCATGCCACCACATTGGATTTGAAATGAAACCTCTACAACAGAATTCAAGTGCAGATTGTAACGTTTAATTTGAAGGGTTGAACAAAAATATCTGATAGAAAATGTAGGAATTGTACACATTTCTTTACAAACACTCCACATTTTAGGAGGTCAAAAGTAATTGGACAAATAAACATAACCCAAACAAAATATTTTTATTTTCAATATTTTGTTGCGAATCCTTTGGAGGCAATCACTGCCTTAAGTCTGGAACCCATGGACATCACCAAACGCTGGGTTTCCTCCTTCTTAATGCTTTGCCAGGCCTTTACAGCCGCAGCCTTCAGGTCTTGCTTGTTTGTGGGTCTTTCCGTCTTAAGTCTGGATTTGAGCAAGTGAAATGCATGCTCAATTGGGTTAAGATCTGGTGATTGACTTGGCCGTTGCAGAATGTTCCACTTTTTTGCACTCATGAACTCCTGGGTAGCTTTGGCTGTATGCTTGGGGTCATTGTCCATCTGTACTATGAAGCGCCGTCCAATCAACTTTGCAGCATTTGGCTGAATCTGGGCTGAAAGTATATCCCGGTACACTTCAGAATTCATCCGGCTACTCATGTCTGCTGTTATGTCATCAATAAACACAAGTGACCCAGTGCCATTGAAAGCCATGCATGCCCATGCCATCACGTTGCCTCCACCATGTTTTACAGAGGATGTGGTGTGCCTTGGATCATGTGCCGTTCCCTTTCTTCTCCAAACTTTTTTCTTCCCATCATTCTGGTACAGGTTGATCTTTGTCTCATCTGTCCATAGAATACTTTTCCAGAACTGAGCTGGCTTCTTGAGGTGTTTTTCAGCAAATTTAACTCTGGCTTGTCTATTTTTGGAATTGATGAATGATTTGCATCTAGATGTGAACCCTTTGTATTTACTGTCATGGAGTCTTCTCTTTACTGTTGACTTAGAGACAGATACACCTACTTCACTGAGAGTGTTCTGGACTTCAGTTGATGTTGTGAACGGGTTCTTCTTCACCAAATAAAGTATGCAGCGATCATCCACCACTGTTGTCATCCGTGGACGCCCAGGCCTTTTAGAGTTCCCAAGCTCACCAGTCAATTCCTTTTTTCTCAGAATGTACCCAACTGTTGATTTTGCTACTCCAAGCATGTCTGCTATCTCTCTGATGGATTTTTTCTGTTTTTTCAGCCTCTGGATGTTCTGCTTCACCTCAATTGAGAGTTCCTTTGACCGCATGTTGTCTGGTCACAGCAACAGCTTCCAAATGCAAAACCACACACCTGGAATCCACCCCTGACCTTTTAACTACTTCATTGATTACAGGTTAACGAGGGAGACGCCTTCAGAGTTAATTGCAGCCCTTAGAGTCCATTGACCAATTACTTTTGGTCCCTTGAAAAAGAGGAGGCTATGCATTACAGAGCTATAATTCCTAAACCCTTTCTCCGATTTGGATGTGGAAACTCTCATATTGCAGCTGGGAGTGTGCACTTTCAGCCCATATTATATATATAATTGTATTTCTGAACATGTTTTTGTTAACAGCTAAAATAACAAAACTTGTGTCACTGTCCAAATATTTTTGGCCCTAACTGTATGTAAAACAAGCCCATGAGAGACACAAACCATGGAAGACACCACCTGCCCCACACAGAGTGAAGCAGAGCAGAGACCTGGCAGATATAAAGACCATGCTCAGCTCTGTGCACAAGGCACTCATGAGACTGGACCAATCACCTACAACAAGGTCACCAGTCAGAAATCCAAGATGTCCTATGCAGGGCAGCCCATTACAAGGTACACAGCTACACCATGTCAACCCTCATCATTAGTAGCTGGAACATCCAGGGCCTGAACGCTTCTGCCTTCGGATGTAAGACAAATGACCCAGACTTTAATCAGAGACTGAAAAACATTGATATACAGATCCTCCTTGAAACATGGACTAAGGCAAATAATGAATCCTATGTCCCCACCGGATACAGGGAATTCTCTGTCTCCGCCCTGAAAAACAAAAACATCAAACAGGGCCGGAGCTCAGGAGGAATATTAGTCTGGTACAAAGAGGAGCTCCATGAACATATCAGAGCCGTAAAGAGAGGAGACAGCCACATCTGGATAAGGATAAGCCGCTCCATCCTCACCTCCCAGGCTGACATCTACCTGTGTGCAGCGTACGTGGCTCCTCCTGAGTCTCCATACTTCAACCCAGACAGCTTTGAGACCCTAAAAACTGAAGCTGCCCACTTCCAGACTCTGGGCACTGTTCTCATCTATGGAGATCTCAATGCAAGGACTGGAAGGGAAAGAGACTACTTGACCACTGATGGAAACATCCATATATTTGGAGCAGATACCGACTGTGACAACCCAGTGCACACCGACAGGAACAGCTATGACTGTACAGTCAACAAAAGCGGCAGAACACTGCTGAACCTATGCCGAAGCCTGGGACTTCGTATCCTCAATGGCCGCACCAAGGGAGACTCATTGGGAAGACATACCCTAAACTCCCATGTGGGCAGCAGTGTGATAGACTATGCCATCACAGATATGGACCCTACAAATATTGGTGCCCTCATAGTCACCCCACAAACACACCTGTCAGACCACAACCAACTGCTTCTATACATCAAATCCACAAACAAATCATCCTCACAAACCGCGCAAAAGACCGGTCTCTTTAACTTACCGCCATCCTTCAAATGGTCCAAGATGTCGGCCCCAAAATATAAAGATGCCATCAATAGACCAGAGATCAAGAAGAAACTCCAACACTTCCATACTGATGTGTATGAGCCTAACCCAGAAGGAGCAGAACTGGCGGTAAGGGACCTCAACAACATTCTGTATGCCATGGCGGAAATGTCCGACCTGAAAAAAAACATCAACAAGAGGCCGAGTAAACCAAATCCCAACAACTGGTTTGATAAAGAATGTAAGACCATACGGAAGGCCCTAAGAATGGCCTCAAATGAAAAACACAGAGACCCAAACAACCCCACTGTGAGAGAAGCCTACCACACCATACAACGAAGTTACAAAGCCATCCTCAGAAAGAAAAAGCAAAACCACATCTCCACCAAACTCCTCCAACTCCAAGACGCCCTGGAAGACAACAGATTCTGGGATCTGTGGAATCAACTTGGTTCTAACCAGAAAAGCAACAGCCTTCACATCCAGAGCGGCCACATCTGGCTCCAGTACTTCAAGGACCTTTACAAAGACATCCCAAGTGAAGACCTGAGCCCGGCACAAGAAGAGCTTGTGAAAAAACTGAAAGATATGGAGGAAAAGATCAAAGATTTCCAAAATCCTCTGGATGCACCAATCACACTGCCAGAAATAGCAGAAAGGATCACACAGATAAGAGGTAAAAAAGCCAGCGGTCCAGACGGGATCCTCCCAGAAATGCTAAAATACAGCCCGCCAGACATCCAGGCTGCGATAACAAAACTATTTAATATCGTACTGCAGGCTGGCTACTTCCCCAAAATCTGGAACCAAGGCCTCATAACCCCAATACACAAAAACGGGGACAAGTACGATCCAGCAAATTACCGGGGGATATGTGTCAGCAGCAACCTGGGCAAACTCTTCAACAGCATCCTGAACAAGAGAATCCTCACCTTCCTCACCGAGCACAACGTCCTCAGCAAGAGCCAAGCAGGGTTCATGCCGAACCACCGCACCACTGACCACATCTATACTCTGCACAGCCTCATCAAGAGCCACGTCCACAATACAAAGAATGGGAAGATTTACGCTTGTTTCGTGGACTTCAAAAAGGCCTTTGACTCAGTGTGGCACCCAGGATTATTCCTAAAACTGCTGGAGAGCGGAATAGGAGGCAAAACATACGATGTCATCCGAAGCTCCTACACTGAGAACAGCTGCAGCGTGAGGGTCAATGGAAGGAGGACGGCCTATTTCCAACAAAGCCGAGGAGTGAGACAGGGCTGCAGCCTCAGTCCAACGCTCTTTAACATCTACATCAATGAGCTGGCGGTGGCCCTGGAGTCCTCCTCAGCACCAGGACTCACTCTCCACGACACCCAGGTGAAATTTCTGCTGTATGCCGATGACCTCGTGCTGTTATCCCCAACCGAGAAAGGCCTCCAAGATCATCTGCACATCCTAGAGACCTTCAGCAGCACATGGGCAATGCCAATCAACCAGAAGAAAACTAACATCATGGTGTTCCAGAAAAGAAAGCAGAAACCTGCTGGCCATCCTCCCTTCACCATAGACAACTGTCCACTCACAGAAACTAACAGGTACACCTACCTGGGCCTAGAACTCAGCCAATCAGGGAGCTTCAAGCAAGCCATAGAGTTACTGAAAGACAAGGCTTCCAAAGCCTTCTATGCCATAAGAAGACGTCTGTATCATCTCAAGGCACCAGTAACAGTCTGGCTAAAAGTCTTTGACACCATCATTGCCCCAATCCTTCTTTACGGCAGTGAGGTCTGGGGTCCAGTCTCCTACCCAAACTGGTCAAAGTGGGACGCCGGGCTGACTGAAATATTCCACCTAGAGTTCTGCAAGCATCTTCTCCAAGTCCATCGGAGCACATCAAACAGCGCCTGCCGAGCAGAGCTGGGCAGATTCCCGCTACACCTCGAGATCCAGAAGAAGGCGCTGTCATTCAAGGCTCATCTACAAAGCAGCAGTCCAGCTCCTACCATCACAAAGCCCTCCTGCACCAGGAAGCCCCAGGAAGCCTCCCAACACAAAGTACCCAAAGACAGCCTGACCAAGCCACCAACCCACATGGCCTGACAAAAGGCGAAATCCAGAAGATGGTGCACAAAGGCAAAGAGGAATATCTCAGCATCTGGAGGAACGACATAAACAAATCACAGAAACTGATGATATACCAGAACCTACAGAGAGAGTACAAACTGGCGCCATACCTAGAGAAACTGGAAAACCCCAAAGAGCGACAGATCCTGAGCCGGTACAGACTGAGCGCCCACAGCCTACTCATCGAATCCGGGCGGCACCGACAGAACTACAAGCCCCGAGAGAGCAGACTGTGCCAGCAGTGCCCCCAGGAGGTCGTGGAGGATGAGGCCCACTTCTTGCTGAGGTGCCCTAAATACTCCGCAGTGAGGGACACTCACTTCAAGAGACTGTCTGATCTCCTCCCAGACTTCACCTCCATGGAGGAGGAAGAGAAACTGCAAATAGTACTGGGGGAAGAAGAAAGTGCAGCGGCCATAGCAGCGCAATATGTCAGTGCCTGCCACAGACTAAGAGGAGACTGATATGTCATGGACTTCTGTACCCCAACCCTGAACACTTCCCTATCCCCAACTGAGAGCCTGATATGCCATGGACTTATATACCCCAGCCTGGACATGTCCCCACCCCCTAAAAGGATCCCGATATATCATGGACTTCAATATGCCTACCCACTCCCCACTCCCGTCCCACTATTTTACTATTTGCTTTGGCAATGCTGATATTTACTTAGTCCTGCCAATAAAGCTCATTTGAATTGAATTGAATTGAAGATCATCATCAAATAGCCCTGAACAGACGAGGAAGGATCTGGATGCGAGTTCCAACTCTAACTGCACGCAGACTCGAAATCGGGACACCGTGAGATCTTACACATTGCGCTCAGATACCCTACCGGGTGAGGGGAAGATGGGACCGAACACCCCGAAACAACAACGTCAATCCGCTACTAGATGGAACAAAAAAAAGCTGACATTTTGCTTGCTCGGCTCTGCTGCCGGATTCGCAGTGAAATCTTCATGAGATTAAAGAAGAGGAGCTGTTGGGAAAAGTCGTGGAAATTATGTAAGGATAGATGAGGCGTCTGTTTTTTTTTTTTTTTTCTTTCTTTTTACTGCAGGTTTGAGGCGCTAAGACTGGTCAAGTTACTTGCTTCCCGACTGCCCTGCAAGGGAAAGACTATTATAAGTGTATCACCCCTGTTCGGGTTCCCCTCAGGTGATACAAACTCCCTATTGATCTAGGAATGACTTAACTACGCTTTCAAGAATTCGAGATGCTATGCAAATTTTATTTATATGTGGCGGATGTTGTTTCAGTACTGCTCACTATCCGATTTTTTTTTTTTTTCTTTTTCTTTTTCTTAATTGTATTTTTAGTAATAGAAGTTCGGGATTGATATACTTGAATTTATAAATTCATTGTTTATTTAAAATTTATAATTGGTGTTTGTGGCGGGCTAGAGATACTTGTGGCTAATTCCAGGCAGGAAAAAAGTGGAGTCAATAGTCGATGACAAAGGGAGGGAAGGGGGGGGGGAGGTACTATAGGATTTTTCTGAAAGGAAAAGGGTTACTTGAAGATGTCTGCCTAGTTCTAATTCATCTACGCATAGACCGCATAGGCCGGATTACATATGTAAAAAGTTTGGGAACTTTGCTCCAGCCCCCTGAGAAGAAATGTTGGGAGTTAACCAAAAGCCATTACAATTCCTCTTTTTGCTGGGAAAATGGTTAGATGGGTGTCCTGGAATGTGAAAGGGCTGCGTTCCCCAGCAAAACGCATGATGGTCCTCCGCCATCTCAAGAGACTCCATACAGACATTGCTATGCTCCAGGAGACCCATCTGACATCTGAGAAATTCTTCAGACTTAAAAATTGTGGGTGGGGGAGATCTATGGTTCCAGTGCTGCCAATAGAAAAGCTGGAGTTTTGATATTAATCAACAAATCCTTAGCACACACAGTTATCAATACGCAATCGGACCAAGAGGGCAGACTAATTCACATGACAATACAAATACATGATGACATGATTAGCGTCTACAATCTCTATGCCCCTAATGTAGCTCAGAAGACTTTTTTGAATACAATTCAGAACTTGCTCCTGACAGATCATGAAAACAATAGACTAGTAGGGGGGGGATTTTAATTTGGTCCTCAGTGAAGAAGAAGATAGGAGACATGGCAGGCCCCTGGTGTCCGGACCCCGCAGGGATTCAACCCCCTATAATGACAGTTTTCTGCAAATCTTCTCCACTGACTGCAATTTAAAAGATGTATGGAGAACACTACATCCTTTAGACAGAGTATACTCACTACTCTCACTCTCATGACTCATGGTCTAGATTAGACATGTTCTTTACCTCACCCGCGATTTTCCAGAGAGTAGCTGAGATAAAAATCGAGACTATGGTCATCTCCGATCACTGCCCCTTAGTCATGGAATCTAGAGACAGAATACAAAAGGGCACTGACTACTTGTGGAGGTTCCCAGACACTATGACACGTGAGGAAAACTTTGTTAAATGTTTGGGGGAATGGTGGTCGGAGCTCTCTCTCAATAATGACGCTCACCGTGAAGACCCCACTCTCTTCTGGGAAACTGCAAAAGTGGTTCTTCGAGGTAACGTCATGGCATATACCATGAGACTTAAAAGAAGGGTTAGAGAACAGTATTTAAAAGCTAGTGAGGCAGTGAGAGGGGCATACTCTGCATACAAATCAGTAATGAACGATTTTAATAGGGAAAGGTGGTTGTCAACTAAAAAAGACTTTGACTTGTGGGCCAAGAAGCGGGAAGCCCTATATAAGAGTAGGCTAGAATTAGACTTACATAAATTTGGGGATAAAGCTGGCCGTCTATTAGCGAGACTGGCCAAGGGAAGACACAACGCCACCCCAATCAGACTTATAACAGACAAACATGGCAAGACCTGGTCTGATCCAAAAGACATTGTCCAAGTTCTAGGGAAATACTATGCCAATCTATATAAAGAAGACAGAGGACAGGAGTCTGAGGGAGGAACTTGGTTGGATTCTCTGGAATTGCCTAGGCTCTCCGCAGATGACGAGCAATTCCTAAATGGGGACATTTCAGAGGAGGAGGTAAAGTCAGCCATTGGAATGTTGAATCCTGGTAAGGCACCGGGCCCAGACGGCTTCAATGGCGCCTTCTTCAAGTCTCTTAAAGATCAAATATCTCCTGTTCTGAAAGATTTGTTTAATGATATTCTTCGAGGCAAGCCAATCCCTGAAAGGATGAACGTGGCGCACATTAAGCTAATCCCTAAACCCGAAAAATCACCTACAGACCCAGCAAATTACAGACCCATTTCCCTTATAAATCAAGACCTCAAACTCTTATCAAAAATTCTAGCTGACAGATTGGCACAAATAATGCCTAAGATGATTCCCTCACACCAGGCGGGATTTATTAAAGGACGTTCAACCGTCACTAATATAAGGAAGGCGATGCTTATTTTAGATGCAGTGGGCAAGCAGAACGGGAAGGAGGGGGGATCTCCGGCCATGATCACCTTAGATGCTGAAAAAGCATTCGATAGCGTGAGGTGGTCATGGCTGGACCTGGTGATGGACTCCATGGGTTTTGTGGGACCCTTTAGGCAGTACTTAACATCGTTGTATGCTAACCCTAAGGCGTGCATTAGCATACCGGGGTTTCTCTCAGATACTTTTGGGCTGGAGAGGGGGACACGTCAGGGGTGCCCATTATCCCCGCTGCTTTTTAATCTTGCTATCGAACCGCTGGCGCTCTATCTCGAGTCGCAAAATAGATATGAAGGTCTCAAAATTGGCAGCAAAGAAATAAAGCGCTCATTATTTGCAGACGACATTATCTTGTATGTCCAAAACCCAGGGAGGGATTTGCCAACTATCTTAACAGATATAGAGAGGTTGGGTAAAATATCTGGTCTACGACTAAACAAAAACAAATGTGAAATTCTTTTCATCAGAAAAGACAAAGACAACCTGTCAGAGAGGGCACTGGGAGGGATCAGAAGGGCTGGTGAGAGCGTTAAATATTTGGGAATCAATCTTGCAAGGACAACGGGACAAATCTATAGATTAAATTTCACACCAATCATTAATAAAATTGTTAAAGAACTGGATGGGTGGAAAAATCGTTCCCCTAACACTGTTGGGCCGATGCCACCTCATTAAAATGGTGAGCTTCCCTAGACTGCTCTACCCGCTCCAGACGATACCCATGCTATTAAAACACGTGGACATAAAAAAATTAAACTCAGCATTCTCGAGTTTTCTCTGGAAGGGTAAACGAGCCAGAATATCCATCAATACTTTGCTATTAAGCAAAGAAGAAGGCGGGCTCCAACTTCCTGATATCAGGGGCTACAATCTAGCCTGTTTGCTGCGCAATGTACTTGACTGGGCCAGACATACAAGTAAATTTTCTGATTTTGAGTTGGAAGAAGAGTACGCGAAACCGTGGAGTCTTTTCTCATTACTACATTCTCCCTTCTCACAACTCCCATCTAAGATCAAGCATTCCACTATTTATAGGGATACGATATCATCTTGGAAAGGAGTTAGGAAAAAACTAGGTCTCTCTTGGAAGGTTTCTAAGGGGTTGAACCCGTGGGCATGTCCCGCATTCAGGTTAGGTTGGGAGAACACGCTTTTTAGAGAATGGAAAGCTAAAGGTATAATGAGCATGGGAGATTTACTCCATGTTAGGGAAAGGAGATGGTTGACGGGGGAGGAGGTTTTGATAAAATATGGGCTCGCTAACTTCCACTTATTACATACCAACAAATACGCCACTCTCATATGTCTCAACTAATCAATGTCACAGGCGAAGTGACACACTCCCGGTGGGATGGATTGATGGAGCTTCCCAATGATGCTACTTCAATCTCATCTATTTATGGTAATATACGAAATGCTCTCACACCGACCACCTCTGACAAACTCTTCAATAAATGGAGAAAACATTATGGGGACCCTGACTTACCTCAAAAAATTTTGGATGGTTGGGCGACAGTTAGAAAATTTATAACTAATGAGAGATTGGAGAGATACGCAGTACCGCCTAATGCATGGGACCATTCAGGGGTTTAATATCCCCTCCAAACCGGGATCACAGGAAAGGTGGGTGCATTGTCCCAAATGTAACTCCCCTAAAACAGATCTAGAACACGGGATTTGGTCATGTGGGGATACACGAGCCTTCTGGATAAAAGTTGAGGAAATGACAGCAAGACAAGAACACTACAATGCTATGGTTATTCCATGTGAATGAGGGAAATACTGTGAGTCGCCAACCTCACATTCTATTCCATACTATTGCCTTAAGTTGCAAAGAGACTGCTGCTTCAAAATTGGCTCAATACAATGGTTCCAGGGATAGATGCTGTCCATGATACTCTTAAAAAAGTACTATCCCTTGAATCAACAGAAACACTACGCAACACTGATAAATTGGCTAGGAAATTTTTTCGCAAGTGGAGACCTTACATCGAACAAGAATTAGCAGATGAGGAGATTAAGCTCTTTATGCGACCCTATAAGAACTCTGGTTGGTATGCTATGGAGAGCCTGGCAGGCACGCTGGGCAAATTGAATTGTGATACTTGATACCGATAGTACTTATTCCAAACTAATTTGCTTTATTCACTTGTTAATGGATAGATGGACCTGATAGAACTAGATAGGCAGACATACTTAGGGAAGGGTTGGGGGGGAATACTGTGAGTTACTTAAATGGAGAATGTTAGGTGGCGTGCCAGAACTGGCAACACTAGAAAGGATGGATTCGCTTATTTCGTTTATTCGGAAATGTCGTTGCTGGACTGATTTTACATTAATTATATATGTTTGCATTCTAATGAGACCCAAACTCCTATTACCATACGTGTTTGTAATGCATACTCATATTTTCTCTGTTAATTTTGTTTATGTACGCTACTTGACGTATTCAATAAAAAAAAGATGATTAAAAAAAAAAAATGAAAATACAGACATATATACAATTAAAAAAAATGAACTCCCGTGCACAGACGATACCAATCAGTGAAGGATCTTAATTATTTGATTGCCTGACCCAGTGAATGACCCAGTATAGACACATAAATATACAATTTTATTTCTTATAAAGTGATGTTATACTCGAGACTCTTTCTACAAGAAGCTGCAATATGGATGGTAAATGGAGAGAGAACATTTTTATTTATTTTTTCTTACTTGTGAGTATATTAGCTGCAGGTCTCCCCTCCCCCCTTCCTATTAAAGCATTAGATGAAAGGTGGTAATTCGTGCGCTGCCGTCTGTCCGTTGGTTCCAAGCAGTTCCAAGGTAAACCTTGTGGATCTCTGATGAAGTGGTCTGAAGTACCACGAAACGCGTAAGAATTAGACATTAAAGGTATTGCTTTTAACATCTTGTGAATCCTTGGATTTCTTGGAACCAACGGACAGACGGCAGCGCACGAATTACCACCTTTCATCTAATGCTTTAATCGGTTTCCCTTGGGCGGAGTGCTGCAAGCCGGCTTATGCTTCAATAGTTGTTGTGACTCTCACAACAACATAAGGTTAGTGCAACAGCACACAATACAACACCCCGGTTACACCCGGATAAGACCCTATGTGCGCTTTTCTACTTTTCTTCTAGTTTTCTCCCCCCTTCCTGCAATCAGTAATCTTTAAATTACAGCTGACAATCTCTGAAAGGCCTTAACTTTCCCAATTTGAGATTATAAAGTATCGCAGCTGTTTTCATACATTCTCTAGATTGGATCTGGGCCTCCACCCTCTTTACCAACACTTCCATTGATGAAGCTCTGTGTAAACCTATTAGCCCTCCTGTTGTACTTCATTTACAACAGAGTCCCTACTGAGATTAGGGACAATCCCCTTATATGGTCAGTTGTCCTGGCATGGCATCAGGCCAGAAGATTCAGTGGGCTAAATCCATATGTCAATATTTCTCCCCTTTCAAGGCAACACTTTCTTTCTACAGGGCAGACCACCTCCAATTTATAGAGTGCTTTGGGAGAATAGATATAGATTGGTATGTAACATTCTGACAGCCAGTCAATGTCCTATTGCTCTAGAGCAGTGATGGCGAACCTATGGCACGCGTGCCAGGGAGGGCACACAGAGCCGTCTCCACTGGCACGGTGCCTCGCCAGTACACTGCCGCTTTGATCTGCCGGCGCGCGCTGCGGCATAAGCAGTTCAAAGCTGTGTCGGATCAGAGGAGACATTTCGCCTCTCTCTGACACGCCTAGACCTACCCTCCCGGCCAGCATCATGTGACAGCGGTCATGTGACGCGCCCGGCGTCACGTGACCACCCTCAGCGCAGGAGACAACAGAAGATGAAAGCTGCAGCAGCGGTGAAGGCAGAAAGGCGAGTATGATTTTTTTTTTTTTTTTTAACCAGCAGCCAGAATGGGGCAATACTAGGAGGAGGATGGATGGATGGGGCAATACTAGGAGGAGGATGGATGGATGGGGCAATACTAACAGGGGACAGGATGGGGCATATTACGTGATGGGGCAGGATAGGGCATATTGTTATGTGATGGGCGCAGGATGGGGCAATACTAACAGGGGGCAGGATGGGGCTTATTATTACATGATAGGCGCAGGATGGGGAAAATGTGATGGGGCAGGATGGGGCAATACTAGGAAGAGGATGGATGGGGCAATACTAGGAGATGGATGGATGGGGCAATACTAACAGGGGGCAGGATGGGGCATATTACGTGATGGGGGCAGGATAGGGCATATGTGATGGGGCAGAATGGGGCAATACTAACAGTGTGCAGGATGGGGCATATTAAGTGATGGGGGCAGGATGGGACAATACTAACAGGGGGCAGGATGAGCTTATTATTACATGATAGGCGCAGGATGAGGCATATGTGATGGGGCAATACTAAGGGGCCCGTTACATGGTGCCACCTCGCCGGCGTTTGTACCGGCAATGCAGGTGCGTGGCCTAATCGTGGCACCATCGCCGGCGAGTCGCCCTGTTTAACAGGGCGATTCTATGGCGAAAAATCGCCTCAGAATGATCACCAGGTTTCACAGCAGTGTTGTGAAACTTGGCGATCTGAACAGGGCGATCATGCCTGATCGCACTGTGTAACGCGGCGACCCGCAATGTTTAACATTGCGGGTTACCGGTCGGTGGGTTGCTGGGCAACCCAGCAAGCGGTCGCCGCTGCTACTTGCCGGTGAGTTGCTATGTGTGACAGCTCACCGGCGATGTCGGCAGGGATGCGCGCTCTCGTGACTCCCCGCCGACATTGCCAGCGAGGTGGCACCGTGTAACAGTGCCCTAACAGAGGTCAGGATGGGGCATATTATTACTTGATGGGGGCAGGATGGGGCATATTATTATGTGATGGTGCTGATGGGGCATATTATTATGTGATGGGGAAGAATGGGGCATATTATGTGATTGGGGCTGATAGAGCATATTATTGTGTGATGGGGCAGGATGCGGCATATTATGTGATGGGGGCAGGATAGGGCATATTATTATGTGATGGGGACAAGGATGGGGCAGATTACTATGTGATGGAGGCAAGAATAGGGCTATACTACCAAGGGACAAGGATGGGGCACATTACTGCTGGATGGGGCATATTACTACATGGGGACAGGATGAGGCACATTAGTGCAGGACGGGGTATATTACTGCAGCGGGACAAGGATGGAGCATATTGGTGCAGCATGGGGCATATTACTGCATAGGGCCAAGGATGAGGCACATTAGTGCCGGATGGGGCATATTAATGGCAAGTGGACAAGGATGAGACACATTACTGCAGGATGGGGCATATTACTTCAAGGGGGCACGGATGGGGCATATTACTGCAAGGGGAGAAGGATAGGGCATTACTGCAGGATGGGGCATATTACTGCAAGGGGACAAGAATGTGGCATATTACTGCAGGATGGGGCATATTGCTGCAAGGGGACAAGGATGGGGCATTACTACATGATGGGGGCAGGATAGGGACATTACCACAAGGGGACAAGGATGGGGCATTACTACAAGAAGGGGGTCAGGATAGGAACATTACTGCCAGGAGAGGGTCAGGATGGAGCACAACTGCAAGGAGAGGGACCGGATGGGGCCATAAATGCATGGAGATGGTCAGGATGGATCATATAGCTAGGAGAGGATCAGAATGGAGCAAATAGCTAGAAGGAGAGGATCAGGATGGAGAACATAGCTAGAAGGAGGTGGTCAGGATAGGACATATTACTAGAATGAGAGGGTCAGGATAGGACACATTACTACAAGGAGAGGATCAGGATGGAGCCCGTAACTAGAAGGAGAGGGTCAGGATGGAGCACATAGCTAGAAGGGGAAGGTCAGGATGGCAAACATTACTACAAGGAAAGGGTCATGATGGAGATATTACTACAAGAGAGGACCAGGATTTCAGTATGAAATCTGCTTGCATTCCATGACAAAATCTATCTCCTATCTGTCTAATATTCTGCATTTTTTCCATACAGATCAATCCACCTGCTGTTTCTAGAAAACAGCTCAGCTTCAATGTGCGGTTCACATGAGCTGGATGACCAATGCTGAAGAGAAGAGAAGACTGCAAAGGTAAGTTTAAAATCAATTAATTGTTAAAATAATAGAATTGATCCAGAGCCATGATTAAGACCTGAGTGCGTCGAAACGCGTTGGCCTGTTTGTACACTTGTACTACCTATTATGTGGATGTTATTTATCATTTAATAGAAGAAAAATACTGGAACCGTCCTGCTGGAATTTCTTCCTCTAATTGCACCAGCCCACAACCAGGGCGTTGTCCTTGCAGGCCTGGAACCAGTGGAAGCTGATCCTTACTGACTGTGAGCTGTTCCCCTTCCTATTCCCATTTTCATCAATTGATCATCAATGTTTCAGGACTACAAGCACTGCACAGGGAAGAGAGTAAGGGAGGCTTCACACTGCGGCGTGATCCGGTCCGGGATGACTGACAGCCGCGGACTGGACCAGCACACAGGACTGGAGGGCTAATATGCCCTCCAGTCGGTGTGCAACGCATGCAGCTGCAGCCACTGACAGGTCAGGACCGCGGCGCTGCCCTTAGCATCTGCTGGCTCTCCACGTGTGCAGCGCTTGTGATTACCACTCCTGCTGTAACTTAGGTTATATTATCGTGTTGGCACTTCACCATAATTTTGTTTTAGGTTGCACTTAAGGCACTCGGCCTCAGAAAGGTTCGCCATCACTGCTCTAGAGGGTATTGTCTCCAAGTACCCAATTTTTGAGGGTAACACCTTCACTGTAGCTCGGATTCTGCATTATATCGATTCTGAAAACGTTAGAACGAATCCTCTCCACCTTGTCTCCCTTACAGCTCATACAGGGGCCTTTTCGTTGAGTCTCATATACAAATCAATAAAATCAGCTATTTCATGCTCAGACTCCTCACCAGGCCTGGGTAGATGGTTATCGCAGCTATTCAACCTAACACTAAAAGATCTTCTGTCAGCCACACAGTGTATAAACTCTATGTTACCATACAACAGTTACTCGACTATGGCTCTCATGATGGGGGGGGGGTTGGAAAGGGGGTGGGGCCAGAGATTATCGTCTCAAAGGAAAGGAATAGGTAGTAGGAGAAATAAAGCCACAGTCTGGATATCAACAATAGAGTAAAATGTAAGGAATTGCCAGGTCGACACCTCAGTTTACGGGCGAGGTCAACCCGGGGAATCAACCACAATTGTGTTATACGGTGACTAGAACCATGGATCCCACCAGGATAAGATTTTGCAGCGCCGTTTCGCACCATGTGCAAGCAGTAGCTCATGTTGAAAGTGAGCATTGATAGAATTGACCAACTCTTCTTTGGATGGAATGGTAGATCGTTTCCAATGCCTTGTATGCAGGCACGGGCAGATATTAGAATGTTAGCAATGCTTGGTTTGTGCAAATAAGAAAACTCTTCCAGTCCCAAGCCCAGCAATGCCAAGGTTGGGGCTAGGTCTACCGGGCAATGCATAATTTCCGAAATCAGCTCTTCCACCTTGGTCCAAAAAATTTACACTCTTGGCAAAACCACCAAGGTGTTGGGCGTTACCCAGGAGACCACATCCCTTCCAACAGAGAGGAGAAGAGAATGTCAAGCATGTAGAAAATCGAGAGATCCGTTCAGGAGTTAGATACCAGTCCATGTGCATCTTCTTTAATTGTTCATGGTGTGTTATACATTTTGAATAAGCGGTCGTGCACCTGGAGACCAAATCTAAGCTGTCCCCCTCGGGAAATGCTTCCACTCCCCAGATGACATTTTCAATTGCCTGTGGGATTGTCCAAAAATTTGGGAGGTTTGGGGTATGCGCTTGAATTACCTCACCAAAACCTTTGGGGTGCATTTTACACTCTCCCCAGGATGGGCACTATTTAATATTCTCCCACAAGATCAGTCGATCAGACTCTCTGCTCGGGAACGACGTACTCTATTAATTTGGGCGGCAGCTACTCGGAAGGGTATTCTTCATTTGTGGGCACAAGACACAAATCCCTCACTGAGTAATATCCACAAAGGTTGATTATCTTTTCAAAATGGATTGGTTAGAATCTGTACGTCACAAAGAATGATACACACAACACTTTTTCCTTACATGGTCTCCTTTTATTAACATACAGCCATTATCTGTACGTCAGGCGATTCATCGTTGCTTCAAATTCACGGATTGGTATACGACAGAGCTTATTACTGGTAATTCACCAGTCAGGCTTGACTAATTTCTACACGCATGGTATAACTTGAGTCTGGCGGGGAGGGGGGGGATGGAAGAGGAGGAGGGGACATCACTGTATTGAAAATTCCCCGTCTTAAATTTAATCTAATGATTTATCTTTTAAAGATTTTCTTTTTTTTTCTTAATTGTTTTTATGCATCATTAATATCTTTGTATTTTTTTTATCTGTTTATAAAGACTGTTTATTAAAAAAAACAAAACAAAAAATACACAAAAGGAAACACACAGAAAACAACTTTGGCCTAGTAGGAGTTATCAAGGATTAAACATAGACCGGTGCCTCATGGCTCACTCAAGGGGCAGGACATGCGACAAAGAATTCACGGGCAAGTCACCCAACCCACACAATTATTTCCCAGATTATGATGTATCCCTAGTTCGGACGAATGGGGGACCAGGAAACACTCTCAATTAGGGCTCTTTATCCCCATATCAGCCAGTATATGCCAGCTATGTCAAACATTGATCAGAAATCGATTGAAGAAGTAGTAAAGAAATACAAGAAGAAAAATAATCGTGATCCTTAATATACCATTCGTTCAAACGGGGTGGTTACAAATCCCTAAATCCACACCAATATAAGTTTGTGGATCTTATTGAAAGATATGGGCCGGATAGTTGTAAGTATATAGATAAAACAAAGACCTTTAGTCTCAATGTATCACAATTAGCTCAAATTTTGACCAAATTATAAGGCACGTTGATTCTGGGCCAACCAGTAGACTTGATTGTCGCCAATTGGACAGATTCTGGACATCTGTTAATCCATACAGTTATACTACCTCCCAGGAAGGATGGTGAGAAAATGAAAAAGAAAGGCAGGAAAAATAGAGAAGAGAAATCTGTGAGGGAAAAGAAGAAAGAAACGAAAGAAGAGAAAGGGAGTTTGAAAGGCAATTTACACTTTCACTATACCACTAGTGTGTGTAGGAATAAAATCAAAAAACCTTCACAAATACTAACATGTGAAGTGTATTGGAAAGCATAATCAGGTGTTGGTACCAGATATACAAAGGGGATTACAGACCAGAAATTAGTCGTGGTCCCATATCCTCACACAGCCAGTAATCAAAGATACACATCAAACCTGGGATCAAGAACAGACTGAACCACAGATTACTGCCCAGAGTACTGTGCCATAACAGGAAAGAACCATTAACTAGGTTTAAGTATCCACATACTGACCATCGGTAGACAAATACGGTAGACAAGTACGGTAGACAAATGTACCTGTTTAGGACAAATGTACATTTATCACAGTATCCCAATACATAGAGAAGTCATTTATCCAACCTAGTTCATCATACAGCTTAGTGGTGGATTCCCCCTAAACAAAAAGAGCCCCATTCCAGCTTGCCACAATATAGTCAGATAAGGTAAAGTATCGTTCCCAATCAAGGGTGGTAGATTAAGTAGACATACCCAATTAGATGAAAATGTCAGGGTCATGCTCACGTCCTCCCCTGGCCCCAATGTGTTTCGTACACAGGACTTCTTCAGGAGATGGTTGGCACACCATTATCTTGCTGTTAATTAGCTTGTTTGCAAGTACCTCAATAAAGATTGTACATTTTCATTCACCCTTTAGTCTCCTTCAGACTTTGATAGATATTTGGGAAAAAATACAACGGAAACATCCACACTGAAATTCGATGGTACCCTTTGTACTTCAAGGACACTAGCTTGCACAAGGATCAATTGTGGTCTCATGGTGACTGCTCTGCAGATAATCATGGATCACAGTTAACCCCTGTGTGAGTTGTGGAGTCTGAACTGTGATGACTTCAGCAGTGTTCACAGTTCAGCATCAGCTCACACAGGGGTTAACTGTGATCCATTATAATCTGCAGAGCAGTCACCATGAGATCACAATTGCTCCCTGTGCAAGCTGATGATGCTGAACGGTGGTGACCTCACTGAGGTGATCACAGTTCAGACTCCTCAGCTCACACAGGGGTTAAGTGTGATCTTATGGTGGCTGCTCTGTAGATCATCATGGATCACAGTTAACCCCTGTGTGACCTAACTCCAGTCTCCTGACAGGGTGCCTGGTCTTATAGTATGTGGGGGATGCCCCCACATGCTAAAAGACTGAGATCCGTTGACGAACCTTCCTATTGAACTATGTCGGACCTTTTTTTTTTTTTATAAATTGGTGAAAAGGAGTTTCGTGTTGGAGTGTGTTTTTTTTTCAAATACTTTTTTTTGTGTGTGTGTCCATTCTGATTTGGTTAGTAATGTCATATCTGATTGACACCTCAATGTTATTAGCCTCTGTGCTTAATACCAGCTGGGAGCATTCAGATACAGCGCCAGAAAATGGTGTACTATGATTGTGCCATTTTCTGGAGCGCTACAGGCTGCAATTCGCAGTGGGGGGCCCAAAAAGCTTGGGCCTCTCTACGCTGTGGATTCCAGCCCCCAGCTGCCTAGTTGTACCTGGCTGGACCAAAAATATGGCGAAGCTTTGCATTTTTTTCTTAATTGTTTAATGAAATAATAAAAAAAAAAAAAGAGCTTCCTTATATTTTTGGTTTCTAGCCAGGTAAAACTAGGCCAGCTGGGGTTGAGTGGCAGGCAGTAGCTGCCTGCTGTACCTGGCTGATAATAAAAATATGGCAAAGCCCCGGTCGTTTGTTAAAAATTTAATAAAGAAATAGTAAAAAAATTTATTTTTGATTACCAGTCAGGTAAATTGAGGCACATAAAAGTGGGTGGCAGCCCGTACCATCCTGCTGTACCTGGCTGGTGACCAAAAATGCAGCAAGCCCCACTTTACATTATAACATCTTTAAACCCTTTTTTCCCCCAAGCCTAACCTACCTTTATTCATAGTCACAACAGTGAATAATTGCTCAAAAAAAAAGCAGCAAAATCCACATGAAAAAATGCAGCAAAATTGCACCAGAAGCACAGCCATTTTCTGGTTTCTTTTGTCCGCAGCGTTAACTGAACTGCAGGGCGGCTTTCTATGCCGTCAACTGACCGCAGCATATCAAGTTAGTGCTGCAAAATTGGAGGCGATCTCTGTGGGTGAATGCAGGGAACAGCCGTTGTGGACACATTTGGCTGCATTCATCACTATACCCCTGAATAAATTTTGCTGTTTAGGCCTCCTAGCGACCATGCAAATGCAACATGGTGCCCGCAATTTATTTCAGCTTTTCCAAAATTCAAATATTGATTCTTCCCCTCTGAGCCATCCCATTTACCTGAATAGAAATTAGTGTACATGTGGGGTATCGTTACACTCACAAGAAACTGTGTAACAAATTGTGGGGTCCACTTTTGGCGTTACCTCTTGTAAAAGTGAAAATTTGGTGCTATAGCAACACTTATGTGAAATTTTTTTTTTTTTTTTTTTTTTTTTTAAATATGATGACCTATTATCAGATTCTGTGAAATACATGTGGGTTCAAAATGCTCACTAGACCCCTAGATATAATCCTTAATGGGTCTAGATTCCAAAATGGGGTCACTTGTGGGGGGTTTCTGCTGCTTAGGTACTTTAGGGGTCCAGGATTTGCAAGATGGTGCCCGTTATCTATTTCAGCCAAATGTGCTCCATGCTATCCCCACAGGTGTCACAATAAGTGTAATGAATGAAGTGTGTAAAATTATGCCGTACCAGTCATGTAATAATGACTGTATACTACATTCATGGTATTGTGACCAATTGCAGGTTTCATCACTTTTGATCAGATATAAAAATGCTGCACACTATATTAAGACGAATTCAATGGATCGTTTATTTATATATATAAAAAAGAAACCCATCATAAATAGATCCTTTTGCCTAAATATCATGAATTATTAATAGCCCTGAAGTCCATTATAAATCTTCTGCACAGATCCATGTTGCAACAGCTGTTTCACACCTAAAACACAAGAAAGAAAAAAAGCAAAAATGATCACACATCAGTTATGTTAGACATTTCATGAAAATAAACATTGTAAAAGAAATGACATTCTAGTTACAAATATATTCAACACAATACAATGAGATTGCGGTGGACCCGTTGCGTGCTGAGGCCTGCGACGGGTCAGGTGCCTGGAAATGTGTTCTATTAATACTGTAATAATCAACTAATATACTGGATATATACTACCGTATATACTCGTGTATAAGCCGACCCCCCTACTTTTGCCCCAAAAATCTGGAAAAACCTATTGACTCGTGTATAAGCCGAGGGTGGACCCCAGCACAGGTATACAGCCCCCAGCAGTGTGGTTACAGCCCCAGTGGTATACAGGCCTCCCCAGTGGTAGTATACAGCAGCCCCAGTGGTAGTATACAGCAGCCCCAGTGGTAGTATACAGCAGCCCCAGTGGTAGTACACAGCAGCCCTAGTGGTATACAGAGCCCAGGGTACATAGCAGCCCAGGGGTCCAGCGCCACAGGTCCAGCAGCCCCCTGGGGGTACCCAGCAGCCCCCTGGGGGTACCCAGCAGCCCCAAATGCTGGCACTCGCCCCCCTTGCAAGGGCCCCCCCGCTTCTCTTACCATCCCGGTCTTCTGATCAGCGCTGCTCCTCGGCGCTCCGTCCTCGCTGCTCCCGTCCTGCTACATCCGGGATCCCCGGCCGTCGCGCGATGACGTCATATGCCTGCGACGGCCGGAGATCCCGGATGTAGCAGGACGGACGGACGGATGGAGCAGCGAGGAGGCGTCGCTGATCAGAAGACCGGGATGGTAATATAACCAGCGGGGGGGGGGGGCCCTTACAAGAGGGGGCAAGTGCCAGCATTTGGGGGCTATATGCACTGCTTCCCCCTGCCGCTGATTGACAGGGGGAAGCAGTGCATATTTAATGAGCGGCCCCACGTGACGGGGCCGCTCATACAGCAGCCTCCTCCAGCCTCCACAGCCCCGAGACACAGCCCCCACCTTATATACCGTATATGACCCGTGTATAAGCCGAGGGGAGACTTTTCAGCCCAAATTTTGGGCTGAAAAACTCGGCTTATACACGAGTATATACGGTATATACATACACACATGCAAAAGAAGGTAAACAGTCCTTGTTATCCTACATCCATTTTTCTAATGCTACGCTATCAAAATAAGATCACACTGGATAGCTCTATAATTCAAGGACAAAAAAAGAGTTGATGGGAATCAATTTGCAGCACAGTGTCTATGGGCCATGACAGTAGCCATTGTACAGGAGCTTACCTGACGGCATACACGACTTTCCTTTTAATCAGCCAGCCTGACCAAGTGATTGTTACAGCATAATGCACACGTGATGTAGTAAAATTTGTATACAATGTAAGACTATTAACATTTTTAGACACTTGGTGGTCTCACACAATTTTGCCAAGCTCCAATAAAGTTGGCAGAGCTGGGGCAGGATGAGGGCATGACAACCTCTGGTCATCTAAGTCATGACAAGCAGCAGCATCTCTTATGCCAATCTTACTTCAGTCCCGAACTGGAGTAACACTGGTGCACATGGAGGCACATGCCACTTTTCATGCACGCCAGATTCATTAAGAGGCATGTGTTGTATGAATCAAGAGGTTGTCCCATTAAACAACCCTCTCATTAAACTGATGATTGGAAAAGAGATGATCACTGTAGGTTTTAGATCAGAAGCCCCACCTGAACAGACGGCATGGCAGGGGAAAGTTGCAGAGGGCCTTTTATTCAGTAATAAAGCATTACATGCTGGCTATTCGGACCAATTTACCAGAGCAAGAGCAACACTTACTTTGCAGTGCTAAGGCTTGTTTCACACTGCAGTTTTTTACCTGATCAGGCTCGATCAGGTTTGTGTGCCAAAACCAGGAGAGGAACTTGCAGAGAAAAACTATCATTGAAAGATTGACACCTTTTCTGAGTTTTGGAGACACTCCTGGTTTTGACACACAAACCGGATGGAACCTGATCAGGGAAAAAAACTGCAGTGTGAAGCCAGCCTAAGCGTTTGTCAATGGTGGCAACATGGCTTAATAAGCTATTTGGGAATGTAATAAGAGCACCCCTGTATATAGTGTTAAATCAGTAAGCTTTCAGAAGATATTGGCATGATTTTAAAACAACCACATTTAAAGTTAACTTTGAAAACAAGAGGACTGATCTGTCATTTCCTTTCATTCTGTAAGCAGATGCATACCATTTTTTTGCTCCTCTGTTAGCTGTTCCTTTGGAAACTCCACATCAAAAGTAATAACTAGGGATCCTTTAATGTTGTTATTGTCAAAATTTGGAAGGCCTTCTCCTTTCTTCCAAAGCTTCGCTCCTGGTTTTGTTATTTTACCTCGCATTATATGAACCTATGAAAAAATTAAGTCATAATGAATTGGAATCAGATTTTCTTAAACCTCATAAGCTCTATACGCTGCACGAGCCCTAATGGCACAAAAAAAACCCTATAGAATAAAGACATTTGTTAACTTTCCCAACTTCCACCATACATGTACAGCACATCAGGTTCTTGCGTATAGAGCAGGCTCAGGAGCTGAGTCCGCATCACACCCAGCAGCATTTTTATAACTTTTTACTGTATTTTTGGGGGGGTAGAGGAAGAGTATTGTATTTCTATATATTTTCAACATGGGATATATCATTTGCTTATTTTGAGCAATTATGTTCAATGTAAAATATGTTCTTTTTAACTTAATTTTTCACATGTTGCCATCTTCATCTGAGGAAAAGGAAGAGATTTCTTGAATATCTTTTAAATGCTGCTGTCACGTTGGATAGTGGCACTTTAAGAGTTGAAATTAATCAGTGCTGGCTATGTAACTCAGCAGTCACCTGTATAGAGCAGGCTCAGCTCCTAAATCTGTTTAATATAGTAATGATTTCCACCGAAGAAAAAGCTGGGCTTTGTAGTCCGCGCTGACCTCAAGAAACTTCCAGTCCAGTAAAGGGTTAATCAGGTTCTGGTTTATTTGCCTACGCGTTTCGTGGCTTTAAATCTGCCACTTCATCAGGGCTATTGTTGTGGCTCTCACAACCACCGCAGGTGAGTCACACCGATTGGGGGACTGGACTATTTATTAAGACGATAACGCCCTATGTGCGCTCCCTATTTATCCTTTAATATAGTAATAGCAGATTATGCCATTACGTGATGCTGATGGACTGTGTCAGGACTCGGTATCCATTTGGAATTCTTTTAGATGCTGTCAAATATCACAGGGGCATTTTAAGTGTTATATTAAACCACTTAAGAATATGACCAGACAAATCTCAGGCATTTCCAGCATCTCCTGAATTTTTCAAAGGTTTGCTGTGTTTTTTCCTGTATATTTTGTGCATTTTGGTTTTTTTTTGCTGTGGATTTGGTGGTTGCATTTTTGCTTATACAACCCCTGGCAAAAATTATGGAATCACCTGGCTCAGAGGATGTTCATTCAGGTTAAGGTTGTAGAAAAAAAGCAGATCACAAACATGGCACAAAACTAAAGTCATTTCAATGGCTTTAAGAAACACTAAAAGAAATTAAGCTAAAAAATGTGGTAGTCAAAGTGTAATTTTTTTCAGACCAAGCAGAGGGAAAAAATTGTGGAATCATGAAAAACAAACACACGAAAGAACACTCCAATACATCACTAGTATTTTGTTGCACCACCTCTGGCTTGAATAACAGCTTCCAGTCTCTGAGGCATGGACTTAATGAGTGACAAACAGTACTCTTCATCAATCTGGCTCCAACTTTCTCTGATTGCTGTTGCCAGATCAGATTTGCAGGTTGGAGCCTTGTCATGGACCATTTTCTTCAACTTCCACCAAAGATATTTGCAGGCCATGACATTGACAGTGTGTCTTCCTTCAAGGAATGTGTTCAGTTTTTGCTCTGCGGCCATCTCTCCAGTGCCTTTACCTGACATGCAGCTCCATATCTTCAATGACTGTGGAAATTTGCATGTTCTCTTCAGGCAGTCATCTTTATAAATCTCATTGGAACAGCACCAAACAAAAGTTCCAGCATCATCACCTTGCCCAATGGAGATTCGCGATCCATCACTGAATATACTTTCATCCAGTCATCCACAGTCCACGATTGCTTTTCCTTAATCCATTGTAACCTTGTTTTTTTTCTGTTTAGGTGTTAATGATGGCTTTTGTTTAGCTTTTCTGTATGTAAATACCATTTCCTTCAGGTGGTTTCTTACAGTTCAGTCACAGACATTGACTCCAGTTTTCTCCCATTCGTTCCTCATTTGTTTTGTTGTGCATTTCCTGTTTTGGAGACATATTGCTTTAAGTTTCCGGTCTTGACGCTTTGATGTCTTCCTTGGTCTACCAGTATGTTTGCCTTTAAAAACCTCCCCATGTTGTTTGTATTTGGTCCAGATTTTGGACACAGCTGACTGAACAACCAACATCTTTTGCAACATTGCGTGATGATTTACGCTCTTTTAAGAGTTTGATAATCCTCTCCTTTGTTTCAATTGACATCTTTCATGTTGGAGCTATGATTCATGTCAGTCCACTTGGTGCAACAGCTCTCCAAGGTGTGATCACTCCTTTTTAGATGCATCAAATTAGACCTGCTCGTTAGTCTGCAGGTATTCGTTTTGGGAATGAAAATTTACAGGGTGATTCCATTATTTTTGCCAGGGGTTGTAGAACAAAGCAACAATGCAGAAAAAATTGACATGCTCATTCTTTCGAATACGCAGCAAAACCTGTGGTGTTGACACTTTTTGCACTGAAAAAAAAAACTACACAATGTGTGGGGGCAGTTAATACCAGCATCACATAGGTTTTGCTGAGAACCAAAATTGCAGGAAAGAATTAGCATAGATTTACATAAAACCAAGGCAAATCTTGGGCCCAAATCCACAGCAAAAATGCACTGTGTGAACATAGCCTTAAAACAGAACCACCCTTTAAATTTGTATTTAATAATCATGTAGAGCAAGTGATTTCAATAAACTTTCAAATATAATGCATTCGAAAATTATGGTTGGTTACCGTTCATAAATCTTCCATAAGGTGTCCCCACTGCACTGTGTGTATCAGATTACAGCACAGAGTTAAGCAATGTCAGGATGTAAACTCTTTACAAGCTTCTCTGTTCTATCATCTGGCTCCACACAGCTCAGTCACAATCTGTTAACCCCTTCTCTTCTGGTACCCCACACAGCTCAAAATCTCTGATCTTGTCCTCTCTGCTGTCGCACATTGCACTGCTCCCCATCAGACGCTGGCCACATCCACACAGCCACAAAATGCAGTTTTTAAAAGATCACAGAAAAATGTGAGAAAATAAGTCATATGGCACAACAAAGCAATATCTTAGCTGCACTATGACTGTGACCACAGTCCCATTGCAGCCCAGGCAGCGCCCAGGAGAGCTGGGAGGCGCTGATTACAATATTCATTGAAGATCACGCCTATTAAGGCGTGATATTAGGACGAGGATGGCCCGCCTTTGGGGCTAGAGAATATAGCTCAGCTCATTATCATTACTAATGAGTAAGTTGTAAAACGTTTCTCTACACTTTTACAGTATGCTTTTCTGAGCAAAAAGGAGTGTGGAATTAGTGATGGGGTGCTGCAGGGACATGTTTGGATAGCTTAGGAGGCGTTTTGGGGTGACAGGATCCCTTTAATAACATTTCCCACATGTGTACTTTACAATCGCCACACTTTTACAAACTTTTTTTTTTTGTTAGGAAGTTCGAAGGGTTCAAAGTTTATCAACAATCTTATTTTTACATCAAAGTTTACAAATCCATTTTAAAAGGGACCACATCACATTTCAAGTCACTTTGAGAGACAGAAAATTCTCTAAAGTGACACCATTCTAAAAACTGCACCCCTCCGACTGCTCAAAACCACATTTGAGAAGTTTATTAACCCTTCAGGTGCTTTACAGGAATGAATGCAAAGTGAAATAAAAAAATAAATACATTTACATTTTACCTAAAAATGTTGCTTTAGTCTTAAAGGGGTTGTCCGGGCTTATGTTTTATTTCATATTTATATCTAGGCTGCAAAATGTTGACAATCTGCAATATACATGTTGTCAACATTTTGCAGGGTTTCCTAGATATAACACATTTACTGCTGGCAGAAAATGTCCAGGGGGTGTGATTGTGCATGCTGGTCGTTTACACCTACTCTAGCACAATCACACCCCCTCCCCTATTCCTAGTATGGCCAGCCCACCCCAGGACATACATGCCCGCCCCCTGCCCACTAAACACTATGGAATGCCACCACCCCCAGGGCTCCTACTGGCCGCCCCAGCCCCAGCCCCTAACATCACCACCCACCCTCTGCAAAACAGCGGTCCCCAGTGCACTGATACAAGGTGCCGAAACCGCTGCTGTGAAAGCGATTCCGGCACACTGTGTCAGTGCAGCAGGGCAAAATGTTGACAACATGTATATTGCAGATTGTCAACATTTTGCAGCCTAGATATAAATATGAAATAAAACATAAGCCCGGACAACCCCTTTAACTTATTCACTTTTACAATGGATAGTATGACAAATTGGATTGGACACTAAAATTTGTTATCCAGTTTCTTCTGAACACGCTGATACCCCATGTGGTCAGAAAATGCTGTTTGAACTAACAGGAGGGCACAGAAGGGAAAGTAAACATAGTGACCCCATTTTGGAAACTAAACCTCTCAAAGATTTTATCTGTAGATCAGCATTTTGAACCCACAGGTGCTTCAAAATATTGCTTTAGTACCAAATGTATCACTTTTACAAGGGGTAACACCAAAAAGTTGACCCCACAGTTTGCTATCCACATTCTTATAAGCACAGCAAATACATGTAGAAAAAAAAAGTTCTGTTTGGACAAACGGGAGGGCTCAGAAGGGAAACAGCAATATTTAAAATATGGAATACAAGTTTGGCTGAAATAGTTTGCGGGCACCATGTCACATTTGCAGGGCTGCTATGGTGCCTAAAGAGCAGAAACCCCAAGACACCCCATTTTGGAAACTAAACACCTCAAGGATTGTATCTGGGGGTACAGTCAGCATTTTGAACCCACAGGTACTTTACAGAATTAGATAATAGGTAAACATTTTCTTTTTTTTCACAAAAATGCTGCATTAGCACCAATTTTCTCACTTTTACAAGAGGCAACACCAAGAAGTGGACCGCACACTTTGTTACACACCATTATGAGTGCAGCAATACCCTACATGTAGACAAAAGGTTCTGTTTGAACAAAAAGAGATGGATCAGAAGGGAAGGAGCAATATTTGAATTTTGAAAGAGCTGAAATAGATTGGGGGCACTATGTGGCATTTGCAGGGCTACAGTAACACCCCACAAATAACCCCATTTTGGAAACTAGACCCCCTCAAAGATTTTATTCAGGGTGTGAGACAGGGAGGGGGATCATATGCGAGGGGCGCCATGTGTCCCCCAGAATGTGCACTGTCACGTATTGAACCCGGTATGGAATATAAGATAGCTCCACTCCAGTCCGGGTCTTGTAGGTTTTACCCGGAGGGAGACACTGGGTTAAAAGCTAGGTTAGGAGACGGGTCGGGTCCCCTGTGGAGAGCTTCGGCCTGAGTTGAGGCAGAAGGGACTGCTGAGTGGTCAGGTCCAGGGCGTGAGAGGCTGTGTGCTGTTACAACACGGCCTAGCCCAGGGGCCCAGGGCGACCTAGACCGGAGAGAACTCCTAACCTGAAGGGACCGTGTTACCAAGATCGCCTTTGACTCAGCAGTGCTAAATTGACATGCTGCGGACAAGTGGAGGCATGGAAAGCCGCCCCGCAGGTCAGTTAACGGAGAAAACAAGTACAGTTTCTATAAATCCCATTCACTCTGCTTGAACTGTATAACACAGCGGTTTGGACGTAGCGACAACACGCTGCATACAAACCACTGAAAATACTGATTGTGTGGACATGCCCTTAGGGTTCACACATATCTATGTATAACATCTGCGTGTAATACGACAAAACATCGCATTGCATTGGTACCAGTAGGTCAGAGCATATCTGCTACTTTTTACTGTTCAATATTCAGCATGCGAGGCAAATCGCAGCATGTTATGAGTGACTACATATCTCACCAATACAAGTCAATGGGTGACAAAAACATGCGGCACCGCGCACACAATGTTTTTTTTTTACATACTTTTTGACATTCTCTAAAAAAGCTAGGATAGCTAGAGAGACAGACAGATGTTAACCAGCCATATAAAGTCCCACCCACTACAACCCACCACCATATTGTAAGCTTGCACTCTTTAGTGGCATGTGGCACTAAAGGGTGTTTAGTCTTGTATTCAACCCAAAAAAAAATATATATATATTCTTACAGTTTATTTGGTTTCTAGGAACCTTCCACAACAGCATAGGAGGTTGCCTCTCCATGCCCTAATAGGGACAGGAAGCACAAGAGAGGTTAAAACGACCCTCCCACCTCTTATTAGTCAGTGACTTACAAAGAACTCATAGCATCAATTATCAACACATTCAACGAATTATGGAGGAACATAAGGAGGGAAATAAGTGCTGACGTGGAAGGTTCCTAGAAACCGAATTAACGGTAAGAATAATTATTTTTTTCCTAGTCACCTTCCACGACAGCATAGGAGGAATGCAAACGAATTATTACCTGGGGGGGGGGGGGAATGACTACAGCCTGCAGGACTTTACTGCCAAAAGCTAAATACCTGTTGGAAACAAGTTCCAATCGATAGTGTTTAGCGAAAGTATGCAGAGATGACCAGGCAGCCGCCTTGCAGATCTGCTCAGGAGAAGCCCCTGCTCGCTCAGCCCAGGAGACTGAAGTGGATCTGGTTGAATGAGCCGTGAAACCCGATGGTGGGGTAAGATTCTGGCCGAGGTAGGCTTCAGCATTGGCCTTTTTGATCTAATTGGCCATCGTGCTTTTTATCACCTTTTTGTCCTTATTTTGTCCAAATGGTTGAATGAATAACTTGCGATCAATTCGGCAAGGCGCAGTTAGTTCTAGATAGTTTAAGCTGCCTTCAGACTTGCAGATGCCTCCGCAGCGTTTTGCAGAGGCATCTGCAAGTATCTGTATGCAGACCGCGGCCCCTATGTTTATAATGGAGCGCACGGCGGTCTGCAGATGCTTGCAGACCGCTGTGCGCTCTCATTGCCCGCCATTAGTGATCTGTGCGCAGGCGGATGCCTGCGTACAGATCACACACTCTCGTCCGCACCAGGGACGCGAGATGTTGCGTCCCTGGTGCGGGCGAGAGTGTGTGATTTGTGCGCAGGCATACGCCTGCGCACAGATCACTAATGGCGGGCAATAAGAGCGCACGGCGGTCTGCAAGTCTGAAGGCAGCCTGACACTATTCTGTGGACGTCCAGTGAATGAAATTCCTTTTCCTTTGGTGTCTTTGGATATTGACAGAAGGAAAGAAGGACAATGGAGAGATGAAAATCAGAGACGACTTTGGGTAGGAACGAAGGATCCAGCTGAATGAATAAGCTGTCATCACGGATTGTCAAGTATGGTTCCCTGATGAACAAGGCTTGCAGCTCCCAGACTCTCGTTGCAGATGTTATGGCAACAAGAAATGCAGTATTGTAAGAGAGAGACCTTATGCTACAGGATCACATAGGCTCATAAGGAGAATGGGAGAGTCCTGTAAGGGCCACATTTAGGTCCCAGGAGGTGTGAAATCCTCTGTCATGGACAAAGTCTACCATAAAGTGTTTTATCCAGCAGTGGTTGGACAGATCCGCATCAAAAACTAAACTAGGAGCCAAAATCTGCACTTTCAACGTGCTAGGTTTTAAGCCCAAGTTCAGTCCATTCTGTAGGAAATCCAGTATCTGAGATATGATAGGCTGGAGTGGATCAGACAGATGGGGGCCACACCAGGAGGAAAATAGTTTCCAGATTCAATTGTAAATTGACATTGTGACCAGCTTTCAACATTTTTGCAAAGTAGCAATAACTTTTTCAGAAAGGCCCTGGGCCATTACTACCTGGGCTTCAGAAGCCAGGCAGCTAACTTGAATTTCTGAGGATCCGGATGGAATAGCAGACCCTGGGATAGCAAGCTCAGATCTGGACCCAGGAGGACCAGGCCGTCAACTTTGAGAGCCATGATCAGGTTGTACCAACTCCTTTTCGGCCACAGAGGAGCGAATAGGATAGTTGGAACCCCCTCCTCTCTGTTCTTCCTCAGGGTTCGTGCAAGAAGAGGAATTGGCAGAAAGGCGTAGGCCAGACAAAAGCTCCAAGCGTGGGAGAAGGTGTCCACCCCGACAGCATCGTCTCGTGGATTCAGGGAGAAAAATGTTGCGACCTTCCTGTTTCTGTTTGATGCAAACAGGTCGATCTCCAGGGCACCCGACCTTGCCACTAGGGTGCAGAAGACCGCTTGGTCCAGGCTCTACTCCCCTGGCTGGACATCTTGGCGACTCAGGAAGACCGCTTGAAGATTCAAAGACCCTTTCAGGTGGACTGCAGAGAGGGACAGCAGGAACTGCTTGGCCCAGCGAAAGATCCATCAGGACACGGACTTTAGGTTGCCAGACCTTGTACTGCCCTGATGGCGGAGATGAGCCACTGTGGTGTCCTTGACCAAATCCTGAGCTGCCAGGATTGCTTCTTCTTCCTCAGCTCCCTGTAGTTGGAGGACTGGGAGCTGATGGAGCAACTCCAGATACCTTGGAGTGGGGTTTGGGAGACCATAGCAACCCATCCCCTCTGGCTGGCATCTGTTGTCAGGGTACCCATAGACATCGCCCCTGAGCAGGTTCCTGGGATTCACCCACCAGAGGAGAAATTAGGTTACCTGCTCCAATAGGCAAAACTTCTTGTTCAGGGAAGCAGGACTTCTGTCCAGATGGGATGCAGGATGTCACTGACCCCAGGGCAGACATAGGTGCACGAAGGGTGGGAGTCTTCTGCGGACGTAGGGTTGAGATCTTAGATATAAAGGTCAACCTGTGATCTTATGGGAGAAATGACGCCTGTTTGTCGAAATCCAACAGCACCCCCAGGAGCCTCCTTGTGGATGAGGGTTGCAGCTGAGACTTTTTCAGACTGGCAATCAAGCCCAAGGATGGAAGTGTGTTCAGTGAGGTCTCCACATGGCTCCCGAGGGCCTGAGCTGAAGGAGCAATGAGAAGGAGGTCGTCCAAATATGGTACTAGACAGATGTCTTACGGTCTTAGGAAGGCAACTACCTCTGACCATTTTTTAGTACACTCTTGGGGCTGAGGAGATCCTGAATGGGAGAACATTTAATTGGAAGTGAAGGACCGTACCATTGTAAACTATCGCAAAGTGCAAGAACTTCATGTGACGGTGGTGGATGGGCACATGGAAGTAGGCGTCCTATTGTAGCTATCTGGTAGTGCAGCCCTATCAATGGAACAGCCGATTTTATTGACTCCATCTTGAATCGGCGGTTTTGAACGTGTTGGTTCTTAAGTTGCAGATGTATGATGATACGGGCGTGTCAAGATGGTTTTTTGACCAAGAAGAGGCGTGAGTAATGACCCTCTCCTTCTTGCTGTAGTACAAGTGAAATTACTTTAGACTGATGATTAATAATTTAATTACATACTTCCTAGTCCTTATGGACAATGTGACTGCCATAGTAATCTATCAGGTTCAGACTGGCAGCTCACATATTGCAACATCCCATAAAGTGCATACAAAATTACAAACAATTTCAACAGCGCAATTCCATCCAATAAATATGGTGCTAGTGCAGGATAAAGAAGGAAGGGGGAAGAGGACCCTCTATATCAGACTCCTTACGTACGTTTCACGATATTTTAACAGGCATATGCTTCATTATATATCCGCAAACACCCAGCGGTCACATGCTGCGCCCAACCAACCAGATCGTTGGAATCGGCGTCTACGCAGTCGCCGCCTGCTGGCGGTAATGTCACTTCCGGAGTGACACACCACTCGTCACACGGCGCCCGGCAGTTGCCGAGGAGACATGTAAACAAGTGGTGCATGATGTCGCGCTTCCATGACAACCCGGCGGAGGGGAGGCCAGCGCATGCGCTCACAATCTGGTGGTTCCCATATACCTGGACCAATGCACATTTCGCCAAGCATCATACAACAATACCAAAGGATGAATCATCTTTTCTTCCAGCATTGGTGATAGCTCCAGTCCATGTTGTAGTAGGGAAATGATGTACACTTCTTAGCAGCAATGACAATACAGTGGTGCAGGATATCTGCTATTAACATAAATAAGTGAAGATTAAAAACAATCCTAACAGATAAAACATCCTATAATACAGTGATAGAGAGGGGGATAAAAGGAAGACAAATAAAGAAAGGAACGGAAAAATAAGGAAAGAGATGGGAGTGGGGGGGGAAGAAATGAAGGGAAAGGGAGAGAGGAGAAAAAAAAAAAAAAAAAGGGGGGGGGGGAAATCAGAAATATATATACAAATCCTTATCATATTGAACAAGCATAGTCACAGTGGTGTTCAAAGAGTACTTAGACACATCATTGTCAGATAAAGGACACTCACATTTTCAAAGAAACGGAGCAAAGCTAATGGCTTCATTTAATCCTTTAGGGGACGCTGTATCGGGTGTTATCATCCATTGACGTTCCCGTTGGGCCAGAATTTTTTGGAGGTCCCCACCCCTTATACACCCATGTATCAGGTCTATCCCCCTCACTTTCAAGGTTTTCGCATTACACCCATAATAGTGATAAAAGTGATGGGGTTTTTAGGGTGGTAACCTCTTTAACCCTGATTTTTTTTTGCAGCCCTAATCTCCCGTACGTGCTCTCGGATTCTCACCCTTAGCTCCCTTGTGGTTAGCCCGATGTAGATCTTATCACATCCACATGTAGCATAGTACATAGCATGTGTACTACTGCATGAAATATACTGATTTGATCGTATAAGTCCTAAGGCCATCAATTGAGGTGAAATCAGAGCTCCCAATAAAGTTGGGACACGCACTGCAATCCCCACACGGAAAAAATCCTTTCCGAGGAGGACCCACACCAAAAATCCCTGGTATTTTGGGTACATAATGACTATGTACCAAGATGTCTTAAATTTTGAGATCTTCTAGATGTCATCAAGGGATTTTCAGTGCGGACCCCCCTCAGGGACAACAACACCGGCCAATGTCTCTTTAAAATCTGCCTCATCCTCTCCCACTGCTGGTTGTGGGTAGAGATGAAGCGCACCTCCCCAGAGGTCTCGTGATGATCTCCTCCTCCCTCCCAAGAAAAGACACCTCTAGTCAGTCTGGCTCTACCATACCCCTGTTTGATGGTTCTATGACTGTAGCCCCTCTGCCTAAACCTTCCACTCAAATCCTTAGCCTGTTTCTGAAAGTCAGCCTCCGTGGAGCAGATCCGCCTCATCCTCAAAAATTGCCCAACCAGGATGGCCTTTATGGTTGACGGAGTGTGGGCCGATGATGCATGTAACAATGCATTCACAGAAGTCTCTTTTCTGAATACATCAGTTTGTAGAAGCCCACGTCCGTAATTTTGATGTCCAAAAAATCAATTGAAGTCAACCATAAAGGCCATCCCGGTTGGGAAATTTTTGAGGTTGAGGCGGACCTGCTCCATGGAGGCTGACTTTCAGAAACAGGCTAGGGATTTGAGTGGAAGGTTTAGGCAGAGGGGCTACAGTCATAGAACCATCAAACAGGGGGTATGATAGAGCCAGACTGACTAGACGTGATGATCTCCTCCTCCCTCCCAAGACAAGACATGAGACCTCTAGGGAGGTGCGTTTCATCTCTTCTCACATCCAGCAGTGGGAGAGGATGAGGCAGATTTTAAAGAGACATTGGCCGATTTGTCCGAGCCATCCCTGAGGGGGTCCTCACTGAAAATCCCTTGATGACATCTAGAAGATCTCAAAATTTAAAAGACATCTTGGTACATAGTCATTATGTACCCAAAATATAAGGGAATTTTGGTGTGGGTCCTCCTCGGAAAGAATTTTTCCCGTGTGGGGACTGCAGTGCGTGTCCCAACTTTATTGGGAGCTCGGATTTCACCTCAAGTGATGGCCTTAGGACTTATACGATCAATCAATATATTTCATGCAGTAGTACACATGTTGTATACTATGCTACATGTGGATGTGATAAGATCTACATTGGGCTAACCACAAGGGAGCCAAGGGTGAGAATACGAAAGCACGTACGGGAGATTATGGCTGCAAAAAAAGTCAGGGTTGAAGAGGTTGCCACCCTAAAAACGTTGCCCCGTCACTTTTATCACCATCATGGGTGTAATGCGAAAACCTTGAAAGTGAGGGGGATAGACCTTATACATGGGGGTAGAAGGGGTGGGGACCTCCAAAAAATTCTGGCCCAACGGGAACTTAAATGGATATCACTCGATACAGCGTCCCCTAAAGGGTTAAACGAAGCCATTAGCTTTGCTCTGTTTCTTTGAAAATGTGAGTGTCCTTTATCTGACAATGATATGTCTAACTACTTTTTTTTTTATATATGACGTTGAGGAGAGGGAGGGGAAGGGGAACAGGGGGTGTACCATGTGGGACAGGGGAGGAGGGAGAAGGGCCCCATGTTTTGAGGGTTTTCGTTGGTGCCCTGCGGCCGTTGAACCTCGGGGGTATTCTATTGAGTCAGCTGGTCCCAGGAGGAGCGGTCTGTGGGGCTCCTATTTGGTTCTGTAAAATTCCCAGGTCACAGGCGATTGGGGGGGTTGCAGGTGTGGCTTGAGTATTAGTACTCAGCCTTGTTTCCTTGTGTGGGTCGAAAGGGCCAGTGGTGGTGGGAGAGTGTGGGGCGGTGGGGGGGGTATGAAGTTCGGTGAGAAGAAGGGAGGGGAAAAAAAAAAAGTGAGGCAAGAGGAAACAAAGGAATACAGGGAATGGCAAGGGTATAGGGAGTTCGGGGATGGGTGTATCGCTGGGGGGAGGGGAGGGGGAGGTTGGTGGGGGACATCCGGGTCCCTTGCGTCTCCTTCCAGTACTGTGTGGCCTAGGCTCAGTATTGCTGTAGGAATAGTTTCGTGAAGTTGGGGGAATCCTTAAACACGATCCATTCCATCCAGGTAGCGCTGTATCTGTCGATCGAGCCAGTGCTGTCGGCCGCCAGCTCCTCCATCCGACAAATGTCCAGCATTTCTGTGCAGTCTAACTACTTTTGAACACCACTGTGACTAAACTTGTTCAATATGAAAAGGAATTGTATATATATTTCTGATCCCCCTACCCCCTTTTTTTCCTTCCACCCCCCATTTTTTTTTCTCCTCTCTCGCTTTCCCTTTTCTTCCCCCCCCCCCTCTTTCCTTATTTTTCTGTTCTTCTTTTCTTTTTTGTTTTCCTTTTATCCCCTCTATCACTGTATTATAGGATGTTTTATCTGTTAGGATTGTTTTTAATCTTCACTTATTTATTTTAATAGCGGATATCCTGCACCACTGTATCGTCATTGCTGCTAAGAAGTGTACATCCTTTCCCTACTACAACATGGACTGGAGCCATTGCCAATGCTGGAAGAAAAGATGATGTTATTGTTGTATGATGCTTGGCAAAATGTGCATTGCTCCAGGTATATGGGAACCACCAGATTGTGAGCGCATGTGCGGGCCTCCCCTCCGCCGGGTTGTCATGGAAGCGCGACATCACGCACCACTTGTTTACACGTCTCCTTGGCAACTGCCAGGCGCTGTGTGACGAGCGGTGTGTCGGTCCAGAAGTGACATCACCGCCGGCAGGTGACTACTGCGTATGCACAGATTCCAACGATCTGGTTGGTTGGGCGCAGCATGTGACCACTGGGTGTTTGCGGATATAAACTCCGCTCCTGTATATTATCACTACTCCTCATGATGAAGCATATGCCTGTTTAAAGATTGTGAAATGTACGTAAGGAGTCTGATATAGAGGGTCCTCTTCCCCCTTCCTTCTTTATCCTGCACTAGCACCATATTTATTGGATGGAATTGCGCTGTTGAAATTGTTTGTAATTTTGTATGCACTTTATGGGATGTTGCAATATGTGAGCTGCCAGTCTGAACCTGATAGATTACTATGGCAGTCACTTCCTAGTCCTTATGGACAATGTATGTAATTAAATTATTAATCATCCTGTGATTGTATAATTTGATGAATTGTCGTCATGTGAATCCATCTGATATGTAATGGAATATGTACTATGTGCTTGTAATTCATGCACTCATTTTTCCTGCACAATTTGTTTAATTATGCCTCCACTAGATTAATGCCCGATGCTATCGCATCAGGAGGATGGTGATGTGATGTTGAGGATGTTTTGTGTGACAGTAAGAGCAGCACACCTTGAGATGGAGATGTGGTGAACAGCCATCCCGCCCATCTCTTTAGCTGTTCACAAAAACCCGTCCCTGTTGCATAAGAAAATAATATATTTCTCAGCAGCTATGCTGCTGGACCCTAACATCTGGGTTCATATCACCAAATAAAAGTATTTGAATGATACACATCTCCCCTCTTATACTAAATGTGTGTTAATCTTAGATTTAGAAATATGTGTAAATGTATCACACCTATGTATTTATGTAGATAGGATATTTAGATAGTGATCCTCAAGAGGGACAGCATTACTGATGTATTTAAAGTGCTATTGAATTATAGTAATTTAATTATTTTACATAGTACTATTTATAATTATAACCTATAGATGGTAGCCCGATTCTAACGCATCAGGTATTCTAGAATATAGAAATAGAGATTGCATGGGGTAAGGCGGTGAGGGCTGAATTGGGAGGAACTTTGAAGAAGGAGTGGCGGGAAAAGGACGGCGTGGCAGATGGGAGGAGGATGGAGGACAGAGCGGCAGGGGGGAGGAGGACGGAGGACGAAGCGACGGGGTGGGTGAGGACGGAGCAGAACAGGCGGGGGAGGACGGAGGATGGCGTGGCAGAGGGGAGGAGGACAAAGGAAGGAGGATGAAGCGGTGGGGTGGGGGAGGATGAAGCACAGAGCAGCGGGGGGGGTGGAGGACAGGATGAAGCGGCGGGGGGGGGAGGATGGAGTGGCGGAGGTGAGGAGGACAAAGGAAGGAGGAGGAAGCGGTGGGGTGGGGGAGGATGAAGTGGCACAGGCAGGAAGAGTATGAAGCACAGAGCGGTGGGAGGAGGAGGACAGAGGACAAAGTGGCGGGGTGGGGGAAGCCGGAGCAGCACAGGCCAGGGGAGGACGGAGGATGGAGTGGCGGAGAGGAGGAGGACAAAGGAAAAAGGAGGAAGCGGTGGGGTGGGGGAGGATGCAGCGGCACAGGCAGGGGGAGGCCGGAGCACAGAGCTGTGGGGGAGAGGAGGATGGAGGACGAAGTGGTGGGGTGTGGGGAAAATGGAGCAGCACAGGCAGGGGGAGGATGGAGTGGCAGAGAGGAGGAGGACGCGGTGGAGGAGGATGGAGCAGCACAGGCAGGGGAAGGACGGAGCACAGAGCAGTGGGAGGAGGAGGACGGAGGACAAAGCGGCGGGATGGGGGAGGATGGAGCAGCACAGGCAGGGGAAGGACGGAGCACAGAGCAGTGGGAGGAGGAGGACGGAGGACAAAGCGGCGGGATGGGGGAGGATGGAGCAGCACAGGCAGGAGGAGAACGGAGTATGGAGTGGCGAAGAGGAGGAGGACAAAGGATAAAGGAGGAAGCGGTGGGGTGGGGGAGGATGCAGCAGCACAGGCAGGGGGAGGCCGGAGCACAGAGCTGTGGGGGAGAGGAGGACGGAGGATGGACAGAGGAAGGGGGAGGATGGAGTATCGGAGGGGAGGCGGACAGAGGAAGGGGGAGGATGGAGTATCGGAGGGGAGGCGGACAGAGGAAGGGGGAGGATGGAGTATCGGAGGGGAGGCGGACAGAGGAAGGGGGAGGATGGAGTATCGGAGGGGAGGCGGACAGAGGAAGGGGGAGGATGGAGTATCGGAGGGGAGGCGGACAGAGGAAGGGGGAGGATGGAGTATCGGAGGGGAGGCGGACAGAGGAAGGGGGAGGATGGAGTATCGGAGGGGAGGCGGACAGAGGAAGGGGGAGGATGGAGTATCGGAGGGGAGGCGGACAGAGGAAGGGGGAGGATGGAGTATCGGAGGGGAGGCGGACAGAGGAAGGGGGAGGATGGAGTATCGGAGGGGAGGCGGACAGAGGAAGGGGGAGGATGGAGTATCGGAGGGGAGGCGGACAGAGGAAGGGGGAGGATGGAGTATCGGAGGGGAGGCGGACAGAGGAAGGGGGAGGATGGAGTATCGGAGGGGGGGAGGGCGGAGTATCGGAGGGGGGGAGGATGGAGTATCGGAGGGGGGGAGGGCGGAGTATCGGGGAGGGGGAGGGCGGAGCGCGGCGGGAGGGGGAGGGCGGAGGCGCGGCGGGAGGGGGAGGGCGGAGCGCGGCGGGAGGGGGAGGGCGGAGCGCGGCGGGAGGGGGAGGGCGGAGCGCGGCGGGAGGGGGAGGGCGGAGCGCGGCGGGAGGGGGACGGCGGAGCGCGGCGGGAGGGGGACGGCGGAGCGCGGCGGGAGGGGGACGGCGGAGCGCGGCGGGAGGGGGACGGCGGAGCGCGGCGGGAGGGGGACGGCGGAGCGCGGCGGGAGGGGGACGGCGGAGCGCGGCGGGCAGAGTGGTCAGCGCGGCGGGCAGAGTGGTCAGCGCGGCGGGCAGAGTGGTCAGCGCGGCGGGCAGAGTGGTCAGCGCGGCGGGCAGAGTGGTCAGCGCGGCGGGCAGAGTGGTCAGCGCGGCGGGCAGAGTGGTCAGCGCGGCGGGCAGAGTGGTCAGCGCGGCGGGCAGAGTGGTCAGCGCGGCGGGCAGAGTGGTCAGCGCGGCGGGCAGAGTGGTCAGCGCGGCGGGCAGAGTGGTCAGCGCGGCGGGCAGAGTGGTCAGCGCGGCGGGCAGAGTGGTCAGCGCGGCGGGCAGAGTGGTCAGCGCGGCGGGCAGAGTGGTCAGCGCGGCGGGCAGAGTGGTCAGCGCGGCGGGCAGAGTGGTCAGCGCGGCGGGCAGAGTGGTCAGCGCGGCGGGCAGAGTGGTCAGCGCGGCGGGCAGAGTGGTCAGCGCGGCGGGCAGAGTGGTCAGCGCGGCGGGCAGAGAGGTCAGCGCGGCCCCCGCTCCTCAATGCTGATAAAAATAAAAAAAAAATCACATAAGGATACTCGCCCTCCGCAAGCGCGCTCCACCTGTCTTCTATCTCCCAGGACAGGACCTGTTGTTGCCTGGGGAACCAATCAGCTGATCGGTCACATGACTGCAGTTAGCAGTTATGTGACCGATCAGCTGATCGGTTTCCCAGGCAACGACAGGTCCTGTCCTGGGCGATAGAACACAGGTGGCTGCGGAGGGTGAGTATCCTTATGGGATTTTTTTTCTCTCACCATTGAGGAGCGGGGGGGGGTGGCCGTGGGGAGCGAGGGGGGGCAGGAAGGGCGGGGGCACAGGAGCGGCAGGAGGGTGTGGGGCGCAGGAGAGGTCGCCGATGGCGAGAGTGGGGCAGTATTAGCCCCTCTCTCACTGTCGGCCACCTTGGTACACCCTTAGTGGGTGTACAGCCGGCTTCAGTCCGGATCTGACGTCATTTCGAGCAGAAACGGACGGAAGCTTGCTTAGGCAATTATTATATTAGATAATTGATTGAGTTTTTAAATGCAAACTTCTTGAAAAAGCTATTTTGGCTTCACATTTTTCTCATTTTGATGCATAATTTGTCAAGTGTTTGAGCTGCTCAGCTGATTAGGGAATTCCTGATACCTGGATATATATAACCATATGGAACATTTATATCTGATTTGTACCCTGAGATATGTGGGTTTCCAGCTGATCCAACCACCTGAGCAGGGATCTGGAGACACAGGTGGAGGCGATATTAGCCTGAATGGTAGAAGAGGACGCCTCCCAGGATCTTTTCATTAAACCTTCAATCTTGCTATCCATTTGATCCTTGAGTTGAGAAGTATCCTCAAAGGGGAGTGCAGTCTTTTTAACAACACGATCCACATGCACATCCACCTTAGGAACGTCCCAGTGAAACATGTCCTCCTCCAGGGGAAACCTGTTTCTAAGATCACTCTTGAAGAGTTTCTCAGGGAATTCCCACTCCTGAGAAATACGGTTCAGAATGTTTGCATGAATTGGGAACCCAATTCACTTTGTCGACTTCAGGCCTGCAAACATTTTGTCTTGGACAGAATGAAGGACTTGTTCCTCTTCTATACCCATAGTGCTATGTACAGCACTAATGAGCTCGCCCGTATTTTCAGAGGAGAACAGGAATTTCTGAACTTCTGCTCACCTGGAGGAGGAGGCCTCATCCATTTTATCAGAATCAGAATCGGGTTGATACTCAGTCTGAAGCTTTCTCTTCTTAGGATAGGGAGGGCCAGGTACAGGGGCAGCAGGTGTATGGCGGCTAAGGAGGCTTGAATCTCCTGCTTCACCATAGATCTCAACTCATCTACAAGGGAAGGATGTTCAGCCCTAACAATCATGTCCGTGCAACCCTGGCAGAGTTTCTTATCCCAAACTGCGGGGAGTTTCTTGGCACAAATGGGGCATTTGTTGGACTTCCCTCTGGCTTTCTTAGAAGCAGTCTGCTCTCCCTAGAAAAAACTCAGGACAGGGGTGCCATCAGTAGCAGCCTGACATATCAGGCATAGGTACCCCACATCCCACAGACTTACTGTGGCAGCGCTGGGCTCTGCAGATGCAGGGGAAGACATAGCAATTACCACTTTATGCCTTACCATGGTTCAGAAGTCTTTTGGGCAGCTTTATGTACCAAAGCCTGTCCGCCAGCATCAGTGATCATGTGTCGCCACCTCCTGCTCAGGGTCCCAGACAGGCCTCACTGTTGGCGTGCCCTGCACGCTGTCCCTGCCTGGATCCGAAGGCCAGAACCGCCGTGCTTCATAGGGGAACATGTGACCCGGAAGTCCCGCCTACTGACGCCACATCTGGGTCGTGCGGCAGGAGGCGGCCAGCGGGCTCCAGGAGGTCGCCGGTCAGGGAGCCCACATTGCCACAGAAAGGCGCCAGAAGGCCGTGGAAGCGGCCCCACTGCCCACAGGAGACGGGAGCAGCAGGAGGAGGAGCGCAGAGCCCGACCAACGCTGTCCGGCTTGGATCCGAAAAAAAGGTATACTACTGTCACCGGCCACTCAGCATAAACAAAAGAAAAACCTCTCTATGCCCCATGGGGACAGGAAAGACACTGGCTAATGGGAGGTGGGAAGGTCCTTTTAACCTCTCTTGTTCTTACTGTCCCTATTAGGGCGTGGAGAGGCAACCTTCTATGCTGTCATGGGAGAATGTGGGAGAAGACCAAACTGGTTTTATGCCTGAGAAATAAATGGCCATAAATCTAAGGCGTCCATTTATTAACTTACAGACAGAGCCGGAAAACGTGGAAGCTCAGTGCTCTCGCTCGACGCTGCAAAGGCCTTTGATAGCGTTGAGTGGGAGTACTTTGGATGGTGATGGAGGAAATGGGGTTCGGACAAACATTTACTACCTGGCTTTGAATCCTGTACTCGGATCCGGTGCTAAAAGTCCCAGTGAACGGGCCTCTTTCTGACTCCATTCATCTAGCCAGAGGAACTAGACAGGGTGCCCTCTATCTCCCTTATTGTTGACAATAGCTATATAGCCTCTAGCTGTCGGGTTAAGATCTAATAAAGATATATGGGGGGGGAAGAGAGGGAGGGGGTTTGTGTATAAAAAAGTAGAGGAAAAAGTATGCTGATGACCTCCTCATGTTCTTGGGGGATACGGAACACTTGCTTACAATTACCATAATACACAGTGAATTTGGGGACTTTGCAGAGTTTAGAATAAATTGGGAAAACTCTCTATTCTGATGCTTGTACATGAGCTTACCCAACCATCGAGGTGCATAATACCTGTTTAAAGAGTAGGATGAGAATTTAAATATCTAGGCATAGTGATGTCTCCTAATATCAAATAACTCCAAATCTTAGTCTAAAATTAATACTTGGTGTAAACTGCCCCTTTCGGTCGCAATAATTTGCCTAAAATGATCTTAATGCCATAATTGCTATACATCATCCACAATTCCTCAGTGTGGATCCGCTTAAAGTATTTCTATAAATTTCAATCCGTATTTCAAGAATCTGGAAAAAGGAGTAGCCGGATTGGATAAAATACTCTCTAAAGAAACAAAAATCAAGGTGGCTTCGCTGCCCCTAACCCGTGGGTGTACTTCCTGGCGTCATAGGTCCAAAACTAAAATTAATGAGTGGAAGGGTTGCCAGGAATTTAACGATCACACCATTCTTGGAGACGGTGAGTGGAACACGAGCTGGGCGAGATTCTATACACATTTTAGCACTAATGAACAAGACATGGTGTAAAGTGGAGGGATACCTGGCTAGTCCTGTGTTTGAGACTCCTAACCAAGGCTCCACAGACTTGATTTGCATATTCATAATTCCCAGGGGGCAATGCACCTAGGAATGCACTGTGTTGAGCGCTTTAGCCAGCTGCCCGCAGTGTTTTCTTGGACTGGTCTCCCTGAGATCAATGAATACTTTGTGATGTCGGTCTACTAGGCATTGCTCCCACCTAGCCAGAATCCTACTCCACACTGATGAGGGGCAACACCCCGAAACAGCTGTCTGTGGATGGATACCTGGCCTTGGTATTCCCTTGTCATATCTCTAATCTTGCAATAGAGCTGGATATTGACTGAAAGGGCCACTTAATATGGTGGTTATGGTGTTCTCTGCAAGGAGCCACCCCTTGGCTGGGTACTTCCCTGGAGGGATATCTGGCTAGTCCTGTGTTTGAGACTCCTAACCGAGGCTCCACAGACTTGATTTGCATGGTGTAAAGTTAAGGCCTTGCTTGGTCTTGTGGGACTGCCGTGGCACAACCCTGGCCTACCAGATATATTTTGGTTGGAGGACTTCAGCCCTGGAAAAAAGCAGGCATGTAACTATTGCAAAATGAGACTTTTTATGTTCAATCTATTTTTATTGAAAAAATAAACAAATGAACAGCATCTGGTCGAGTAAGATGAAATACAAATATAAGCGCACGTAATTCAAACTATACTGTTAATATAGCAAAAATACTCAGACACTGTGCACATATCGTACTTTCAAGTCCTTCAGAGTTAACTTTGTAAACATATATATGACAATTTATCCTACTCGTCTTCAACTATCAAGCTGATGTTTATATATTATTAAACAATTGTTTCATGTACAACCACCAAATCCTAAAATCATAACTTCTTAACTAAACATATCAATGTTGTTGCTTCATATAGAAACAATTTCTTTTCCATAGTGAAAAATTATTAATGGTACTACAGGTATCCTACAGGACACAAAGCTGCGATCAAAGGAAAAGAAGACAAAAGGAGAAAGAGAAGAGAAAAAATAAAAAAAACAAAAAAAACCTCAGAGTGGGAAGAAAGGGTAAACAAGGAATATGTCCATATGGGCAGGGATAATAAAACATTAGAACCATAATCCTATAAGCCTCCCATAAAGCCTGTGAATGTATGTGCTCAAAAGACTCTCAAAGTCGACACGCCATCCACCACAGCCTTCCGCAATATATGAACCTACACTGAGATGTCCAAAGCCGCATCTCCCGACCGCTAGCCAGCACGCGCCCCAGGTGTACTGAATCCATAAAAATTACCCAAGGACTCCAAGTGAACAAATAAGAATCCCTGGCACCAGAGACCTCGGCGGTAAGCTTCTCCATCCTACATAGTCTGCCCATCTTCTCCACCCATTCGACATCAGGGGACAATGTGTGGATTTCCAATATTTAGGGATCAATCCCCTAGCTGCGGTGAGACAAAAGCGCAGGAGGTCCCTATTTTGGGATTTGATTGATCCCGGCATATCAGATAACAGTGATACAAGGGGTGAACAATCCACCCTTCGGCCTGAAATCCTATGATAAGCATCAAAAACTGCCTTCCAAAAGGGCTGAATCTGAGAACAACTCCACTAAATATGTAGCATGGTTCCCCCATTATCGCCGCATCTCCAACTATCCGGTATAGCAGGAAAGAGAACGTGTAAGGTCGCCGGGCATTGATACCAGTGGGTGAGAATTTTGTAGTTTCTCTCCTGTGCAATACACGCCATGGAAAGTTAATGGGTCATGATGCAAGCCTTTGCCCAATCCGATTAAGGGATCTTAACACCGAGCTCGTTTTCCCATTTTCTAAAAAACCTGGGTTTTACGGACGTCTCACCTGCATTTAGAATAGTATATATGCAAGATATACAGTGTGTGGGCGGGGACTCTAACAAAAACAGCCCCTCAAACCGCGACGGGTGGTCTGAGTAATTATTTAGGTCACTCCCAGCAGATACGAAAGACTTAATTAAATTCCATCAGGATAATGTCGGGTCTTTGTTAATTAGAGTAGGGAAAGGGTCCAGGCCACGTCCTTCAAGTATATGAAAAATGCGTGGCTGGTCACGTCTATGCAATTTCAGAAATTTTGAAGGCTGCATCGCCGGAGGAGAGCCCGGGTTGGAGAACAGTGGAGTCAACAGTCCCCCCGCTTTAGCTAACTTCCCTTTTTTGACCTCCCGATCCCACAGGCGCAGGGCCGTAGTCAAGAGTTCCATTTCAGAACCAACCCTGCCTCTGTCACGGGGAAGAATCCAGGGGAGACACCATAACGGGGTCCCCGAGCCCATCTGCTCCAGGGCTACCCACTGTTTCGAGTGTCTATGATATTGCCAATCTAGTAATCTATTCAAAATAGCCGCTCTGTGGTAGTTCCTAAAATTTGACAGCCCCGCCCCACCCGACTGCTTGTGCTGACTCTGGATTTTGACTCCCCATGTGCGGTTTACGCGGACCCCAAATAAATTTAAGGATAGCTGACTGAGTCTTGTGAAATAAAAGGGGGTATGTCAATCAGAATCGACCGGAAGAGAAATAAGAACCTGGTTAAAATTTCCATTTTTATGGCGTAATACGCCCGAACCAGGACACCTGTCTTTTATCATAGTTTTTAAGATCAGAGAAAGTTTTACGTAGAAGTGGAAGGAAGTTAAGCTCAAACCACTGAGACGGATCCCTCGGAACCCACACACCCAGATATTTCAAGGCCTTCTCTTGCCACCTGAAGGGGAAATTCTCCTGTAAATGGACCTGTTCTCCCGCAGAGAGGGAAACATTTAGAGCCTCGGATTTTGTAAAATTCACATTAAAATTACTACATTTCCCAAATTCCTCAAACTCCCCAATCAATGAAGGAAAAGAAGTGCGAGGTTGGGAAACAAAAATTAACAAATCATCATGTCTGTTCATCATGTTAACCATAGAGCAGGGCGGGTATAAAAGGTGACGTCTCCGCAGGGGGCGGGGCTAAACACCCATTTCTGAGGGGGAAAAAAAAACCTCTTATAATGCAGAAGAGGGAGACAATGATTGGCAGCGGTGGGCAGATAACACATGCAGGGGGTGTGAATCTGCCCTTCAGCTCCAGCCTCTAGCCACCTCCTTTATGGCTGCACGATGTAAGTTTTCTAAGTGTATTTACTCGGGGTACAGGGGGGGCTCAAGTGCTGGGGGACCCCTTGCCTGGATGCAGCAGACATACTGCATTCAGTGCTGTAATTAGATCACCATGCCTGGTTTGGTGACAGGTCCTCTTTCAGGTTTGAAATGAGGTTTATTGTACTAACCAAAAATGTGCAATATGCATTATTTCAAAATTTGCCAGGTGCCAAAGTATTGGCACCCTTCTGATTTTTATGATTTGAATACTCCTAACTACTTTTTACTGAAGCACTAAATTGGTTTGGTGACTCATTGAGCTTTGTACTTCATAGCCAGGTGGATCCAATCATGAGAAAAGCTATTTCAGGTGTCCACTTGCAAGTTGTTCTCCTAGTTGCATCTTCTCTGAGGAGTGGTATCATGGACTCCTCAAAACAGCTCTCAAATGATCTGAAAAAAAAGATTGTTCAACAGTTGTTCAGGGGAAGGATACAAAAAGTTGTGTCAGAGATTTAACCTGTCAGTTTCCACTGTGAAGAACATAGTAAGGAAATGGAAGACCACAGGGACAGTTCTTGTAAAGGCCAGAAGTGGCAGGCCAACAAAAATATCAGAAAGGCAGAGAAGAAGAATGGTGAGAACAGTCAAGAACAATCCACAGACCACCTCCAAAGACCTGCAGCATCATCTTGCTGCAGATGGTGTCACTGTGCATTGGTCAACAATACAGCGCACACTGCACAAGGAGAAGCTGTATGGGAGAGTGATGCAAAAGAAGCCGTCTCTGCATGCACGCCACAAACAGAGTTGCCTGAGGTATGCAAAAGCACATTTGGACAAGCCAGTTTCATTTTGGAAGAAGGTCCTGTGGACAGATGAAACCAAGATTGAGTTGTTTGGTCATACAACAAGGGGTTATGCATGGCGCCACAAAAACACAGCATTCCAAGAAAAACACTTGCTACCCACTGTCAAATTTGTGGGAGGGTCCATCATGCTTTGGGCTCTGCACACAAAGAGCTGCCTCCAACCTCAGTCCATATCGGACATTGGACCTGTTTGGACCCTGTTCACTTGGTACATTTTTACTAGATCAGGTTTTTAATACAACAGATAGGACTGCCTCGTTATGGGTACACCGTGGAGAGGTGAGGCGGCTTGAAGTATATTTTTTGCGCAAAAAACGTATGGACCAAGTACCCTGTTTATTTATGTCTTTTTACTGCACTTGCATTTTTACCTTTTTTACTGCAGAGTACTATATACGTTGATGGACAAGGTTTTTTGCATTAGATTTTTGGGGCTGTATGGCCAATGACGGCACCGGGAATCTTGTTAAAGTTGAGGGTCGCATGGATTCCACTCAGTATCAGCAGATTCTTGAGAATAATGTTCAAGAATCAGTGTCAAAGTTGAAGTTATGCCGGGGATGGATCTTTCAGCAAGACAATGATCCAAAACACCGCTCCAAATCTTCTCAGGCATTAATGCAGAGGAACAATTACAATGTTCTGGAATGGCCATCCCAGTCCCCAGACCTGAATATCATTGAACATCTGTGGGATGTTTTGAAGCGGGCTGTCATGCTCGGCGACCATCAAATTTAACTGAACTGGAATTGTTTTGTAAAGAGGAATGGTCAAAAATACCTTCCCCCAGGATCCAGGAACTCATTAACAGCTACAGGAAGTGACTAGAGGCTGTTATTTTTGCAAAAGGTGGATCTACTAAATATTAATATCACTTTTCTGTTGAGGTGCCCATACGTTTGCACCTGTCAATTTTTGAAATAATGCATATTTCACATTTTTGGTTAGTACAATACACCTCATTTCAATCCTGAAATATTACTGTGTCCATCAGTTATTACATATATCACAATGAAATAGCTGTTGCAAAAAAACAATTTAAAAAATAAAAAAAAAGTAAGAGTAAGATTAAGAGGGGCGCCTAAACTTTTTCATATGACTGTATAATGCCAGGGATTAGGGGTGCTAGCCTGTTAGCTAAAATTTTGGAGAAAAGCTTTATGTCAATATTAATTCGAGAGATGGGCCTATAATTACCTACTTCGTTGTGGTCCTTTCCCGGCTTAGGGATAACACTAATATGAGCCTCCAATGACTGGGGTGTCCATGAAGATTCAGTGGACACCGCATTTAATACCCTCGTCAACAGTGGGGTTACTTGGGCACCAAATTGCTTAAAAAACATAGGTGTGAAGCCGTCTTGACCGGGACACTTCCCTGCTGGAGAATTTTTAATAGCATCAAGCACCTCCATCTCCATGCCACATCTGTTTCATTTAAAGTTGGTAGGGCATGGGGAGTGGCCTGACAGGCAATGTGGAGGTCGCAGCACAGAGCTCTCCCGCCCGAGATCCTGTGTTGGGCCATGACTGCCGCTCGGCTGGGTACATTGAAAGACACTACAGTGCACCGGAGGCCCTGGACCCCGAGAGAGTGATTTACGGCAGCAGGAGCAGAGGCGATGACCCGTAGGAGACAGCGAGACGCAAGCTCCATGGACACACGCAGGTCCCAAGATGGCGCAGAGGCTGTGGAGGAGGCGGAGAAGAAAAATAGAGCATGGGAGCGGAGGATGGCGGCAGCAGCCAGACTGGAGAGATTTGTGAGAGTGGAGGAAGAGAGGGGGCAGGGGAGAGGGGACAGAGACTCTGAGGCTGAAAATTCAGTGGAGGAACTAGAACAGCCTGGGAAGGAGCAGGAGAAGGGGGCTGATGAAGCTGCTAATGGCCCCAGGAGAGAGACTGGCACTGGACACACAGGGATGCAAGCAGCGTCTGCAGAATCTGAGCCCACACTGAAAGATATATTTGCAGCAGTTAACTTTTGCAAGGATGCCCTGACTACACTCACTCAACAAGTACAGGGCATGCAGAGTGAGATTAAAGGCATAAAGTCTGACATGAAGAAAGTGGCTGCAAGAACAGGAGAGGTGGAGGACAGAGTCAATGTGGCGAAGAATGATATTGTGCAGCTGCAGAAAGGCCACAAACTTTGTGCTAAACACCTAGAGGAAGTCATGGCCAAAAACGATGACTTAGAAAATCGATCCCGCAGGAACAATATAAAAATAGTGGGGTGCCTGAGAAGGGTGAAGGTGCTAACCCCACCGAATTCACAGAGAACTGGCTCCTGCAGAAACTGGGCACGAAAGTACTATCTAAAGTATTTGTGGTGGAAAGGGCCCATAGAGTCCCGATGAGACCCCTGGCCCCTGGATCAGCTCCCTGTGCCATGCTGACCAAAATCTTAAACTACAGGGACAGAGATGCAATCTTGAGGAATGCAAGGAATTCGGAAGACATGACTATTGATGGTCACAACATATCTATATATTCTGACTATTCGCCTGCGGTACAGAAGCTTAGAATGAGATTCGGAGAAGGGAAGAGGAGACTGAGAGGTTATGGGATTCAGTACTCTATGCTTTACCCAGCCAAGCTGAGAGTGGTTGTATCAGATGGGGTGCAGTTGTTTCAGTCCCCAGAGGAGGTCTCGAACTGGATGGATCGCAATGATAAGAAGCTGCGGGACCAAGGAAAGGATCGAGCAGTGATATGCTGGACTGTAGTGGGTTTTTGTTACACTTTTTTCACCTTTTTTAATTAATGCGATTTGACAATGGGACTATGGAACATAATGTCTGGTGTTCTGGTTACTGACATAATTGAGATCCTATCTGGGCTAATGGAGGTGCCGAATAGTGTCGGCGGTTTACGAAGGTTTACCAACTGTTTATGTTATGTTAACTGTTTAATAAGGGCGGGAGGACCACGGTAAACGTACACAAGGTTGTAGATTACTAGGTTATTGGCGTACGTTGTAGCGGAGTAGTGAGGGTGTAGTTGGGCGCTATTTACCCACTCTCAGGAGAGAGGAGATAAACGGTATCGGGTATGGGGAAGGGGGGAGTTGGGGTTGGGGGGAAGGGAGAGGGAGGGGGGACCTTGTGGAGGGTGGGGGGAGGGTACTCATGAACGGGATGAGATGGGGAAGATGTGGGGAGACGTTGTTGTGGAGAAGGTTGGGTATCATGCCACTAATGAAACACAATGGCGAGACAGATTAAAATTATAAGTTGGAACGTCAGAGGTCTAGCAGACAGGAGTAAGAGGGCAGTGGTGTTACTTCATTTGTTGTCCTTTAAGCCATCAATACTATGCTTATTAAAGACACATTTGGTCAGGGAGAGGTGTGGTGTGTTGGCAAGGTCCTGGATTCGACATGCATATCATGCTACCTATTCTAGTTATGCAAGGGAGGTTCGGTCCTGGTTCACGCCTCAGTACCGTATGAAGAAGTGGACGTAAATGTGGATAAGGATGGGCAGTGTGTGTTTGTGGTGTGACGGGTGTATGGACAGATGACGTGTCTAGTGGCAGTATATTTCCCTCCGCCATATTAAGATAGCAAACTTCACGAGATCATGGACCTGGCCGGGCACAGGGTGGGACTAACAATGCTAGTTGTAGGGGATATGAATAATGGTCTGAATTGGTCCTTGGATAGGGAAGGGCGTGGGCTTGGGGAGAATGAAGTTGAGACTCCCTTTGCTAGGCATGTTACTGAATTGGGTTTTGTGGATTTATGGAGAATAAGGAATCCAGGAGTACGATGTTTTTCATGCTTCTCAACCTCACACAACTTCATGTCCAGAATAGATTTGGCATTGGGAAATAGACAGTTGGATAGGATGATTAATAAGGTGGAATACCTGAATAAGGTGATGTCTGACCACAAACCGGTGGAGGTCAACATACAGAGTGGGCCGAGAGGTGGGGCTCATGGGAGAGACTGGAAGGTTCACCCAACATGGCTGAAAACGATTGATATGGAACGTATTAAAAGGGAAATAAGAGTTATTTTTTCAGGATAATGAAGGAAGCGCAGCCGTGGGAGTGGAGTGGGATGCTATGAAAGCCTACCTGAGAGGTCTTTTCATACGGGACATTTCAAGGTGTAAATCTGAATCTAGAAGGGAGGAGCAGGAGGCTATGGAGGGACTGAGATTGGCAGAAAGGGAGGTGGTGAGCTTGCCCACCCTGGAGACGCGAAGGAAATTGAAAAGTGCGCAGGAGGAGGTTGATAGAATTCATATGCGGCCGACTTTCCAATTATAAAATTAACTTGTCCAAGTCAGAGGCCCTAGGCCTAAACATCCCCAAATCTACTATTGACAAATATAAACATACATACCCCTTCACATGGCCAGAAAAATACATCACATATCTAGGTATAAAGATCGGACATACAGCTAAAGATCTTCTTTCCCTTAACGTAGAACCCACATTGGAAAAAGCAAAAGAAACAGTCAAATCATGGAGAACACTTTTTTTATCATGGGTTGGAAGGAAAAATGTACTTAAAAGCATAATCCTGCCAAAATTTCTATACCTATTCCAAGTGCTCCCGATTCACATCCCGGAACACACTTTAAACAAAATTCACACCTTTATTTTAAATTTCATCTGGAACAATAAGAAACCGCGAATCAAATATCGGACACTTGCACTACCACGAGACAAAGGAGGTATGGGGGCCCCAGACATACGCAAATACTATGCAGCAGCTATGCTAACCAGAATTGTAAATCAGGAGACCGACACATAAGCTATGGCTTTCAATCAAAGAAACCATGTCACATGCACCCCTAAGGTCCCTAGCACTACATCCGGATCTCTATAGCGACCCAAAATCAATTAGAAACACCTTCACAAAAGCTACTGTTGCTGTATGGAAAAAAGAATGTGGCCGGCTGCTTCCCACACTGACCCCCATTCTGGATCTACGAGACCTTGTTGGCTATCTTCCTGAGAAATCTCAGGTGATTGGTTCAGTGGATCCGACCTGGAAACCAGGCAACCCCATTCCAATCGATCATCTACTAATAGATGGAGCTCTTCTCTCACATAGAGAGATACAACAATCTAACTCCCTACCAGATATGTCTTTTATACAATATGGCAAATTGAAAGCATACATCCACAAACATCTGAAAAATCTAAATTTTACTAGACCTCTGACATTGTTTGAGCAATTATTACACAGCTACTGGCTCCCAACAAGGTGTTATCACTCCTCTATAAACAATTAACACTAGATATTGCACACATTAAGAGAGACTTCTTGGGCCTATGGGAACGAGATCTCCAGATAGAGTTCTCAGATCATCAAATATATCGAGAATCCCATGGCCCTTCGCCTTGTGTAAAAATACAAGAAAACTCCTACAAGGTAGTAACGAGATGGTATCGCACCCCCACACAACTACATAGATGGCACCCCCCGACATGGAATCCTGCTGGAGATGTAACTGACATAGGAACATATTTCCACATATGGTGGCAATGCCCCCTTATTCAAGATCACTGGAAGATGGTGTAGAGGTTACTTACAGATGTTCGGCAACGAGAGGTGGCTCTTACACTTCTCACTGCGCTACTCAATCTTTTCATTTGGCCGAAAGAGATATACATCTCTAAATTAGCTTCTAACATTATAGCTGCCTGTAGGCTTATCTCTGCCCTATGGAACTCCAATCTGACTCCAACAAAACCCCAACTTATACGTGAAATAGATATGGTGTACTCGCGCAGCAGAATTGGCGGCTCTCTCATTCAGTTCTCATGATACCTTTGAGAAAATATGGTCACCTAGGATGTGTTATCGGACGACCTCAGAATTCATAAAAACCTATATCTCTGACTTAAGAACCAAGACTCTCTTACGGACTTACCACCTAACACCCACCCACCCCCATCCTCTCCCTAATCCTTTCCTTAGTTGTCTTTTCCCTCCCTTTAAATTCTTTTATTTCTATATTGAGTCTTTAATTAAGGTTTTCCCTTTTACTTTAAATTCTGCTGAGAGAAACAATACATAACATTTGTAGTACAAATATACCATGAACAGTGATATTATGTATGTCAACTACTACAAATTTTCCCTTATGACAGGGAACGATTGTTTGAATGTTTGATTGTAACTCTCTGCTGTTCAATAAAAAGATCATTAAAAGAAAGAAAAGATAGAATTCATATGGGCTCGGCAAAAAAAAGACAGGAGTTTCAGAGAGTGGCCTTTTTTGAAGACGGTGAAAAAGTGGGCCATTTGTTATCAGTGGTGGCAGCGGCTCAGAGGCATTCATCATATGTATATGCTTTACGGGGTAGAGAGGGTAATCTGGTGGAGGATACTGGGGGCATATTGAAAATTTTTAAACAGTTTTACGAACACTTGTACACCTCCGGGCTTACGTCCTCTAGGGAGGATATTGTTAACTATGTGGAAGTAGCCAACCTCAAACAAATACAAAATGAAGAAAAACTGATTTTGGATAAACCATTGACATTGGAGGAGTTGGAAGAAGCGTTGGCATCCATGGCAAATGATAAGGCTCCTGGGGGTGACGGGTTGCTGTGGAGGTGTACAAACAACTTAAGGATGTGCTGTTACCCAGACTATGTCAGGTATTTCAGGATGCCTTGGGAGAGGGACGTCTGCCGGACTTCATGAGGGAGGCCACCATAGTGGTGCTTCCGAAGGAGGGTAAAGACAAATATAAGGCTGAGTCGTATAGGCCCATTTCATTGCTGTCGGCAGACGCTAAGTTGTTAGCCAAAGTTATGGCACGTAGGTTGACGGGTGTGGTGTCGGGCTTGATTCACCCTGATCAGTCTGGCTTCATGCTGAATAGGTCGACCGCAATCAATCTATGGAGATTGTATGTCAATATGCAATTGCTGGAAGGAAAAGACAACAAGTTGCGCCACGCTGATCCCACACTTTGAATAAGGGTTAATCAGAGATACACTCACCTGGAACTGTTGTGCACCGCACAACAGGGAATGGGGTACAGGGTGAGTGTAAGATCTGTCTGTTTTTCCTGAAGCGACCTTCCACTTGGCTTCGTGTAGTAAGGGCCGACCGTGTCCAACGGGCCTGAACACTTAATCCCAGGGGAGGCAGTTCTATTGTGTGTTCAGCAGGGTCTCTCCTCCAGCAGCTCTCATACCACACCCGAAGGGAGGAGGATAATGACAAGAAGGAAATATAGTATGGAAGTGAGCGCTAGAAAAGACCAAGGAACTGAAAATTAAGAGAATTACTTGAGAAAGACGTTTGTCGAAACGCGTTGTGGCTGAGGGCTCGCTCCACCCACCTTTTAATAAACTTAGAGGTAATTCTCTTAATTTTCAGTTCCTTGGCCTTTTCTAGCGCTCACTTCCATACTATATTTCCTTCTTGTCAATATGCAATTGCTGGCAGATAATGCAGGCTGTAGAGTAGTTGTGTCTTTGGACGCTCATAAAGCGTTTGGCAGCGTGGAGTGGGAACTATTTATGGGCGGTATTAGAAAGAATGGGCTTTGGACAGACGTTCCCTCAATGGATAAAGTTGCTTTATTCCTCCCCGCTGATGTGTAAGGGTGAATGGAATAAGATCGGATAAATTTGCTCTCACCAGAGGTACCCGACAGGGATGCCCTCTATCTCCGTTATTATTTGCCCTTGTGATAGAACCACTGGGGGCTCATATTAGACAGTCAGTTGAAGTGGTTGGCTTTAAATATGGTCAGGTGGAGGAAAAGATTGCACTTTATGCTGATGATAAACTCTTTTTGCTGCAAGACCCCCGAGACGCACTTACACATGCAGTGGAGGTAATTGAGAAATTTGGAGCAATGTCGGGATTGCGGATAAATTGGGAAAAATCCAGTTTATTGCCGATAGACAGGGATGATGAAGCAGAGGTGGGAACTATAGAATGTGCTGAGCTCAAAGTTGTAGAGCAATTTAAATATCTGGGCATGAAGATAGTGTTACAGATTTACAGAGTGTTACAGATTTTGTCCGATTGAATGTAGACCCGTTGTTGATCAAACTAAAAGATAAGGCACAAGCATGGTCCAAATTGCGCGTCTCAGTGGTGGGCAGGGCGAACCTGGCCAAAATGATCCTTACGCCTAAGATTCTTTACGTGCTTCATAACTCTCCTGTGTGGCTCCTGTGGGGGTTATTCCAGAGGTTAAACGCTCTATTTACGGATTTGGTATGGGGCAGGGGGCAACCCAGAATTAAACTTGAAATCTTGCAATGGCCAAAGTTGGAAGGGGGAATTGCTTTACCAAATCCTTGGATTTATTTTTAAGCGTCCCAGAGCCAGCATCTTAGAGTGTGGGTATCAAGAGGGTAGGGAGACTCAGTAAAAAAGGTTTTGTAACTTATTACTGGCAGGTCCCCACTGGTACAGAGCTTGGAGGCGGGAGATCTGGGACAGTTGGGAGGGAGGTTTCCCACCATGTGCTTGGTACAGAGGGTGTGGTCTCGAGTGAAGAAACGGAGGGGCAAAAGTGGCTTCATGAAATATACTCCTGTGTGGATGAATAGAAACCTAGGGAACTCTGTAAGTTGGGAGGTCAGAGAGCATGGACACGTGGTGGTCTTGAGTATCTATGGCAGCTTGAAGAGAAGGGGAGGTTGAAGTCCTTTGAGTCATTAAAGCAAGACTTTGGGATCCCGGATACAGATGTGTTCTTATATCACAGGGTGGCACATGCCTATAACAGACAAAGGAGACGGAGTAATCTCAAGATTCACAAGGACATAGTATTGGACTATATTTGTATGGATGGTGACACTAAAGAAGTGATTTCGACTATATATGGCGATCTGTTGCATACATTCTTGCTGCGGCATCCTATACGGGCTCGGGATAAGTGGGAAGAAGAAATAGGGGAAATAAATGATGAGGTGTGGGACACTATACTGGAATATGGTCCGAAGTTGTCTGAGTGAGCCAGGCAGGATGTCGCAGCTCTATTTGGTGCACAGAGATTCTAGATCGCCTGAGTTTTTACACAGGATTGGGGTTAGGAGTACACCAGAATGTCCGCGATGCATGCATGAGTGTGCGGGAGTGCTACATATGATGTGGGAATGTCTGAGACTGCAAGCTTTCTGGATGGTGGTGATAAATTTGATTGAGGGAAGGTATGGATGAGTGATTCCGAGAATACCAATTGTGTGTGTGTTAGGTTATGCGGAAGAAATAAATGTGACAAGTGTGCAGAAGATTGCGGTGGCAAGATTGTTATTCATGGCGAGGAAGTTGATTGCGAAGGTGTGGATCAGGGCCGAGCCTCCCTCCAGGATGGAATACTTAAGACAAGTGGCGTATATCATACGAACAGAGGAGAATATATATAAGAAAAAGAATACCTTTACAATGTTTGAAAAATTGTGGGATCCATGGTTGCGGGTGGAGGATAATGTGTCAGGAGGTGTATGAGAGACGACTGTGACTAATATTTTTCTTTTATATTGCTGGACCTGTGGCTAAAGAAGAAGATGGAGGATGTGTATATGAGAATTCTAGACATAAGTGCTATTGTTTGTATAGAAATGCATACAGGGAATCTGTTCATGAGTATGGAGGGTGGGATCCATTGTTGGGATTATATTATATATATAAGGTAAAATAATGAGATATTGTCTTTCTGATGTGTGTTGCAATATTATGCGGAGTTTAATAAAAAAAACATCTGAACAAAAAAAAGTTGGTAGGGCAGTCTTATAGACATAATCCAAAATCCTACTCTGAGCCCTCTCCTCATTCATATCATAGTGACCTCTAATATTATAAAGTTTCTCATAGAAACGCTGGAAAGCTTCCACTATCTCATCTGGGTGTTGAGTCAATCTACCTGAGGGTCCTCTGATCTGGGGAATATATCCAGGATTGCCTCTAGGATGTAGGGTTCGAGCCAGTGGCCTTCCACACTTATTCCCGTACTCATAAAAAAACCTATGCAGATGAACCCTCAGTCTCAAGTATCTCTGATCTAACAAAGCCCTCAAATCCTCCCCCTGGGTTTCACCAGTTCAGACAGCCTCTGGGGTCTAAGATCTTTTATGTGAACACTCCAGTTCAGAGATATGGGATATTAAACGTGTTATCTGTTCCATTTTGTCTCTCTTCAGTCGAGTTCCATGTTTCACTAATACCCTACGGATCACACATTTAAAAGCTTCCTACTGAGTTGGAAGAGGAGTTGGGTCAGCGTCGTGTACGGTCAGGAATTCAGTAATTGTGGATTTTATCTCTGAGCTACACAAGCAGTCATTTAAGAGGTTGTCATTTAACTGCCATGTCCACTGCCTCGGGCGGCCCTCCGGCAACTCCACCTAGCAAAATACTGAGGCGTGGTTCGACCAACAGATTTGTCCTATAGAGGCATGATCCTGCCAGGTCAGAGCCGACTGGCTCATCAAAATCACGTTGATTCTGCTGTAAGACGAGTGAACCTGAGAGAAAAACGTGTAATCTCTTTCAGAAGGATGCAAAGATCTACTAATCTGAGAGCCTGAATGGCTCTTTTGACTGACATAACTTTACGAATTGAGACTACGCGTCTCCAAGTGAGCTGTCTACTCCAGGGTCTAAAGTGAAATTGAAGTCCCCGCCACAAAAAGCACACCCTCAGCAAAGTCCGCCAAAGATGAGAGAAAGGACATGCACGCCGAGGTCGGGTTTCTGTTGGGAAGGTACCAATTTACACCCGTAAAAACGGTGGAACCCACACTGATTTTAAGAAAAATACTTCTGCCCCTGGGTCAATCCTAGCCACAAGAACTAAGTGGGTTAAGGACTTATGTATAGCCACAGATACTCCCCCGCCCTCGTCTCTGGATTTGGGTCATGAATCCATGAAGTATAGTATCGGTCTCTGATGTCAGGGATATGATCCTTTTTAAAATGGGTTTCCTGAAGGAGCAGAATAGACACCCTCTGGGTATGCATATCACACAGTATTTGTGATCTTTTTTGAGAGGGGTGTTGAAACCCCTCACATTGAGGGATCCCACCTTAAGAACTGGCATGGTGACCGACAGTCGAGAGCGAACGTGGAAATTGAGGACTGGGTGTTACTCACCTCACAATTCTTTTTTTGGAGGAAATGTGTGAGGACGTCTGCTCATGTGACATACACCTGTGGAAGTTCTTTCGAGGTGGCAAAGGAAGGATGAGGCCTCTGGAGAATTGTGAAGTTGAGTTAAAGAGAGTGGGAAGAAAACCAGGAAGAAGATAGACTAGATAGACAAAAAAAAAGGGGGGGGGGGCGTAAAAGAGGAAAGGATGCTAGAAGAAAAAGTAAAACAGATATTAGATTGATCACAACTTTAGTGCCGTACTTTATTGTATCAGATTTAAGTACCAAAACTCGAGGGCCAACAACAAATCCAAACGCACACGTGCTCTCGCAATTCCCTGTTAGAGAGGGAACCTTCTACAGAAGAGTCTTCCACCACCCGAACCTGTATGTAACAGTATTATAATCCAATTTCAATCTTATCGACAATTATATGCAACTCTGGCAATACAAGAATAGAGCGACCAGTGAAAGAGGAGCTTAAGGCGGCGGCAAAGGGGAAAAGGAGGGAAGAATCTGAAAGGAATAGGATAGGAATAAAGGTCAAAGATCAGGAACATAGCAGGGGAATTTCAGAGAGGGGAACTGATATAGTAAGGGGAAGAGGAGAAGTGGAGAAAAAGTCACATATCGCAACCCGTAAGCTTACTATCTCTATATCATGCTATCTACAGGCAGTACATATTGAAAGGTCCCCCCAATAGAAGAGGGTAAAGTAAAGAAGGAAGGAGGTGAGCCATGATCAGTGGCACCCCTCCTCCTCCCCCCACTCTTGTTCAAAAGGAAGAATCTGAAAAGGTATATAAAATATTCCAAAAAGTTCCAAAAAAGTTCTCAACGTGGGGGAGTCTTACTCCTATTTTGGCTATCCCGTTGTCGATTAGCGCCTCTAAATCTTTGGGGTGGTTCTACAGGGGACCCCATAGGAAATTCTGGCCATCCGTGTATGGCCACCATCGGGAGATCAAGGGCTCCTGTAAAGGCTGGCAAGTCCTCAGGGCATCACAAAATGAATTGTCTGCCTCCTCTCCAAACTTGCAATCTAAATGGGTCATTCCATGTCAAGTGATCCAAAAATGAATATTTTTTTTCCCTGACGTCCTCAGATTTTTAAAAAAAAATTTCTATCTGAAGAACAACTTTATCTAATTACAAAAAAAAAGTTTTGAATTTTTTTCTTTATCTGTTAATTTTTTACAGATTTTTAAAGTTTTAAAAAAGTGCGAATTTTGGCCTGGTATGGCTTTACATTTTCTATCATATCTCGGGCTAGAAATAAGATAGAGAAACAAAATAAACACCAATCTACTCAGAACTGTGTAGGCTTTCATCAGATATGTCACAAGAGGATATTTGTTAATATTTTACCCATGTGATCGCAAGCGCAAAACTTTAAAACGCATTTCCGAAAAATCGGCGCGCTTTAAATATTTCAAAAACTGCCCATGTGTCTGCTGTGCTCTTAGCCACATCTGTACCAAATTTCAAGTTGGGATCGCAATGGGATCATATTTTAACATATTTTACTAGTAAGAGCGTCAATGGGTCATTCCATATCAAGTGATCTAAATATGAATATTTTTTTTTACCTGACGTCTTTAGATTTTTTTTTTTTTTTCCTTTATGAAGTACTACTTTAGTTAATTACAAATTAAAAGTTTGGAATTTTTTTCTTCATCAGTTAATTTTTTACAGATTTTTAAAGTTTAAAAAAAGGGTGAATTTTGGCCTGGTACGACTTTACATTTTTTTTATCTCAGGCTAGAAATAAGATAATGAAGTGGGAGAGGCGTCATTTTACTCAGAACGGTAACAGCTTTCATTTGAGATGTTACAAGACTATGTTTCTTTATATCAAATTCAAACTATTGACGGGCAATTGTGAAAAAATTACTGATTGTGTTCTTGGTGACTTTTGAATTGACACTATAATAGTTAAATATTTTGCACTTAGGTCCAATGAATGCGTCCATGGGGTCAAGCTGGGACAGAGTCATCACAAATTAGCCTTATTTGCAGATGACCTGCTACTTTACATCTCCCAGCCCCTGGTCTCCATCCCTTCGGTCTTAATGGAGTTTGAACGGTTCGGACAATTGAGCAACTTTAAAGTGAATTGCTCCAAAACCGAGGCACTCAATATTTCTTTGCCTGGAGAATTGGTTTCTCATCTATCTAAACAGTTCCCATTTAAATGGAAAGTAGAAGCCATTAAGTACTTGGGAGTCCTTATACCAAAAGATCTTAAACAAATATTCAATTTAAATTATCAACCCTTTTGACTAACGCGGAATCGGCATTTACCTCCTATAGACAATTAAAGCTATCCTGGTTCGGGAGAATAAACGTAGTCAAGATGGATGTCTTGCCCCGACTCTTATATACTTTTCAGACAGTTCCTGTTCTATTGGATAGAGGTTTCCTCTCCAAAATGCAATCTATGATCCTTAGATTTGTCTGGGGGGGCAACAGGTCCAGATTGCGAATGAATATCCTATCCTTGCCCGAGACCAGAGGAGGGGTTGGACTACCCAACATACGAGCGTACTTTGAGGCTTCCTCTCTTGTTAGAGCTCTAGATTGGCATTATCATGCGTCCTCCAAGAAATGGGTAGGGGTGGAGCAAGAGGGTTTGGGGATTCCGCTGAAACACCTGCTTTGGATTTCCCCTAAAGACTCCACAGACCTAGTACCTTTGACAGACATGACCAGAAACACCTTGAAGGTATGGCACCTAGTGCCGAAAACCCTCCGCTTAAACGACAGACTTAGTCCTTTGACTCCCCTTTTTTCCAACCCATCTTTCCCACCCAGATTTGACAGGCAGAGATTTTTATGTTGGCGGATTGTGGATGACACCCGAGTAGGACAGACTCTGTCCAGTGGTGGTTTGCCCCCGATGGCAGAGCTACAACTCAAAGAACCTACGAGACCTCTTAAGTGATTCGAATTTCTCCAATACAGAGCATAATTATATTCAGCTGACCACTCTTGCAGGGTAAGATTGACGCCCAACGTATTGGAGAGGTTATTCCAACTGGAGGCTCCACCGAGGCGCAAAATATCATTTCTATACCAGGCCTTAGGGTCCATGAGAGAGCAGGGCACCCTTTACTTCCAACGTGCTTGGTAGAGGGAATTGGGGTGTAGCATTTCAGAAGCTAATTGGCAGAAATGCTTTATATTTACTCACTCACTAGCTAGCGCTTGTTCTGCACAAGAAAGAAGCTATAAGCTGCTCACTAGATGGTACTTGTGCCCGACGACACTCCGGAACATGTTCCCTGGAACCCCTGATACCTGCTGGCGCTGTGGGGAAGAGAAGGGTACAATGATACACATTTGGTGGAGTTGTGGGGAAATCCGGCGGTTCTGGTCTGAGGTTTTCAATGCATACGCCCGGATAACAGGTAAACAAGCCAAATGCTGCCCAGAATCGGCAATGTTATCCATTTTTCCAGGTCCTATTGGGCTACAGAAGAGGGATATTCTCCGCTTTTGCATCTCGGCTGCTCGTGCTGTGATCCCGAGGTTCTGGAAATCAAGCCGGGCTCCATCTCTACTTGATTGGTTCAAAGAATTGATGGACACATATCGAATGGAGGAGCTCGCAGCTGATGCGTCGGGATCTCGGAACAAATTCTTAGGGATTTGGGTTGAATGGATTCTTTTTCACGACTCTGCAGAATGTAGGAGTATCTTTTCCAGCACAGATAATATGGCTCGACCTCTGGCTGATGGGGAGCCAGTGGGATGAGTACCCTTTCTCCTTCCCATACCTCACCCGTCCCCCCCCCCTCCTTTTTTTCTTTTTTTCTTACGTGGCTTTTCTTTCCCAGTATAACTTTCTAATGGTTTTTGTTTCTCTTCTCTCTCTCTCTCCTTTTCTATCTCTCTTTTCTTCCCATCTGATACATTCAGTCTAGGTATTTCCTTTCTACACCTATACCTTCAGAATTCTAGTGAACATTAGACAGGTATCGAAAACTCTGAGCTGTGAGTAGATCATTAATATTTCGGCCTTCCTTTCCGGTACACCAGTCGATAGACTATTCCAACTAGGCCTCAACGGGTAATGACCCACTTACGTGGTCAACCTGTTAGAAGGGGCCAAGTAATAAAAATCATTCTGCTGGGGCTGCTTGTCCCTTGACATCAGAACATCTCAAAACCCTGAGAAAGGTTGTATACTTGAGTGTTTGGAATTATATTTAGATTGTAGTATATATTGCACCAGAGATAAGCGCAAAAGTAAATTTGCAGCTTATCTTAAAGTTACTAATAACTTTGTGAATTCTCTTTTTGTATATTTTATATGTCTCAAGATTTTGTTAAAAGATTGAATGTATGTCTTTCATATGTTTTTTCAAAATTTAATAAAAATGAGATTAACCATAGTTAAATATTTTAAAATATGATCCCATCACGATCCCAACTTGAAATTTGGTACAGATGTGGCTAAGAGCATAAAAGACACATGGGCAGTTTTGGAAAATTTTTATTAAAATGTTTTTTTCGGAAATGCGTTTCAAAATGTTGCGTTTGCATTCGCATAGGTAAAAAATTAAAATTAACAAATATACTCTTGTGACATATCTGGTGAAAGCCTGGACAGTTCTGAGTAGAATGGTGTTTATTTTGTTTCTCTATCTTATTTCTAGCCCGAGATAAAAAAATTTAAAGTCGTACCAGGCCAAAATTCACCCTTTTTTTAAACTTTAAAAATCTGTAAAAAATTAACTGATGAAGAAAAAAATTCCAAACTTTTAATTTGTAATTAACTAAAGTAGTACTTCATAAAGGAAAAAAAAAAAAAAAAATCTAAAGACGTCAGGTGAAAAAAAATATTCATATTTAGATCACTTGATATGGAATGACCCATTGACGCTATTAATAGTAAAATATGTTAAAATATGATCCCATTGCGATCCCAACTTGAAATTTGGTACAGATGTGGCTAAGAGCAAAGCAGACACATGGGCAGTTTTTGAAATATTTAAAGCGCGCCGATTTTTCGGAAATACGTTTTAAAGTTTTGCGCTTGCGATCACATGGGTAAAATATTAACAAAGATCCTCTTGTGACATATCTGGTGAAAGCTTGTATAGTTCTGAGTAGAATGGTGTTTATTTTGTCTCTCTATCTTATTCCTAGCCTTAGTTATGAGGAGAAACGTAAAGGCAGGCAACAGCGAAATTCACACTTTTTCCGAACTTTGAAAATCATTTAAAAAAAAAATAAATTTTTAAAAAAAATTTTCTCTTCACATTTTGCATTGTCTGACATGCTATTATCAAATAACAAAATCTCAAAAGAATTAAAAATATAGAGGTAATAATCATTGGTTCACTTGACATGGAATGACCCAAATGGGAATCCCCAGCTATAAGAAATGTTGTGATCTCTTAGCAAGTCCAGTAAGGGACGCAGGGCTCTTCGCTTTTGCAAGATCTGGAGGGTCACGTCCTGAAATCTACCAACGGCTCCATCACGGATTCGAGTCATGATAGCGTCCTTTAGTACATAGCGATGGACGCGACATATAACATCCCTCGGCCATGAATTGTCAGTGGGTCTAGGGCCCAACGCTCTATGAGCTCTATCTAGCTCTATGATATTAGTAGGAGGGTCCCCCAAAATCTTGTTGAAGATCGTCTGCAGCACTCTGATGTTATTTCTGTGGCCTCTATTTTCTCCATCATCTAGAGAATCTACCAGATGTTGTATTTGGGTAGACTGGCGATCTAATAGCTGTTGCTGACATCTATCTTCTAAGGCCTGTATTCTAATGGCATGTGACTGACCCTGAAAGTCCACTCTCCACTTCTCCTCGTAGGCTGGAGAGTTCCCTGCCATACGCCTGCTCTAATCTCAAGATATAAGATTCCATGAAGACATGCGCGCTCTCAGGTCCCCCAGCTCTGCTAGCACTGCCTGGTGTGGAGGATATATATTTTGACATTCACCTTTTGCCAGTTGTGGGGCAGAAAAAGGGGGATAAGGCATCTGGGGACCCATTGAGATGTTAAACAGTCTATCTCCCACACATACTGGTGGGTTCACCTCTCCACTTGTAGGATGGATATGTTCACTTCTTCCCTCCTGGCTCCCTATGGTGGAGGGAGTCGAGTCAGCCATGTGAGATGGAGGCTGATCGCAGGGGCGCCCATCTCCTGCCACAACCACACCAGCTGCCTGTCCTGTATATGTTAAGCCTCCCACTCCTCCTCCATAGAAAAAGATAAAGGAGACAAGCGAGGCGCAATAGTGCCCTATCAATATGACACGGATTCCACACACAGATCAAAAAGAGGTGCACTAACCTGGTCTAGTTGTGTGCACCCACAACTAGCTTTTAAGTCATGTAGTTATAAGCTGCTGCAGGACCTCCACCGCCACGTAGCACGTGTAAAGATAACCAGATACAGGCATGGTGTGTAGACAGTCCGCGCTGCTTGAAATAATCAGTCACAAGTCTTTAAGTAAAAGACCCCCCTTCTTTATTTCCACCTATGCGTTTCAGTGCCACTCCGGGCACCTGATGACGTGGCCCGGAGTGGCACTGAAACGCGTAGGTGGAAATAAAGAAGGGGAGTCTTTTACTTAAAGACTTGTGACTGATTATTTCAAGCAGCGCGGACTGTCTACACACCATCCCTGGATCTGGTACTCCTCCTCCATGGCTGCCTTTGCCTTTAATAACGTCGGCCGTTGCCATTTGCAGTTTGCTGGAGCCCCGCGTTCTCACTCCAACAGTCCCTTCAGTTAGGGCACCCACCTCGCTCCTCTCCGGCTCCATAGCGATTGCAGCTGCAGCGTGTGTGGCAGTCACCTCGTCCCCTCTGCTTTCAGGCACCGCGGTCATTTTAAGATTTCTCGCCGCTGCCAGGGCTCTCTCTCTCTCCCAGAAATACCGGGTGATGGGCATCCGGAGGCTGTCGGGGATCTGCTGAGTGGATTTCACCGACTTCCTCCATGCTCATGCTCGGTTGGGCTGTTAACTGATGTACTGGTGCGCTGCTATTTTTAAGGGTCCGGGAGTGAGAGCCTAAGACATCAACGTCCACTCTCCTCCATAGCCAGGCCACGCCTTGTGCAAAATGAGACTTTTAAGAGCTTTTAACAATTGAAAGAAGAATTTCATATCCTACAGACTAGCTTCTACTTTTATTAGCAGTTGCACCAGGCATGGACAAGTCAACCTACACATATGAGCACTAAAGTGGTGAATCAGTTAAGCTCCTGTCACACACAAAGACACACCAGCCATCCCGACAATGATAACGATCCTGTAGGGATCGTTGGTGCGTCATTACCTGGTCGCTGGGGAGCTGTCAAACAAAGCAGATCTCCCCAGCGACCAGGGAGCCATCTCCACATCGCAGGATGCGGGAGGACACTGATAACTATGATAAACACCAGGTATCTAGGCAGCGCGCGCTGCCTAGATACCCGGTGTTTACCATGGTACCAGCCTGTGACATCGCTGATCGTTGGTCTCTTGCTGTCACACGCAGCGATATGTGCTGAAGAGCGGGAGACCAACGACCTAAAAATGACCCAGAGCACTTTGTAACGATCAGCGATCTCACAGCAGGGGCCTGATCGCTGCTAAGTGTCACACTTAGCGAGATTGTTAGCGAGATCGCTGTTATATCACAAAACCTGTGATGTTACAACGATCTCGCTATCTCATAATAGGGGCCGTCACACACAACGACTTTTTAAACGATATCGTTCATACGTCACATTTTTGGTGACGTTGCAACGATGTAGTGAACAACATCGTTGTGTGTGACACCTGACAACGATCAACGATCAGTCGTTGATCGCAGATATGTGAACGTGTTCACAAATCTACCGATGGTCGCCCGCTGGACATGCAGCATCGCTGCGTGTGACAGCGGGAGACTACGATCAGCGAGCTCCCAGCACTTTACAGCCTATGCTGGGAGCTCGTATCCATGGTACACATCGGGCTACTAAGAGCCGCACGGAGCCTAGTAACCCGATGTGTACCATGGTTACCAGCGACCTCGCTGGTCCACATCGCTGGTGAGTCTGCCTCTGTGAGAGCTCACCAGCGATGTGAACAATATTGTTAGCGATCTCGCTTGACTGCGATCGCTAACAACAAATCGTTGGCGTGTAATGGCCCCTTATGTGTGACGGAGGCTTTACTGTTTAATACATTGTTGAGCCACAGTGGAGGAAAGGGGGTTATCTCCAGAATATATGGCATATTAATGCAGGAGTTTCATGGAATACGACCTTATCAGTCAAGGAGAAATGGGAGAGATATGGGACCTATTGATGATGAAAAATGGAATGATATAGTGGAGGCAACCCCTCATTTATCCACCTGTGAGGCCCAAAGATTATCCCAGTTCTATCTGTGTAGAGAGAGTCTATAGAACTCCAAAATTCTTACATAAGGTAGGAGCCAAAAGAGAATGATGCTTGCACAAAATATGGGGCAATATCGGCAGATACAATGCACATGTTTTGGGGACGTAGATTTATCAACACATTTTGGATCAAATGCCAAAGATATATTAACAAGGTGTTTGACAAAGACCTGCCATTACAACCCCTGATGTGCGTTTTAGGATACATAGAGGGAATGGTGGACATGGATGAAGGGATAGCGATGAAGAGAGCAATTTATCAAGAAAGAAAACTGATTGCAAGACACTGGGTGAGTGATTTCCCACCGAGATTACTAGAATTTGTGGATAGGATGTCTTGGTTCATCAAGATCGAGGAAGGAGTATACAAAAAAAGGAGAGCCGTTCATAAGTGACAAAATATGGGATAAAAGGATGTATCATGGAGATTACTCCATACATATTCTGAATGCTCTATGAGATAGACATGGTTGTATACTTGAAAAGATTTGGATACGTGGTAAAGTGCTAGAGGGTATATGGTGAATGGCTGTTTTAAAGGTACTACTGGGGACAGATCAAAAATTAATTATACAGTATATATTCCAAACAGAGTGTATGCCTTCTATTCCTAGCTAGGTGCAAGAGTACTGTTGTACTCTGTAAAGTATATTAATGGAAATGTCATTTACCTTATATGCCATAGTTGATATTGTAATGTGGATGGAACATGTGAACAGAATGTTATTACTTATTATAGGAACTTGAAGGAAAGGGTCAGGGGGAAAATTTGTTGGGGTGTTCTTTGTTTGTGTTGTATTGTTAACAGAAAACTGGTTAATAAAAAGTACCTGATGTAACCACTCAGTAGCCACGTCAAGGCGTGTCTCCTATACTTGGTCCCTACGCTTAGTCACACAGCCTCCAACTGGGTTAAAAACCTCCTACTTTATGAGGTGGAGGTACCTGCTTACAGAGAGCAGAAGAATAATGGGCCAAAGGGGGGTTAAGAGGAGGGAGTGGACCCATACTATAAATATGAAAAGAATCTGCAGCACTTCATTCTATATAGTGTGCGCAGGAGCTATGCCGTACATGATACATAGTAACAAAAACAGCAGCACTCTGCTAAGGCATATATAGTAGAAACTGGAACCATGTTATGGTTAAGGGAAAAAAAAGCTGAAAATGAGACACTTCGCTTTACAAATATGGCAATTTCTATAAACCGCCCAGTAGTAACATCGAGGCGTGTCTCGTATACTGAATGCCTACGCTCAGTCACAGCCTCCAACTGGGATAGAAACCTCCTATATTATGGGCGTGTAGGTATTGTGAAGACATAGCATGTCTCAATGCAAGTCGGGGGTTAATGCTCTTAATTTTGGCCATACGTATTGACCTTTTGCTTATTATCTCATGTTTGCCAAGTCATTATTCTTGTCAGACGGTTTGGAGACTTCCTTTGTCAAAGGTTGTGTATTGCTAATTCAATGTAAATTACCTGACCCCCTCATCCCCTCTGTCAAAGACAGTCACTCTAAAGGTACCTTTACACGCCGCAACTATCACCGGCGATCGGTAGCAACCGAACGTGCACGTTTTTGACGGTTGATACTGATCGCCGATGCCGCATTTAGATGCTGCAATTGCGTCATCAACCTAAGGGAACGTGGTTCCCCGGAAGTTGAAACTGATCCTGCGGGAAACATCCGGTTGAATCCCGACGCCGCTTCACACGCCGCAATCACTAAGGGAATGAGGGCGTACCTGTGCAGAGCCGCAAGAACATAGGCGTGACAGAGTTGTGTATTCCGCGCCCCAAACACGCGGATAAGACAACGCAATAGCGTCATGATTGGCCAGCCTGGGCAGGAAGGCTGGCTAATACATGGACACCATTGCAATTGTGTAGTGTGAATGGACAGCTTTTCAAATATTGCGCCCTGTGAAGGGACAGCCAATGAAAACACAGTAGCCACCACCAATCATCGCTGATGGGGCGCGGTATCCAGCACGCTGTGGCACGCCTCTGGGAAATCACTAGGTGACGCAAATTCCATCCCTATCGCCCGTTCATACGCCAAAACCAGGGCAATTCACCTTCTGGGTTGCCTCTGGTTTTAGAACAATGCTCTGAAACCGCAACTGGGAGCAACTTCGAAAATCACCACTGGATTCCACAATTACACGCCGCAACTTCATAGCAATTTCAAGGCAACCGTGACGGAAATCATGATTGCCTCGCAGTTGCTACACCGCAGTTGCGGCGTGTAAAGGTACCTATAGGGGGGCGTGGCCTAGCACTTGATGTGAGAGGTCGGGTGGCAGTGCTTCTCCACCACCATTAGCTTCAATTATCCTGCACAGAGCCCGAACCAGCCAAATCCCTTATCAGGAACTGATGTCTGAAGGTCCTGGGAGTCAGGGGAGAGCTTCTGCCAGACTCAGAGAGACCAACGTGGGCCGCAAAACGCAGAAAGAAGTCGGAGCCTGCAGCAGTGCACCAGCCCAAGATGGCACTGAGAGAGAGGAAGAGGCGGGAAGGAGGAACACAGCCTATGCACATAGGCTGCAAGTCTCAGCTCGGCTGCTCAGGTATGAGAGGGGCATGGAGGCAGATGAAGAAGGAAGTGAAGGGAGTGAGATGGCGGATTTGTAGGGAGATGTGGTTGTTAATGCTGTTTGACCGGGTGTGGTTGGGAACAAAATGTAATGATGTTACTTGATGATGGACTGTTTTTCCTAATGCACAATGAGTAACCGTACTGTTCGAATTTTAAGCTGGAATGTACGTGGGATATCTGACAAGGTTAAGAGGGCGGCAGTTCAGAATCATATCAAATCTTGTGAACCTATGATCACGTGCTTGCAGGAGACACATCTCACTAGAGATACTATGCACTGGTTGTCAAGAGGGTGGATGTTAAAGACATATCATTCTACTTATTCCTCATACTCCAGGGGGGTGTCGGTCCTAATACACAAAAATGCACATTATGAAGAGCTGAAAGTACATGTGGACAGTGAAGGGCAGTATGTATGGATTGCGTGCAGATTGTTCGGGCACAAAATGATTTTAGTAGCTTTATATATCCCTCCACCTTACTCTAAAAAGAAACTACAAGCAGTAGTACACCTGACGGGCAGATGGGAGGAGGCACCGATGCGGATTATGGGAGATGTTAATAACACTATGAATGATTATTGGGATAAAGTATGTCCCGGGAGGTACGGAAGCTGGACAGGACAGATTGACTGGTTTTGGCACCTATGTAAGGGAACTTGGACTGGTAGATCTGTGGAGAGTACGAAATGAGGGTAAGAGGACTTTTTCATGTCATTAGGCAACACACGGAACACTGTCGAGGATAGACCTGGCTTTGGGGGATACTGTTATGGACGGGATGGTAGGGGAGGTAGAATACCTACAGAGGACTCTCTCGGATCATAGTCCTATGGAGATCACACTTCTGGTGAGATCAGCTCAGGGTCAGAGGGGAGGTTGGCGTCTTCACCCGACATGGCTTAAAGTGGTAGATATGGGTGGCATAACCAAAGAGCTAGAGCAATTCTTCCAAGATGAAGGGAGTACGGAAGCCACAACGGTATGGGATGCTTTGAAGGAGTTTACGAGGGGACTCTTTACAAGTGAGATTGCGAGGTGTAAGACCAAAACTAAATTGGCAGATCAACAAATAAAGGATGACTTGACACAGGCGGAGACGATATGATTTTGGCGCCAACAAGTGAAGCTCACAATAGACTAAAATCAGCACAGGAGGCAGTTGAGAAACTGCACATGATGCACGCTGAGAGGAAAAGGGCATTTCAGCAAGCCAAATTCTTTGAAGAAGGAGAGAGAGTGGGTCACTTGTTGGCGGTGATATCTGCGGCACAGAGGGACTCTTCCAGGGTGTACAAATTGAGAGACCAAATGGGGACGACTCTGACAGACACAAGGGACATACTGGAGGTCTTCAAGGAATATTACATGGAACTGTACACTTCGAGATCACAGGACACGGAGGGGGACGTGGAGAATTTTTTGGAAGGCATTTCACTATCTAAATTGTCTGAGGAAGATAGGTTAAGGTTGGATGAACCTGTGAGTGTGAGGAGGTGGAGTGTGCAATATTAACTATGCCCAATAACAAATCACCGGCAGCTGATGGTCTACCTGAGGAGATGTATAGGGAGTTGGTGGAACTGCTGGCTCCGAAATTGAAATCTGTGTTTGATGAGGCTTTAGTGAAGGGGGTGCTGCCGAGATCAATGGAAGAAGTGGTGATCGTAGTTCTGCCGAAGGAGGGAAAAGATCCCATGGATGCGGAGTCGTACAGACCCATATCGTTGTCGACAACGGATGTCAAAATACTCGCTAAGATCCTGGCCACCCGGCTCACCGGGGTTGTGCATACCATTATCCACGAGGACCAGTCGGGCTTTATGCCTAACCGCTCCACGGCTGTTAACTTGAGAAGATTATTTCTTAATATGCAACTGCCTGCTGATAATGGTGGCAGGAGAATAGTGATGTCATTAGACGCTAGGAAAGCATTTGATAGCGTGGAATGGAAATACTTATGGAAAATCATGGAACTAATGGGATTCGGCCCCACATTCATGGCCTGGGTGAAGTTATTGTATTCATCCCCAAGGGCGGTAGTTAAGGTGAACGGGGAACACTCCGGGATGTTTGACTTGCATAGGGGCACAAGGCAGGGGTGTCCGCTGTCCCCGCTATTGTTCGCGGTGGCAGTGGAGCCCCTGGCGGCCAAAATCAGAGCTGAGAGGGGAGTGGTCGGATTTAAATTCGGGAAGCTGGAAGAAAAAATATCATTGTATGCCGACGACATCCAGTTATTTCTGGAAAACGCAGGAGAGACACTTGGGTGCACAATGGATGTAATTAAACAATTTGGGAGAATTTCGGGACTGGAGATAAATTGGCACAAGTCTTATGTCATGGCTGTGGATAGAGCAATAGAAGCGGAGGAGATAGATGAGAGGGGGAAACAGTTAGTTTCACAATTTAAATACCTAGGGATATGGGTAGCACTTCCATTGACCCGATCCACGGATCTGAATTTAGTTCCTCTGTTAGAGAAATTTAAAGGGAAAATAGGTGCATGGTGCAAATTGGCTTTAACGGTAACGGGGAGAACTAACCTGATTAAGATGGTCCTAATGCCACAACTAATGTACGTTTTGCACAACTCACCGATATGGCTACCAAAAAAAACGGTTTCAGGGTATTGATTCTATCTTCAGATCCTTGATATGGGGCAAGAGGCAGGCACGGATTAAATTGGGAACTCTGCAAAAAGGGAAGGAAGAGGGAGGATTGGCCGCACCAAATCCCTGGGTGTATTTCTTGGCAGTACAGGGCCAGTATGTCAGGGGATGGATAGAGTTCGATTGTGGAGGAGCAGCTTGCCGGGTGCTGGCACATGTGACGGGGAGACGCCCACTCATCCAGGGGTTAGAAGACGGCACCTTTAAGAAACTGGGAGCAATATATCCTACCATAGGCATGATCCAGAAGGTATGGGACACCATTAAAAAGATTAGAGGGGTGGACGAGCTGACTAAGTACTCACCGGTGTGGGACAGTGAGCATCTGCCGGAACTTAATAAGCTGTGTCAAATGGGCAATTGGAAGGCGAAAGGAGTGAGATGTGTGTGCCAGCTGCAGAGCAGAACAGACCTGAAGACCTTTGAGACATTGAGAGAGGAATTTGATTTGCCTTCGGTATGGGGGTTTCAATACTATATGCTTCGCCATGCTTGGAGGGCACAGTGTGGATTGGGAGACATAACGGTTCAGGATGACATTGTACTAGACTTTGTGTGTATGAAGGGAGGGACGAGGGGAGTTATATCGAGCATATACCATGACCTACTACACTCCTATCTGGGGGACAATCACCTCACTGCAAAGAGTAAATGGGAAAGGGAGGTGGGTACTCTCACCACAGAACAATGGGAGGCTATTCTTGAATATGTCCCAAAGATCTCTCTGAGCGAGCAGGCACGGCTCTCCCAGTTATATGTAATACATAGAACATACAAAACACCGCTGCTCCTATTCAGGGCGGGCTTGAGGGGAGACTCTAGCTGCCCTAGATGTAGCGCAGACCAGGCCGGACTGCTACACATGCTATGGTCGTGTCCGCAGCTGGTGGCATACTGGCTGGTTGTTATTAACAAAATTGAAAGAGCTTATGCCTGTACACTCGACAGGAATCCAGTGCTGTGTGTTTTGGGGGAGGTGGATGAGATACCTGTCTCAGAACACTACAAAGTGGCAATAGCGAGGTTGCTATATGTGGCACGCAAACTAATAGCGAGAAAATGGACAGATTCAGAACCCCCACTAGGAGGGAATTTATTGCTCAGACACGTACGGTAATGCATTTAGAGGAAAGTATTTACAGGCGAAGGCATGGGGAAAGAACTTTTGAAAAAATATGGTCTGCCTGGATGGCGGTGATATGATTGTTAAGACTCTCAAGTATACCCGGCATAAGGAGTATTGGGGGGAGGGGGGGGGGTGCTTTTGATTGTGTTGTTACAAGATATGTGAATTGTTACATGAATATTGATATCTACTGTTTCTTGTTAAATTTTTGAAACCTAAATAAAAATAATTGGTTAAAAAAAAAAAAGGTACCTATAGGGATATTACGTATGCGGCTTGAAATCCAGCCAATGAGAGCACAATCTTATTCCACCAATCCTGGAAGACCCCTAGGTACTGAAATGAGTGCTCGGGGTATATAAGGGGCCTTGTTCCTTCCTGGTTTCTTTTGCTTTGTGGCCTCAGTCTAGACACTTTGACCCCAACTGGAGGTTCACATCGCGTCTTCATATGCTACACGGCTTCAAATAGGATCTGCGGATCTGGTTGGAATACCATAACCCCAGCCTAGGAATTTCAATTTTGGCAGCCAGGATCACATAATCAAGACTATAAGGAAGATACCCATGTTGGGACAACTCAGTCTCCTGGCTAAAGAAATTGCTATGCTCAGTTAATTTCCTAATATTGTCACTATTCCTTTCTCGGTGGGTGCCCGCTGAAAGCAGGGAGCTGCTGGATTGTAGTAAGTGGCCCTGGAAGCCCCGAAGGCACAAACATTCTAATCCCTGGTGAGCCAGCAGAAGGGTGAGACTCTGTTGCCTGCTACATTCTGTGTTTGCTTGGTTATCTGTTATATGTCATTGACTGTTGGGGATCCAATAAAGCCTTACCATTGTGTGGATCCCTCACCCGGTCTTGTCTAAGTACTATGCAAGAGTAAGGTAGAGCACACCAGTGATGGGTGCTCAAGGGTAAAAATATGCAATCTGTAGTAGGTGTAACCCTGGCACACCAAAAAGGCAAAAAAAGAGTCACACTCCCCTAATGGCGGCCGGACACCATTTATATTGATCCCCAGGTGTGCATCCATACATTGCACCCTGGGACTGGACCAGTATACCCTACACGAACACCACCAGTGACTCTAAGGACAGGTGATCAAGAGATGGTCCATTACCATATTCACTAGCCCCCAACTCCATAATAAGGAACCACTTGAGGCGGTCTAACTAAATGTATCACATGGGACAACGCCTTGGGCTGTCTATACAGATACAGTATTACCAGCGAACTGTACCCTCAACCCATCTGAGCACTCTCAGAGCATCCTCGCGCTTTGCCTTCCTCTAATCACTTAAGATCCACCCTGATGAAAATCTTATGTGATTGAAACGATCGCCAGGGTCTTATATAATAAAAGGATCTTTTGCATCAGAAACAAGTGACTCTTGTGTCTTTTTGGTGTTCCAGGGTTAGGCCAGGGTCACACATGCCATCCGTTTTGCCCTGGATCCGTTTTTGGAATCAGTTTTTGGACTTTTTTTCTAAGTCCAGAAACGCATATCTGTTAACGGATGGTGCACTTAAGTATGTCTGCGCTTTCCAAAAACGCTATGCGGTTTTTTCCTGCCTCCAAAAACGCTGCATGCAACGTTTTTGGGTGCTGTTGCAAAAAAAGCATGCTTTTTTTTTTTAACATGGGGCCCTATGGTCATAAACATAAGTCATAAAATTGTAAATAACTTATGAAAGAATAAAGTTACATTAAAACCAAGCACACCATTGTTTTTCTTATAAAATTTTCAATACGTTTGATGTGTCACATGACCCTCTACCCATTGAAAAAAAAGTTGGATTCAAAATGATCACCATGGTCAACACACATATGGAAAAGTTTCCCCCTCCCAAATACTAATGTGTCACAAACAGGAAGTTGATATCACCAATCATACCCATTTTATTTAGGTGCATCCATATAAATGGTCCACCCTGTAGTTAGGGCTTTAATATCCTGATGACAGGTTCCCTTTAAGACCCCCTTAACATATATTTGGCCCTTCCAAGACTTCCTATGTTGCAGAACAAAAACACCAGATCAAAATTGAAACCGTTTCTTATGAGAGGCTTTGGTGACATGAGTGGTGAAGCCTGGTGCCTACCAGTACTTAAAAAAAAAAAAAAAAAAAAAAATAATGGCAAATCCACAAAAGACTCATTTTAGATATTAACACTTTTTTTTTACTTACTTTGTGGTTGTCTAAGTGTAAAATATCCATTTCAAAACCAATTAGTGCTTCAACTAAAGAAATGGTCACGTTTGTGTAAAGGTCGTCCCCTCTTCTTTCAAATATAGGATGCCTACAATGCAAAGATCATTATACTGACAACGCGGTTCCAACCTTAAAACACGCCACTGCAATGGTTAACAAGAGCAAGGCTAATGAAAATGTTGTTAAGTACTAGAACACTTTCCACAGGAAGAGGAAGTATTATGACAGAAGCCTCAGCTCCTATTGGAGTCCAGGAACAATCAGCACAGCGGCAGCACATTTGGTTAAACTTACAATAAATTACTGTAGATTATGAGCACGAAGAAATCCACAGATTGATGGTACCTGTCAGTGGCAGGCAATAAATTAACTACTAAGAAAAGTACTGATCGGCTTTTACACATAGGAATGATTGCCTGAACACTAGTGGACCGTGAGTTATTGACTACACTTCTTCATTGGCATAATCCGTGTTCTTGGTCATGTATGCGAAGGATGTGCTGCTAACAATGATAAACCAGGTCTGTATCATTTTGTCACCTTTATGACCCAGTACATTTTTTTAATAAATAGTTTTAAAAGTATTAGCTCTTTGCATATTCAAATAATATTTTGATGACACATGGGACCTCATTTTTATGTAATTTCACTTTTCTTTTTTGCCAATAACAAGGAAGGGGGATTGTGAACAAAAAAAATGAATTGCATGCATCTGTCACAATCACATGAACAGCCAGAAAAAAATTAAATTGTGTTCTTACATTACAAATTATTTTTATATGTTGGGTAGATGTTTTATTTGGAAGGGGGCAATTTTAATAACCATTTGGACTGGTAGTGACTTTTTAAAATTATTTTTACTTCTATTTTACACATTATGTCCTACATAAGGTCATAAAAGACGTAAGATTTAGATCATTTATAATTTTGACGTGGATTTTTCCAGGGGCGAATGAACATTTAGCATCAAAAAAGGTAATATGAACTAAACACCATACTAATTCCCTACTAATAAACGTTAGACAGGACATTGCTAAGGTATAGTTTTTACTACTGGTTTAGGGACTTCTATACTTGCTTCCATTATTAAAGCAATGGTCCAAAGCCTGAATACATTTTCATCTAAATCATTATCTATTTATTGCTGTAATCTAAACTAATTTCTAACATGGCTGCATTAAAAATTCCCTAACCACTATTGAATTTTTTCCTCTACTTCTTGTCTGATGACACTTTGTTTGAAATTTCCATCATGCACTGGGATTCTCAAACAAAGCAGAGGTTGCGGTTACTTTCACGCTTATTTCAGGGGCTGGTCTGGTCCCTGTGCTGTCATTGACAGGGTACTCTGTGTTGCTAGCTTAGATCAATAGGGCAGCACACACTCTCATTGCACAGTATCAGAGTACCCAGTGGATTCCAGAGACTCAGAGACCAACTCCACCCTGCAAGAGGGGTCACTTGGGCATCACTTGGGAAGGGAGAAATCGCACTGGACAGGAAAGAAAAAAAATCTATAGTCTTTTTAATTGTCCTTGGTACATTGATGTGCATTTTATTTATCTCCTTTGGAATACTTTCCATTAAGATATTGCCACTTTTATTTTATTTTGCATATTTTACGCTTTCACATATTAAAAATCTTTATTTAAATATATGTCTGGTCGTATCTATAGTTTTGATGTAAACATAAACCTTACTTGAGAACTTTAATTCGAAAGCGCAAGTCGCCAGGCTCTCCATCAATATGGGGTTCACCTAGAAAAGCAAAGAGGGGCTTTTAAGAGCTGAACACAAGTGTAGATTGAACATCGACATACAACATAAAATATGCTCACCTTCTCCAATAAATGGATACTCCATCCCATCCCTAACTCCAGGCTCAATTTCAACTTCTAATGTTCGCTCCTCATTTACAAGTCTAATCACGGGGGAAGGGGGGGGAAGAAAACATATAATTCAAGTTAAACCATTAATTTAAAGCAACACTATAGGATTTCGTTGTTTTTTTTCAGTGCTAGAGTGGCACTTTACAGTTCCGCAGTGCCATCTTGTGCCTGTAAATTCTGACTGGCTGGAATTCAGCAGTTACATCATGAGCTTACAATACAAGTCAATGAGATCCAGATCAAGGCCAGAACTAGGCTCTCAAGAGTTGTATTGAGTTGCGACCTCCAACTCACTCCATGAAACACTGGAGCTGCCAGTAGGTCACAAATCCCTGCAAACTGACCAGGAGTGATGCTGTAAAAAGATTAAGTCGCTGGAAGGAGAGTAGAAGACAAGGGTCAGGGGACTTTGTTATTGTACCACAGGAGCGATGCTTTAAATCTAAGAAGAAAAAAAAGATCACTGGAGTGGTGCTTTGGTTTTCTTGGTCACATCATTACCTAGGTCAATACGAGCTTGGTGGTGGTTGGTCCAACAAATTGACAAATGTCACCGCCATTGATCAGCTGTTATTTGCCCCAACCGTACACTCTAAAACAGCTCATGTTCTTTTCAAATTTAGAATCAGCCAGGGGGCCAAGTGTTCAACGGGTCAATATTGGATACTCATGATCTGCAAGCCCTTAGGCAGCTCTGAAGTAAAAACAGGTTTAATTCCATCATGGAAATCACTACATGGATTCAGGAATATTTCCAGAAATGATTGTCTGTGAACCAACTTCGCTGTGTAATCCACAAACATAAGTTAAACCTCTATCATTATTTCGCAAAGAAGTAGCCACATAATCCAGAAATACTGCGTTTTCTCTGGACAAAACTTTATTTAAAATGACAGATTCCAAGAGATCCAGTTACATGTGTATTAAGGCCAGGTTACACGCTGCGATGTGGCAGCGATCTGACCAACGATGTGGATCACTGCCACATCGTGAACTGATCGCTGGTGAGCTGTCACACAGGCAGACTCACCAGCAACCAGTGGACCAGCAACATCGTGGAAAAGAATAAAATATTCTTTCCACGATGTCTAGCTCCCGCTGCCAAACTGCGGTTAGCGGGAGCAGGCTGGTAACCATGGTAAACAGGGGGTATCTAGGCAGCTCCCAGCACCTAGTTACCCGATGTATACCCTGGTTACCAGCCTTCTCCACTTACAGGCTGGTATCCAAGGTACACAGCAGGTAACTAGGGATAGCGCTGTCCCTAGTTACCTGCTGTGAGAACCTTGGATACCAGCCTGTAAGTGGAGAAGGCTGGTAACCAGGGTATATATCAGGTAACTAGGCGCTGTATAGATACCCGCTGTTTACCTGTTACATGCTGCAGCATTGCTGTAGCGCTGGGAGCTCGTCCATCGTTTGTCTCCTGCTATCACACGCGCCAATGCTGGGCGCTCAGCAGGAGACAAACGAAGATTTATGGACAGGACCATAAATCTACGATCAACGACTTATCATTGATCGCTGATCCGTGTCACACACAACGATGTTGTTTCGACATCGCTGCAACGTCACCAAACCAGTGACGTTGCAACGATACCGTTCACGATATTGTTGTGTGTAACAGACCCTTTAGGATATATGGATGATGTGAGGGGAGATGAAACCCTTAAAATAACAATTGCTAGAATGTTATTTGCTGCAAGGAAGTTGATTGCCTCCTATTGATTTCTGATAGGACGCCTACACGTAGAGGATACATTAACCATTTGAATTTCATAATATATATGGAAAAGAAAAGAATATATATTTGAGAGTGGACTGCCAGGAACATTTGAAAACATTTGGGGTTGCTGGCTGGACTTTCCGGGTCTGGCCTCCTTTGACTTAATTAGGGATAGGATACGTCTGGTGTAGAAACATACTGAGGAGCCTTTTAAGAATTTCAATTAAAGGTAGGGAGTTACGGCTACACTTTGTTTTATGGCTCCCAATACAGTTAGGGCCAGAAATATTTGGACAGTGACACAATTTTTGCGAGTTGGGCTCTGCATGCCACCACATTGGATTTGAAATGAAACCTCTACAACAGAATTCAAGTGCAGATTGTAACGTTTAATTTGAAGGGTTGAACAAAAATATCTGATAGAAAATGTAGGAATTGTACACATTTCTTTACAAACACTCCACATTTTAGGAGGTCAAAAGTAATTGGACAAATAAACATAACCCAAACAAAATATTTTTATTTTCAATATTTTGTTGCGAATCCTTTGGAGGCAATCACTGCCTTAAGTCTGGAACCCATGGACATCACCAAACGCTGGGTTTCCTCCTTCTTAATGCTTTGCCAGGCCTTTACAGCCACAGCCTTCAGGTCTTGCTTGTTTGTGGATCTTTCCGTCTTAAGTCTGGATTTGAGCAAGTGAAATGCATGTTCAATTGGGTTAAGATCTGGTGATTGACTTGGCCATTGCAGAATGTTCCACTTTTTTGCATGAACTCCTGGGTAGCTTTGGCTGTATGCTTGGGGTCATTGTCCATCTGTACTATGAAGCGCCGTCCAATCAACTTTGCAGCATTTGGCTGAATCTGGGCTGAAAGTATATCCCGGTACACTTCAGAATACATCCGGCTACTCTTGTCTGCTGTTATGTCATCAATAAACACAAGTGACCCAGTGCCATTGAAAGCCATGCATGCCCATGCCATCACGTTGCCTCCACCATGTTTTACAGAGGATGTGGTGTGCCTTGGATCATGTGCCGTTCCCTTTCTTCTCCAAACTTTTTTCTTCCCATCATTCTGGTACAGGTTGATCTTTGTCTCATCTGTCCATAGAATACTTTTCCAGAACTGAGCTGGCTTCTTGAGGTGTTTTTCAGCAAATTTAACTCTGGCCTGTCTATTTTTGGAATTGATGAATGGTTTGCTTCTAGATGTGAACCCTTTGTATTTACGGTCATAGAGTCTTCTCTTTACTGTTGACTTAGAGACAGATACACCTACTTCACTGAGAGTGTTCTGGACTTCAGTTGATGTTGTGAACGGGTTCTTCTTCACCAAATAAAGTATGCGGCGATCATCCACCACTGTTGTCATCCGTGGACGCCCAGGCCTTTTAGAGTTCCCAAGCTCACCAGTCAATTCCTTTTTTCTCAGAATGTACCCAACTGTTGATTTTGCTACTCCAAGCATGTCTGCTATCTCTCTGATGGATTTTTTCTTTTTTTTCAGCCTCAGGATGTTCTGCTTCACCTCAATTGAGAGTTCCTTTGACCGCATGTTGTCTGGTCACAGCAACAGCTTCCAAATGCAAAACCACACACCTTGAATCCACCCCTGACCTTTTAACTACTTCATTGATTACAGGTTAACGAGGGAGACGCCTTCAGAGTTAATTGCAGCCCTTAGAGTCCATTGTCCAATTACTTTTGGTCCCTTGAAAAAGAGGAGGCTATGCATTACAGAGCTATGATTCCTAAACCCTTTCTCCGATTTGGATGTGGAAACTCTCATATTGCAGCTGGGAGTGTGCACTTTCAGCCCATATTATATATATAATTGTATTTCTGAACATGTTTTTGTAAACAGCTAAAATAACAAAACTTGTGTCACTGTCCAAATATTTCTGGCCCCAACTGTAAATCACATAGGCAACACAGCCTATTAGTTAGTACAGCTAACACTCCTTTAGGATGTTTATTAAAACTAGATAGATGATTTACATAATATTCACCTGGTTTATGAGTGGTTGGTGTTGATAAAACTAAACAAAAGAAAATACATTTGTTAAAAAAACTTTATATAAAAGCTTTAATAAAATCTCAATACATTTTTTTAATGTGATCACAGTGGTTATTATTTAATAACCACTTACTGTAATTGAGAACCTATGATTAAAATTACTAAAAAGTGAATAAAATGTATATGGGGTAATCTTGAGTTTTCTAAGAGAAGAAATGTGGCTTTTTCTTTGATCTTGTGTAGGTATCTAAAATGGTTATACATAAATGATATGGTAAGGTCTTGCTTCAGACTGCTTCTTGGTTGGTCGTATATGGCTTGTTTCAGGTTTAAGATGGAGATATTTGGCTTATCTAGAATAGAAGGGGTGTATAACTCGGTACACAATCCTTCTGTCTTCAAAATGTTTTATTGTTTTGAACCATACAGGGAAAATAAACATAAGACAAGTACAATGACAAAACAAATCATTGGCCTATAGGGGAATTCCCTTCGGCCCAAAAATCACAAACAATATTTATAACAGAAAGGAGAAAACCTTGGCATTACATCTCTGCCAAGTGTTGTTGTAGAGGGGATGGAAGGGGTATGAAGGGAGGGGGTAGAGCTAGGGATTCAGGGAAATTATTCAGGGTGGTCCTCCAGGACAAAACGTGTAGCAGCAGGATCCGTAAAAGTTCAAGGGAGTTTGTATTTATCTAAGACTTCGTCCTGTTATCTTGTAGTTGTGTAGGATTGTCGTTTATACAAGGGCAAAGTTGAGAGTGTTCTACTCATATTCCTTGTCATCAAAGTTAAATGCCATGGGTCGTCCGAGTCCTGCGATACCTATCCGACCTGAAATTTTCCCTTGGTGGGCAAGGCGATGAGGGGAGAGGGTGGGTAAAGTATGAGAGGGTCATGACATAAGGGGAGATGCGAGACAGGGGAGAGGAGGATTAGCGGTGAGAGGCTAGGAGGAAAGTATCCGCAGGGGTGGGGATAGAGAGGTCCCGAGAAAGTGGGGTAAATGAGAGGGAGAAGAGGGGAGATTGAGAACAAGGAGCAAGAGGTGGCAGAAAGAAGAGAAAATAGAAAGTAGAAAGAGTTACCTCCTGATGCAAGTTTAAGGAGGGGGTTTATTTGCGAGAGGGTGATTTGCCCAAAGGTCCCAGGCCTCAGCCACATACCGTCTAGTGGGGGCATCCAGTGCCAGATGGAATTCATGTGCAAATATTCATTAGCGTTTCGTAAGATCAGACATCGTGGAGGGGCGGACTTCAGAGTAGCGATGCAAAGTTGCCGCAATTAAATGTATGAGATCATGTGGCGGGGGATTGGTGGAGACCTCTGCCAATGTGCAGAACCGCAAGCTGCGGAGAAGGGGAAACTTCATCTCGTGGTCACTCATTAGGCGGCTACTAAAGTCAAATTGGCTATTGAGGGCACACCACATATGTGCGAGATCTCCTTTTTGTCCACAGAGTCGCCAGCAAAGTGGAGAGTTTCCGTTTCCAAATCTCGCCAAACTTGTGGGAGGGGTGTACCATCGGAGGTGAACTTTTTTGAGGGATTCCAGGTGATTGATACATCTAGTAGCTCGCGATACGCAGCAGACCGCTCCCTCCCAATCCTCCTCCTCTGCCTCGAAGGACAGGTCTCTCTCCCACGCGGTAACGTAAGACGGGCGTCCGGGAGAGGACAACTCCAGAAGGCCCTCGTAGATAATCGAGAGGCCCTTTGGTTTCGGGTTCTCCGAGAAGAGGAAGCGCTGGAAGGGTGAGGGGGCGACGGGTTTTAAATCGTGCCAGCAGTCCGCGGACTCTAAAAAAATGACGGACCTGAGAGTACTGCATGAACATATCTCTTCGTTCCGGGTTATTACAGGTAAATTCCGCGAAGGGGATTAACTCTGGGCCTTTCATCATATCTGCCAGACAAGTAATTCCCGATTTCTGCAACGACGCAATATTTAATGTGGGAATATGAGCCTGTAAAGCCGCCAAGGGGATCTTTTCCGGTGGGAACTTGGACCATGCCCTAGGGACCTTACCCATTCTGACAGTAGGTTTCGGACAGTGCCCAATGGGTGGGATTTCTTCATTAGACCCAGTGACGTTCCCCAAATAGTCTTACCAGGTGAAATTCCCGGTGCGAAGTCCAGCTCTAATTGGATCCATCCCGATGGGGATGACGTTTTGCATAAGTCTCTGACCGCCTCCAAAGAGGCTGCTTTGCAGTAAGATAGAACGTCTGAGACCCCCATTCCACCCCTCTTTAGCTTCCTGTGCAGCGTTTTTCGGTTAACCCTCGGACGACCCGCTGCCCACACAAATCTGTCAAGGAGGTTTTGAAGTTGAGTAAGAAGGGATCTCGGGTATGCCACCGGGATACAGCGGAACAGGTACAGAAGCCTTGGAAACCAAAGCATCCTGACCACCTGTATCCTGGCCATCCATGATAGCAGTGGCTGTGTGCTGGAGTTCATTGAACCCCGCAGAGATGCGATCAGGGCTGAGAGATTTGCCTGTGCTAAGTTCTGCGATGGGCACAGTATGATACCCAGGTACTGGATACCCTCTGGGGCCCATTGGAATGCGTAACGACCGGAGAGATCTTCAAACTCCCGCTGTGTGAGATTGAGGGGCAGAGCCGTAGACTTACTCAAATTCAATTTATAATACGAGACCTCCGTGAAGGCCTCCAATGCCCTGATAATGATTGGGAGCGACGCCCCAGGGTCCGTGCAGGCGATGATCACGTCATCCGCGTACAGGCCAATGACATGTCTCCTCGCTCCCACCTGTATGCCCGAGATCCCACTCTCGGCCCTGACGGCAGCGGCAAACGGCTCCATGACTAGAGCAAAGATCAGGGGAGACAGGGGACATCCCTGTCTGGTCCCATTTGATATGCTAAATTGGCGGGAGAGAAACCCGGACGTAGAGACACGAGCCCTCGGATTCGAGTAAAGGCTCAGAATAGCCCTCAGTATCGGGCCCGAGAAGCCGAACCTCACAAGAACTTCCCGAAGGTAACCCCAGTGCACCCTGTCGAACGCCTTTTCCGCATCTAACGACAGGAATACACTGGGGGTCCCCCGAACCTCAGCTATTTCTATGAGGTCTATATACGTCGGGTTCCATCTCTGCCTGGCGACCCCCACAAATCCCACCTGATCCGAGTCCACCAGGAATGAGACACTCTCCGATAGTCGTGCCGCTAATAATCTAGCATAGATTTTTACGTCTGTATTCAAGAGGGAGATCGGCCGATAACTCCCCGGAGAATCAGATGGTTTTCCTGGTTTTAAAATCGTTGTGATCGTGGCCTCTAGGGCCTCCGGAGGGAGGACCCCTTCAGATTGCCAGGTATTAAAGAGTCGGAGCAGGTAGGGCGCCAAGTGATGGGAAAAGGTTTTATAATATTCATTTGCCAAGCCATCAGGGCCTGGGGCCGAGTTTAACTTCAGAGACCCAATCACCGCCTGCACTTCTGTTAAAGAGAATGGGGTGTTCAGTTCCAGTAGCCTATCCTGAGGGAGAGCAGGGAGAACTATACGGTCCAGGTAATCTCGGATACGTTCTAAGGTCGGTTGTGGTGTCTTGGTATCGTCTTTTAAGTTGTATAGGGCTGAGTAAAAGTCTGCCATTGCATCTGCTATCTTATTTGGGTCTCTGACGGTCCCCCCTTCTGTCGTTTTCATAGAGGTTACCATTGACTGTACCACCCGTTTTTTAAGTCGTCTGGCCAACAGTCTTCCTGCTCTATCCCCAGCAGCATAAAATCGTGTTTTGAGTTTTCTAAGGCCAAGTTCGTGTTGGTATAGTAGGAGGGATCTGAGATCACCTCGCAAAGCTAGGATTTGCGATGTGATCCGCTGGGTCTGAGCAGCTTTGTTGATTTTTTCTAATTCAGTTATCTGCTCAATGAGCTCTCTCCAGCGTTTATCTCTCGTTCGCTTTTGTTGAGCTGCTTTCTGTATGAGGAGGCCCCTGAGGACCGCTTTATGGGCAGCCCACAACGTGCCATCAGAGACCCCCCCGTTGTCGTTCAGTTGGAAATAGTCTACCAAACTATGGTCCAAGTGGTCGACAATGTCTTGACTGGATAACAGGCCCACATTCATCCTCCAGCGACGGGGCGACACCTCCTTTTGACCCAAGCTGATACCCAGCGAAATGGGGGCGTGATCCGACCATGAGATCTGGCCTATAGAAGCCGACTCACAGCGGAGCAACAATGCTTCCCCTATCAGAAACATGTCAATCCTAGAATAGGACCTGTGACTGTTGGAAAAAAAGTAAAGTCTCTTTCTTCGGCATGGAGGTATCGCCACACGTCGTGGAGGCCAAATTCAAGGCACAATTGAGACAATTCCCTCCCCCGCCGAGCGGATGGGGAGGATGTGTCCAGTCTGTTTTCCATTATAGCATTAAAATCCCCGCAGATTATCAGGGAGCCCTCCACCGAGGTCCTCAGTTTTTTAAATAGGGAGTTCAGGAATTTATACTGTCCCACATTGGGCGCATACAACGCGACAATTGTGTACAGTTCCTCAGCGATGAGGGCTTTCAGAATAAGGAACCTCCCCAGTGGGTCCGATTCGGTCGATTTAAGTTGAAATTGTAATTTATTACTTACAATAACGCAGATCCCTGCTTTTTTTTACAGTGTTGTTGGCAAAAAAAATGTGGGAAAGATGGGTGTCGGATCCTGTGATTGTCTGAGGCCAGTAGGTGCGTTTCTTGAACGCATAGCACGTCAGCACGCAGTCTACGAGCCTCCCTCCATAGGAAGGATCGCTTCACCGCAGAATTTAACCCTTTCACATTAAGGGAGGCAATCTGGATCGCTGATGTTGATCCCGCCATAAGTTAATAAGACCTAGAGCGGTAAATTGGGGGATGTGAGAGATAGCCGAGGCCCGGGACTCAGAGATACTAGTTGACCTTAAGAAGGAGGTAGTAAGAGCTCAGAGGAAAGAAAAAGGAGAGAATAGAAGGAAAGATCAGAGGGAGCGATGGGAATGACCGGAGAGGGGGTGGACGAGGGTAGGGAGAAAGGGATTGGGAGGGAAAAACGTCAAACAAGCAGTTGTAACACACAAATGTAAACCTTAACAGTTTGAGAACCTCCCGGGCCAGGACCGACGAGCTGGAGTAGGGAGAGCAGGGAGAATATCAAGCTCACCTCCCGCCCGCCGGTGCCCACACCCAGTGGTCTCCTGGGGGGAGGGAAATCCTCGGTCACCAGTGACCCGAGAAAGGGTCAGTCTGGGGACAATGCGAGGATCTCCTCAGAAAACAGATATACAAGCCTGAGGCACGACCGCACAGGCTTCATCGCGTTGATTCCGGGCTTCGGCTGGAACTTTTGTCTACCCTCCGTTGAGGTCCGTGTCGGGGACCTTCATGGTTAGTCGGTGAGGAACCTCCCGGGACAGAGAGACTCCAGGCTCGCAGGGCTTTGCGAAGCTGTGATGGGGACTGGAAGAACTGTCTCGTTCCCTTGTAGCGGAAGGTTAGGGATACCGGGGATCCCCAGATGTATTGAATCCCCTTCTCTTGTAAAACCCTGCAACTTGGTGCAAACTCCCTGCGCCTGGCAAGAGTCCCCGGCGAAAGATCCGGGAAGACCGCCGCTGAGCCAAACGGGTCTGGCAGGGTAGGATGGGAGCGCATGGCACGCAGGAGAGTTTCTCTCGCATCAGGCCGTTGAAACGAGATCAGGATATCTCTTGGGATGTCCTTGGCCATTTTGGCCGGTTTTGGTAGTCTATATGCCTTGTTTACCTCCATCACAGCAGGGGGCACGTCTGGTAGCACCGCCGTGAGGAACATAGTTATAATACTCCGAGATCCTCCTCATGGTCCAATTCTTTTACACCTCGCAGTTTAACATTGTTTTACGCAAACCGTCTTCAAGGTGGGAAAGGGTTAACTGCGTCTTTTTCATCTCCTTCTCCATCATGTCATAATCATCAGCTAAGTTGTTGTGAGCAGTTACATAGTCCGTCATCTTTGTTTCAAGATGTGACGTTCTTTCATTCAGAGCCGCCATGTCTGTGCGCAGGTCTCCTATCATGGAGCGTATTTCTCCTAGCATGGAGTCTCTTAGGGACCCCAGCATGTCCCGGAGGGATCGTTTAGACACTGGGGATTCATCCCTGTCTCCAGACCCCCTGCTTTGAGATCCGGGAGGGGAGCGTGGAGATCGCTGTGCGTGCCCTGTGGGGGATGATGAAGCTGCAGGGGCTGCATTAGCCGGCGCCATTTTGGAGGGCTTCTGGGAATCAGTGCTGAAGAAGTCGGTCAGTTTACCTTCTGTTTCCCGGCGCCGGGAGCCCGCTCGCGGCATCGCTTTGTGCGGGGGGTCTTTACTTGATATATAGTGGAGTTAGAGCCCGGTAAGAGCCGATGGGAGCCGCTAAATCAGCCTGAGCGTCGGAGCCTTCTCAGCAAGCGTCCGGCGCCATCAGCAGCAGGACACGCCCCCCCACAATCCTTCTTATGGTTGTATCACATTTAGTTATTTCTATTTTCCAAAAAAAGATTACCTTTTTGTGCTGCTGTGTATGATATCCCCTTGGGGATGTCGTGACTAGCCTGTTAAGTTCTTCTAGATGTAGGGACCTGTCAATCCAATTTATTGACCTTGATTTAGGCTTTTTATACCATAAGTTCCCTTCAAAACTTGTTATACGCCAAGTAGTCACTTACTTGTTCATGTTTATAGGCTCCAGGTGTGATGGTGCTTCCATGGTAATGGATTCATCTCTTTGTGATGTACTATAAATGAGTGAATATATTATTATTTATACTTTGGACAATAATGGGTGGACAGTGTGAAAATAGTGGAGATGTTTCTAACTAGGTCTTCTATGTTCATATAACGAAATTATGTGTTCAATGTACCCATTTAACAAATGAAAGGATACTGAAGTTCTCATGCAAAAACTGGGATTTTTGTGTACTCACCGTAAAATCCTTTTCTCCTAGCTCATCATTGGGGACACAGGACCATGGGTGTATGCTTTTCTGCCACTAGGAGGCGACACTAAGTAGAGATTAAAATTGAGCCCTGCTTCTTGCAGTATACACCCGTACGTTGGCGTAGATATTCAGTTTAGTACTAAAGCAGCAGGAGAGCTGGTAATAAGATACGAATGGTGTAAGGTACAATACTGTACCTGTTGGGTACATGTAGCATATGGCGGTGTACTGTGAATATGGATGCGTTAGAGGGTGGGTGCTGTGTCCCTCAATGAGGAGCTAGGAAAAAAAGATTTTATGGTGAGTACACAAAAATCCCTGTTTCTCCTTCGCATCATTGGGGGACACAGGACCATGGGACGTCCTAAAGCAGTCCCTGGGTGGGAATTGAACAATGGTGGTTGACCATCATGTGCTAGCTGCTTACAGATGCGCGATCGCTGCCTGCAAGATCTTTCTACCTAGGCTTGCATCTGCAGAGGCCTGGGTGTGGATGTTGTAGTGTTTGGTGAAGGTATGTAGGCTGGACCAGGTTGCGGCTTCGCAGACCTGAGTCGCCGAAGCTTGGTGGCGAATGGCCCATGAGGCGCCTACTGACAGAGTACAGTGTGCCTTGATTCCTACTGGGATTGGCATTCCCTTGATGCGGTAGGCTTCCTGGATCGTGGAACAGATCCATCATGCCAATGTGGATTGGAGGCAGCCATTCCCTTTCTAGGACCCTTGGGTATGAAGAACAGCGTTTCTGTTTTGCGGAATGGGGCTGTTCGGCAGATGTCCAGGTCCAGGATACCAGGTCCAGGGTATGGAGCTGCTTATCGACCCGGTGTATTGGAGTTGGGCAGAAGGACGGGGAGGACGATGTCTTTGTTAAGGTGGAATTGGGATACCACCTTGGGCAAGAAAGATGGAGAAGGATGGAGAACAACTTTATCCTTATGGAAGGATAGGTAGGGGGGCAGACAGGATAGGGCGGCCAGCTCGGACACGCGCCTAATTGATGTGATGGAGGCAAGGAAGGCGACCTTGTACGAGAGATGGGATAGGAGGGACCTCTTTCAGGGCTTCAAACGGCGTGTCTTGGAGGACATCAAGAACTAGGTTTAAGTCCAAGACAGCCACGGGCGTCCTGTTGGGGGGGGGGGGGGTCGTTTGTGAGAGACTCCTTGGATGAATGTTTTGACCTGTGATTTGGACGCAATCCTGCTTTGGAGAAGGACACTTCAGGCCGAAATTTGGCCTTTCATGGAGTTTGGTGCAAGGCCCACGTCGAGGCCATTCTGGATGAACTCTAGGATCGAGGGGGATGGAGAATAGGAGTGAGTTAAGGTTGCGGTTTTCGCACCACTTGAAGTAGGTTTTCCAGGTGCGGTAGTACATGCGTGAGGACGTTGTATTTCAGGCATTGACCATGGTGGTTATGACCTCTGGTGTAAACCCTGCCTGGGTCAGGATCAAGGATTCAATCGCCATGCCGTTAAAGACAGGGCTCCCGAGTTCTGGTGGTAGAAGGGGCCCTGGGATAAGAGGACCGGCCTGTTTGGGAGTGGCCAGGGCGCATCGGTGAGTAGCTGTACGAGCTCTGCGTACCATGGCCGCCGTGGCCAGACCGGAGTATGAGATTTACCTGCGCCCTTTCCGCCTTGACCTTTCTGATCACTCGAGGGATTAGGGGGGAGTGGTGGGAAGATGTATGGGAGTTGGAATTGGCGCCAGGGGAGGACTATGGAGTCCACTCCTAGGGCCAGTTGGTCCCGGGATCTGGCCACAAATGACGGGACTTTTGCATTCATTCTTGCCGCCATGAGGTCCACGTCGGGAGCTCCCCAGCGTCGGCAGATTTGGTGGAAGACATCCGGGTGTAGGGACCATTCCCCTGAGGCCAGTCCCTGGCGTCTTAGGAAGTCCGCTGCCCAGTTGTCCACCCCGGGATGTGGACTGCTGATATGATTGACCGGGTTCTTTCGGTCCATTGTAGGATGTGTTCCACCTCGTGCATTGCTGATTTGCTGCGCGTGCCGTCCTGATGATTGATGTATGCAACCGCTGTGGCGTCGTCTGATTGAATGCGGATGGGTCGCCAAGCCAGGAAGTGATGGAAGTGTTGAAGTGCTAGTTGGATTGCTCGCAGTTTTAGGATGTTGATTGGGAGGAGTGACTCTTGGGGCGTCCAGCGCCCATGAGCTGTGTGCTAAAGACAGACGGCCCCCCAGCCGAGTAACATAGTAACATATTAACATAGTTTTTAAGGTTGAAGGAAGACTTTAAGTCCATCTAGTTCAACCCATAGCCTAACATGTTGATCCAGAGGAAGGCAAAAAAAACACCCACGTGGCAACACTAGCTCCACATTGGGGAAAAAAAATTCCTTCCTGACTCCAGATATGGCAATCAGACCAGTTCCCTGGATCAACGCCCTATCAAAGAATCTAGTATATATAACTGGTAATATTATAGTTTTCAAGAAAGGCATCCAGGCCCTTCTTAAATGTTAGTAGTGAGTCACTCATTACAACATCATGTGGCAGATAGTTCCATAGTCTCACTGCTCTTGCAGTAAAGAATCCACGTCTGTGATTATGATTAAACCTCCTTTACTCCAGACGTAGAGGATGCCCCCTTGTCCCAGTCTCAGGCCTATGAGTAAAAAGATCATTAGAAAGGTCTCTGTACTGTCCCCTCATAAATGTATACATTATTATAAGATCACCCCATAGCCTTCGTTTTTCCAAGCTAAATAACCCCAAGTTTAATAACCTGTCTTGGTATTGCAGACCCCTCAGTCCTCTAATAACCTTGGTCGCTCTTCTCTGCACCTGCTCTAGTTCAGCGATGTCTTTCTTATACACCGGAGACCAGAATTGTACACAGTATTCTAAATGTGGTCGCACTAGTGACTTGTATAGGGGTAAAATTATGTTCTCCTCCTGAGCATCTATGCCTCTTTTAATGCATCCCATTATTTTATTTGCCTTTGCAGCAGCTGCCTAACACTAGGCACTAAATATGAGTTTGTCATCTACCCATACACCCAGGTCTTTTTCAGTGATAGTTTTGCCCAGTGTTTTACAATTAAGCACATAATTATACCTTTTGTTTCCTCTGCCCAAGTGCATGACCTTACATTTAACCCCATTAAAGCTCATTTGCCATTTATCAGCCCAAGCTTCTAGTTTACATAAATCCTCCTGTAATATAAAATTGTCCTCCTCTGTATTGATTACCCTGCAGAGTTTAGTGTCATCTGCAAATATTGATATTCTACCCTGTATGCCCCCTACAAGGTCATTAATAAATATATTAAAAAGAAGCGGGCTCAACACTGACCCCTGTGGTACGCCAATGTTAACTGTGACCAATTCTGAGTGTGTTCCATTAATGACCACCCTTTGTTTCCTATCACTAAGCCAGTTCTTAACCCACTTAGGCTACTTTCAAATTACGATTTTTAGGGAGCCGATGTTGTCCGATAAAATCGGACAGCATTGGCTCCCTTCTGATGCCTGGAATCAGATGCCAAATAGGCATCCGATTCCAGCATAAAATCGCTGCCTCCGGCTGAAAAAAAAAATATAAATAAATAAAAAAATGTATATGCTCACCTATCCCTGAGGCCCCCGCCGTCTCCCGGTGTCCTCGCGTGTCTGCAGAGGTCTTCACAGCAGGTCCTGTACAGAAGATGTCACAATCACGTGACCGCCTGTTAACATGGTGTAACCTGCGGTCACGTGACTGTGACATCACGGCAGGCCCTGCACAGAAGAAGACCTCTGCAGACACCGGGAGGACACCGGGAGCTTGCGGGAGACGGCGGGGGCCTCGGGGACAAGTGAGCATACTTTTTTTTTTAACCCCTGCTGTCCCAGTTAGGAGCAGTTTTACTGTACTGAGCATGCTCAGTACAGTACAATCGGGTCTGAGGACACATCAGATGTTTCCTCGGACCCTGCTCCATAGGGCCCCATGTTAAATTGATCGGACCAAATCGGATGTGCGCGAAATAGCATCCAATTTGGTCCGATCCGATTCTGTCTGATTTTTTTTACCGGACAGAATCGGATCGGACCAAATCGGATGGCATTTAGTGCACATCCGATTCGGTCCGATGCCCATAGGGCTGCATGGGGGCCAAAATCGGTCCGATGCTGTCCGATTTTTATCGGACAGCATCGGGAATGCTAAAATCGTTGTGTGAAACCAGCCTTACACATATTTTCCCCTGTCCCCATTGCTCTCATTTTATTTATCAACCTTTTGTGTGACACCGTATCCAAAGCTTTTGAAAAGTCCATATACACCACATCCACTGCATTTCTTTGGTCAAGTCGAGAACTTACTTCTTCATAGAAGCTCATCAGTTTAGTTTGACAGGAACGGTCCCTCATAAAACCATGTTGATATTGGGTCATGAGGTTATTTTTCTTCAGATACTCCAGTATAGCATCTCTTAGAAAACCCTCTAGGATTTTACCCACAGTAGAGGTTAAGCTTACTGGCCTATAATTTCAAAGTTCAGCTTTTGTCCCCTTTTTGAATATTAGCACCACATTTGCTATATGCCAGTCCTGTGGTACAGACCCTGTTATTATGGAATCTTTAAAGATTAAAAATAATGGTCTATCTATGACAGTACTTAATTCCTGCAGTATTCTGTGGCGTATCCCATCCGGGCCCGGGGATTTGTCAATTTTAGTGATTTAGTGACAATGCCGTACTTACTGCTGGCTTAAGCAGGTGACATTTAATTGAGAGTTTTTGTTATCACTGATCATATTGTCAGTCATGGGATTTTCTTGTGTAAATACTGTTGAAAAAAAGTCATTTAGCATATTGGCTTTTTCCTCATCCTCATCCACCATTTCACTATTTTTAAAGGGGCCAACACAATCATTTTTTAGTTTCTTACTATTTATGTAGTTAAAAAATATTTTGGGATTATTTTTACTTTCTCTGGCAATGAGTCTCTCTGTTTCAATCTTTGCTGACTTGATTTGCTTTTTACAAATGTTATTTAATTTTCTGTATTTATTTAATGTCTCATCACTACCTACTTGCTTGCTTTAATTCCCTAAATGCTTTCTTTTTGTCACTTATTGCGCCCCTTGCAGCCTTATTTAGCCATAGTGGTTTCCTCCTATTTCTAGCATGCTTATTCCCATAGGGTATATATTGTGCACAGGCCCTATTCAGGATGCGAATAAACGTCTCCCATTTACTTTGTGTCCTTTTATGTCTCAGGACATCGTCCCAGTTTATTGCACTAAGATCATCTCTCAGCCGTTGGAAATTTGCCTTCCTGAAGTTTAGTGTCCTTGTAGCCCCTCTACTACACATCTTATTAAAGGATACTTGAAAACTTATTATTTTGTGATCACTATTACCCAAGTGACCTCCAACCCGTATATTTGATACGCGGTCTGGCCTGTTGGTTAATATTAGGTTCTGCAGTGCCCCCCTTCTTGTTGTGTCCTGAACCAGTTGTGAAAGGTGATTGTCTCTCATAGTTGTCAAAAACCTATTACCTTTGCTAGAACTGCAGGTTTCTGTTCCCCAATGTATTTCAGGGTAGTTGAAGTCCCCCATAATAATGACTTCTCCCTGAGTCGCTGCTTCATCTATTTGCTTTATGAGGATATTCTCCTCCACTTCCATTATTGTTGGGGACTTATGACAAACCCCTCTCAGTAATTTATTATTTTTCCCCCCTCCCCTTATCTCCACCCACAGGGACTCTACATTTTCATTAGATTCAGCTATATTATCATGCAGGATGGGTTTTAAGGATGATTTTACGTATAAACATACACCTTCCCCTCGCTTATTTGTATGGTCATTTCTGAACAGACTATAGCCCTGTAAATTAACAGCCCAGTCATGGCTCTCGTCCAGTCATGTCTCAGATATTCCCACCATATCATAATTTTTCAACAAAATCAATTCTAATTCCTCCATTTTTTTTTTTAAACCATTTCTTTTTATTTCAATTTTTCAAGTCAAACATGTATCATTCAATATTGACATTCATTTTGTTGGTGAGGCTTCTGGCATTAGTGTGCATGCACTTTATGCATCTCTCTTTACCTCTATTCCTTCCTACTATATTGACTGTTCTAACCCCACCCCCCATGCCACCCCAATTTTATTACTTGTGCCCAGGTTACTATTTACACTATCTTCCCCTCCTGTACAATGAATACCCTCCCCCGCAATCCCTAGTTTAAACACTCCTCCAACTTTCTAGCCATTTTCTTCCCCAGCACAGCTGCACCCTCCCCATTGAGGTGCACACCCATCCCTAGCATAGAACCTGTAGCCAACAGAGAAGTCGGCCCAGTTCTCCAGGAACCCAAACCCCTCCTTCCTACACCAATTCCTGAACTACTTATTTATCTCCCTAATCTCCCTTTGCCTCTCTGGTTTGGCACGTGGTACAGGCAGTATTTCAGAGAATACTACCCTGGAGATCCTTGCCTTAACCTTGCAGCCTAATTCCCTGAAATCATCTTTAAGGACCTTCCACCTACCTCTAACTTTGTCATTTGTGCCAATGTGCACCATGACCGCTGGGTCCTCACCAGCCCCTCCCAGTAATCTGTCAACCCGATCAGCGATGTGCCGGACTCGAGCGCCAGGTAGGCAGCACACTGTTCGACGATCTCTGTCTTTGTGACAGATTGCCCTATCTGTTCCCCTAATAATTGAGTCCCCCCTACCAGCACCTGTCTGGCCTGCCCTTCTCTCCTATTTTCCCCCTTACTGGAGCAGACACTCCTGTGGCTTTCAGAGGTCATGCCTTGCTGCAGCAGTGCTATCCCTGAACTCACACCCCCCTCATCTGCCAACTTAGCAAATTTATTGGGGTGTGCCAGATCAGGGCTAGCCTCCCTGGCACTCTTCCCTCTACCCCGCCTTCTAACTGTCACCCAGCTAGCTACCTCACTGTCCTGCAGCTCCATGCTACCATCCTCTCCCACATCTATCCCATTGAACAGCTGTTCAGTGAGCAGCAGACTCCTTTCCATATTGTGTATGGATCTCAGCGTTTCAAGTTTTCCATTTAGATCCAGTATCTGGGCTTTCAAATGCACAACATACTCACATCTCACACAGCAGTATGCACCCTCGACCGGCTGTTCAAGGATTGCATGTGGCAAGATGTACACTGGATTGCATTGTCAATTATGGAGCTCATTTCCTAATGGGGATTGCACCAGCAGAAATGATAATTAAAAGGATATGCAAAGTATTAATAAAATACAACCAGCAATTCAGTAAGTCCTCCCTTCCAAACTCCCTTAATCCAAAGTCACTGAATCACAAGTCACACACTTACTTCCGTCCGCACTTGCGCTCCCGTTCACACTAAGCTGGTGTCACACTTGCTAAGAAATGATGATTTAAATATTTTTTTTTTTCCCTTAGCAGAAAATAAGCCTACAGCTCAGTGTACTTCCAAAGGACTGAAGCTCCAACAAGCTGCTACTTATAAACCCTTAATTACGCACCCCCACCCTTAATTAACCCCTTGTAAGTATAGCTACAACCACAGCTACACCACAGGTTTTAAGTGCAAAACAGGTAGTAAAATAAGAGACTATAAACTTGTAGAGAGAAAAGAAAGTTAAGAAAGCCCAATACAATTAAAAAGGTAAACAAAAAGCAGCCAGCAATTCACACAGGCATTTGTTGCAGGATTCCCAAATACCTCCTCACTGAATCACAAGTTAAACACACACTTCCGTCCGCACTTGAGCTCCCGTTCACACTAAGCTCGTGTCACACTCGCTAAGAAATAAGATTTAAAATATTTTTTTTTTGCCTTAGCAGAAAATAAGCCTACAGCTCAGTGTACTTCCAAAAACTTGGGATGTTGATTCTGTACTGACCCATTGAATGAATTATGCACTTTATATCCTTTGAACATATATTGTGATTGTACTATATGAGGTCTAATCCAGTCCAGTTGCCTGTGGTTATAACTGTACCCCTAGTGTCATTTTCTCCTTACACTGCCTAAAACCTGTCCTTTTTATGCATCAACAATGTTCGGATCCCCTCTTTCATGTGATGAATTGTATTAAACTTTTATATTTTTGCATGAGAACTTCAGTAACCTTGCATTTGTTGAATAGGTACATTGAACACATAATTTCGTTGTATGAATAGGTATAAGTGTTGTACCGATTATCCATGAAGTCTTTCTTACTTCCCTACTTTGTTCTAACTAGGTCTTCTATGTGTAGGTATATATTGTAACGGTTTACACAATTTTCCCAAAGCGAAGAAAACACGATCATACGGTCAATATATATGAAAGTGCGAATTTTATTAAATAAACAATGTGCAGTACAAGGGGTGGGAGTAAGGTTAGAAAAACCAGCATTGATACAAATATATATCTCTAGAATCAATAGTATATGTACAGTGCCTACAAGTAGTATTCAACCCCTGCAGATTTAGGTGGTTTGATAAGATGTAAATAAGTTAGAGCCTTCAAACTGCAAACGAGAGTAGGATATATTAACAGAAGCATAAATCTTACAAACCAAAAAGTTATGTTGCTCAGTTGAATTTTAATAAATTTTAAACATAAAAGTGTGGGTCAATTATTATTCAACCCCTAGGTTTAATATTTTGTGGAATAACCCTTGTTTGGAATTACAGCTAATAATCGTCTTTTATAAGACCTGATCAGGCCGGCACAGGTCTCTGGAGTTATCTTGGCCCACTCCTCCATGCAGATCTTCTCCAAGTTATCTAGGTTCTTTGGGTGTCTCATGTGGACTTTAACCTTGAGCTCTTTCCACAAGTTTTCAATTGGGTTAAGGTCAGGAGACTGACTAGGCCACTCCATCACCTTGATTTTTTCCCTCTTGAATAAGGCCTTGGTTTTCTTGGCTGTGTGCTTTGGTTCGTTGTCTTGTTGGAAGATGAAATTACGACCCATCTTAAGATCCTTGATGGAGGAGCGGAGGTTCTTGGCCAAAATCTCCAGGTAGGCCGTGCTATCCATCTTCCCATGGATGCGGACCAGATGGCCAGGCCCCTTGGCTGAGAAACAGCCCCACAGCATGATGCAGCCACCACCATGCTTGACTGTAGGGATGGTATTCTTGGGGTCGTATGCAGTGCCATCCAGTCTCCAAAAGTCACCTGTGTGGTTGGCAGCAAAGATCTCGATCTTGGTCTCATCAGACCATAGAACCTTGAACCAGTCTGCCTCAGAGTCCTCAAAGTGATCATGAGCAAACTGTAGACGAGCCTTGACTTGACGCTTTGAAAGTAAAGGTACCTTACGGGCTCGTCTGGAACGGAGACCATTGCGGTGGAGTACGTTACTTATGGTATGGTATGAAACCAATGTCCCCACTGCCATGAGATCTTCCCAGAGCTCCTTCCTTGTTGTCCTTGGGTTAGCCTTGACTCTTCGGACAAGCCTGGCCTCGGCACGGGAGGAAACTTTCAAAGGCTGTCCAGGCCGTGGAAGGCTAACAGTAGTTCTATAAGCCTTCCACTTCCGGATGATGCTCCCAACAGTGGAGACAGGTAGGCCCAACTCCTTGGAAAGGGTTTTGTACCCCTTGCCAGCCTTGTGACCATCCACGATCTTGTCTCTGATGGCCTTTGTCTTTCCCATGTTGACCATGTATGAGTGCTGTACACAAGTTTGGGGAGGGTCTCAAATAGTCAGAAAAGGCTGGCAAAAGAGATAATTAATCCACACATGTGAAGCTCATTGTTCTTTGTGCCTGAACTACTTCTTAATACTTTAGGGGGACCAAACAGAATGCTGGTGGTTTGAGGGGTTGAATAATAATTGACCCACACTTATGTTTAAAATTTATTAAAATTCAACTGAGCAACATAACTTTTTGGTTTGTAAGATTTATGCTTCTGTTAATAAATCCTACTCTCGTTTGCAGTTTGAAGGCTCTAACTTATTTGCATCTTATCAAACCACCTAAATCTGCAGGGGGTTGAATACTACTTGTAGGCACTGTATATTCATGTATCTTAAAATGTACATATAAATAACTATATACTTTATAGTTTCAATACACACATACAAAATATTGGTAAGAGAATAATTATATTACAATTTAAATGCTCCAGTATTCATATACACTGCCATTAAATATATATTGCACAAGCCCAGTACAAAATCATTAGATGTATACTATAGAAATATTTTTATTATAAATCATCAGTTTGAGAAGAGGATTTGTAGGAGTTTCTCATTTTACACATCGTATAGGCATCTATCCTGCACATTTTATAAAAATGTTAGACCATCTTACCTATGCATAGCCGATCATTAGTAACCTCTATATTACCACATGCTGTTTAGTGGCATACTATATAGGATGTCTATCAGGGCTTTAAAATCACCTGCCTGTGCAGGATCAGGTGCCTAAGCCCTATCAATGATACAATAGGGATTGCCTACCTTTATAATCCTCACAGCCATGCACAAAAAATCATTAGAGGTATACTATAAAGATATTTTTATTATAAATCATATCAATTTGAGAAGAGGATTAGTAGGAGTTTCTCATTATACATATCGTATAGGCATCTATCCTGCAAATTTTATAAAAATGTTAGACCATCTTACCTATGCATAGCCGATCATTAGCAACCTCTATGCTACCACATGCTGTTTAGTGGCATACTATATAGTATGCCACTAAACAGCATGTGGTAGCATAGAGGTTACTATGAATACTGGAGCATTTAAATTATAATGTAATTATTCTCTTACCAATATTTTGTATGTGTGTATTGAAACTATAAAGTATAGAGTTATTTATATGTACATTTTAAGATACATGAATATACATATACTATTGATTCTAGAGATATATATTTGTATCAATGCTGGTTTTTCTAACCTTACTCCCACCCCTTGTACTGCACATTGTTTATTTACTAAAATTCGCACTTTCATATATATTGACCGTATGATCGTGTTTTCTTCCCTTTGGGAAAATTGTGTAAATTATTGAGCTTGCGATTGGTCATTTTTGATTAAATGTCTATAATTATTCCAATCCGCTTAGTATGTGTATATGCACAAAAAATTTGTATGGTTTAAATGTTAAAATGGATTGGATACAAAAACTGTGGTGTTGTCTAATTATATATTGTAACGGGTACGTTTGTCTGAAGATGGATAATCTGATATTTGTGGTAATACTTAGTGTCAGTACTCAGATTGTATGGGTATGTGCTGTAATATTTTGTTTTTTAGGGCCTAGTTACTAGGGTGTATTGTGCTTGGGTGTGAGGATTTGTGCTGTGTAGTTCTACTTTTTGAAGTCTATTATGGGTCTATGTGTGATAACCTTTCTTGTGTATAATAGTTTCTTGTCTAATGATTCTTGTTGTATGATCTGCTGCCGATATTCCTGATACTTCTCTGCTGTTTAGCAAAACCTCTGCTTGCAGAGGCTTACTTCCGTTATCTAAGTAACCTCAGCTTGTAGAGCAATGTGCTCTGCTAGAAATATGTGTAATACCACAATTGGTATTCACTCTACCTTAAGTAGTGTGCTCCAGCTCCTGGTCGGTTCCTCCTGCTGCTTTCACTATTCAGTTCTCCAGCTCAGTCTGTTACCCCTGTCCTGTGAGGTGAAGTTGCGGTGGTTGGCTGTTACTGAGCATGCTTGCCGGGTGTCGGCAAGTTGCTCTACCTGTTCCGCGTCAGCTGACTAGCATGTCATCAGTCACATGATCGGGTGGGTGGGGAGCCATTTCTGTCCACGTAGTGTCAGCGGAGAGCGTCACCGAGAGGGCGGCCTGAGCGGTCAGTGTTCAGGAATGCATTTCGGAGGTCACGGCCTTCTTCCTCGGGTGGTTGGTTATCTGCCAGCCAGTGTGTCTACCTTATAAAGGTGGTGCTGTAGTTCTATTGGCAGCTGACCTTGACCCTTTGTTAACTGTGTATGTGCTGATCCACACACATGCAGCTATAGTACCATTTACCATGATGTATTGTAGAGATATAAATGTCCTGCTAATAAATACAGCATTTTATGGATTACTGAATACCGTATATACTCGTGTATAAGCCGAGTTTTTCAGCACAGAAATTGTGCTGAAAAGTGCCCCCCTCGGCTTATACACGAGTCAGTGACGGCTGTCAGTGTGTGGGGCCGGTGTCCGGGGGCTGAAGGAGGTGGGGGAGGCTGTACAATGAGCGGGCAGTCACGTGCTCCCGCTCATTAGTGCAATGCAATATGCACTGCATCCCCCTGTCCATCAGCGACAGGGGGAGCCGTGCATATTACATTGCACTGTCAGCGCTCCTCCGCCCCCCCCTGTGGCAGTATACAGCAGTGCCCCCCCGCCTGTGCTATATACAGCCCCCCCATCCCCGTTGCTGCCGCACACCTGTAAAATGAAGATATTTCATACTTATCCTCCTGCTGTCGCCGCGCGCATCCCCCGCTCTCCTTCTTGGTTGCACCCGGCGTCCATCCACGTGACCGCGCACAAGTAATGACGTCATTACTTGTGCGCGGTCATATGGATGGACGCCGGGTGCAAGCAAGAAGGAGAGCGGGGGATGCGCGCGGCGGCAGCAGGAGGATAAGTATGAAATATCTTCATTTTACAGGTGTGCGGCAGCAACGGGGATGGGGGGGGCTGTATATAGCACGGGGGGGGGGGGGGGCACTGCTGTATACTGCCACAGGGGGAGCCTGCTGTATACTGCCACAGGGGGAGCCTCCTGTATACTGCCACAGGGGGAGCCTCCTGTATACTGCCACAGGGGGAGCCTGCTGTATACTGCCACAGGGGGAGCCTGCTGTATACTGCCACAGGGGGAGCCTGCTGTATACTGCCACAGGGGGAGCCTGCTGTATACTGCCACAGGGGGAGCCTGCTGTATACTGCCACAGGGGGAGCCTGCTGTATACTGCCACAGGGGGAGCCTGCTGTATACTGCCACAGGGGGAGCCTGCTGTATACTGCCACAGGGGGAGCCTGCTGTATACTGCCACAGGGGGAGCCTGCTGTATACTGCCACAGGGGGAGACTGCTGTATACTGCCACAGGGGGAGACTGCTGTATACTACCACATGGGGAGGCTGCTGTATACTACCACTGGGGCTGCTGTATACTGCCACAGGGGGAGACTGCTGTATACTACCACAGGGGGAGACTGCTGTATACTACCACAGGGGGAGACTGCTGTATACTACCACAGGGGGAGACTGCTGTATACTACCACAGGGGGAGACTGCTGTATACTACCACAGGGGGAGACTGCTGTATACTACCACAGGGGGAGACTGCTGTATACTACCACAGGGGGAGACTGCTGTATACTACCACAGGGGGAGACTGCTGTATACTACCACAGGGGGAGACTGCTGTATACTACCACAGGGGGAGACTGCTGTATACTACCACTGGGGAGGCTGCTGTATACTACCACTGGGGGCTGCTGTATACTACCACTGGGGAGGCTGCTGTATACCACTGGGGGGGACTGTATACGTGTGCTGGGGTCCACCCTCGGCTTATACACGAGTCAATAGGTTTTCCCAAGTTTTGGGGGCAAAAGTAGGGGGGTCGGCTTATACACGGGTCGGCTTATACACGAGTATATACGGTACATCTCTCCTTCTATTTATCAGTGTTGATTATGTTTTTTTTGGGGAGAGGGGGGGGGGGGGAATTTGTTGTTTGTGATGATTTTTGATATATCCCTATTATGGATACGGATACATAACTGATCTTTGATACTGGTTGTGCCATCAGGGTTTTTACTTTAGAAAAGTTTCTTTTTATTAATTTTATGTATTACAATATGTGATCTTAGAATTTTAAACATACCCTTGTACTCTCCTATGTTGTTTCCTTGTATACATGATGTATATGTATAGTGTATATTGATTATAGACACTGTTCTAGTGTTGTCTGATAAATCCCCTTACAGTATGTGGGATTAGTTGTTGTGTCTTGGTCCTCTTATAGATGTTATATATGGAGTGTCTTAGTATTGTAGTGTCTCGGTCCTCTCATAGATGTTATATATGGGGTGTCTTAGTATTTTATGTAGAGTATTGATTCTACATTGGTGTATATTGTATGGGTCCTTTTCCTTAATCCATTTGTCTGTAGGAGTCTGGTATGTATCAAAATAAAGAGTACTGGTATCTTATGTGTATTGGTGGGATCCCTTGGTGGTCTAGATAGTTGACTACCACAGGTGTACGTCTGCTTCTATGTGTGGTGGTTGTTTGTTGGACTAAATCATGGGTGTCTTAGAACTTCTACTGTGTGTATCTGGCATTATTATTTTCCGTTTCTCATTCACCACATGGTGGTATTGGTTCTTCTAGTGAAATTTTCTATATATAGTGTCTCTTTGTTGCTGTTAAGGGGGCCGCTCTGGTTGGATGAAATCTGATCTCGTTATTATAAATGCCTTTCGCGTCCCTTGGTGGTCTAGATAATCGTCTATCACAGGTGTGTGTTTGTTCCTAAGGGCCACGTCACACACACAGATATCTGTGCATATATCGTTCACAGATCTCTGGTTGCAGTGAAATCATGGACACATCGATTTTGTGGCCGTGTACAAATGGAACAATGTGTCCATGATTTCACTGCAACCAGAGATCTGTGAACAATATCTGCACAGATATCTGTGTGTGTGACGTGGCCCTAAGTGTGGAGGTTGTTTACCTGACACTAACATAGGTGTCTTATAGCTTCTGTTGCTATCTAGTATTGATATTTTGTTTCTCTTATATTTCACAATGGTGTTAGTTGTGCTGATTCTTTTTGTGAAGTTTTTCATATGTTATCTGTTGAAAGGCCGTTCGGGTTGGATGAAATCATATCTTGTTTAAAATATCTTTGTGAACTAGAATATCTAATATTTTATGGTGAGAAAGTGTTCCCGTTATGTAGTCTTGTTGTCCTCTCCTCTTAGGTCCCCTTCACACTGCATGATTTCACTGATCAGTGTACATCAGTGTGTGTCTGCCAAAACCAGGCGTGCCTCCAAAACACATGACTGGTGTCAATCATTCAATTATAGTTTTTCTCTGCAAGTTTCACTCCTGGTTTTGGAACACACACACTGATGAACACTGATCAGTGAAATCATGCAGTGTGAAGGGGGCCTAAGGGCTATGATAACTCTGGGTAAGTGACTCTTCTGATTAAGTGACGTTATGCCTTGTGGGTTAGAGTGTCTCCTGTAGTGTGTCATTATAATTGTGCCAGAAAGTACTAGGAGACTTTAGAAGGCTAATAGTTCCAACTCGTGATTCAGGCCTTTGGTGCTCATTGAATCCAATTTGAAAATCCATTTAGACTCGCACCTAGACATTTTACCTATAAAGTCCCCTCCTCTGGGATCTGTGTACTTTTTGGATAGCACAGAATGTTACATTTTTTGCTGTGGAGTTGTCGAAAATCCTTAAGTGTTTGGATAGCGGGTATCCTTGGAAGCCTTTCTTTATGTTACGGACATGTTCAGCTAACATAACCTCCAGAGATCTTATTGTTCTCCCTACATAGATCTTTTCACAAGGGCAGGTTATCATATAGATCACCTGCTTAGATTGGCACGTGAGTTCTTGTTTGATTCTGAAGGCCTTTCTTTCGTCTGAGTTGGAAATTTCTGTTGTGCATCTTCTTGGGGCGTTGGTATATCTGCAATTTGAACAGACTGTGCGTGGGCAGAATCCTACTTGCGTCTGATTCATTGTTGTCTCGGCCTGTTTGTGGGTGGTGATGTTGTTGAAACTAGGGGCAACCTGTTGGTTAAAGGAGCTTGCTTTTCTAAAAGATGAATCTTGGGTTGGGGGGCAGTAACTCTCCCACCTATTTGTCCAATTTAAGAATGTCCCAGCATTTCTTACTTATTTTCATAAAGGATTTGTGGTCTTTGTGGAATTTTGTCACTATAGGTAGTTGGGAAATTTGTTCCTCTGTGGTTAAATTTGCCTTCTTTTCTTCCTTGTGGGTTAGTAATCCTCATCTATATCTTATCCACCTGTTCAATCAGGGACAAGATGTTCTCTCTCATAGCTTTTGTCCATTAGTAGTTTCTGTAGTTCATTAGCTTCATCTGCATAATCTATCTTTGTACAATTTCTGCATAGTCTGATAAATTGTCCCTTTTTGATGTTGTTAATCCATTTTGGGAGATAACAGCTTTTGGTATGGAGGTAACTGTGTGCATCTGCGGGTTTTTTGTATGTTTTTGTGCATATCTTCCCGTTGTCAATGTATATTTCTAAGTCAAGGTAATGAATCCGTGATTGGCTTGCTTCCCCTGAAAAATCCAAGCCGTAGTTCTTATTGTTTATTTCTACCAGGAATTCTTTGTGAGATTCTTCTGTACCGTTCCAGATATATGTATATCACATCGTTTATATAGCTTTTCCTTGGATGGAGGCCTTCTTTTAGGTTGTTTTGGTTTTTTGGGTCATATGCATTCCTGCTCCCACTTTCCTACGTATAGGTTTGCGTAACCTGGAGCAAATTCTGTACCCATTGCTGTCCCCCACTCCTGGCAGTAGAATGTCCCGTCATACTGAAAGTAGTTGTGCGATAAGATGAATGCAATGCTGCCCACAATGAATCCTATCTGCGTGTTACCTAACTTGCTGGTCTGCTTTAAAAATGTTCCACGGCCTCACAGCCGTTTGGGTGTTCAATAACTGTGTATAGTGACTTTATATCCAGTGTACCAAGGATGTAATTCTGCTGCCACTCTATTTGTCCCAGAGTTTGTAGGGAGGGTGTTGTATCCTTCAGATACGATGGTAGCGTTTTCACACTTTTCTGTATATAGTTGTCTATGTATTGTGAAAGGTTCGCTGTCAAACTCCCGATACCTGAGATAATAGGTCTTCCTGGTGGGTTGGTCTGGTGTTTGTGGATTTTTGGATTAAAATAAAAGACTGCTGTTCTAATTTTGTTGTTAATAAATTTGAATTCTTTTTTGTTGAGAATTCCCTGTTTGCCTTTCATTGCCAAACGTTTCAGTGCTTTTCCATATTTCATTGTCGGATTGGACTTTAGGATTGAATACGTCTTTTTGTAATTCAGGATGTTCATAGCTTCTTCATGGTAATAACTTGTGCTCATTATTACGGTTGCTCCCCCTTTATCTGCTGGACGGATTACTATGGTTTTGTTTTCTTGTAAATCTTTAATAGCCGTTTGTTCGCCTCGTTAGGTTGTGGTTGCTGTATTTTTTCTTTTTTCTCCTAGTCTTTCTCAGATCCTGAGTGACGAGCATTTCAAAGGTGGACATAGCCTTTGATTGCGCTTATATTGGATTAAAGGCCGATTTGTTGGATAGTCCTGAATGGATGACATTTGTGTCATCTTTCCATACAGTCTGTCTTGGGTTTTTTAGGAAGTGTTTTTGATACATAGGTTCCTTAAATATTGTTTGGTACTGATGAAAAGATGAAATGGTGTTGTGTCTTTTGTTGGGACAAATTGAAGGCCTTTTCCTAGTATCTTAGGTTTATGTGTTGTCAGTATGTATGGGCTCAGGTTGTAGATTTTTTTTGTCCTATATCTTCCTTCTCTAATGTTACTTCATTTTTTGGTACGTTTCCTGCCTCTGCATCCTTATTTGTTTTTTTTCGTCTGGCCTTGAAAAAAATCTGTTGGCATCTAGGTCTGGGAGAACTTAATTTTTTGTTTCTTTTGGTTTCTTGGAAGATCTATTTGTTCTTTCTTGGTTATGTTCTTCTCCTTTCTCTGTGAGTCAACATGTTCCTTCTTCCTATTGTTCCTTTGTGGAAGGGGGTGTAGGATGTGTGGGTTCATTGTTCTTGTAGTATTCCATTTCGTTGTGTCTTTTGTTGTGTTGCTGTTTGAGGTGGTTTCCTTGTCTTTTGTGGTCTCCTCTTCTTCTATTTCCTGATATGATAAATGGCACTATAGCTGGATATGTGTGGATCGGCACACAGTTAACAAAGGGTCATGGTCAGCAGCCAATAGAACTACAGCACCACCTTTATAAGGTGGACACACTGGCTGACAGGTAACCAACCCGAGGAAGGAGACCGAGACCTCCGAAATGCATTGCTGAACCCTGACAGCCCAGACCGCCCTCTCAGTGACACTCCCCGGTTACATTACGTGGACAGAAACAGCTCCCCACCCAATCATGTGACTGATGACATGCTAGTCAGCAGACGCGGTACAGGAAGAGCAACTTGCTGACACCCGGCAAGCATGCTCAGTAACAGCCAACCACCGTAACTTCACCTCACAGGACAGTGGTAACAGACTGAGCTGGAGAATCGAAAGAGAAAGCGGCAGGGGGAACTGACCAGGACCTGGAGCACACTACTTAAGGTAGAGTCAATATCAATTGTGGTGCTACACATATTTCTAGCAGAGTGCCTATGAACAGAGATATTTATATATACACATTGCTCTACAAGCAGAGGTTATTTAGATAACAGGGGAAGTAAGCCTCTGCAAGGAGAGGTTTTGCTAAACAGCAGAGAAGTATCAGGAATATCGGCAGCAGATCATACAACAAGAATCATTAGACAAGAAACTATTATACACAAGAAAGGTTATCACACATAGACCCATAATAGACCCATAATAGACTTCAAAAAGTATAACTACACAGACACAGCACCAACCCTCACACCCAAGCACAATACACCCTAGTAACTAGGCCCTAAAAAACTAAATATTACAGCACATACCCATACAATCTGAGTACTGACACTAAGTATTACCACAAATATCAGATTATCCATCTTCAGACAAACGTACCCGTTACAATAAATACCTACACAAAGAAGACCTAGTTAGGAAACATCTCCACTACTATCACACTGTCCACCCCTTATTGTCCAAAGTATAAAAAAAATAGTATTATATTCACTTATTTATAACACATCACAAAGAGATGAATCCATTACCATAGAAGCACAGTCACACCTGGAGCCTATAAACATTAACAAGTGACTACTTGGTACATAACAAATTTTGAAAGGAACTCATTGTGGTAAAAAAAAGCCTAAAAGAAGGTCAATAAATTGGATTGACAGGTCCCTATATCTAGAAGAACTTAACAGGACCAGTCACGACATCCCCAATGGGATATCATACACAGCAGCACAAGAAGGTAATCTTTTTGGAAAATAGAAATAACTAAGCATGATACAACCATACGGAGGATTGTGTACGGAGTTATACACCTCTTCTTTTCTAGATGAGCCAAATATCTCCATCTTAAACCAGAATCAAGCCATATACGACCAACCAAGAAGCAGTCTGAAGCAAGACCTTACCATATCATCTATGTATAACCATTAAGACACAAGATCAAAGAAAAAGCCACTTTTCTTCTAGAAAACTCAAGATTACTCCATATATGTTTCATAAATTTTTTAGTAATTTTAATCATATGTTCTCAATTACAGTAAGTGGTTATTAAATAACCACTGTAATCACATTAAAATCATTTGTATTAAACTTTATATATAAACTTTAATAAAAACTTAAAAAATTTTTGTTTAATCAACACCAACCACTCAAACCGGGTAGATATTATGTAAATCATCTATCTAGTTGTAACCCTTTCATAACCCAGCCTATTTTAGCCCTAAAAACCTTGCCATTTCTTGCAATTCTGACCAGTGTCTCTTTATGACGGTATAACTCTGGAACGCTTCAACAGATAGTTTTTTGTGACTTGGCTTCATGTTTAGTAGTAAATTTATTACAAGAAGTGAAATTGCTGCAACACTAAACAGAATAGGAATGTGGAAAAGGTAATGGCTACTGACTACAATGAAACACAGGGCTATATGTACAGCTAAAAGGGGATATATGAAATGGGATCACAGTAAATACTGCACTGGAAAAAAGAAAAAGAGAGAGACTTAGCTTCACCATTGGCGCCACTGTGGAAGAGCCCGGTAACTACGACAAAGTGCTCTCATCTTACCGGGTCCTACGCTAACACTCTATGCTGTGTACTACTGCTTGGATGAATTTATAAGTGTGTGAATGCAGTTAAAATCAGCTGGGATGGTGTGTCCCAGGACCAGGGCTACAGCAAAATGGAGGGGCATGTGTAGTTACAGGGCGGGGGAAGGGTGCACAGTCCAAAAATGTCTAATATTATAAAGTGAAAGGACTGGCAACACCTAATGTTAGGTGCAAGCAAAAAAAACAAATATATTACAAGAAGTGAAATTGCTGCAACACTAAACATAATAGGAATGTGGAAAAGCTAATGGCTACGGACTACAATGAAACACAGGGCTATATGTACAGCTAAAAGGGGATATATGAAATGGGATCACAGTAAATACTGCACTAGAAAAAAGAAAAGAGAGACTTAGCTTCAACATAGCCCTGTGTTTCATTGTAGTCAGTAGCCATTAGCTTTTCCACATTCCTATTATGTTTAGTGTTGCAGCAATTTCACTTCTTGTAATATATTTGTTTTTTTGCTTGCACCTAACATTAGGTGTTGCCAGTCCTTTCACTTTATAATAGTAGTAAATTTAGGTCAATAATTTGTGTGTTTATTTGTGAAAAAATAACAAATTTGGCAAAAATTTTCAAATTTTGAATTTTAATTCTGTCAAACCAGAGAGTTGTGACACAAAATAGGTAATAACATTTCCCATGTCCCATCAGCACAATTTTGGGGAAAAAAAATTCTTTTGTTAGGAAGTTATAAGGGATCAAAGTTCATCAGCAATTTCTCTTTTCCAGCAAAATGTACAAAACCACTTTTTTAGTGACCACATCACATTTGAAGTCCCTTTGAGGGGTGTACATGACAGAAAACACCCAAACGTGACACCTTTCCAAAAACTGCACCCCTCAAGCTACTCAAAACTACATTCAAGAAAATTATTAACCCTTCAGGTGCTTCACAGGAACTAAAGCAATGTGGAAGGAAAAAATGGACATTTTAATTTTTCCAACAAAAATGTTTTTAGCTTCAATTTTTTAAGGGAAGGAGCACAATTTGACTTTTGGAGCCAATTTTCCATCCAAAAAGTCAAATGGCGCTCCTTCTCTCCCAAGCCCTGCCGTGTGCCCAAACAATGGTTTATGACCATATATGAGGTATTTGTGTACTCAGAAGAAATTGCCCAACAAAATTTGGGATCCATTTTATCCTGTTGCCCATGTGAAAATTAAAACAATTGAGGCTAAAAACATTTTTGTTGGAAAAATTAAAATGGATAGGTGGTGAACACTTTGAACCCCCAGGTGCTTCACAAATTAATCCGTAAAAATGGAAAAAGAAAATTTTTGTGGGGAAAAAAAAAAAAAAGTACTTTTTCATTTTTACAGATCAATTTGTGAAACACCTGGGGGTTCAAAGTGCTCACTATGCATCTAGATAGGTTCCTTGGGGGGGGGGATCTAGTTTCCAAAATGGGGTCACTTGTGGGGGAGCTCCAATGTTTAAGCACACAGGGGGGCTCTCCCAACACGACATGGTGTCCGCTAACAATTTGAATGGAAAATTAGCTCAAATTGTTAGCGGACATTATGTCACGTATGGAGAGCCCCTGTGTGCCTTAACATTGGAGCTTCCCCACAAATGACACTATTTTGGAAACTAGATCCCCCAAGGAACGTATCTAGATGCATAGTGAGCAGTTTGAATCCCCAGGTGCTTCACAAATTAATCTGTAAAAATGAAAAAGTACTTTTTTTTTCCCCACAAAAATTTTCTTTTTTCATTTTTACGGATTAATTTGTGAAGCACCTGGGGGATTAAAGTACTCACTATGCATCTAGATACGTTCCTTGGGGGGGGCATCTAGTTTCCAAAATGGGGTCACTTGTGGGGGAGCGCTAATATTCAGGCACACAGGGGCTCTCCATACGCGACATGGTGTCCGCTAACAATTGGAGCTAACTTTCCATTAAAATTGTTAGACACCATGTCGCATATGGAGAACCCGTGCGCCACCAGCATTGCCACCAGCACAAGGGCAACTAGAAGAGTTGGGGTACAGCAACAGAAAATAGCGCCTCTAATGAATGCGCTATTTTCTGGGGTGGCTGTGGGTTGCAATTCGCATTGGAAGGGGCCACAAAGTTTAGGTCTCTCCACACTGAGGATTCCAGTCCCCCAACTGCCAAGTTGTACCTGGTTGGCAACCAAAAATTCAGCAAAGACCATTTATTTATAGAACTAATTTTAGAAAAAAATGACGTGGGGCTCCGCCATATTTTTGGTCCAGTCAGGTACAACTTGGCAGCTAGGGACTGCCACCAACCCCCAGCTGCCTCGTACCTGTCTGGCAACCAAAAATACAGTGAAGCCCATTTTATTTTATTTACAGCACTAATTTTAGGAAAAAAAAATGACGTGGGGCTGCTCCATATTTTTGGTCCAGCCAGGTACAACTAAGCAGCTGGGGGCTGGAATCCTCAGCATGCAGAGGCCCAAGCGTTCTGGGCCCCCTATGCTGCAAATTTCAGCCCGCAGCCGCCCCAGAAAATGGCACATTCATTGAAGTGCCATTTTCTGGCGCTGAACCCACACTCTTCCAGTTGTCCTGGTGCCGGTGGCAAACTGGGTAATAAAGGGGTTAATGCCAGCTTTTTTATTTGTAGCTGGCACCAAGCCCAAGATTCATAATGTCGGGCCAATGTTAGACCCGCCATTAGGAATCTCTAGTAAATAGTCAAAAAATACACCACACTGAGAAAAATCTTTTAATTTGAAAAAAGCAAAACAAAACAAAAAAAATACACTGACAACATTCGGACTCCATCTTTATTATAAAGATCCGATGTAGTCCACAACGAAGGTCCCACAAAGGCTCGATCGCCTCTGCTACATTTAGAGACTGCAGCAAGGGATCAAATGTCCTCTTGCTGCAGTCTCAGGTGTCATAGTGATGATGCACTGTATGGCAGATCATTGCCATACAGTGCAGCATCACTGTGCAAACCCAAGTCTCCGAGATCACTTGATTTCTGAGGCTTGGGTCAGGTGACCCGACATTGCAGTGAAGTGATCAGATCCGCCAGCCCTGGCACAGTGATCACATAATGGATCACTGCGCAAAGGCTGTCAGATCGCTACTCTGCAGCCCAATCCCCAGCAGGGGGATAGATAGATAGAAATAGATAGATAGATAAATAGATACATAGATAGATAGAAATAGATAGAAATAGATACATAGATAGATAGAAATAGATACATTGGCCATGTTCACACACATGCGTTGTTTTGCCCATCCCTGAGTTTTTGTGGTGTGAAAAAAACGCAGGTGCGTTAACGCAGGGTACATGTGAGAGTGTACATGCGTTTTTCAGGACCACTTGCGTTTTTTTCCCATATCCTAAAAAACGCTGCTTGCAGCGTTTTTGGGTGCTGGAAAAAAACGCAGGTGTGTTTCCCCAAAAACGCATGCGTTTTTTAAAATGGGCCCCTATGGGAAACGCTGGTAAACGCAATCGGAAACGCAAGGCACATGCAGACACCTGCGTTAACGGTAGCGTTTTGTAAAGGGCTCATCAAAAATGAAAATTTTTTTTTTTTCAATAGCACCCCCCCTATATAATAAGAAAATACCCAAAACATTTTTATGATAGCACCCCCCCAGGAAAACGAAAAAAAAAAATTCCTTCAGCTGAAACACAATTTTTTATGCCATGCGTTTTTTGTTATTTGGGTGTTTGGTGAAAAAATGACTAAGTGCAAAAACGTTTTGAAAGCTTTCACACACACAAGGCACATTTTTTGGCACTCTTAAAAAAACGCAAGTGCTTTTAGGAGTGCTAAAAAAAACGCAAATTGTGTGTGAACATAGCGTGATAGATAGATAGATAGAGATAGATAGATAGATAGATAATAGATAATACATTAGAATAGATAGATAGAAATAGATACATAGATAGATAGATAGATAGATACCGTATATACTCGTGTATAAGCCGACCCGTGTATAAGCCGACCCCCCTACTTTTGCCCCCAAAAACTGGGAAAACCTATTGACTCGCGTATAAGCCTAGGGTGGACAATGCAACAGCTACCGGTACTGAAAAATTTGAAAAATGAAAATAGATACGAATAAAATATTGAACTTTTATTTTAAATACAAACAGTAAACTACCAATGCAGCAGACCACCGTCCTGTTATAAAGCCCCCTATCACTGGTATATAGCCCACCATCCCTGTATATAGCAGCCATCACTGGTATATAGTGGCCATAACTAGTATACAGTTGCCGCCATCACTGATATACAGTCCCCTGCAGTGGTATGCAGGCCCCTCATCAGTGGTATACAGGCCCCTCATCACTGGTATAAAGGCCCAGCAGCAGTGCTATATAGCCCCCAGGACGGGTATACAGGCCCAGCACTGGTATACAGCTCCCCTACTGTCTCACCGCCCCCATGTATACAGAGGTCCCCCCAGCAGTGATCTAACTCACCCTGGGTCTGCAGGCACCCGGGTCCTCCAGCTGCTCCGTCTGCGTGCCCCGCGCCTTCTAATCCCGGCGTCCTCCCCGCACTTCCTGTTTGATTGCGATTACATTCAAGCAGGAAGAGTGGGGAGGACGCCGCGGAGCACTCAGACGGAGCAGCTGGAGGACCCGGGTGCAGACCGAGGACCAGGACAGAGGGGGTAAGATGGATCACTGCGGGGGGCCTCTGTATACATAGGGGGGCGGCTATACTGTGCAGGGGAGCAGCGATGTACAATGCGCTGCTCTCTATGCATAATTAATGAGTGGCACCACGTGACGTGCCACTCATTCTGCAGCCTCCCCCGCCTCCTCCGCCTCCTGCAGTGCCCGGACACAGCCCCCACCACACTATAGTGTATATGACTCGCATATAAGCCGAGGGGAGGACTTTTCAGCCCAATTTTTGGCTGAAAAAGTCGGCTTATACATGAGTATATACGGTAGATAAAAATAGATAACATAGATAGATAGATCGAAATAGATACATAGATAGATAGATCGAAATAGATACATAGATAGATAGATTAGAAATAGATACATAGAAAATAGATAGATATAGATACATAGATAGATAGATAGAAATAGATACATAGATAGATAGAAATAGATACATAGATAGATAGATAGATAGATAGATAGATAGAAATAGATAGATAGATAGAGATAGAAATAGATACATAGATAGATAGAAATAGATACATAGATAGATAGATAGAAATAGATAGATAGGCGAGTCGTTGCAGCCGCGGTAGGTCCATTGCGATTTTCTTGGGCCGGCGACAGCAGAGCGCCGTGGCCGAAAATCGAACCAAGGGGCCGGCCATGCATTGTTCGAAACACCGCTATGTATCTCTATGGGAAGTGAGGCGCTATTCTGATTGGTCGCTGTGTGCTGGCGGCGACCAATGAGAATAGCGCCTCACTTTGAGCGGTAAATTTGAAACTCAAAGCGCCGTGGCCGAAAATCGAACCAAGGGGCCGGCCATGCATTGTTCGAAACACCGCTATGTATCTCTATGGGAAGTGAGGCGCAATTCTGATTGGTCACTGTGTGCTGCCGGCGACCAATCAGAATAGCGCCTCACTTTCAGCGGTAAACGTGAAACTCAAAGTCGTCCATTATATGTCTATGGGAAGTAAGGCGCTATTTTGATTGGTCGCTGTGTACTGCCGGCGACCAATCAGAATAGCGCCTCACTTCCCATAGAGATATAATGGACAAAAATTCGTCCATTATATCTCTATGGGAAGTAAGGCGCTATTCTGATTGGTCGCTGTGTGCTGCCAGCGACCAATCAGAATAGCGCCTCACTTCCCATAGAGATACATAGCGGTGTTTCGGCGAATTTATGGCCGGGCCCCTGGTTCTATTTTCGGCCACGGGGCTCGGCTCTGGTCGGTCGTTCAAAGCGAACAAAGCCACAAACAAAGTGACGAACAAAGCCACGGAAGTAGCGCCGTATGCGACGGAAGTCGCTACGGCAATTATATAATAGATGGTAACTGCTACCAGCTAGGTGTAACGCTGGGTGCCGTGGACAGACGAAGCAAGCTAAAAGAAGGGTAACTCCATGGCGGTCTCCGGCCGTTAAGCAGGAATGGAGACATGAACTCTTGTGGGACTCAGCGTGACATCACAATCTCTGCCATCTCAGTGCTGGGCTACGGGAGGCCACACTAGGCAAAAAAAACAAATATTTTTGCCTAGTATGGGCTCCCATAGCCCAGCACTGAGATAGCATGACATCACAATCTTGTACAAGTCCTGCAAAAGTTTGTGTCTCAATTCCTGCTACCCGTCGGGACGGGTGGAGACCGCTGCAGAGTTACCCTTCTTTTAGCGAGCATAGTCTGTCCACGGCACCCAGTGTTACACATAGCTGGTAGCAGTCACAATTGGCACGTAAGTGTCGGTCTCCGGTATCTCTATTAAATGTATTTCATGCGGTGACAATCTGCAGGCACTTTGAGCACGCTGGTTATCTGGTGGTTAACCCATAATACACTTATGGTCATCACGTGTGATCATCACATTCTTATTACATCTGGCACTACATCTTCTAAAAGTTGATTCCACTAACATTACAACTACTATCATTATAATTCCAGGCCACAGTTAACCCTAAAATATCTGGAACATCTACCTAATATCAATTACCCAGACAGACACCAACAGGCATTTAAGTAAGGGCCAAATCTGCCAGTTTTTTTTATACAACCTAACCCTATATCACTATTTTTGTTTAGAAATTTGTTTTAAGCCTATAGCTGCTGAAGAAAAGCTGATATGCACTCAACTGCAGCCACTGACAGTGATTTACTAATCTACACCTTTGTATTATTCTTATTATCCTTACGGCTTCAAGTAATAGGAGAAACCACTCATAAGAATCTTTACCCAGATCTACCAATATATTGAATCTACTGATGCCAGGTAATAACCTCATATAGTAAGACTCAGGCATTCAGATTAGTAAAAAAGAGAATTTTGTTTACGTACCGTAAATTCTTTTTTCTTTAATCATCAATGGGAGACCCAGACAATGGGGTTTAGGGCACTGCCCTCCGGAGGTCACACTAGGTACTACAAGTTTGTAGACACCGCCCCCTCCGCTTATAAACCCCTACCGCAGGGAACATCCTCAGTTTGGTCTACAAGCTGCGAGGAGGAAAATAAACCACACCCGAAACATCGGGAAGAACACCGTGCACAAACGGTTCAACAACCCGGCAAACACTGTCTCAACAGAGAACAGAGCCAATGCAAAACAAGCAAAGGAACAACTGGGTGGGTACTGGGTCTCCCATTGATGATTAAAGAAAAAAGAATTTACGGTACGTAAACAAAATTCTCTTTTTTCTGGTCATCATAATGGGAGACCCAGACAATGGGGATGTCCTAAAGCAATACCCCAGGGCGGGAAGAGTTCCTCAACAAGACGGATAACATGGTTCCCCTTTAAAGGTGGGCAACCGCCGCCTGTAGAACCCGCCTGCCCAAATTTGCATCCGCAGAGGCATGGGCATGCACCATATAGTGCTTAGAGAAAGTGTGTAGGCTGGACCAAGTGGCCGCCTGACACACCTGTAGAGCAGATGCTCTATGTCGCAAGGCCCATGAGGCACCTACGGCTCTGGTAGAGTGAGCCTTCAATCCCACCGGGAGAGGCAAACCAGAAGACCGGTAAGCCTCTTGAATGGAAGCCTTAATCCACCTGGCTAAGGTTGACTTTGAAGCCGCGGACCCCTTACAGCGACCTGTCGTAAGAACAAACAAAGAATCCGAACTCCTAAAGGAGGCGGTTCTGGACACATAAATGCGTATAGCTCTCACGAGATCCAGAGTATGGAGGTCGCGCTCAACCTGATGAACGGGAGCGGGGCAAAATGATGGGAGAACAATCTCCTGGTTCAGGTGAAACGTTGAAACCACCTTTGGCAAGAATTCCGGCCGTGGACGCAACACCACCTTGTCTTGGTGAACCACCAGAAAGGGAGACTTGCACGATAGTGCAGCCAATTCTGAGACCCTCCTCAGAGATGTAATCGCCACCAGAAAAGCCACCATCTGGGACAGACGAGAAAGGGAAACCTCCCTCAGAGGCTCAAATGGCGGTTTTTGCAATGCCGCCAGGACCATGTTAAGGTCCCACGGATCCAGAGGTCTTTTGTAGGGTGGAACCATCCGCGACACCCCCTGCAGAAATTGACGGACCTTCGGGAGAAGCGCCAATCGTCTGTCAAACAGCACAGAAAGTGCTGAGACCTGACCCTTTAAGGAGCCAAGGGATAATCCCAACTCCAAACCCGACTGTAAGAATGCCAACAATGTCGGGATGGACAAGGGCCACGGGGACCGGCCCCCAGAGGCACACCAGGTAAAAAAGATTTTCCACGTCCTGTGGTACATTTTCCTGGAAACTGGCTTTCTAGCCCGATTCATAGTGGCAACCACTGTAGGGGAGAACCCCCTGGATGTCAGCAGCCAGGCCTCAAGAGCCATGCAGTCAATCTGAGGGCCTTGGAATTGAGGTGGAAGAATGGGCCTTGCGCGAGAAGATCTGCGCGTTCTGGAAGAGCCCACCTGTGTCCGCCTGACAGTTGCCACAGGTCCGGATACCAGGACCTCCTGGGCCAGTCTGGAGCCACTAGAATGGCTACCCTGCATTCCGACCTGATTTTCCACAGCACCCTGGGAATCAGAGCCATAGGAGGGAACACATATGGTAGATTGAATCTGGACCAAGTCAAGATCAGGGCGTCCGCTCCCAACGACTGGGGGTCCCATGACCTCGCCATGTATTGCGGAACCTGATGATTCAGCCGTGAGGCCATCAGATCCACGTCCGGAGTGCCCCATCTGCTGCAGATGTCCCGAAAGACGTCTGGATGAAGGGCCCACTCTCCGGCGTCCATCCCCTGCCTGCTCAGATAGTCGGCCTCCCAGTTTTCGACCCCTGGGATGTGAACTGCGGAGATCAGGCAGTTGTTGTCCTCCGCCCAGGATAGGATGCGGTGGACTGCGGCCAGAGCCTCTGCACTCCTGGTTCCTCCTTGATGATTTATATAAGCGACGGCCGTCGCGTTGTCGGACTGAACCCGGATGGGATGTCCTGAGAGGAATCTCTGAAAGGCCAGGAGTGCTAGATAGATCGCCTTGATCTCCAGCACGTTGATCTGTAATGCCGACTCCGACAGAGTCCAGAGGCCTTGGGCCCTGTGGTGTAAGAACACCGCACCCCAGCCCTTCAGACTGGCGTCGGTGGTCACCACTAACCATGACGGTTTGATGAAGGACCGGCCCCGCGACAAGTGATGTGGTTGAAGCCACCACTGCAGGGAATCTCGGGTCGGTTGTGACAGTGTCACCAGCCGATTCAGTGAGATCGTCCTCTTGTCCCACCTGCGTAGTATCTCCAGCTGGAGAGGACGGAGGCGAAATTGTGCAAACAGCACCGCCTCTATCGCCGCCACCATGCGACCCACCAGCTTCATCAACCCACGAAGGGACGATTGTGGTGACAGGAGCACTGCTTGTACTCCCGATCGGATCGCCACCTGTTTGGATTGTGGCAGAGACACCAGGGCTGAGGACGTGTTGAAGTCCATGCCCAAATAAGTCAAGGACTGGGTCGGAACCAAGGTTGACTTCTGAACATTGAGGAGCCAACCGAATTGTTCCAGAGACCGCATGGTCACATCTAGGCTCGCTTGACAGAGGTGTTCCGATGGCGCCCTGACCAGCAGGTCGTCTAAATAGGGAATGACGGCATGGCCCTGCACGTGCAGGAGAGCCATCATAGAGGCCATCACTTTTGTGAACACCCGTGGTGCCGAGGCCAAGCCGAACGGCAGCGCCACAAATTGGAAGTGTTCCTCCCCCACTGCAAATCTCAACCAACGCTGGTGAGCCGGTGCAATGGGCACGTGAAGGTAAGCGTCTCTGATATCTATGGACGCCAAGAAGTCCCCCTGTGACACAGCCGCGATCACTGATCGCAGTGATTCCATACGGAACTTCCGAACCAGCACGTGGCGGTTGAACAACTTCAGGTCCAGAACCGGGCGGAAGGATCCGTCCTTCTTTGGGACGATAAAGAGGTTGGAGTAAAAACCCCTGAACCTCTCCCCGGAAGGCACCGGGACCACCACTCCGTCTCTGCGGAGTCCCTCCAACACCAAAGAAAAGGCCTGAGCTTTTTCTGGGGAGGGGACCGACCGATGGAATCGGGATATCGGTTTTGACGTCAGCTCTATCCTGTAACCTCGCGAGACCACGTCTCGAACCCACTGATCTGGAACGTGAAGTAGCCACTCGTCCTGAAAGCGAGACAAGCGGCCCCCCACCTGTGGGGAGGCAGGAAGAGAGAGCGAGTCATGTAGAGGCGGGTTTGGGGGTGGCAGCTGCTGCCCCCGCCGGCTTCTTTGGACGACTCTTAGAGCGCCACTGAGAAGCGGGCTTGCCCCCTCGGTCCGTGCGAGCGGACGGTGCTGATGACTGTGAGCTGGACCGAAAGGACCACTGTTTTGGGTTCCTCTTAACGGTATACCGTGGCTTAGGTTTATTCTGCGGTATTTTAGACTCAGCAGAATCCTTAATTAGCTTGTCCAGCTCTGTGCCAAAAAGCCTGTCACCAGAGAACGGAAGATTCTGCAGAATCTTCTTAGATGTGGCATCTGAGTCCCAAAGACGTAGCCACAACAACCTGCGGATCGCTATAGCATTGGCCGAAGCCACAGCTGAGCGAGTGGCAGTTTCCAGAGTCGCCGTTCTGGCGTAGTCCGCATAGGCCCTCGCCCTCTCGGTAAGTGCCAGGACCTCTGGACTGGACCTTGCCAGGTCAGTGATACCATCCAAGCAGGTAGTAATCGCTTGTAAGGTCCAGACCGTGGCAAAGTTAGGGGCAAATGACGACCCCACCGCCTCATAGGAAGACTTGGCGAGCTGCTCGACCTGTCTATCAGTAGCATCCTTCAGTGAGGAGCTATCAGAGGCAGAGAAAAGGGAGCGTGCAGCAATCCTGGTCATGGAAGCATCCACCTTCGGGGACTGCGACCACTCCTGAAGCACCTCCTGGGGAAAGGGGAAGCAATTGTCCTTGGGTTTGCGGACATAACGCCGCCCAGGATGTAACCTGGGGGCTCTAATCACCCTTCCAAAATTAGTATGGTCCATAAAGGAGCCACTCGGTCTAGCCTCCGGCCGCAGCCATTGATAGACCTCCTTCGGGTGCACCGTCACCTCCTCAGGGGGTGTCACGAGACGTAAGGTCTCGTTGATAGAGGACACCAGATCCTCCACCCCATCTGGTGGTTCAGACACAGATACAGACCCGAAAGTCGAACCCCCATCATCTTCCTCACCATCAGAGGAACGCTCCTCCTCAGAGAGAGTCTGGAGCTCGGGTGAAGCCTCACGACGAGCCCGCTTAAGGGGTCTCACAGCAGAAGAGGGAGACACCCGGGGGTAACTGGAAGGAGTAGCTGGGCTATCCAGTCTCCTATTAAGTGCCTCCAGGGATTGCGACATGGAGGACAGCTGAGACAACAGAGATTCATTGATCCTGTTCTGAGTCTCCCAAGGCCCTGAGATCACCTGAACCTCGGGGTATAGCACCGGGGTTGCTGACCCAGTAGTTGCAGCCCGTGCCTCTGGGCGTCCACAGTTATTGCAGGACCCCTCCACCAGTGTTCCATTGCACGTAGCACATGTAACGGTGGCCTCGGCCGCCTTAGCAGCAAGCTTCCTAACTGAGGACATGGCCACAGTAGGGGTAGATAAGCCCAATTGCAGACAATAAAACCGGAGATCCCGGTGGCTTACCGACCGCTGTAAAGCGGTATGAGGGAGCGGTGTGTGTGTGTGACCTCCGCGCCGTCTTCCGGTCTCCCCTCTTGGAGTGCAGACGCACGCTGCATACAGTTCCCAGCCGGGAAGTGAGGGTAAAGATGGCCGCCGACAGAGAAACTGTGGGCGGCGCCGAAGACACGCGGGAAACACACGCACACGCCCCGCGGTGACGTCACCGCACGGGCTGCATCCCATCCTCCAAGCATCCTTCTCATGAGGGAGCTGGAGCCCGCAGGGCGGGAAACAGTGTAAACAACATTGTACACAGACTGCAAATACATATCACACATCCGCAGCCTACGGCCTCAGCCCCTGTGACACACAGGGCGGTCAGCCAGGGTGACCCCAGCACAGGGTACACCCGCAGAACCGCGGGCCCGAGGGCAACGCGCGGTCTGAGTGTCATGAAACACATAAAGTGCCAGACACTACCCCAGGCACACAGGAGACACAGAGTGCCTCAGTGCCGGTCCGGTCTGTAAGCACCATTCAGGGAGGCCTCGGACGGGGGTGCAGCACCAGTCTGGAGTGTAAGCACCATTTAGGGAGGCCTCAGACTGGGCCGCTCAGCCCAGTCCGGAGTGTAAGCACCATTTAGGGAGGCCTCGGACTGGGCTGGCTCCAGTCCGGTCTGTAAGCACCATTTAGGGAGGCCTCGGACGGAGCGGAGCTGTGCAAGGCTCCCATCTCCCACTCACCAGAGCCCCCCAGAGAGGGATGGAGAGGAGCGTAACAGCGTACCGGGAGAACACGAAGTGTCCAGGCTCTAGGCCCTCCGGTACCTCCACCAGCGTGTGCCACTAAGGGTGAGCGGGGAGGCTGTCACCGGTCCCGACTGGGACCTTATTACCTTGTCTTCAGACGCCATCACGAAAGTAGTGAGAATGCAGTGAAGTGCAAGCAAAGCGTGATCCTCCGAGCACACTAAGTTTAAAACTGAGGATGTTCCCTGCGGTAGGGGTTTATAAGCGGAGGGGGCGGTGTCTACAAACTTGTAGTACCTAGTGTGACCTCCGGAGGGCAGTGCCCTAAACCCCATTGTCTGGGTCTCCCATTATGATGACCAGAAAATTACTGATTTATCATTTTCTATTTTTTGTGGTGACCATCACACGGGGTCCCATTTTTACTTGCAGTGGTGCCAGTCTGAGCCCTGCCAGTTGGAGCGTGGGTATTTTCATATATAAATATAACTAGCCTCAGCCCCTTTCTGTCCACATCATTTTAAATGAACATTATCCAATCAGATTGAAAATCATCCAATAAGAGAGTAGCCTTGTACATCTAATCCTAGAAGAACACAATATACACAGAGGTGCAGGCTCTGGTTAAATAAGGGAGTCTGAAGCATTAACCAGGGGTGATTTTTCTAGATGATTTCAACCTAGGATCTGCAGATCCAGTTGGAAGGCCATAGACCCGGCCTAGGTACTCTGACGCTGGTGGGGAATTAGAACCTGGATTATATTACTGCATGGACTTCAGCATCGAATGCTAGGATTTGGCTGGGATATCAGAGACTACGTATCGAAGAAACCCAGGTTGGGACACTTCGGTCACCTGGATACAGACATTGCTGTGCTCGGTTAGCTTCCTACTCTTGTCGCTATTCCTGTCTCAGTGGGTAACTGTCAAAAGCGGGGTGCTGCTGGAGTGGAGTAAGTAGCCCTGGAAACCCCGAGGCACAAACATTCTAATGAGCCAGCGGAAGGGTGTGAAACTGCTGCCTGTTATATTCTGTGTTTTGCTTGGTTATCTCTTATATGCTGGTAACTGTTGGGGATGCAATCAAGCCTTACTATTATGGTTCCCTCAACCTGTGTTGTCTGAGTAGTGTTCTACCCACGGTTAAGGTGTTTGGGCATTCCGATGTGATGAGCCCTGGTCCATGCTGTCTTTCTAAAGGTGGCCGGACCAGCGGAGGAGAGAACCCACTGGCCCCTGTGTCTCCACATTTATACAGGGTGGGCCATTTATTTGTATGCACCTAAATAAAATGTGAATGGTTAGTGATATCAACTTCCAATTTGTGGCACATTAGTACATGGGAGGGGGAAAACCTTTTCCAGATGGGTGGTGAACATAGCGGCCATTTTGGATCCAACTTTTTTTTTTAAATGGGAAGAGGGTCATGTGACACATCAAACGTATTGAGAATTTCATAAGAAATACAATGGTGTGCTTGGTTTTAACGTACCTTTATTCTTTCGTGAGTTATTTAGAAGTTTATGACCACTTATAAAATGTGTTCAAAGAGCTGCCCATTGTGTTGGATTGTCAATGCAACCCTCTTCTCCCACTCTTGACACATTCATAGCAACACCACAGGAGAAATGCCAGCACAGGCTTCCAGTATCCGTTGTTTCACATGCTGCATATCTCGTATCTTCACAGCATAGACAATTGCCTTCAGATGAGTGATGAGGCAAACGTTTTTGTGAATGGTTAAGTTAACAAACAAAACCACCGCAATTGATCTGACACTAACCCATAGTAGATAGATCCTCCAAGATGGTTGGAACACAAAAATTGATGGTATGGTGTGGTATATGGGGTACAAAGACAGTGGGACCATTCTTCATCAATGGCTCAATGCTCAAATTGCTACATAATTCAGATATCCAGTGGCATTGAGGTCCCCATTGACCAAACCATCAATTTTTGTGTTCCAACAGTCTTGGAGGGATTTATCCATTGTGTGTTAGTGTCAAACCTATAGCGGTGGTTTTGTTTGTTAACTTCACCATTCACAAAAAAGTTTGCCTCATCAGTCATCTGAAGGTAATGGTCTATGCTGTGATGATACGAGATGTGCAGCATCTGAAACAACGGATACTAGAAGCCTGTGCTAGCAATCCTGCGATGTTGCCATCAGTGTGTCAAGAGTGGGAAAAGAGTGTTGAATTGACAATAAAACACAATGGGCAGCACTTAGAACACATTCTATAAGTGGTCGTAAATAACTCTTGAAAGAAAGTTACGTTAAAACCAAGCACACCATTGTTTTTCTCATAAAATTTTCAATATGTTTGATATGTCACATGACCCTCTTCCCATTGAAAAAAATAAAGTTGGATCCAAAATGGCCGACATCGAAATAGCCGCCATGGTCACCACCCATCTGGAAAAGTTTTCCCCCTCCCATATACTAATGTGCCACAAACAGGAAGTTGGTATCATCAACCATTCCCACTTTATTTAGGTGCATCCATATAAATGGCCCACACTGTAGTTTACAACAATATACTGTATGCTCCTATGCAGACAACTTGTATTTCAGGGAAGGCCTGGCATATTTTAACAAGACATATACTGCATTTTGAGTACTCCAGCATTGCTTCACAGAAGTTCAGGTAATGAACTGGCCACCAAACTTAATCTGAAAAGTCACCTGAAACAAAGGTTACCGTATAGTTTTGGTTTTTTTTTGTCTTTTTTCATTCAACTTCTGGCAAGCAGAACAATGATTGCATTTTGTTACACAATATAAGACTTTGTACATACTCATACATAATTTGTATAATTTTGCATATTCCTGTACTGGCCATACATACTTGACATTAGGGCATTCATCGCAAACAACTTCCTGCGTCATTTGAAAACGTCCGGGCCCCAGCTGTGTTGTTCTCATTTCTTGTCGACAATTACATTTTCTCTTGCCTGGCGCTTGACGAGCCACAGGCTTATTTCTTACAACCTGATGAAGAAAACCAACAAGTACTTAAAGCGTAACAGCCATTTAAATTTTTATTTAATAATAATATAGAGCAATTTTAATAAACTTTCAAATACTGTATCAGAGAAATCTGGTTGAAAACCATTCATAAACCTTCCACAAGATGTCCCCACTACACTCTGTGTGAAGCAGACATATGTAATTCTCAGTCAGATCCGTCTTCACACTGAATACAGACATGTAACCATATAATGGTGGGGGGTGTGGCCTACAGAGTGCGTGCGTCTGACTGCAGCTGCTGAGGAAAATGTATCAGATTATCTCAGGGTACAGCACAGTTGGTAAGCAATGTCAGAATGTCAGGACCAATGCAAATTCCACTTTCCTTGGCACAAGCTTCTGATCGGTCATCTGGCTCCACACAGCTCAGTCACAATCTCAGTTAACCCCTTCTCTACTGGCACATCACACTGCTCCCTATCAGCCTGCTCTCAGAAGCTGTGTAAATACACACTCAGTGCTTGCAGATGCTGGCAATGTCCACACAGCCATAAAATGCTGTTTTTAAAAGAGCACAGAAAAATGTGAAAAAAGTAAGACATATGGCACAAAAAAGCATCATCTTAGTTGCTATGTGACCCATTATCAACAAGCAATGCAGTATTGTTTTTAATTCTCAATGAAATGACATTTACACTTTAACAAATTTAATATATATAGCTGAGTGTATGTATGTGGGAAACCCCGCCCACTCAGTATAGCCTTACTACACATAGCCCTGCCCCCACTCCCCATAGCCACACCCAATCCATGTAGCCAGGCTACTACACGTAGACATGCCCCTCCACATGGCCATGGCCACTCCATGAAGCCACACCCACTACCCATAGCTACACCCACTCCATTGTGATGTCACAATAGAATGTAGAATGTTAGCTGGAGTATTGTCAATACACGCCAAGAGAAAAGCTGTAGTACTTCTCAGTGAGCAAGACATGCAGCAATGGAAGAAAGGGAGGCAAGAATTACAGAAATGAGTTCAGAAATTGAAGAAAGGGAGGCAAGAGCTGCTCTCCCTTTGAGGGGTGCGGGTTAAGAGGGTGAGGAGGGGCATTTTTTAGGGGAGTGCGGGTGCAGGTTTGGGGGTAGGTGAAGCTTTGGGGTGGTGGGTGAGGGGTAGGTTTAGGAGGATCGTGGGTGTATGGGGCCAGTTGGGGGGGGAGGTGTGGGGGGCAGGATTGATGCGTATAGTGGACATACACTCAACTTATAACTAAGTTAGATACTATGCCTGGGAAACACCAGTCTCTACAGCTAGTTATGAATAAAATCAAGAGTGCATTAATGCCTAGAAGATAAAACTGGAATGGTATCCACGGTCCGCGCTGCTGCTCTTTATCCAAGGAATCCACAAGAGGTTATTACCATCAAAAGTTCTTTATTTCATCACACCAACGCGTTTCGGTGCTGTCCCAGCACCTTCCTCAGGGCATGTCGCCTTGTTGGTGGTCTCCACTGCAAGATAATACTTGCTGCCCACCAGTAGTGTATGCGTGGTGCTTGCATTTGACTCCTGAAAAAAAAGTATGAATAGTAGGGCACCAACCTCATCAATAGAATATAGAGGATCACTCCAAGTTAAAAACTTTAAAACTGAAAATAATACACAAACATAAAGAGGAACAGACGGTGTATATAAATGCTGGGATCACTCAAATCGTAGAAAAATATAACATTCTTTATATTATTTTGCAATACAGGAAGACTACAAGACAAGACTAAGGAATAAATATATCAAGCAATATTCCTACGGTATCCATTTTGTCAGATCCTACCATATTTCACTCACTCTAGGGATAGAGCTAAGTGACACAGAAGTGTGAAAACTTATTTCCCTCTGCCTGCAAAATGAAAGGAAGCCCTTTCACATAGCCGAGTCAGGCAGGAGATGAGGAATAACTCCTAATATTTCACAACCCTTCACTCCTCCAAATATGACTAGCATAAATATCACACAGAGTCATAGACTATCATAGCACATGTTTTTACAAAATTATGTGACCTTCATAAGTGTCCCAAACTTGATACTGGCCAATGGCATACCTGCAGACTGGTCATGTGTCCCACCATTGGAAAGCTAAAATCATAACCAAAAATATGACAGCACTGTTTTCCGCCTACGACACTCCCAGGCAAAGTTATGACCCATAATGGCTTTTGAATATCTCATATCACAACTCAAGGGATGGGAACTACAAGTCAGCCCAGGGGCAGGAGATGGGTGGGAGATGGGCAGGACAGGGGCAGGCCTCTTACAGTATAAGAGTGGCCGACCTCTGCTCCATTTTGTATTCTTCTGAAGAGGCATAATCACATCAAGCCAGAGTATACCTCAGGAACCTGGTTGGCTCCACGCTGCCCCTTGTGGTGACCCCAGCATTAAGGTAACTGATCACGTGTCTGTAATTCTGCGTGTATCCCGATGATCTTTTATTTGCATAACTAACATTTATCATATCCAATCATGCCTGTACAAATATTAATATCCAGTGTGCCCCTAAATTTAATCTGGAGTTGCTCTTATTCTTGTTCACAAATCCCCACATCCATATGCTCATTTAATGTTAACGCTACCTGGGTTGGTTTATGACCCAATCTAAGCCTGTTCATGGACCGGGCTTATATAAAACGAGAAACTGGTGGCAGCAATTAGTGCTTGGGGTCATTCAAGGCCTCTGTCAGTGACCAGGTGACTGTTATTATATGTGCTTCCGGCCAGGGACTGGAAGGCATATACCACACTCACTGAGGGGCGTCTTAATAAACCAGCACTGACAGGGCAGCTGCGATCCTTCTTTATCCCCAGGCATTTTACCGGCTGGTCTGAGTTTAATAGGAGGCGCTGAAGAGCTGCCAGGTTCGGTGGCAAAATCATCATAAAAACACATTATAAAAACATTTACAATAGCGAGATCTATATAATTTTACAGTGGTGTGTATGATAACTACACCAACTCCCTTCACAAATATGCAAACAATCACAGGGCCTTTGTTTAAAGTGATTAGATAGCAGCAGCGAAAAAAAACATTATAACAAAGTAATATGAGTAGTGGGCTAACACTATAAATCATAAAGACCAAAAGGGGGTGAATAACCTACAATTAGTGCGAACTCATATGAAAAAACCTGCCCCCTTCTGCACTTCTGCCCAGAGCAAAGATGACTTTAAATAACATAACAAAGTGCTGTAAATAATACACTGAGTAGGCAGGTCCCAAAATAGTATCATCCCAAAAGCCTAATAGGATGAATCCCAGAATGTCTCAGCCACCTGGAGCAAATAGTGGAAGGGGGTAAGGGGGCTTTGAGTAAGGTTTGTTTAGTTTGTAGGGGATATTAAAGGGAACCTGTCAGGTGGTTTATGTCCCCCCAGCAGCTTTATAATACTATTCTAATCATCCCTGTCTGAGCTCATAGTGTAATGTAAAAAGTGAAAAAAAGCATTTATACACTTACATTTCAGTCTACACCTTGGAAGGGGGAGACTGGCAGGATAATAGTTAACTCACTATTAACTTGTATGGCTAAAGGACCTGTGTGATGTAACGATCATGTGACCATAGTTGGTAGAGCTAAGCAATCAAACTCATTATGTTATAGGGACTTAGCTCCGCCTATTGTAGTCACATGGTTATGACATCTCATCAGGTCTCCCAACATGTTCTAACAGAAGACTGAAATGTTAACTATTAACCTGCCAAACAGTCTCCGTCCTCCGAGCTGGAGACTGACTGCCTCATTACATAAGGAAATGTAAGTGTAGAAATGCTTTTTTCACCTTTCACATTACACTATGAGCTCAGACAGGGATGATTAGACTAGTATTATAAAGCTGCAGCTACAGAAAGTGATCGCTGGGGAGGCATAAACTAGCTGACAAGTTCCCTTTAACACCATTTTCTCTTACAGAGTTAATACACGGAGGTATCCTCATGTGTGATTTGATTATAGCCAAAGGGCTAGAGGTATGGCAACAAGGGGCAAGTGTGAGGTGATTGGTCACTTGCCTGTCTAACCGTCTAAGATGTGATTGGATGAAAACAAACGTGGGAAAAAGGGGTATTTATGTCGCCTCAGGACTGGACCTGATTGACTTCGGCTTTCCTTTGTCGTTTGGCTTTTATTCGAGGGGAAAATCTGCCCAATGGAATTGGGTGTTTTAGGCTCGTTTAGCGGTACAAATGGTTATTTATGCAATTTAATATATATCCGGTTTGGAGAAGTTAATTATTTATTTTGTACTGCTTTTTAGTTACCCTGAATTAAAGCCTTACGGCCATCTTTTTGCCAAACGTCGTCTGGAGTCGTTATTCGGCTGTGTAGTTTAAGTGTGGGCAGTGTGGGCTCTATATTCCCATGAAAACAGCACCCCTTGAGCAGATTTTTGTAGTCAGTAAAGGCAGATAATAGGATGAGATAAAGACCTAAAACACAAATTTATGCAATATCTGGAGAAAACATCCCAGAAACCCAGAATGAAAACAGAGCCCTTAAGCAGATTATTGTAGTCAGTAAAGGCAGGTAATAAAATGAGACCAAGACCTAAAGAACAATTTTATGCAGGATCTGTAGAACTAAACACATATAAAAATAAATGGTATAGCAAATAATGGTGCCTACCAAATGCTGGAATACAGCTACCTGCTAGACACAATTTCAAGCCATGGGCCCTGTAAAGGAGGTTGCCTATGAAGAGAGAGACACCCCACGCGCATCGCCAAAGATATCGGCTCCCTCAGGGGTTAAGGGGTTACTGCTAAATGCTCCCTTATATTGCAAAAAAAAACGCATGTATTTAATTATTACCTTAAATCAAAATCATGCGCATTGGATTGGAGGAGGGTGATCTGAAGGCAGTGTGCATGGCGTTCAGCGTCATTATTGTCGCAAACAACCTGTCATGGCGTCATAGTAACATATCCACAATGGGGAGGGACCGGAAGGACTCCGCATGCCCTAATTTGGATCATTTAGACCTGTTAGAGGTGTTCCCCCATAGGAATTAGCGTGTTAAACATGTGTACTTTCTTTTTCCTGCCGGGGACCATGTGCAACCAAACAAGTGTTCCCCTGGAAACAAAGGAGCCTTCCATGCACATTTTGTTCTCACATAAGTTCTCTATGCAGAACACTCAGTTATAAACGGCACACATAGGTATATGACAGACCCATTATCAGCACACTTAGTGCAGATAGAAATAGTATCTCCCCAAATGGAGGACCAATTTTCAGCACATTTTCTCCCGAAGTTCTGTTAAATCCATTTATTGGCTGCACATTTAGGTATATAAAAGACCCATTACTAGCACGCTTGGTACAGGTACAGATAGAATCTCTCCAAAAAGTTTACAGTGACCAAGCAAAATTCTCTTAGATGCCAAGTTAATATTACGGCGCATTTGTCACACATATGCCCAGCTTTTAGGAAAAGGAATTGAATCCTTTGAGGGGTTGACCCACTGCTTGCCTAACCCTACAGAAAAAAATTATGGTGAACAAAATTGACAGTATCTTGGAAAAGAAACGCAGTATAAAACTGACGCCTTGTGCTTGGAACTGGCCACCATAAATAGACCACAATAGGCGACACTTGGATTGCTACCTGTATTGCTTCCCTCCAATTACATGTTTACTTTGAGGATTTACACTAGTTATTGCTAGAATAAAGAGCCCGTTACACGCTTCAATGTGTTGTGCAGTGTTTCCAACTCCATCCTCAGCACACCAACAGGTCATGTTTTCAGGATTTCCTTATCATTAGACAGATGATGGAATTATCCCTGTGCAAGTGATTAAACTACACCTGTGCATCCTAAGGAAATCCTGAAAACATGACCTGTTGGTGTGCCTTGAGGACAGGAGTTGGGAAACACTGTGTTGGTGAACCGACCAACGATCCAACTTGACGTTCAATGATCGCTAGTGGGGTGTGACCGTGCTGATCGAGAACGACGCAGCAACGATACCGCAACAAGCGTTTGATCGCCTACGTCCTTCAGTTCTGAATAGGCGAAGTCGTAAACAACATCGTTAACAAGGTATCACACGCACCGTTGCTGCAGGTTGGATGGATGATCAACGACTGATTTATTGTCCGGTTCATAAACCTGTGATCAACGAACAGCCGACTTATCGCTGGTCTTATCGACGTGTCTACCAAACGACGTCGTTACGACATAGTTTGAACGTCTCAAAACCCTGTGACGTTTCAACGATATCGTTCACGATATCGTAGCGTGTGACGGGCCCTATAGGCTGGCTTCACAGCACACTTTTTGTCATCCTGACCTGTTCATTTTTAAAAGAATGTTTTTAGCCTCCTATGTATCCCTATGGTGCCGGATTGGTCATAAATGGCCATTCGGTTTTGTGAATTCAGTCCTGAATTTGTTTGTCCTGTTTTTTCCCAGCCGCAAAATCAGAGACTGCTCAGATTTTGGGCTCTGGTGAAAAAAATTGGATCAAATCAGACAAACGAATGCAGGGCAATCCGGCTCACATAGCATGGGAGTCTATGGGCGCTGGATACGGGAAAAAAATCGGATTGTTTCCCGAATCCAGTTTTATAGTGTACGGAGAATGCTCAGTAGACTAAAACTGCTGTGTTTCCGTAATTTCACTTTAGCAGTGTATCTACATGTACTGCTAAAGTGAAATTATATAAAGGAATGGTTATCCCCCCCAAGCCCCCTCTTCCCCCCCACCCCCCACCCGTCATTAGCTGCTTGATTTGAAATTTCTGCACCGTGATGTCTCACGCGACGGTGTCTGTTTTTGATATTCTATTATTCTCTGTTACTCTGTGTTATATAAAATAAACATCATTTATGGCAAAAAAAAAAAGGAATGGTTAAAAATAAAAAAAATTATTCTCACCTGTCCGCCGAGTGTTCCGCGATGCATCCACCTCCGATGGCTAAAGGACCTTAATCAGCTGACCGGGAAGGTGTGGGGCAGTCCGATCAGCTGATGGGTCATATGACCGCATCACCGCAGTTTAAAAATTTAACCGCACTAATGCGGTCATGTGACCTATCAGCTGATCAGGTTGCCTTGCTCCTTCCCGGTCAGCTGATTAAGGTCCTTTAGCCATCAGAGGTCGATGCATCGAGGGACACTCGGCGGACAGGCGAGAATTTTTTTTTTATTTTTAACCATTCCTTTATTTAATTTCACTTTAGCAGTGTATATAGATACACTGCTAAAGTGAAATTAAGGGAACACAGCAGTTTTAGTCTACTGAGCATCCTCAGTAGACTAAAAGGAGTTAGTAGGAGATAAAAGGGGAATAATAGATGTACAGTTGTGGCCAAAAGTATTGACACCCTGCAATTCTGTCAGATAATACTCCGTTTCTTCCTGAAATTGATTGCAATCACAAATTCTTTGGTATTATCTTCATTTAATTTGTTTTCAATGAAAAAACACAAAAAGAATGGTTCTAAAGCCAAATTGGATCTACTTCCACACCAAACATAAAAAAGGGAATGGACAAAAGTATTGGCACTGTTAGAAAAATCATGTGATGCTTCTCTAATTTGTGTAATTAACAGCACCTAACAGGTGTTGGCAATAACTAAATCACACTTGCAGCCAGTTGACATGGATTAAAGTTGACTCAACCTCTGTCCTGTGTCCTTGTGTGTACCACATTGAGCATGGAGAAAAGAAGGAAGACCAAAGAACTGTCTGAGGACTTGAGAAACCAAATTGTGAGGAAGTATGAGCAATCTCAAGGCTACAAGTCCATCTCCAAAGACCTGAATGTTCCTCTGTCTACCGTGACCCGTGTCATCAAGAAGTTTAAAGCCCATGGCACTGTGGCTAACCTCCCTAGATGTGGACGGAAAAGAAAAATTGCCGAGAGATTTCAACGCAAGACTGTGCGGATGGTGGATAAAGAACCTCGACTAACTTCCAAACAAGTTCAAGCTGCCCTGCAGTCCAAGGGTATAACAGTGTCAACCCGTACTATCAGTCGGCGTTTAAATGAAAAGTGACTGTATGGTAGGATACCCAGGAAGACCCCACTTCTTACCCCGAGACATAAAAAAGCCAGGCTGGAGTTTGCCAAAACTTACCTGAGAAAGCCTACAACGTTTTGGAAGAATATTCTCTGGTCAGATGAGACAAAAGTAGAGCTCTTTGGGCAAAGGCATCAACATAGAGTTTACAGGAGAAAAAAAAGAGGCATTCAAAGAAAAGAACATTGTCCCTACAGTCAAACATGGCGGAGGTTCCCTGATGTTTTGGGGTTGCTTTGCTGCCTCTGGCACTGGACTGCTTGACCGTGTGCATGGCATTATGAAGTCTGAAGACTACCAACAAATTTTGCAGCATAATGTAGGGCCCAGTGTGAGAAAGCTGGGTCTCCCTCAGAGGTCATGGGTCTTCCAGCAGGACAATGACCCAAAACACATTTCAAAAAGCACTAGAAAATGGTTTGAGAGAAAGCACTGGAGACTTCTAAGGTGGCCAGCAATGAGTCCAGACCTGAATCCCATAAAACACCTGTGGAGAGATCTAAAAATGGCAGTTTGGAGAAAGCACCCTTCAAATATCAGGGACCTGGAGCAGTTTGTCAAAGAAGAATGGTCTAAAATTCCAGCAGAGCATTGTAAGAAACTCATTGATGGTTACCGGAAGCGGTTGATTGCAGTTATTTTGGCTAAAGGTTGTGCAACCAAGTATTAGGCTGAGGGTGCCAATACTTTTGTCTGGCCCATTTTTGGAGTTTTGTGTGTATGTATGTATGTATGTAATGTATGTATGTATTGTATATTGTATATGGTTTGATAAGATGCAAATAAGTTAGAGCCTTCAAACTGCAAACGAGAGTAGGATTTATTAACAGAAGCATAAATCTTACAAACCAAAAAGTTATGTTGCTCAGTTGAATTTTAATAAATTTTAAACATAAAAGTGTGGGTCAATTATTATTCAACCCCTATGTTTAATATTTTGTGGAATAACCCTTGTTTGCAATTACAGCTAATAATCGGCTTTTATAAGACCTGATCAGGCCGGCACAGGTGTCTGGAGTTATCTTGGCCCACTCCTCCATGCAGATCTTCTCCAAGTTATCTAGGTTCTTTGGGTGTCTCATGTGGACTTTAATCTTGAGCTACTTCCACAAGTTTTCAATTGGGTTAAGGTCAGGAGACAGACTAGGCCACTCCAACACCTTGATTTTTTCCCTCTTGAACCAGGCCTTGGTTTTCTTGGCTGTTTGCTTTGGGTCGTTGTCTTGTTGGAAGATGAAATTACGACCCATCTTAAGATCCTTGATGGAGGAGTGGAGGTTCTTGGCCAAAATCTCCAGGTAGACCGTGCTATCTATCTTCCCATGGATGCGGACCAGATGGCCAGGCCCCTTGGCTGAGAAACATCCCCACAGCATAATGCTGCCACCACCATGATTGACTGTAGGGATGGTATTCTTGGGGTCGTATGCAGTGCCATTCAGTCTCCAAACGTCACGTGTGTGGTTGGCACCAAAGATCTCGATCTTGGTCTCATCAGACCATAGAACCTTGAACCAGTCTGTCTCAGAGTCCTCCAAGTGATCATGAGCAAACTGTAGACGAGCCTTGACATGACGCTTTGAAAGTAAAGGTGCCTTACGGGCTCGTCTGGAACAAAGACCATTGCGGTGGAGTACGTTACTTATGGTATTGACTGAAACCAATGTCCCCACTGCCATGAGATCTTCCCGGAGCTCCTTCCTTGTTGTCCTTGAGTTAGCCTTGACTCTTCGGACAAGCCTGGCCTCGGCACGGGAGGAAACTTTCAAAGGCTGTCCAGGCCGTGGAAGGCTAACAGTAGTTTCATAAGCCTTCCACTTCCGGATGATGCTCCCAACAGTGGAGACAGGTAGGCCCAATTCCTTGGAAAGGGTTTTTTACCCCTTGCCAGCCTTGTGACCCTCCACGATCTTGTCTCTGATGGCCTTGGAATGCTCCTTTGTCTTTCCCATGTTGACCATGTATGAGTGCTGTTCACAAGTTTGGGGAGGGTCCTAAATAGTCAGAAAAGGCTGGCAAAAGAGATAATTAATCCACACATGTGAAGCTCATTGTTATTTGTGCCTGAACTACTTCTTAATACTTTAGGGGGACCAAACAGAATTCTGGTGGTTTCAGGGGTTGAATAATAAATGACCCTCTGAATTAACTTTTAACGCTTTAAAAAAAAAAAAAAAAAAAAAAAAAAAAACTTTTTGGCTGCAGTGCATTTCCCACTTCCGGGCTAATCTACAGTCCAAATGTCACAATGCCAAGTTAATTCCGCATGTGTCAACCAGCTAAATCTGCAGGGGGTTGAATACTACTTGTAGGCACTGTATATATACATATACATATATATGTATATATACATATATACATACATATATATAAATACATATACATACACATACCTTTAATTTATTTCTACTGTACATAGGTGATGTAAAAACATATGAAGAGTGAAACAATCATACGTGAGGAGTCTGCACATTGAACTGCAAAAGCCATGCACAACGGAATTTAAAAGAGGTCCCTTCCTCAAGATGATTTTTGTTTTATATATATATTTTTTCTTGAAAGAAAAATTTCTTTTTGCATAGGCACCCACTACATAAAAGCACTAAATATGCACTTTTCTAGTAAAAATTGCACAATTTAAATAAATCTCTTTGAAATTATTTTATTTGCCTTATTATAACAATGTTTATGGATTACTAAACGAATACAGATATGCCTAAAATTAAAAAGATAGCTCATAATTCATTGGTTACCTTGGGCAGGTAGTGTATGGGGGGATAATATCCCTCTAGACACTGTACTGACAGGGGAGTGTTTTAACCCAGGAATGGGAAATAAATGAATAAATTGAGAGAATAATATAAGGTAGAGGTGTATATATGTATATCATTTGAATCCACTTAAAGTGGTACTGAGTATGATATGAGTATAATCCATACATAAAAGAAATGATAAATTATAAGGCATTAGAAAGTAAGAGATTAGTAGCATGAAAATTGACACTGGCACTTTAAGAGCAGCGGTTTGTCATAAGTAGGATTGCACAAGAAAAACACTATTTCATAACAGTAATTATAAGGACCTAGTTATTAGGAACCTTATTTGACACATAATGAGTACAAATTAGGCATCTTTTATGTTTAAATACTTAGAGGAAGGGAGCAATTAGAATGTGACACCACCGGGCACAGAAATGTAAATGCGCATGCGCAGGAATTCTAATATGGCGCTGAAGACATTTCCTGTGATAATGTGTATCTAGGGACGCAAAGGCAGCGGCGCATGCGCAATAGAATGTAAACAACGCTGTTATGGCGGCGAGCAGCTAAGGAGAGGCTGCACATGGAGCATAATAGCTTGTGCATGGTTTTTGCAATAATGAAGATTAATTAAGCAGGCACCTGGGCGTTGATTGGCACACTCACCAGTATCTACAGTAAGTAGATTTAATAACAGCACTAGAATGTATTGATTGGTTGTGAATATATAAAAGGTGCACAGCACAATATCTATTATATAATTGTCGTAGCGACTTCCGTGGCTTTGTTCGCGGCAAGCGACTCACTCGCAATGGCCGCTTCGCGGCCATTGCGAGTCTCCTGCCCCGGCAACGACCGACGAGAGCCGAGGCCGAAAATAGAACCAAGGGCCCGGCTATACTTCGCTCGAAACACCGCTATGTATCTCTATGGGAAGTGAGGCGCTATGATGATTGGTCGGCGCAGCACACAGCGACCAATGAGAATAGCGCCTCACTTCCCATAGAGATATCATGGACGACTTTGAGTTTCAAATTTACCGCTCAAAGTGAGGCGCTATTCTCATTGGTCGCCGCCAGCACAACAGCGACCAATGAGAATAGCGCCTCACTTCCCATAGAGATACATAGCAGTGTTTCGAACAATGCATGGCCGGCCCCTTGGTTCGATTTTCGGCCACGGTGCTCGGCTGTCGCCGGCCCAAGAAAATCGCAATGGACCTACGTGCCGGACTTACCGCGGCTGCAACGACTCACCTACCTATCTATCTCTCTCTCTATCTCTCTCTACTCTCCTCTCTCTCTCTAGCTATCTCTCTCTCTAGCTTCTCTCTCTCTAGCTATCTCTCTCTCTAGCTATCTCTCTCTCTAGCTATCTCTCTCTCTAGCTACTCTCTCTCTAGCTATCTCTCTCTCTAGCTATCTCTCTCTCTAGCTATCTCTCTCTCTAGCTATCTCTCTCTCTAGCTATCTCTCTCTCTCTAGCTATCTCTCTCTCTCTATATATCTCTCTATATATCTCTCTCTATATCTATCTATATCTATATCTCCATCTATATCTAGATCTCCATCTCCATCTATATCTAGATCTCCATCTCCATCTATATCTAGATCTCCATCTCCATCTATATCTAGATCTCCATCTCCATCTATCTAGATCTCCATCTCCATCTATCTAGATCTCCATCTCCATCTATCTAGATCTACTATCTCCATCTATCTAGATCTATATCTCCATCTATCTAGATCTATATCTCCATCTATCTAGATCTATATCTCCATCTATCTAGATCTATATCTCCATCTATCTAGATCTATATCTCCATCTATCTAGATCTATATCTCCATCTATCTAGATCTATATCTCCATCTATCTAGATCTATATCTCCATCTATCTAGATCTATATCTCCATCTATCTAGATCTATATCTCCATCTATCTAGATCTATATCTCCATCTATCTAGATCTATATCTCCATCTATCTAGATCTATATCTCCATCTATCTAGATCTATATCTCCATCTATCTAGATCAATCCACAAAGTGAGGCCGCGCTCCAAGCAAGTTCAATTTTCAGTTTTTATTCGTCCATAACCTCCACAACGTTTCAGACCGTAGTCCTTTCTCAAGTGACATTTACAATCATCTATTATATAATCGCGAATCGGAAAAGCGCCCCTCCGCGCGCACTTTCCGATGTCGTCATGTGGATACGAATTTAACATTGGGCGCGAAGCGAGCCGCTGCCCCAAAATCGATCCACAGCCTCGGCTACAACCTTAGCGATTTACCGCTCAGGTAGCGCGAGCAATGGCTGCGAGGCCATTGCGAGTCGCTGCCTGAGCCGCAACTCGCTCCCCGGGGACCATGGAGCGGAGGCGGCACAGCCGCCTCCGCTCCCCGCTACCCACAACTCGCCCCCCCAATGTCCGCACAGCCTCACCCAGGTCCAAGCCGCCCCCCCCATCTCCGCACAGCCACCCCCATGCCCGCACAGCGCCCCCCCCCATGTCCGCACACCCCCCCCCATGTCCGCACACCCACCCCCATGTCCGCACACCCACCCCCATGTCCGCACACCCACCCCCATGTCCGCACACCCACCCCCATGTCCGCACACCCACCCCCATGTCCGCACACCCACCCCCATGTCCGCACACCCACCCCCATGTCCGCACACCCACCCCCATGTCCGCACACCCACCCCCATGTCCGCACACCCACCCCGCAACAAAACCACCCCGCCGCACCTAAGGCTCTACCCCCTAAGTCCGCCCCACCCCTACACGCTAAGCCCCGACCACCTAACCCCCGACCCGCAGCATCCTAAGCCCCCGCCGATACCCCCTAAGCCCCGCCGTCTACCCCCTAAGCCACCGCCGCCCCTAAGCCCCTACCCCCTAAGCCCCGACCACCTAACCCCCGACCCGCAGCATCCTAAGCCCCCGCCGATACCCCCTAAGCCCCGCCGTCTACCCCCTAAGCCATCGCCGCCCTTAAGCCCCTACCCCCTAAGCCCCGCAGCAGCCCTAAGCCCCTACCCCCTAACCCCCGTAGCATCCTAGGCCCCCGCCGATACCCCCTAAGTCCGCCGCACCCGTACACGCTAAGCCCCGACCACCTAACCCCCGACCCGCAGCATCCTAAGTCCCCGCCGATACCCCCTAAGCCCCGCCGTCTACCCCCTGCCCCTCTCGCTAAAGCCCTACACCCTAAGCCCCCGCAGTCCCCTAACCTAACGCCGCTGTCACCTAAGGCCCTACACCCGAAGCCCCCGCCGTCCCCTAACCTAACGTCCCCGTCGATCACTTACATGCCTTCAAGTCATCTGATCGTCCGTCCGATCCACAAGTCCTCCGTCCGGCCAGGCGTCCTCTTCCTCCTCGGCCCCGGGGGTCTTCTCTCTTCTTTCCGCCATCTCCGCTTCTTCGTCCGGCCCCGGGGATCTTCTGTCTTCTTTTCGCTAACTTCCACCTCCGACGTCCTCTTCCTTCTCATTAAGATAGAATGGACGAAAAAACCCCATTCTATCTTAATGAGATCTGAGGCCCTCTTCTGATTGGTCGCTGTATACTGCCCTCAGCCAATCAGAAGAGCCCCTCAGACTGAGACGCAGTTCTCATTCAGGTCCGCCTTTTTTTTCCCCATTGACATACATTAGCGGTGTGTTTGCGATTTTATGGCCGGCCACCTGGTTCTATTTGTCGGCCCTAAAATCGCGGACACACCGCTAATGCATGTCTATGGGCAGTCAGCCCGATTTCGGATTGGACGCCGACCAATCAGAATTCGAGCTGACTGCCCATAGACATGCATTAGCGGTGTGTCCGCGATTTTAGGGCCGACAAATAGAACCAGGTGGCCGGCCATAAAATCGCCGACACACCGCTAATGTATGTCAATGGGGAAAAAAAAAGGCGGACCTGAATGAGAACTGTGTCTCACTCGCAAGTAAAAAAATAAATAAATTTAATAATAAAAAAAAGAATTAAAAAATACTTAAAAAATAAGTAATTAAATAAAAAATAATAAAAAAAAAAAAAAATGCGGACCTGAATGAGAACTGTGTCTCAGTCTGACTTAAAAAATAAATAAATAAAATAATAAAAAAAATTATTTAAAAATAATAAAAAAATAAATAAAAAATAATAAATAATTCAATAAAAATAATAATAAAAAAAATAAATATATGCTAATTATATCAGCCCTTCCAGCGGACCTGAATGAGAACTGGGTCTCATCCTAAATAATAAATTTAATAATAAAAAAAAAATAAAAAAAATAAAAAATATAAAAAATAATAATTAAATAAAAAATAATTAAAAAAAAAATTCTAATAATAATGATATTACTGCTAATAATAATGCTATTAATGCTAATTATGCTATTAATGCTAATAATAATGTTATTAATGCTATTATTAATGCTAATAATCCTATTATTAATGCTATTAATGCTATTAATGCATATTAATGTTATTATTAATGCTAATAATGCTATTATTAATGCTATTTATGCTAATAATGCTATTAATGCTATTCATAATGCTATTAATGCTAATATTTATCCTATTAATGGTATTATTAATGCTATTAATGCTAATAATAATGCTATTAATGCTATTAATGCTAATAATGAAGCTATTAATGCTATTAATAATGTTATTAATGCTATTATTAATGCTAATAATGCTATTATTAATGCTATTAATGCTATTAATGCTATTAATTATGCTATTAATGCTATTAATGCTAATATTTATCCTATTAATGCTATTAATAATGCTATTCATGCTAATAATATTGCTATTAATGCTCTTTATGCTAATACTAATGCTATTAATGCTATTTTTTATGCTATTAATTCTATTATTTATGCTATTAATGCTATTAATAATGCTATTAATAATGCTATTAATCCTATTAATGCTATTAATAATGCTATTCATGCTATTAATACTATTAATGCTCATAATAATGCTATTAATAATGTTATTAATGCTATTATTAATGCTAATAATGCTATTATTAATGCTATTAATGCTAATAATAATGCTATTAATGCTATTAATAATGCTAATAATGCTATTAATAATGCTAATAATGCTATTATTAATGCTAATAATGCTATTATTAATGCTATTTATGCTAATAATAATGCTATTAATGCTATTAATAATGCTATTAATGCTATTAATTATGCTATTAATGCTAATATTTATCCTATTAATGGTATTATTAATGCTATTAATGCTAATAATGCTATTAATGCTAATAATAATGCTATTAATGCTATTAATAATGTTATTAATGCTATTATTAATGCTAATAATGCTATTATTAATGCTATTAATGCTATTAATAATGCTATTAATTATGCTATTAATGCTAATATTTATCCTATTAATGGTATTATTAATGCTATTAATAATGCTATTAATGCTAATATTTATCCTATTAATGCTATTAATAATGCTATTAATGCTATTAATTATGCTATTATTGCTATTAATGCTAATATTTATCCTATTCATGGTATTATTAATGCTATTAATGCTAATAATAATGCTATTAATGCTATTAATGCTAATAATAATGCTATTAATGCTATTAATAATGTTATTAATGCTATTATTAATGCTAATAATGCTATTATTAATGCTATTAATGCCAATAATAATGCTATTAATAATGCTATTAATGCCAATATTTATCCTATTAATGCTATTAATGCTAATAATAATGCTATTAATGCTATTAATAATGCTATTAATTATGCTATTAATGCTATCAATGCTAATATTTATCCTATTAATGGCATTATTAATGCTATTAATGCTAATAATAATGCTATTAATGCTATTAATAATGCTATTAATGCTATTATTAATGCTATTAATGCTATTATTAATGCTATTAATGCTATTATTAATGCTATTAATGCTAATAATAATGCTATTAATTATGCTATTAATGCTATTAATTATGCTATTAATGCTATTAATGCTAATATTTATCCTATTAATGCTATTAATATTGCTATTAATGCTAATAATAATGCTATTAATGCTATTAATAATGTTATTAATGCTATTATTAATGCTAATAATGCTATTATTAATGCTATTTATGCTAATAATAATGCTATTAATGCTATTAATAATGCTATTAATGCTATTATTTATGCTATTAATGCTATTAATGCGAATAATAATGCTATTAATGCTATTAATGCTAATAATGCTATTAATGCTATTAATGTTATTAATGCTATTATTAATGCTAATAATGCTATTATTAATGCTATTAATGCTAATATTTATCCTATTAATGCTATTAATGCTAATAATAATGCTATTAATGCTAATAATAATGCTATTAATAATGCTATTAATGCTATTAATTATGCTATTAATGCTATCAATGCTAATATTTATCCTATTAATGGCATTATTAATGCTATTAATGCTAATAATAATGCTATTAATAATGTTATTAATGCTATTATTAATGCTATTAATGCTATTATTAATGCTATTAATAATGCTATTAATGCTATTAATTATGCTATTAATGCTAATATTTATCCTATTAATGCTATTAATATTGCTATTAATGCTAATAATAATGCTATTAATGCTATTAATAATGTTATTAATGCTATTATTAATGCTAATAATGCTATTATTAATGCTAATAATGCTATTAATGCTATTAATAATGTTATTAATGCTATTATTAATGCTAATAATGTTATTATTAATGCTATTAATGCTAATAATAATGCTATTAATGCTATTAATAATGTTTTAATGCTATTATTAATGTTATTAATGCTATTATTAATGCTAATAATGCTATTAATGCTATTAATGCTAATAATAATGCTATTAATGCTATTAATAATGCTATTAATGCTATTAATACTGTTATTAATGCTCATAATACTGCTAATAATGCTATTAATAATGCTATTACTGCTAATAATAATGCTATGGCTTATATTATTGCTATTGATTATGCGATTATTATTTAAAAATGTTTAAAAAAACAATAAACATATTTTAGATACCCGATGCATTTGCATCAGGCTAACAGCTATAACTACTATAATCAAATTAATGCACGTTCTAGAATCCCGATGCATTTGCATCGGGCTCACAGCTAGTTAATCAATAAATACATAAAACATCATATATACTGTGCATTTTACATGTGTTTCTCTTTACATCACATCATTAAATATCTCCAAAAAAGTGCTTTCCATTGTGGCTTGTTACATCTCTCTTACAGTAGTCCTTCTTACATTAAAGTGCTACTGTGCCTTAACAATCTTATAACAAGATCACCTGTGTAAATACATTAATAATGCTTGAGAGTAGACTCACCCATCTCCTTCCATGTGCTGTGATATCACACAAACACTTCCTGATTCTACTGAGCATGCTTTTGAGGGGTATCGAGGAGGAAGCAGTATTTCTGTGTACACCATCAGTTGTGGAGGAGAAACGCAATTATGAGAACTCCGTGAAAAAACTGTTGGTGCAGAATTTGCATTTAGCTACCCTCGCACGTTATTATAAGGAGAAACGGATACCCAGAGGGCTAAGATCTAATATCCAGCCTAATCTCTTTATGGGTGATAGCTCATTTTTTGATAAATTCAGCAGAATGTCTAATAAATATGGATTTGAAGTGATGTTGCTTAACATGGAATTTCTGCAGATGGACATTGCCAGGGTACGAGTGGAAGTAAAAGACTTTGAGGAGACATTGAGCACACTTATCCCTAAGGATGATGAGTTGAAAGCATATATGGATATAGTCAAAGGAAAAATGGATAAGATACGTGTTGAACTGGAAGAAGTAAAAAGAAAGAAATGGAGTAGAGATATGGAGGACTATAAAGCAGGACACGTATATACGTGGCAAAGAGAGAGCGGCACCTCAGGGTGGAAAAACAAAGGAGGTGGTGCTAAGAGGAATTTTTTAAAAAAGCGATGTTTAATTTCTATTGTTCCTAACAGTTTTGATTCCAACAGCAAAAGGTGTGATACCAGAGGACGACTACAAAGGAAAAGAAGGGGAGGGCGCCATCAACGCAAAGGACAGAAAAGACAAACAGAGGACACTCCCACCGCGTCAGGCGAACAACAAGAAAAAAATAGAGGAACTTGTCATCAATCTATCAAAAAAGCAGTTGACAGACTCACAGGTAGCTATACTGCACAAAGGTCTTTCATTTAGCCCGAGTAATCATGTGAATTGGTTCCAGTTGGAGTTGGACTTGCAGAGGTTCTATAGATCCTTAAAACTTAAAAAATGGTTTCACAATACTATACCACAGACCAAGGAAAGTGGCGCAGAATTGTCATTAGATGGAGTGGGATTGAGAAATAAGAGTAATTTCGTCCCAGGAGATAATACCCCAGCTATAGAAGCTTTTGCATTAGCGGTGAAACAAGATGTGGAAGCACTTAGGAGAACACACATCAAGGAGTTTAGGAAACCCAATATAACCACCGATGAGAAAAAAGCCTTGAATGATCTGATCCAGGATGATGACTTGGTGGTGAAACCGGCGGATAAAGGGGGAGCAGTCGTCATCCAGGACAGATCATACTACATTCAGGAGATCAGACAACAACTCAGTGATGTGAAGGTATATAAAAAATTGGATGGGGACCCGAAGTTTAAGATACAGGGGATGATTAAACAACTGTTAGATAGAGCCTTATCTGGAAAAATCATAGATCAAAAATTGTATGATTTTTTATTTGTAACACATCCAATTACACCTATATTGTATACAATTCCCAAAGTCCATAAATCCTTGGAGGCCCCACCGGGACGCCCCATAGTCTCTGGGGTAGGCTCAGTGTTTAGCCAGATGGGAATTTATTTGGACAAGATCATGGGTCCCTTAGCGGTTAAATCGAGGTCCTATGTGAGAGACACGGGGGATTTTTTGGAGAAGCTAAGGGAGGTGAAATTGGAAGGGGATGTTATTGTGGCATCATTTGATGTAGTCTCCTTATATACATCGATTAATCATGAGAGGCTTGTTGGCTGTGGCAAAGATGCTAAGAGAACGAACATGTACAGAGGAAGCTAAGCAGTTCATCTTAGACATGTTAGAGGTGGTGTTGAGGTACAACTATTTTCAATTTGGTGAGGAATTTTTCCTACAGGTGCGGGGAACCGCAATGGGGGCGCACATGGCCCCCGCGTATGCAAATATGACTATGACAGCCCTGGAGGAGGACTTCGTCTATGTGTCCCACCACTATGAGAAGGTGTTGAGGTGGTGGAGATACATAGACTATGTCTTCCTCCTGTGGACTGGTACGGAGAGAGAACTACAGGGGTTTCATGAATATCTAAATGAAGTGGATGAGACAATTAAGTTCACTTTGGTCCATTCTAGGACAAGTGTACAGTTCCTTGATGTGTTGGTTAAGGTGGAGGAGGGTAGATTGGAGACCTCGCTATACAAGAAGCCAACAGATAAGAACAATCTGTTGCGATTTGAAAGCCAGCACCCTCGTACTATGGTGGAATCTATTCCATATAGCCAAATGGTGAGAGTGGGCAGAATTGAGGGTCAGCAAAAAGGGTTGGATAGGTCTATGAAGGATTTGGAGTGTAGGTTTAGACAGAGAGGATATCCAAAGAGTATTTTGGAGAGACAGAAAAAGAGGCTATCTGAGGAGAGACAAGTTGGGATAGAGAAGAATAAGAGGAGTGAGAATAAGGACAGAATCCCTATAGTGACGACATTTGGTGAGGAGAGTGGTGAAATAGCTAAAATTGTAAGGCGACATTGGCCCATGCTTAAAAGATGTTGTCCTGAGATAGTGGAGTTTAGGAGACCGCCTATTTTTGCATATAGGAGAGGGAAGAACATTAGAGATATGGTCGTCCACTCACATATAGAGATTGGTAAGGGTAAACAACAGACTTTGACAGGATCCAGGCGATGTGGTAGTTTCCCTTGTTTGGGGTGTGTAAATTGTCAACATATGATAAAAGGGAATAGATTTATACATCCAAGTACCAGGAAGGAATATAAGATCAATCATTTCCTAACATGCACTTCAGAATATGTGGTGTATCTAGTTGAGTGCCCTTGTGGTTTGCTTTATGTAGGTGAGACCACGCTGGACGTAAAAACCCGCATGAATCAGCACAGGTACACAATCAGACACAATATCATGAATTTGCCTGTACCAAAACATTATACTGAGTTTGGACATACAGAGAAGCAGTTCAAATTCAGGATAATTGATTGGGTACCCCCCTTGAAAAGAGGGGGTGACAGAGAGAAAGCCCTGAAGAAAAGAGAGTTGGAATGGATATACAGGCTAGACACCTTGAGGCCTAATGGGCTTAATGTAGACTTTAAGACTAGCACTGTGATATAAGAAAAAACCTGGAGATAAGAGAAATTCTGTTTTTCCCCCTTTTTTTATTGGTTTAATGATAAAGTATGTATAGTAGTACTGGTTTTTAATGTTAATTTGGGTATTTTTTTGTATTTTTTTAGATTCAACATGCAATGGAGATGACTCACCCATCAATAGAAATGAAGAGAGAGATAATTAAGTTTTTTTCATTTTTCTGTTTTTATGGCATGCAGGGGTAATGTCGTGGTAAATAGGCTGATAGCACCTGTAATATAATTCTATACCTATCAATATTTGGAAAGATAGAGGGTAGTGATATAGGTATCCTGAACATAATCCTGAACATAACCCTGTGACTGGCTCCGGTGCAGAAAGACGTGCTTTGGAAACATTGGGCACCATGGGGGTTGTGGCTTATTGGTCACAGTGTCCCAGTAAACAGGAGGGTAGATGTAGGATAAGCCTTGATGGGATAGACCATAGTGTTATATATAATGGTATATTCTAGGTTTGAGGTTATATGATTTAAAACACCATATTAGTAAGGAATGGGCCCTGTATAACTCGTATGTAGGAGAGGGATGTATATTCAGTGAGTACAGAGAGTTTTGGATAAAACTGAAGCATTTAGAGCGGTGTTTTGTGTATTAACATCTGAGCGTGCTCAGTAAAAGACACCTTTTGAAGCCAGATAGAAATGAGTGAAGTAAGATGGCCGCCGAGTGCTACTGCACATGTGCGAGCAAAGTTCAAGCCAGAACATGACCTCTGAGCATGCTCAGTAGAATCAGGAAGTGTTTGTGTGATATCACAGCACATGGAAGGAGATGGGTGAGTCTACTCTCAAGCATGATTAATGTATTTACACAGGTGATCTTGTTATAAGATTGTTAAGGCACAGTAGCACTTTAATGTAAGAAGGAGTACTGTAAGAGAGATGTAACAAGCCACAATGGAAAGCACTTTTTTGGAGATATTTAATGATGTGATGTAAAGAGAAACACATGTAAAATGCACAGTATATATGATGTTTTATGTATTTATTGATTAATGATTGTAAAGGGGCTGTGAGCTATATAAACCCAGCTTCTGATGCACTATACATGTCACTTGAGAAAGGACTACGGTCTGAAACGTTGTGGAGGTTATGGACGAATAAAAACTGAAAATTGAACTTGCTTGGAGTGCTGCCTCACTTTGTGGATTGGTATGGATAACAAACAGACTGAAGGAACTGTTTTTTGAGGATTTTTGCACCCTTTATTTGATGTTTTTCAAGTGCTGCTCTATTTTTGTTTTTTCCATCTCTCTCTCTCTCTCTCTCTCTCGATTCTAGACTCCCGATTCTTTAGAATCGGGCTCACAGCAAGTGTAATATAAAGATGAAGTCAAAATATGTGTTTGTGTTTTTTGTTATAATAAAAAAAATTCAGTGTTGTGTCTTATTTACTACTAAATAGAGATTTATAATGGCCGTGTCTAACATTGGCGCGACATTATAAATCTCGGGCTTAGTGGCAGCTGCTAAAAGTAAGGTGGCATGAACCCCTTATTACCCAGTCTGCCACCGCCACAGGGCAGCTGGAAGAGCTGGGTACAGCTCCAGAATATTGCGTTTCTATAAATGCGCAATTTTCAGGGGCGGCTGCGGGCTGCAATTCTCAGAGGGGGTGGCCCAGAACGCTTGGGCCTCCCTACGCTGTGGATTCCAGCCCTCAGCTGGCTAGTTGTACTTGGCTGGCAAAGAAAAATGAGGCGAAGCCCCATGCCGTTTTTTTCTTGCCAGCCAGGTACACCTATGTAGTTGGGGTGAATGGCAGCTCCCAGCTGCCTAGTTGTACCTGGTTGGCAAAGAAAAATGAGGCGAAGCCCCATGCAGTTTTTTTCTTGCCAGCCAGGTACACCTATGTAGTTGGGGTGAATGGCAGCTCCCAGCTGACTAGTTGCACCTGGCTGGCAAGAAAAAAACCGGCATTGGGCTTTGCGCATTTTTCTTTGCCAGCCAGGTACAACTAGGCAGCTGGGAGCTGCCATCCATCCCCAGCTACCTAGCTGTACCTGGCAGGCAAATAAAAATGCGGCGAAGCCCCATGCCGTTTTTTTCTTGCCAGCCAGGTACACCTAAGTAGTTGGGGGTGGATGGCAGACCACAGCTGTCTAGGTCTACCTGGCTGGCAAGAAAAAAATGGCGTGGGGCTTCACCGCATTTTTCTTTGCCAGCCAAATACAACTAGGCAGCTGAGGGCTGGAATCCCCAGCGTAGGGAGGCCCAAGCATTCTGGGCCACCCCCGCTGAGAATTGCAGCCCGCACAGATCACATATGGCAGTGAATGGGTGCGCACGGTCATGCACAGTCAAGCGCAGCAACGTGCGCTCCTATTATAAAGATAGGGGCTTGCGGTGCTGCGGTCACATTGTGGCTCCCCTCCGCAGAACACTGCGGAAGGGGAACGCAAATGTGAAGGTAGCCATAGAAATGCAGATGACCAAGTAACAAATGAGATCAATAAACTGAAATGTCGATGTATAGACCAGATGGGTCTAAGACAACAGACTACGCAGATATTGGGGACATTTTCCTGGATTTCTATAGATTATATTCCTCTGGGGCGGAGGCCAGCACGGATAGTATTGGGACATATTTAGCTGACCTGCAGCTGCCTAGGTTGTCAGAAACAGATAGATCTACCTTGGAGGCCCCGATTACATATGAAGAATTAAGTATAGCTTTGGCGTCCATGGCCAACGATAAGGCGCCGGGGGCAGACGGGATACCAGCAGAACTCTATAAACGCTTGGAGGAGGTATTGTTGCCAAAGCTGCAGGAAGTGTTAGAATGGTTGAGGGAGGAAGGGGTGCTGCCTGCATCCATGAGAGAGGCGACAATTGTTGTTCTACCTAAAGAGGGCAAGGACTTGGGACATCCGGAATCCTATAGACCTATTTCTTTACTATCCACAGGCATTATGATACTGGCTAAAGTCCTGGCTAATAGACTGACGGGTGTTGTTAATACTCTGATACACCCTGACCAGTCAGGTTTTATGCCTGGCAGGTCCACTGCGGTGAACCTAAGGAGACTATTCCTTAATATGCAGTTACCAACTGACAATGCGGGTAGGAGAGTTATAGCCTCGTTGGATGCCCATAAGGCCTTTGATTGTGTAAGTTGGCAATTTCTATGGGCAGTACTGGAGTTCCTGGGTTTTGGGCCTGTCTTTCTATCATGGATACGCCTGTTATACTCCCAGCCGGTGGCTAGAGTGCGGGTTAATGGGGCACTGTTTGGACCAATACGTTTGCAGAGGGGTACTAGGCAGGGTGTCCCCTCTCTCCACTTCTATTTGCACTTGTTATGGAACCGTTGGCTGCTAAATTAAGGAGTGATAGGGAACTGACAGGGTTTAGATATGGTGGGATGGAAGAGAGGGTGGCACTCTACGCCGATAATGTTCTGCTGTTTCTTGAGGACTCTGGAGTCTCACTGACAAGAGCCATGAGACTTATTGATCAATATGGCGACTTGTCTAGACTTAGAATAATTTGGCATAAGTCCACATTGTTCCCTTTGGATGAGGAGATGTCATCTGTGGTGGAGAGTGGGGGCCTTAAGGTGGTAGACAGATTTAAGTACCTTGGGATTTGGGTATCGACTCCCATTACCAGTTTTCTGGATTTGAACTTGACGTCAGTCGTCGAGACTATTAAAACCAAGTTGAAGGCATGGAACAGGTTGCACCTCTCAGTTGTTGGCCGAATAAATTTAATTAAAATGGTGCTGATGCCCAAATTGCTCTACGTTTTTCACAACGCTCCAATATCCATTTCCCGGGCCAGGTTCCGGCAGATCAATTCTCTGTTTCGTAGCCTGATATGGGGCAAAAAACAGGCCAGACAGACTGGAACTTCTTCAGAGGCCCAAGGATGTGAAAAAAGGGGGGTTTTTTGGAGTGGCACTAAGACACGGGATCCACCAGTCACACGTTTAATAGAACGAATGCATAAGGGGAGAGGAAAGAAACGTGTGTGTATGACCGGGATCGGGGAAGAAAAGTATATAACACTCGTTTAGAGTGAAAAAATATTTTTTATTGTAACAAATCCATGTGAATAAGGTAAAAAAGCACAAAACATTAAAACCATCTAAAAAATGTGCAACACCGCACGAGATATATCACAAAAACATGCCTCCTATGATTTCTAGCAATAATGCTGAACCTGCAGGATTAACCTGGTGGCAAAAACAGGAATAGATACATAATAACACAAATTCCCATGATAAGGAATCTAGATATGCAGTAAGGTCACCTAGCTGTTAGGGCAAAAAATAGACCAGATAGTACTATAGCTGAGGCTCAATGCAAAGCAGTGCAAGACAATGAAGTGCAATTGAAGGCAAATGAAACCTCTGATAATGCCCTATTTGAAGTGGGACCAGAATAGACCATGCAAGAGAAAAACACTGCAATGGAAACACCGCATATCTGTGAATGGAAATGAAATTATAAGTTAGTCACCAGTTATAATACACCTGCAGGCAGGGAGGCATGAGAGCGTGGCTCTGGACCTACGCGTGTCGCTGCCTAAATGACAGCTTCCTCAGGGTAGAGCACCACTGGAAAGTGTGCTTCATTACCTTAAATATCCACAATAATGCACAGCACCTGTAAGGGAAATAAATGCCGTTAGCTCTTATTGAGACCTGTAGGGAGGAGTGTGGGGCTCTGTGTCTTGCATCATTGATGTTCCGGGGCACAGCGGCAGATTGACTTCCGGGTGAATTAACCCAGAAGTCGCCTGTCTGTGCTGGAAGGGGGGACACACAGCTGTGCATGTCTGGAGCGCGGCCCGTAATGATCGGAGCCGTCCATGCTCACTGTGTATGCAGCGTCGCTATGCGACGTGCGCGCATGCGCAGACCGGCCGGTCTAGTCATAAAGCAGCGCTGATTGCCGTAAATGTGGGTAAAGTAAACCCACAGACGGCAAATCCGCAAGCAAGACAAAGTACAGTGCAAAATAGAAGCCCAGGAGGAGCCAGGGAAAAGAAGCAATATACAAAACACTTATAAAACAAGGGAAGTAATTATGAGCGAAGAATTAGTTTATAAACTATAATGAATAGCTGCTGCACCATCAATACCGCCACCTGGAGGGAGAAGATAGATATTACAGCACAAGTACAGCACAAAAAAACCAAAGGAAAATTTAAGAACAAAAAACATACAAAAAAATGGGGAAAGTTATAAATACAAGTCTACATCCAAAATAACAGGCCAGAATTGCGCCTGTAGGATTAATTTAACGGATAAATGGTGTTCATTTTCCGCTTCTTATTCATCCCTAGCTCATTGTTGCCGCTTGTTGTTCTCTTCGCCAAAATCATCGATGTTACGATATTTACATATTATTCTCTGATGGGAGATATTGGTGTGATTCGTTCAGCAGCTCCATAATTAAATGGAAACACTGTAGATGCCATTTAGAAAGTCCATGACGGAGACAACACTCGAAGAGTCCCAATTCCGAACACATCTAACTGGAGGTGATCGCAGCAGCAGTAGTGGTGTTTGAAAGCTTTCTCCTTGAGTGCTTGAATAGTACAGCGGATGCCATGTGCGTCCGTAGCCAGAGGAAGTCCGTTTAGGTACAAAGAGAGAAATAATACATTTGAGAAATTTTCTTGTTTCAATGAATGAAAAAAAGAACTCTAAAATAATATCTAAGTTTTATAGTACCCATTAAAAAGAAACTCTTCATTCAGACCCTCTGGAGCCATACTTTTGAGTTGGAAAATCCAACGACTCTCCTTGCGTAACAGTTCTTCAGTAACACGTGCTTTCCTAATGGTGGGTAAAGCTTTATCCACCACCAAGATTTTTAGACCACTGTGAGAGCTACGATGTACCTCTCTGAAGTGCCTAGCTACTGAGGTCAGGGTCTTACCGGCTTTGAGATGTTCTTCAGCACAAGAGATGCTGGAAATGTGGTTCTGAATACGTTTTCGGACCTCCTGAGTGGTCTGCCCGACATAGACCTTAGGACAGCTACAAATGAGAACGTAAACAACGTTACGGGTACGGCAATTTGCATACAGTTTTGATTTGAATCCTTTGAGACATTCAACATGATCTATACTACCAGAGGCCACCATTAAAGGACAGACTGAGCACTCTCCACATGGGTAGGTACCAAGGATCTTAAACCCTCTGCCAAGTGAAACGGAAGGTCTCTTGAAGTGACTTGTGGTAAGAGTGTCCTTCAAGTTTTTAGCTCTTTTAGCTACCAATTTTGGTTTGGGTCCAACAAATTGTGCAATTTTAGGGTCGTTTGATAGCAATGACCAATTGTGGTCCAGGGTTCGATATACGTCCCTCCAATGATTGTTAAAAGTTGTGATAACATTCAACTTATCTGGACTCGATCTAATCTTCCCTGTTAACAGTTCAGTTCTATCCGTTGTGATTGTGGACCTATACGCGTTTGAGATGACCTTATGCGGGTACCCCCGTTTCTTAAACCTTTCTGTAAGGTCTCTTGCCTCTGACAGAAAGGTAGTGTTGTCAGAGCAATTTCTCTTGAGCCGATAAAATTGGCCTTTGGGAATAGCATTCCGCACATGCTGTGGATGGAAGCTCTGGTAATGGAGAACGCTGTTTGTGGCAGTGTCTTTTCTATGTAGAGCCGTGATGATCTTACCTTTTTCCTGTATAATTTTCAAATCCAAAAAGACTACTTCTGTCCAAGAGTACTGGGACGTCAAGGTGATGTTCCACGGGTTGTCGTTAAGAATGTCCACGAACTTCTGACAGTCCTCTAAGGTACCTGACCAAAAAAACAGAATGTCGTCGATATAACGATACCATTTGCGTACAGAACCATTGTACGCTGGAAGGGTGCGAACATGAACCTGCTCCCACCAACCCAAAAATAAATTTGCGTATGATGGCGCGCATTTCGCACCCATGGCGGTCCCTGATACCTGTCTATAGAAGGCTCTGTCAAAGGTGAAGTAATTATATTCGAGGACCATCCGCAGCAGATCGAGCAAGAATGAATCGTGTAACCGACTACCCGTACTTTCAAGATCCAGAAAATGGGTGACAGCTGAAATACCAAGATCATGATTAATGCAGGTGTACAGACTCTCTACATCCATTGTAACCAACAGAATCTGCTCTTCCAGAACCAAATCGCCCAATTGAACTATCAGGTGAGAAGAATCTCTAACGTACGAAGGAAGAGAAAGTACGTACGGTTGCAGATAAAAGTCAAGGTACGTGCAGGGTTTTTCAAACAGGCCTCCAATCCCTGAAACAATGGGTCTACCAGGAGGTTGTTCCAGGGATTTGTGCACCTTGGGTAGCATATAGAACGTTGGTACAATAGGGAATTTAATCAATAAAAATTCCTTTTCTTTTTTGGAAATTAAGCCAAGATCGAAGGCATGATAAATTAGAGTCCCCAACTTACGTTTAAAAGTATCGGTGGGGTCTGATGGTAATTTCCAATAGCAAGATCTGTTATCAAGCTGTCTTCTAGCTTCCCTTAGGTACATCTCGATGGGCCATAGCACCACATTCCCACCCTTGTCCGCTTCCCTTATGATGAAGTCCTTGCTGTTTTGAAGTGTGTTAAGGGCTACATGTTCCTGACGACTAAGGTTATTCCCTTGGAATTTATTAATTTTTAATTTCTTAATGTCGTTAACCGTTGCGTCAAAAAAAGTTTGCACTGCTGGAAATAGAGAAAACGGGGGTGTGGCCTGTGATGGAGATCTTTTGGTAAAAGGTATCTTATGTCTGATTGTACCTGTGGGATGTTCGTCCTCAGCCAAATCCAAGAGATCCTGCAGAGTGGCTCTGTCACAAGATGGTAGGGAATCCAATACAGATGGACGATGGTACAATAACTTGAAGACAAGTTGCCTGCAAAAAAGGTAGACGTCCTTTATTAGTTCGAATTTATCCAAGATATTCACTGGAGAGAAGGAAAGTCCTTTTTTAAGTAAGCTCTGTTCATCAATGGACAAATTATAATTGGTAAGGTTGATTATTTGTAGGTTGTCACTTACACCACTACTGCATCCTGCAGAGCTCACCATCTTCCTCCCAGCCGTGCTCCCAATGGTAAGATCGGTGACCACTTGCCTGTTCGTGGATTGCGATTCCGTAGATTTGGCGGGCTTGCGCCTGCCCCTTCTGGTTGGTCTCCTTGATCCGTTTCTGACTCGGATAAAAAATCTTCAGCACCAGATGATGTGGAAGGGGCAGATGTGGAGTCTTGATTGTCTTCTTTGTTTTTTGGTGGTCTATTTGGTCTATTGGGTTTTGGATACCCAAAGGGTTTTCTTGGTTTCTTGGGTCTGTTGGGTCTATTCGGTCTGGGATTGTCGTGGTGTACCCACTTATATACCCTGTTTTCTTCCAGGTCCCTCTTGTCCCGGAGAATTTTCTGTTTCCCTCTAATGATATCGTCTTCAAAACGATCAATTATCTCTTTTAATTTTGTCCTAAACGGGGCAACCTGTTTTACAAGATCAAAATCTTGTAATTTGGTCTCCAAGATTTTGATCTCTGTTTTAAGTTTTGTCAAGAGGGCCTTGTCATGTTCAATGAGCATCAGGATTATAATCTCTGAGCACTTTGAGAGGCCTGATTCCCAAACCTTTTTAAAACCAGCATCTACCTCCCAAGCAGGGAAAATCTGAACCCTCAATCCTCTGGGTGCCAACCCAAGTTTATTATATTCTTCCAATGACTGAATGTTCCACCAAGTTTTACATATGTGTTTATGAAGTTTGATCAACTTTGAGGAGATTCCTTTAAAGGAATTATCCTCAACTACCGGTTCCCTGGCTCCAAAAATTCCTCCTTTATAATTTTTCCATGTAGCTTCTCTGGATTCAAGATCCATACTCCTGAAAGGAGGAAGCTAGTATTTCAACCCACAAACCGGTCTGTGCACACTCCAGAAAGTGTCAAAGACACAAATAAGTACGTGAAAAAAGGGGGGTTTTTTTGGAGTGGCACTAAGACACGGGATCCACCAGTCACACGTTTAATAGAACGAATGCATAAGGGGAGAGGAAAGAAACGTGTGTGTATGACCGGGATCGGGGAAGAAAAGTATATAACACTCGTTTAGAGTGAAAAAATATTTTTTATTGTAACAAATCCATGTGAATAAGGTAAAAAAGCACAAAACATTAAAACCATCTAAAAAATGTGCAACACCGCACGAGATATAAACTAATTCTTCGCTCATAATTACTTCCCTTGTTTTATAAGTGTTTTGTATATTGCTTCTTTTCCCTGGCTCCTCCTGGGCTTCTATTTTGCACTGTACTTTGTCTTGCTTGCGGATTTGCCGTCTGTGGGTTTACTTTACCCACATTTACGGCAATCAGCGCTGCTTTATGACTAGACCGGCCGGTCTGCGCATGCGCGCACGTCGCATAGCGACGCTGCATACACAGTGAGCATGGACGGCTCCGATCATTACGGGCCGCGCTCCAGACATGCACAGCTGTGTGTCCCCCCTTCCAGCACAGACAGGCGACTTCTGGGTTAATTCACCCGGAAGTCAATCTGCCGCTGTGCCCCGGAACATCAATGATGCAAGACACAGAGCCCCACACTCCTCCCTACAGGTCTCAATAAGAGCTAACGGCATTTATTTCCCTTACAGGTGCTGTGCATTATTGTGGATATTTAAGGTAATGAAGCACACTTTCCAGTGGTGCTCTACCCTGAGGAAGCTGTCATTTAGGCAGCGACATGCGTAGGTCCAGAGCCACGCTCTCATGCCTCCCTGCCTGCAGGTGTATTATGACTGGTGACTAACTTATAATTTCATTTCCATTCACAGATATGCGGTGTTTCCATTGCAGTGTTTTTCTCTTGCATGGTCTATTCTGGTCCCACTTCAAATAGGGCATTATCAGAGGTTTCATTTGCCTTCAATTGCACTTTATTGTCTTGCACTGCTTTGCATTGAGCCTCAGCTATAGTACTATCTGGTCTATTTTTTGCCCTAACAGCTAGGTGACCTTACTGCATATCTAGATTCCTTATCATGGGAATTTGTGTTATTATGTATCTATTCCTGTTTTTTGCCACCAGGTTAATCCTGCAGGTTCAGCATTATTGCTAGAAATCATAGGAGGCATGTTTTTGTGATATATCTCGTGCGGTGTTGCACATTTTTTAGATGGTTTTAATGTTTTGTGCTTTTTTACCTTATTCACATGGATTTGTTACAATAAAAAATATTTTTTCACTCTAAACGAGTGTTATATACTTTTCTTCCCCGATCCCGGTCATACACACACGTTTCTTTCCTCTCCCCTTATGCATTCGTTCTATTAAACGTGTGACTGGTGGATCCCGTGTCTTAGTGCCACTCCAAAAAACCCCCCCTTTTTTCACGTACTTATTTGTGTCTTTGACACTTTCTGGAGTGTGCACAGACCGGTTTGTGGGTTGAAATACTAGCTTCCTCCTTTCAGGAGTATGGATCTTGAATCCAGAGAAGCTACATGGAAAAATTATAAAGGAGGAATTTTTGGAGCCAGGGAACCGGTAGTTGAGGATAATTCCTTTAAAGGAATCTCCTCAAAGTTGATCAAACTTCATAAACACATATGTAAAACTTGGTGGAACATTCAGTCATTGGAAGAATATAATAAACTTGGGTTGGCACCCAGAGGATTGAGGGTTCAGATTTTCCCTGCTTGGGAGGTAGATGCTGGTTTTAAAAAGGTTTGGGAATCAGGCCTCTCAAAGTGCTCAGAGATTATAATCCTGATGCTCATTGAACATGACAAGGCCCTCTTGACAAAACTTAAAACAGAGATCAAAATCTTGGAGACCAAATTACAAGATTTTGATCTTGTAAAACAGGTTGCCCCGTTTAGGACAAAATTAAAAGAGATAATTGATCGTTTTGAAGACGATATCATTAGAGGGAAACAACAGAAAATTCTCCGGGACAAGAGGGACCTGGAAGAAAACAGGGTATATAAGTGGGTACACCACGACAATCCCAGACCGAATAGACCCAACAGACCCAAGAAACCAAGAAAACCCTTTGGGTATCCAAAACCCAATAGACCAAATAGACCACCAAAAAACAAAGAAGACAATCAAGACTCCACATCTGCCCCTTCCACATCATCTGGTGCTGAAGATTTTTTATCCGAGTCAGAAACGGATCAAGGAGACCAACCAGAAGGGGCAGGCGCAAGCCCGCCAAATCTACGGAATCGCAATCCACGAACAGGCAAGTGGTCACCGATCTTACCATTGGGAGCACGACTGGGAGGAAGATGGTGAGCTCTGCAGGATGCAGTAGTGGTGTAAGTGACAACCTACAAATAATCAACCTTACCAATTATAATTTGTCCATTGATGAACAGAGCTTACTTAAAAAAGGACTTTCCTTCTCTCCAGTGAATATCTTGGATAAATTCGAACTAATAAAGGACGTCTACCTTTTTTGCAGGCAACTTGTCTTCAAGTTATTGTACCATCGTCCATCTGTATTGGATTCCCTACCATCTTGTGACAGAGCCACTCTGCAGGATCTCTTGGATTTGGCTGAGGACGAACATCCCACAGGTACAATCAGACATAAGATACCTTTTACCAAAAGATCTCCATCACAGGCCACACCCCCGTTTTCTCTATTTCCAGCAGTGCAAACTTTTTTTGACGCAACGGTTAACGACATTAAGAAATTAAAAATTAATCAATTCCAAGGGAATAACCTTAGTCGTCAGGAACATGTAGCCCTTAACACACTTCAAAACAGCAAGGACTTCATCATAAGGGAAGTGGACAAGGGTGGGAATGTGGTGCTATGGCCCATCGAGATGTACCTAAGGGAAGCTAGAAGACAGCTTGATAACAGATCTTGCTATTGGAAATTACCATCAGACCCCACCGATACTTTTAAACGTAAGTTGGGGACTCTAATTTATCATGCCTTCGATCTTGGCTTAATTTCCAAAAAAGAAAAGGAATTTTTATTGATTAAATTCCCTATTGTACCAACGTTCTATATGCTACCCAAGGTGCACAAATCCCTGGAACAACCTCCTGGTAGACCCATTGTTTCAGGGATTGGAGGCCTGTTTGAAAAACCCTGCACGTACCTTGACTTTTATCTGCAACCGTACGTACTTTCTCTTCCTTCGTACGTTAGAGATTCTTCTCACCTGATAGTTCAATTGGGCGATTTGGTTCTGGAAGAGCAGATTCTGTTGGTTACAATGGATGTAGAGAGTCTGTACACCTGCATTAATCATGATCTTGGTATTTCAGCTGTCACCCATTTTCTGGATCTTGAAAGTACGGGTAGTCGGTTACACGATTCATTCTTGCTCGATCTGCTGCGGATGGTCCTCGAATATAATTACTTCACCTTTGACAGAGCCTTCTATAGACAGGTATCAGGGACCGCCATGGGTGCGAAATGCGCGCCATCATACGCAAATTTATTTTTGGGTTGGTGGGAGCAGGTTCATGTTCGCACCCTTCCAGCGTACAATGGTTCTGTACGCAAATGGTATCGTTATATCGACGACATTCTGTTTTTTTGGTCAGGTACCTTAGAGGACTGTCAGAAGTTCGTGGACATTCTTAACGACAACCCGTGGAACATCACCTTGACGTCCCAGTACTCTTGGACAGAAGTAGTCTTTTTGGATTTGAAAATTATACAGGAAAAAGGTAAGATCATCACGGCTCTACATAGAAAAGACACTGCCACAAACAGCGTTCTCCATTACCAGAGCTTCCATCCACAGCATGTGCGGAATGCTATTCCCAAAGGCCAATTTTATCGGCTCAAGAGAAATTGCTCTGACAACACTACCTTTCTGTCAGAGGCAAGAGACCTTACAGAAAGGTTTAAGAAACGGGGGTACCCGCATAAGGTCATCTCAAACGCGTATAGATCCACAATCACAACGGATAGAACTGAACTGTTAACAGGGAAGATTAGATCGAGTCCAGATAAGTTGAATGTTATCACAACTTTTAACAATCATTGGAGGGACGTATATCGAACCCTGGACCACAATTGGTCATTGCTATCAAACGACCCTAAAATTGCACAATTTGTTGGACCCAAACCAAAATTGGTAGCTAAAAGAGCTAAAAACTTGAAGGACACTCTTACCACAAGTCACTTCAAGAGACCTTCCGTTTCACTTGGCAGAGGGTTTAAGATCCTTGGTACCTACCCATGTGGAGAGTGCTCAGTCTGTCCTTTAATGGTGGCCTCTGGTAGTATAGATCATGTTGAATGTCTCAAAGGATTCAAATCAAAACTGTATGCAAATTGCCGTACCCGTAACGTTGTTTACGTTCTCATTTGTAGCTGTCCTAAGGTCTATGTCGGGCAGACCACTCAGGAGGTCCGAAAACGTATTCAGAACCACATTTCCAGCATCTCTTGTGCTGAAGAACATCTCAAAGCCGGTAAGACCCTGACCTCAGTAGCTAGGCACTTCAGAGAGGTACATCGTAGCTCTCACAGTGGTCTAAAAATCTTGGTGGTGGATAAAGCTTTACCCACCATTAGGAAAGCACGTGTTACTGAAGAACTGTTACGCAAGGAGAGTCGTTGGATTTTCCAACTCAAAAGTATGGCTCCAGAGGGTCTGAATGAAGAGTTTCTTTTTAATGGGTACTATAAAACTTAGATATTATTTTAGAGTTCTTTTTTTCATTCATTGAAACAAGAAAATTTCTCAAATGTATTATTTCTCTCTTTGTACCTAAACGGACTTCCTCTGGCTACGGACGCACATGGCATCCGCTGTACTATTCAAGCACTCAAGGAGAAAGCTTTCAAACACCACTACTGCTGCTGCGATCACCTCCAGTTAGATGTGTTCGGAATTGGGACTCTTCGAGTGTTGTCTCCGTCATGGACTTTCTAAATGGCATCTACAGTGTTTCCATTTAATTATGGAGCTGCTGAACGAATCACACCAATATCTCCCATCAGAGAATAATATGTAAATATCGTAACATCGATGATTTTGGCGAAGAGAACAACAAGCGGCAACAATGAGCTAGGGATGAATAAGAAGCGGAAAATGAACACCATTTATCCGTTAAATTAATCCTACAGGCGCAATTCTGGCCTGTTATTTTGGATGTAGACTTGTATTTATAACTTTCCCCATTTTTTTGTATGTTTTTTGTTCTTAAATTTTCCTTTGGTTTTTTTGTGCTGTACTTGTGCTGTAATATCTATCTTCTCCCTCCAGGTGGCGGTATTGATGGTGCAGCAGCTATTCATTATAGTTTATAAACTAATTCTTCGCTCATAATTACTTCCCTTGTTTTATAAGTGTTTTGTATATTGCTTCTTTTCCCTGGCTCCTCCTGGGCTTCTATTTTGCACTGTACTTTGTCTTGCTTGCGGATTTGCCGTCTGTGGGTTTACTTTACCCACATTTACGGCAATCAGCGCTGCTTTATGACTAGACCGGCCGGTCTGCGCATGCGCGCACGTCGCATAGCGACGCTGCATACACAGTGAGCATGGACGGCTCCGATCATTACGGGCCGCGCTCCAGACATGCACAGCTGTGTGTCCCCCCTTCCAGCACAGACAGGCGACTTCTGGGTTAATTCACCCGGAAGTCAATCTGCCGCTGTGCCCCGGAACATCAATGATGCAAGACACAGAGCCCCACACTCCTCCCTACAGGTCTCAATAAGAGCTAACGCCATTTATTTCCCTTACAGGTGCTGTGCATTATTGTGGATATTTAAGGTAATGAAGCACACTTTCCAGTGGTGCTCTACCCTGAGGAAGCTGTCATTTAGGCAGCGACACGCGTAGGTCCAGAGCCACGCTCTCATGCCTCCCTGCCTGCAGGTGTATTATGACTGGTGACTAACTTATAATTTCATTTCCATTCACAGATATGCGGTGTTTCCATTGCAGTGTTTTTCTCTTGCATGGTCTATTCTGGTCCCACTTCAAATAGGGCATTATCAGAGGTTTCATTTGCCTTCAATTGCACTTTATTGTCTTGCACTGCTTTGCATTGAGCCTCAGCTATAGTACTATCTGGTCTATTTTTTGCCCTAACAGCTAGGTGACCTTACTGCATATCTAGATTCCTTATCATGGGAATTTGTGTTATTATGTATCTATTCCTGTTTTTTGCCACCAGGTTAATCCTGCAGGTTCAGCATTATTGCTAGAAATCATAGGAGGCATGTTTTTGTGATATATCTCGTGCGGTGTTGCACATTTTTTAGATGGTTTTAATGTTTTGTGCTTTTTTACCTTATTCACATGGATTTGTTAATTTTTTCACTCTAAACGAGTGTTATATACTTTTCTTCCCCGATCCCGGTCATACACACACGTTTCTTTCCTCTCCCCTTATGCAGAGGCCCAAGGATGAGGGTGGACTGGCATTGCCTAACCCTTATTTATACTATATAGCGGCACAGAGTAAGCATGTGAGGGCATGGGCACAGAGGGCAGGAAGCCCCCTATTCATAAAGTTATGGAAGGAGTAACCAACAGAAGCCCATTGATACTTAGTGTGGAAGACGGGTCGATGGGAAGGATGGGAAGGCAATGTCCCACTATGCAGTTGATGCAGAACATATGGGGAAAATTTAAGTTGATTAGGGGAGTGAGGGGACTGATAAACCACTCTCCCTTGTGGGGGAACACTAATCTTCCGGAGACTGTCAAAATGGGGTGCCTGGTAGAATGGAGGGAGAAGGGAATTGTGCTGGCACAACAAGTGTTGGAAGGATGGAGGCTTAAACCCTTCTCTATGCTGAGGGAGGAATATAGTTTACAAAGAGGGGGGACTTATCAGTATCTGCAGATGAAACATGCGCTTCAGACACAGGCGGAGAGTGGTGAGTTGATAATACAGAGGGACTTGGTTCTTGACTACGTCTGCGAAGTGGGGCCTACGAGAGGGGTGATAGCGACCACGTATCGGGACATATTGCACACTTTTTTGATTCAGTATCCTCTTAGGGCCAGGAGCCGGTGGGAGATGGATGTGGGAGTCCTAGAGGATGACAAATGGGAAGCAATCTTGGAGTGGATTCCAAGGCAGTCACTAAGCGAACCTGGCAGGATGTCACAGCTCTACATCTTGCACAGAGTATATAGAACACCAGAATTTCTACATAAAATTAAACTAAGATCAAACTCGGAATGCGCAAGGTGTCGGATGGAAACAGCGGGCATGCTCCACATGTTGTGGCTATGCCCACGGTTGTCAGCATTCTGGATCATGGTGCTTGCTAGAGTGGGAGGCACGTATGGGTGCAGTGTACCTCGAGATCCAGTGGTGTGTTTGCTGGGGTTTGTGGATGAGATACAGGTGGACGATGCAGCCAAGATAGCCATTGCATGACTATTATATATTGCACGCAAGTTGATTGCAAAACATTGGATTGGGACAGAACCGCCATCAAGAGGGGAGTTTGTGACCCAGGCCAACTATATTTCACTTCTGGAGAGGGGGATACACCGCAAGAGGGGGAAGTTGGATCTTTATGACAAGATATAGTCACCTTGGCACGACTATGGGGTAGGATAAGTTATGATGCCCGATCATAAGTGTGAATTATGACACAACTACTACATGATGTACATGGGGGTAATCTGCACTAAATATACTGTTTGAGTTGTTTTCTTTTATATAGGTATATAATGACTATCGGCGTCTAGGGGGGGGGGGAGGGGGGGGGGGGAAAGGGGACTTTGAAGGGCTTTGGGAGGGGGAGTTTCAGGAACATTTAAAATCTATAAATATTGGATGTTATTGCTGGATATGTATTGATTATGTTGTTTAATAAAAAATATCTGATATAAAAAAAAATAAACTGAAATGTGAGTTCTACAGAAAATGAGAGAAGAAATGTGTGAATTGAGAAAAGTCAACTATACCCTCAAACAGGAGGAGATTGCAGAAATGAAAGCACAGACCCCCAGACATCTGAACCAGCAGGAGGCAATGGAAAGAAGCCAGAGAGCAGACAACATGGCCCCCACTGACCAGAATGTGCAGACACCAAACAGCACTAAAATAATAACCAACAATATTATGAACAATCCTGAAACCAATACAAGTGAACCATAAACCAGAGGGATGAAAGAGAGAAGAGAACCAACCACCAGCAAAACCAGCACTACAGACCCCCAACAACAGCACAGTCACCCACCCGAGACATCACAATGTCCTGATATTGTCCTAATAATGGACTCAAATGGAAAGTACTTAAAGGCACAAAGACTATTCCCAGGAAAACGGGTCCGTAAAATCTACTGTGCAAATATTGAACAGGTGACAAAGGTCATTAATAATCCACGATTTACCAACCCAAACCATATTATTATACACACGGGTACCCACAATCTGCTAGACCAGCACCAGCAGATCGCAGGACAACTGATCGAATTGGCAAAGATGGCAAACTAAAATTCCCAGACAGCAAAATCATTCTGTCGTCTCTGCTTCCAACAAAGAATATACCCAGGGAAACCACCCAAACCATCAATATGGACCTAACCGAAAGGAGCAAGACTGTGCCAAACGTGACCCTGGCACAACACCTCTTCATAAACAACCTATATATTAACCCCTCAATGTTGTGAAGTTACTCAAGGGTTCCCTGCAAAGGCAGGTGATGTGCTAGCCCCTCGATGTTGTGAAGTTACTCGAGGGATCCCTGCAAAGTCAGGTGATGTGTTAACCCCTCGATGTTGTTAAAATTACTCGAGAGGGTCCTGCAAAGGCAGGTGATGTAGTATATTGGGGAAGCGAAACTGGACGCTAGTCTCAGCCTATAGGACAATTCATAGGAAAAATTCTCAGCTAGTTAAAGGGAACCTGTCACCCAAAATCACCCTTGTTAGCTGTAAATACATGTCCCTGAAGCATAACACCACAGTCCTACACATCCCTTTGTGGTGTTTTAGTTCAATATGAAAGTGCACTTTAGTCGTTTCAAAACTTACAAAATCCGTGGCAGTGGGGCGTTCCCAAGCCTTCTTGTCTATGAGGCGGTTCCCCTGTGCCGCTGTATTACGCCCTAATGGGCGTTGTTTTCAAACTTTGTAGCGCGGGCACGATTCATAATATCGCGGCCGCGACGTCACGGTCATGTGATGCCGTGACGCGTCATTTCCGGGCGGACGGGGCGCTGTTGTCTGACGCGCACCGGCCGACTTCATAAAGCGATCTGCGCATGCGCTGAAGTTGGCCAGTGCGCGTTCACAGACAGAGGCAGGTGGGCAGGCTACGGTGAATCCCCCTCCCTCCCCTGTGTCATCCTCCTTCCCTGTCTCTCGCTCTCTGTCTGTGACCCCTCCATAACTGTGCCCCCACTGCTTCACTCCAAGTAATAAAAAAAACAAAAAAAAAAAATGTCAATATACACTATATATATATATATAGATGTGGATATAATATATATATATATATATATATATATATATATATATATATATATATAAATATATATACACACATATATATGCATGCACACACATATAATACTGTAACACATATATGTGTGTGTGTAATTTTTTTTTTTTTCACAAACATATACATTATATATATATATATATATATATATATATGTGTGTGAACAAAAATACATATTTACACACACACACATATATGTATTACAGTAGTATATGTGTGTGCATGCATATATATATTATATCCACATCTATATATATATATAGTGTATATTGACTTTTTTTTTTGTTTTTTTTATTACTTGGAGTGAAGCAGTGGGGGCACAGTTATGGAGGGGGTCACAGACAGAGAGCGAGAGACAGGGAAGGAGGATGACACAGGGGAGGGAGGGGGATTCACCGTAGCCTGCCCACCTGCCTCTGTCTGTGAACGCGCACTGGCCAACTTCAGCGCATGCGCAGATCGCTTTATGAAGTCGGCCGGTGCGCGTCAGACAACAGCGCCCCGTCCGCCCGGAAATGACGCGTCACGGCATCACATGACCGTGACGTCGCGGCCGCGATATTATGAATCGTGCCCGCGCTACAAAGTTTGAAACAACGCCCATTAGGGCGTAATACAGCGGCACAGGGGAACCGCCTCATAGACAAGAAGGCTTGGGAACGCCCCACTGCCACGGATTTTGTAAGTTTTGAAACGACTAAAGTGCACTTTCATATTGAACTAAAACACCACAAAGGGATGTGTAGGACTGTGGTGTTATGCTTCAGGGACATGTATTTACAGCTAACAAGGGTGATTTTGGGTGACAGGTTCCCTTTAAGGAAGTGAAGCGCACGTTGGTTTACAGTTTGAATCAGATAGCATTTTGTCAAAAAAGTTAAATTAAAATAGATAGATAAATTTGTTTAAGGGATAGTGCAAACACATTGCATTTGTGTATTAACATTTGTTTGGCGAATAATTGTGTGTGAAAGAACGTGACTGGTAGGAGACTCCTTGATTGAACTGAATGACCGTATGCATGTAATAAGGATTTAAAAATAAAAATCCTGATTGTATAAAGGAGTCCACTTAGTCCAATTAGTTGTGATCCCTTGTCAACTGGCATCAGGGATAAAAAGGAGGAATATTTAGCAAGTGAATAAACAGTCACACGTGTGAGAATGAGATAAGCTGAAACCAAGTATTTTGTTAACATTGCGAAACTAAGCAGAAAGACTGGGAATACACGTCGGCTTGTCCTGTCCGTGTTTTGCCGGTAGCCTATGGTTTTGCAGTAAACTAACTAATATTTGGGGAGGCTGCAAGTGAAGTGATTGTGTTGAATATTCTGCAGATTTTATGTGGGTTGTGCATGTTTTCAGAAAAGTTGAATGTCCGAGGCTGGTCCGAGGCTCCCTACAATATCATAGTGCAGAAATTGTTACATAGTGGATTAGCTGATGCTTGAAATAATAAGATCAAGGATTTATAACTCCTCGATGTTGTTAATGTACTCGAGGGAATCCCTGCCAAGGCAGGTGATGCTATACAGTTAGAAGGTGAAATTGGGTATTAGCTATTTTCTTAGCCCAAAAAATATAAATATGAACAAGGAATAAAATGTTATTTGTTCACTGATTCATGGTATTTTATACAGATAGCTTGCTATACCAACATATACATGTAGATTTTCGTCAGTCTTTGTCCACTATAATCTATAATTGAATAATATAGTTAAAATCCCCTTTTTTCCCTACCTACTATCATCTGCAGTATGTCTGTGTTGTGACGCCATCACTGGGTGCGGCAGACACGATTACGGCGGCGTCTATATTAAAAGCCTTGATCATGTGATTCGTCATGTGGACTGTGACGCCGCCGTGTTGTTGTCTCGCCATGACAACCGTGATAGAGCGGCGACGTAATCAGATATGGGGCATGATGACTGTTGACGTCCGCCCTGCGTGCGCCATGCTGTGGGCGTCTCTATTGTGTTGCCGTGTCAATGAGTGACGCGGCAGTCACAAAGCCGACCCCTATCAGAGGATTGGTGTGGGAGGATTCCTATCGGGACACTTCCCGTGGACGCTATAGATATAATCGCTAGCATGGCCGCTATGTCTGTGTGTTGCTATAACTACGAGGACGCAGTGGTATCGTCACTGGCACATACGGCTGTGATTGGTGGGGTGGCCTTTTTAAACATGCACTTCCTTCTCCCTGAACACGCCCCGTAAAGAAGGGAAACCGAAACACGTGTAGGGCTGTGCCAGCGGGACTCTTCTGAGGTAAAAACGCTTCATAACTTTAATTACCGTATATACTCGTGTATAAGCCGAGTTTTTCAGCCCAAAAATTGGGCTGAAAAGTCCCCCCCTCGGCTTATTCACGGGTCAATATGGTAATCCTATGTTGGGAGGGGGCGCGGGGGGTGGGGGGGCGCTGCGCAGTATTTCTTACCTTGTCCCCCGTTCTGCAGTGCCTTCCGGTGTCCTCCGTGCTCTGTTCCCGGTCTGCTGTGCCTTGTGGTTCCTCCTGCTTCGGTTCCATCATCGGTGCTGGGGGCTGCCATCTTCCTTCTTCCCTCCGCCCCCGGCCAGTGATGTCAGAGCAGGCCGCGCTGTGATTGGCTAGCACCCGTGATCACATGTCACGGGTGCTAGCCAATCACAGCGCGGCCTGGTCTGACATCACTGGCCGGGGGCGGAGGGAAGAAGGAAGATGGCAGCCCCAGCACCGATGATGGAACCGAAGCAGGAGGAACCACAAGGCACAGCAGACCGGGAACGGAGCACGGAGGACACCGGAAGGCACTGTAGAACGGGAGGACAAGGTAGGAAGCTGTGTGTATGTTTTATATTTATGTGTGTGTGTGTGTGTGTGTGTGTGTGTGTGTGTATGTGTGTATGTATGGGTATGTGTATGTAAGTAGGCTGGCTGCCAATATAAGCCATACCACTGGGGCTGCTGTATATACCTCTGGGGCTGCTGGATACTACCACTGGGGCTGTATATACCACAGGGGCTGCTGTATACTACTACTGGGGCTGTATATACTTCTGGGGCTGCTGTATACTACCACTGGGGCTGTATATACTTCTGGGGCTGCTGTATACTACCACTGGGGCTGTATATACTTCTGGGGCTGCTGGATACTACCACTGGGGCTGTATATACCTCTGGGGCTACTGTATACTACCACTGGGGCTGTATATACTTCTGGGGCTGCTGTATACTACCACTGGGGCTGTATATACTTCTGGGGCTGCTGTATACTACCACTGGGGCTGTATATACTTCTGGGGCTGCTGGATACTACCACTGGGGCTGTATATACCTCTGGGGCTACTGTATACTACCACTGGGGCTGTATATACCTCTGGGGCTGCTGGATACTACCACTGGGGAGGCTGCTGTATACCACACTGCTGGGGGCTGTATACCTGTGCTGGGGTCCACCCTCGGCTTATACACAAGTCAATAGGTTTTCCCAGACTTTGGGGGCAAAAGTAGGGGGGTCGGCTTATACACGGGTCGGCTTATACACGAGTATATACGGTAATTTGATTGTTGGACCTTCTGGTAGCAAAGTATTGGATGCATGTCTATTGTTATATACTGCGGTCTGTGTCATTTTGTGCATACAGAAGTGTGCTCACTCGGAAGTATATTTAAGACACAATTTTACTTGAATGAACTGTGCAATTGGCACCTGGCACTTTATATTGATAAATGAATTTTTCATACTATAGTGGCTAAGTTGCGCATATCTTCTGATGCACTAATGACTGTACCCTGATATTAATCTTGCAAATTAATAAGAATTTGGCTATTCTACTATATTTAAATTTGCTGGGATATGCAATCTATATATTTACTATGATCATCTATACCAGTGCATCTATGTAAATATACCTGTTAGGCCTATATGATATATTTTTAAGTTATTGTGAAGTGAATAATTTAGTCCTGTCTGCTCCTTTTTGGTGTTTAAATTATACCCCCCTGTCTCCAATTCCATACTTTAATAAAATTGCACTTCTTTGAATTGAGCTATAAAGTCGTGTTTGTTTTTTGTGGGAATGGTTTATAGTTAGTGGTGCAGCTACTTGGATTATAGGATGAAAAATAAAATGATTGACAAATTCATAGGAAGAGTTGTGGGGGAAAGAAGCTTGGCAAAATATTGAAGAATATGTCCAAACAACCAAAAATACTCTTTTCATGTTGATGCACATGTTCCTCTTGAATCATTGAAATGTTTGTTTAATTCTTTGAATTGAGCTATAAAGTCGTGTTTGTTTTTTTGTGGGAATGGTTTATAGTTAGTGGTGCAGCTACTTGGATTATAGGATGAAAAATAAAATGACTGACAAATTCATAGGAAGAGTTGTGGGGGAAAGAAGCTTGGCAAAATATTGAAGAATATGTCCAAACAACCAAAAATACTCTTTTCATGTTGATGCACATGTTCCTCTTGAATCATTGAAATGTTTGTTTAATTCCCAAGCAGATGCGGCCGCCTCAATGTCTGTCGCAGGTACTGAACCTAATAAAGAGAAAGAAATATGGTTGCAAGGTATAGCTGTTTGGACGCATCAGAAAAAGTGGACACTTGGGAGAAAATGCCACTTACAGGTGGGCACAAGACAGAGGAGTGCCCTTAACATTCGATGTTATAAAGCAAGTCATTGCACAATGTCCCATATGTCAACATTCACAGAAAAGGGCAGTACCACATACTGTAATGGGACACATAGGCGAATTGCCAGCTTAGATTTGGCAGATGGATTTCATCGGTCCTCTGCCAGAGAGTAGAAGTTCAATAGGAAGTGATCCAATTCTATAGTGGCCGCGCTCCCCGTGGTAATGATTTTAAGAACTTCTTGTCCACAAAAAATTTTATTCCTCAAAACATGCGAGAATATAAAAAACGGATACAACGCGTTTCGGCGGAGACAACCGCCTTCCTCAGGTATCTAAATAAAAATACATCTGACACTTTGCTTTATAGGCCTATAAAGCAAAGTGTCAGATGTATTTTTATTTAGATACCTGAGGAAGGCGGTTGTCTCCGCCGAAACGCGTTGTATCCGTTTTTTATATTCTCGCATGTTTTGAGGAATAAAATTTTTTGTGGACAAGAAGTTCTTAAAATCATTACCACGGGGAGCGCGGCCACTATAGAATTGGATCACTTCCTATTGAACCTTTATGCCTGTGGGAATCCGTGGCAGGACCCAATACAGGATCAATTCAAGGCGAGCAGCAGACCCGGATAAATATCCAAAGCGTGAGGAGGCTTTGGAAAAACCATATGCTTGAAGTTTTATGGCAAGAGGTGAGTGCATAAAACTTCATTAAAAGGGCACCAGAGAGTTACATTGGTAACGCGCTGAGATTGGCGCCGCATGTTTGTTTTTTATATATACCCTACAGGGAATCACCTTACTTCAGAGAGTAGAAGTTGTAAATGTATCTGTACAGCTGCAGACACATACTCAGAATTGATGGTGAGGTTTCTTTGTAAATCTGCCACCCAGAGGAGTACTTTGAGAACACTAAAACTGATCACATAGTATTACGGTACTCCATTACAGGTTTAAATGGACAATGGAGAGATAATTTGAGTGAGGCTCTCCAAATAATTAAGAACAGACCTATCACTGATTACACATAAGCTGAGCATACATAAAGTACATGTAGATACACTGATCTATTGGAAGTTGAATGAGGAAGCACAAATTCCTTACTGAGCTATTCCAGCGGCTGCAGGACTGGACCTCTACTCAGTAGAGGCAGTGCTCATAGCACCAGGTAAGTACCATTTCTACTGGTTTTGCATGTAAGATTCCTAAAGGACATTTTGGTGAAATTGCAACAAGATCTAGTTTTACTTTAAAAGGTGCAATAGTAGTAGGAGGTGTTATTGATCCTGTTATTAAGGAGAAATTAAGGTTCTCATGTTGACTCTAGAGACAGACCGCTTAGTGTTGTCTACAGGACAAAGGATTGCCCAAATGTTATTTATACCTGTGAACTTGTCTCAAGTTAAGGAAGGAACAGCCCCTACAGAATTGACAGTAAGGGGAGATAAAAGTTTTGGGTCCTCCAATATCACTAATGTGGGGGCCAAAATATGGGTACAGGATACCAAGGACCGCCTTCCGAAGCAGAGGTCATAGCGGTCGGCAAGGACTGTACACTTTTGATAATGAGACCAGGAGTGGAGAAGTGGGAATATGTCCCACAGGAGAAATGTTATTTACGGGAATTATGCCATCTTTTATTGTACCCTAGGTATGACTGTTAAGTGGAATCCTTGGAAGCGTATTTTTAGGCGTAGCTGATGGATGGAGCAACCTACATCGGGAGGAGCCGATAGCCAACAAGTTCCAGGTGCACCATCAAGTGATGACGGGGGCGTTGAATAACACTCAACCCACAGATTGTTGGATTTGTACTCATTCGCCTTTGACAGCTACCAGTATTCTTTTCCTGGCTATACCGGCAACAATGGAAGAAATCCTGATGTGCGACAATTGCTCAGACAGTTTAGCCAGTAACGATACCAGAAATGTTCGACTATGAAACCACAGTACCTATCCCTATTGTAGGATGGGTTAATCTACCATGGTGGCAAGGAAATCTGAGCGGGACAATTAAGAACTTGCAGTACATGGCTTTTAAAGGAGGAGTTTGGGTGCCGAGAAATAAAACTGGGTTGACTGATTTGGGACTGCTCCCTATGGACAATATACGTATAAGTTTTGGGACAATTCATGTGACAAATACAGCAGATGCTTTCAAACCTAGTTTGCTGGAAAGGACAATTCATGATGTATTCTGGCCTTATGCCACTATATTAATAGAACTAGTGATACTTGTAGCAATATACCAAGTAATTTAATGTATAATGAATCTTAAGCTAATGAACCAACGTGTAGTAACCCTGATGCAGGATATTGAAGTCCTATTAGGCAAAAACCAGGGTAGTGTATACTAACCAATGTGAGTATCTTTGTTGATTTAGCACACCAACTAGTTTTACAACACTCAACTTTATGAGATCTCCCCAAAGGGATGTATTGGGTATGTGGGCAAAATGCTTATAAATGGCTTCCTGTAGTGGTTAAGGGTGGCTGCACCCTAGGTCGTTTAACTCCAGAATATACAGCGTTTAAGGGAAAAATATCAAAAGGATAATAATGACCACAAAGATAGCTGGTGGGCCAATACTTTTTCTTTCCTGAATCCAACAAATTGGTTTAAAGGAATTGTAGGATAGTTAATGTGGCTTCTGCAAGGGGCCTTCCAGGTTATATTGTTTTTAGTTTTAATATATGTATCGGTTAAGGTGATAGTATTTTTGTTTCAATATTGTTTGAAAAAATCAAGAAAGTTGAAATCAGATGTAAAAGTGATTTCTTATTGATGTATTGATCAAATATAGCTGCAGATGCAATTTCTCATCATTTGCATGATGTTCTTATGGAATGTTCATCCTCTGCTGGAAGAATTTTGAATTTCTTGATTCAGGTCAGGCTGGAGTCCCGATTCCGGGGTAGTATGGAGCTGGGGAAATAAAGCCAGGCGGCTGGTTCCGCCATTGGGACCCATAGGGCCCGTGATATACGGTAACTGATGTATTGTTAAATGTATGTGAAATGTAGATAGGCCGGAGGCCATAGCCACCACGGAAGTAGTTGTTAGAGCTCCAATGGGGACAGAGAGGTGGTTAAAGGTCCCGGGTAACTATAAGATGTTACGTGCAATATAAGTGTTATGTAATGTTATATGTAAATGTATGATGTATTTATGTATGGTGTTTATAATCAATGTGACGTGTCAAACATGCTACCCGGGTTATGTTATTATATGTGAAAAATAAACGGGTAGACATTGGTTAAATTATAAACACGTGTTCTTGTCGTTATGCAAGCGGGTTCCCCGGGTGCTACCTCACAGTATGTAGAAGTTTAGGACTTCATATTCTTAATGGACGAAGCAAAGGTGACTCTTTAGGAAGGTATACACTAAACTCCCATGTAGGAAGGAGCGTAGTAGATTACGCCATTACAGACATGAACCTGGCAAATATCAGTGCCTTCATAGCCACCCCACAAACGCACCTGTCAGACCACAGCCAACTTCTTCTGTACATGAAATCTACAGAGAAGCCATCCACTCAAAAGCCACAGCAGAGCGGCCTCTTCAGCCAGCCTCCATCCTATAAATGGTCCAAAAATGTCGTCATTAAAGTATAAAGAGGCTTCCAGCAACCCTAAAATACAGCGGATGCTCCACCAATTCTATAACTACGAGTACAAGCCTAACCCACTAACCCAGAGGGAGTGAGTCTTGCCGCAATAGACCTCAACAATATATTCTATGTAATGGCCAGACTGTTCGACCTTAAAAAAGTCACCTACAACAGACCAAAAGAAACAGATCAATGGCTGGTTTGACAGAGAATGTAAAGCCATACAGAAGACCCTGAGAACAGCCTCAAACAAGAAACACAGAGACCCCAACCACCCGGGTCTGAGGGAAGCCTATGACACCATACAAAGGCAGTACAAAACCATCCTCAGGAGGAAAAAGCAGGTTTACATCTCTACCAAGCTTAACCAACTCCAAGATGCCCTCCAAAGACAACTCCTTCTGGGAACTATGGAACCACATGGCCACAAAAGACAAGAAAAACAACACGCATATCCAAAATAGCAACATCTGGCTCCATTACTTCAGAGACCTCTATAAAGACATCCCAAAAGGAGAACTAAGCCAACAATAGGAAAACATAATGGCAAAACTAAAAACAATGGAGGAAAAAAAATCAAAAATTTCCAAAACCCCGTGGATACACCTATAACACTACAGGAAGTAGCCGAGAAAATCTCTTCCATAAGGTGTAGAAAAGCCGGTGGCCTGGATGTGATCCTACCAGAAATGCTGAAGCACAGCCCACCTGACATACAGGCTGCAATGGTTAAACTGTTCAATATTGTGCTGAGGGCCGGCTACTTCCCTCGTACCTGGAACCAAGGCCTCATCACACCCATCCACAAGAGTGTTACCTCAGGGGAAATGGTGTATCAGTGTCCGCGCTGCTGAAATCCCAAGAAAACGATCCGGAAACCATATGTAGGTTGCATCAATCATCCATTTATTCCGTTCCTACGCGTTTCAACACTGTCCTAGTGTCTTCCTCAGGGATATTACATGTCAGCTCTTAACAAGGTTTATATAGCCCCTGTACATGGCATTTAGGGGTGTGTTAGCACATGCTGATGTCAAAATCGTCATTAAAGTGGGCGGAGCCCAATTCGATCATGTCAAAATCGTCATCAGTGGGAGGAGCCTAATTTTTGGCTCCAAAACAGTAAAAACAAGTTTCTGTGGAGCATTTTACATCGTACAATGATATACAAGTTGATAAAAATATGACTAAACAAATGGTATAAAAAACGTTCTGAAATTTGCTGCGGAAAAGTAAATAAAACCTTCAGTAATAAGAACAGGAAAAAAAAATAAAAATAATATACACTCCGATATGCCTCTGGGTGTATTAGAACTCTTGGTCATTTGGATGAAAAACATCCTCACTATTGGGTTGTGCCACCAGGGCAATTCATTAGCAAATAAAAGTGCTGAGAAGTTTGGTATTATCCTGTGAAGGTGGAATAGGAAAAAATATATGGACAATATTATCTATGTCTATGTAATTAAAAAACAACTTTATTATAAAATTATTCAAAATAATATAAATATATAAAAAAATATAAAAAAATATAAATATATGAAAATGTATAAAATGATGAGGGATAAGAATATTTAAAAACTTAATATTCATCATATAAATATATATATCTGAGAGGGATTTTGCTTAAAAGGTTTCAAATTATAGGAACTAATTATTATTTATGTGAGGGGATCTTATAAAGATAAAATCAAATGTTAAAAATGAGTATAAACTAGTTTAAAATACTCATATTCATGGTTCAAGTGTTGCGCACCACTTAAGGAGCTGCTCTCATATCTAAAACCTTGCCAGTTCTAATCCTCCAAGAGGCATTTACATATAAAGCAAAACTCTTCCATCATAAAGTATAATTTATGTTGTAAAATTTCATTAGCAGGTGTATTAACAATTTGCGTCACAAGATGGCGCTCATATTACACCATAGAATAATTCTGGATGCAGTTTCCATAGCAATAGGGTATCAAAGTAGTTCAAATGTTCGCCTCCGGGGGCGACCAAAATACACGTTCCTATGTGTTTGAATTTCTGTGCAGTGCAATTGTTCGCCTCTAGGGGCGATCAAAATACATGTTTCTATGTAATCATACTCTGTTAGCTCATAGTAGTGATAGAATAGTGATTCCAAGATGTGTTGAGTTAAATATTTGTGTTCAGAAAGAAAAAATAATAAATAAATACTAATATATAATAATAATAACTAAATTGGGGGTGAAAAAGTGATAGTATTTTATATAAAATATTTCCACAAATATATAGTGACCTTCTTATTATAAATAAATAAATAAATAGAAGTTCCGTGAGTGTCTGAGTATCAGAATGTATATAATCTGTGAATCTATTTAACAGTGGTTATCATATGAGCTCAGAGATGATGTTCAGACCCTTGGGTTTTAATGTATCTAGTCGGTACATCCAGAATTTTTCACGTTTTTTCAGGACCTCAAATCTGTTGTTTGTATTGGCAGGTATGTGGTCAATTGGTGTAATTTCTAAACATGTGGGGTCCCTATTGTGGTGCGTACTGAAGTGGTTTGATACCCCATGGAATTTAAAACCATTTTTAATGTTGGCTCGATGTTTATTGAGTCGCTCATGTAGCGATCTTATAGTTCTGCCCACATATTGGAGGTGACATGGACATTCTAGGAGGTAAATAATGTACCCAGTTGTACAATCCATATTATGCTTAATTGGATAGGATTTTTGTGTGGTAGAGGATGTGATATTTGATCTCTTTTGAATATTCCTGCAGCACAGACATTTCTTTCTGTTGCACCTTTTTGTCATGATGGTGGTTGGTTCACTTTTTTTGGTGGTGAATCTCTCTCTCTCAGACGGCTGGGAGCTACCATGTTTTTAATATTGGGGGCTCTCCTATATGTAATACCGGGTGTGTTAGGGATGATGGACCTTAAGATGGGATCTTTTTTTAGTAAATGCCAATGTGTGGTGAGGCATTTTCTGAAGTGTCTCCAAGAGTGGAGACAGGTATGACCCAGCCAACTACAGAGGCATATGTGTCAGCAGCAACCTGGGAAAGCTGTTCAACAGCATCCTAAACAAGAGGATCCTCACCTTCCTCACCGAGCACAACGTCCTCAGCAAGAGCCAAGCAGGGTTCATGCCGAACCACCGCACCACTGACCATATCTACACCCTGCACAGCCTCATTCAGAGACACGTCCACAATACAAAGAACGGGAGGATATAAGCCTGTTTCGTGGACTTTAAAAAGGCCTTTGATTCGGTGTGGCACCCAGGCTTATTCCTGAAACTGCTGGAGAGTGGAATAGGAGGAAAGACCTATGATGTCAATAAAAGCTCCTACAGCGAAAACCGCTGCAGTGTGAGTGTGAATAGTAAAAGAACAGCTTACTTCCAGCAGAGCCGTGAAGTCAGACAAGGCTGCAGCCCAAGTCCGACACTCTTCAACATTTACATCAACGAGCTGGCTACCGCTTTGGAATCCTCCACAGCACCAGGTCTCACCCTTCATGACGCTCAGGTGAAATTCTTGCTGTACGCAGATGACCTGCTGCTGCTGTCACCAACCGAGAAAGGCCTCCAAGACCACCTGAATACCTTAGAGAACTTCAGCTCCACCTGGGCACTACCGGTCAACCTAAAGAAAACCAACATCATGGTGTTCCAGAGGAGAAGGAGAAGATCAGACCAGCACCCGCCATTTGTCCTCAACAATTGTGCCCTCACATGAACAGACAAATATACCTACCTGGGCCTAGAGATTCACCGGTCAGGAAGCTTCAAACAAGCCATAGCGACCCTGAAGGACAAGGCCTGCAAAACCTTCTATGCCATCCGAAGAAAACTATCATCTGAAGTCTCCAGTGAGGGTCTGGTTAAAAATCTTTGACTCTATCATAGCCCCAATCATCCTATATGGCAGCGAAGTCTGGCGTCCTCACACCTACCCAGACTGGTCAAAGTGGGATTCCAGCCCAACAGAAATATTCCACCTGGAATTCTGTAAGCACCTTCTCCAGGTCCATCGGAGCACTTCCAACAGTACTTGTCGGGCCGAGCTGGGCAGATTCCTTTTACACCTAACTGTACTAAAGAAAACGCTGTCATTCCGGGCTCACCTACATAGGAGCAATCCAAGCTCCCATCACCATAAAGCCCTGATACATGTAGGTGAAACAGAAAAACCAGAACCCACGGAACAGCCCAACCAAACCCAACACGACCAGAACACCAATCACAACAACCTGACAAAAGCCGGAACCAGGAAGATGGTAGAGGAGGGCCAGGAGAGGTATGTCAGTGACTGGAAGAACGATATCATCAACCCACAGGGGGCGTGTCCAGCAGCTCATGGAGCAGGACGCTTGTGAGGAGCTCCTCACACACAGCCCTGAAAACGGCACTTGCAGGCTCCCTTGGCCCCCTGACACCTTCTCACAACAAAGATCACAATACTATGTCCCTTAAACAATTGCTTTCCTCAACAGAATCATATAACAGCAGAATGGGAATATACCTCCCACCCTTTAGGAAAGATTACTCGATAAAATATTTTTACAATAAAAATCAATCTTTATTACCGTATATACTCGTGTATAAGCTGACCCGTGTATAAGCCGACCCCCCTACTTTTGCCCCAAAAATCTGGAAAAACCTATTGACTCGTGTATAAGCCGAGGGTGGACCCCAGCACAGGTATAGAGCCCCCAGCAGTGTGGTATACAGGCCCTCCCCCAGTGGTATACAGGCCTCCCCAGTGTGTATACAGCGCCCAGTGTATATAAGCATCCCCAGCAGCCCCAGTGGTAGTATATAGCATCACCCAGGCAGCCCCAGTGGTAGTATATAGACCAGCAGCCCCAGTGGTAGTATACAGCAGCCCCAGTGGTAGTATATAGCAGCCCCCAGCGGTAGTATATTGCAGCCCACCCCATTGTGAGTTAGTATAAAGGAAGCCCCAGCCAGGCCCCAGTGGTAGTATACAGCAGCCCCAGTGGTAGTATATAGGAGCCCCAGCAGCCCCAGTGGTAGTATACAGCAGCCCCAGTGGTAGTATATAGGAGCCCCAGAAGCCCCAGTGGTAGTATACAGCAGCCCCAGTGGTAGTATATAGGAGCCCCAGTGGTAGTATATAGCATCCCCAGCAGCCCCAGTGGTAGTATACAGCAGCCCCAGTGGTAGTATATAGGAGCCCCAGCAGCCCCAGTGGTAGTATATAGGAGCCCCAGCAGCAGTATACAGCAGCCCCAGTGGTAGTATATAGGAGCCCCAGCAGCCCCAGTGGTAGTATATAGGAGCCCCAGCAGCCCCAGTGGTAGTATACAGCAGCCCTGGCAGACCCAGCAGTAGTATACAGCAGCCCCAGTAATCCAGGGCCCCCCCAGCCTTGCTCCGGTCACCTGTAAAGCAAAATATACTTATCACTGTCCCGCTGCCGTCCGCGCCCGCATCCGTCGACATGCGATCCTCCATCTTCATGCGTCTTCTTCCGACTTCCTGTGTTCGGCGCCAGCAATGACGTCATTGCCTGCGACGAACAGAGAAAACCGGAAGAAGACACATGAAGATGGAGGATCGCATGTCGGCGGATGCGGGCGCGGACGGCAGCGGGACAGTGATAAGTATATTTTACTTTACAGGTTACCGGAGCAAGGCTGGGGGGGCCCTGGATTACGGAGGCTGCTGGGGCTGCCGTATTAACTCGAGTATAAGCCGAGGGGGGTACTTTTCAGCCCAATTTTTGGGCTGAAAAACTCGGCTTATACGAGAGTATATACGGTATATATTTTAGAAAAACAAAAATTTAAAATCAGAGCATTCCCTCCGGAGGGATGCACAAGAATCACCACCACTGACTGTTCAGTATACAAAATATAGTATGCACTGCAACGACCAGAATTCTTTACATATATTAACAGTACTGGGTCTTAAATTATTACAACAAAATCAACCTCACCATACTGTATATATCTCAATACCAAAACACCTTACAATCACTGACCAAGATATCTAAACAATACATACTTCAGCTATGTTCCATATTAATTACTGAAGAAACTACTAGTATATGAAGGTCAGGCAAAGAGATTCCCTGGGTGCTGTGAATTAATCACAGTATCCATATAAACAGCTTCCCAAACAATCACTTACAAGGCACAGATGGCACAGTTGTGCTTCATACCTACTGAGCTGAGATGTCAGTGCGTGCTCGTGCTCCCTCCTCCCCTACGATCATTTTGCTTCCCTGCTTCTTCCGGGGGCGTGATTAATTCACAGCACCCAGGGAATCTGTTTGCCTGACCTTGATATACTAGTAGTTTCTTCAGTAATTAATATGGAACATAGCTGAAGTATGTATTGTTTAGATATCTTGGTCAGTGATTGTAAGGTGTTTTGGTATTGAGATATATACAGTACTAGCTGTGAGCCCGATTCTAAAGAATCGGGTAGTCTAGAATGCATATATAGTTTATTTACTGAGGCTGAGTATACGGTGGCTCAGTGGTTAGCACTGTATACGGTGGCTCAGTGGTTAGCACTGTATACGGTGGCTCAGTGGTTAGCACTGTATACGGTGGCTCAGTGGTTAGCACTGTATACGGTGGCTCAGTGGTTAGCACTGTATACGGTGGCTCAGTGGTTAGCACTGTATACGGTGGCTCAGTGGTTAGCACTGTATACGGTGGCTCAGTGGTTAGCACTGTATACGGTGGCTCAGTGGTTAGCACTGTATACGGTGGCTCAGTGGTTAGCACTGTATACGGTGGCTCAGTGGTTAGCACTGTATACGGTGGCTCAGTGGTTAGCACTGTATACGGTGGCTCAGTGGTTAGCACTGTATACGGTGGCTCAGTGGTTAGCACTGTATACGGTGGCTCAGTGGTTAGCACTGTATACGGTGGCTCAGTGGTTAGCACTGTATACGGTGGCTCAGTGGTTAGCACTGTATACGGTGGCTCAGTGGTTAGCACTGTAACGGTGGCTCAGTGGTTAGCACTGCGCGGTGGCTCAGTGGTTAGCACTGCGGGTGGCTCAGTGGTTAGCACTGCGCGGTGGCTCAGTGGTTAGCACTGCGCGGTGGCTCAGTGGTTAGCACTGCGCGGTGGCTCAGTGGTTAGCACTTTAGCACTGCGCGGTGGCTCAGTGGTTAGTAGTGCGCGGTGGCTCAGTGGTTAGCAGGAGTATGGTGGCTCAGTGGTTAGCAGTGAGTCGGGTGGGCAGAGTGGTCAGCGCAGTGCGGCGGGCAGAGTGGTCAGCGCAGTGCGGCGGGCAGAGTAGTCAGCAGAGGACAGAGGCACTCTGCCTGTCATACTTACCAGCGGGTCATCGTCTTCCCCGCCACGGCATTTTCACTCCGCCGTCGCCAGCATGTTGGCTCCACTCATGCAGAGCATTGCTCCTGTGCAGGCTCCTCTCTGCTGAGTATTGCTCCTGTGCAGCCTCCTCTCTGCAGAGCATTGCTCCTGTGCAGCCTCCTCCTCTCTGCAGAGCATTGCTCCTGTGCAGCCTCCCCTCATGCAGAGCAATGCTCCTGTGCAGCCTTCTCTGTGCAGAGCATTGCTCCTGTGCAGCCTCCTCTCTGCAGAGAATTGCTCCTGTGCAGCCTCCTCACTGTAGAGCATTGCTCCTGTGCAGCCTCCTCTGTGCAGAGCATTGCTCCTGTGCAGCCTCCTCTGTGCAGAGCATTGCTCCTGTGCAGCCTCCTCTGTGCAGAGCATTGCTCCTGTGCAGTCTCCTCTGTGCAGAGCATTGCTCCTGTGCAGCCTCCTCTGTGCAGAGCATTGCTCCTGTGCAGCCTCCTCTGTGCAGAGCATTGCTCCTGTGCAGCTCCTCTGTGCAGAGCATTGCTCCTGTGCAGCCTCCTCTCTGCAGAGCAATGCTCCTGTGCAGCCTCCTCTCTGCAGAGCAATGCTCCTGTGCAGCCTCCTCTCTGCAGAGCAATGCCTGTGCAGCCTCCTTGCAGCAATCTCCTGCAGCCTCCTCTCTGCAGAGCAATGCTCCTGTGCAGCCTCCTCTCTGCAGAGAATTGCTCCTGTGCAGCCTCCTCTGTGCAGAGCATTGCTCCTGTGCAGCCTCCTCTGTGCAGAGCATTGCTCCTGTGCAGCCTCCTCTGTGCAGAGCATTGCTCCTGTGCAGCCTCCTCTGTGCAGAGCATTGCTCCTGTGCAGCCTCCTCTGTGCAGAGCATTGCTCCTGTGCAGCCTCCTCTCTGCAGAGCAATGCTCCTGTGCAGCCTCCTCTCTGCAGAGCAATGCTCCTGTGCAGCCTCCTCTCTGCAGAGCAATGCTCCTGTGCAGCCTCCTCTCTGCAGAGCAATGCTCCTGTGCAGCCTCCTCTCTGCAGAGAATTGCTCCTGTGCAGCCTCCTCTGTGCAGAGCATTGCTCCTGTGCAGCCTCCTCTGTGCAGAGCATTGCTCCTGTGCAGCCTCCTCTGTGCAGAGCATTGCTCCTGTGCAGCCTCCTCTGTGCAGAGCATTGCTCCTGTGCAGCCTCCTCTGTGCAGAGCATTGCTCCTGTGCAGCCTCCTCTCTGCAGAGCAATGCTCCTGTGCAGCCTCCTCTCTGCAGAGCAATGCTCCTGTGCAGCCTCCTCTCTGCAGAGCAATGCTCCTGTGCAGCCTCCTCTCTGCAGAGCAATGCTCCTGTGCAGCCTCCTCTCTGCAGAGCAATTGCTCCTGTGCAGCCTCTCTCTCTGCAGAGCAATGCTCCTGTGCAGCCCCTCTCTGCATAGCATTGCTCCTGTGCAGCCTCCTCTCTGCAGAGCATTGCTCCTGTGCAGCCTCCTCTCTGCAGACATTGCTCCTGTGCAGCCCCCTCTCTGCATAACATTGCTCCTGTGTAGCCTCCTCTCTGCAGAGCAATGCTCCTGTGAAGCCTCCTCTCTGCAGAGCATTGCTCCTGTGCAGCCTCCCCTCTGCAGAGCAATGCTCCTGTGCAGCCTGTGCAGCCTCCCCTCTGCAGAGCATTGCTCCTGTGCAGGCTGCTCACTGCAGAGCGTTGCTCCTGTGCAGCCTCCTCTCACCTGTATCCTGGAGATCAGCTCTTGGGGGCTCAGTCCGGGGTCCTCTGTCAGCTGTATGTTCCCTTGTGATCGCAGGATGTCAGAGGCAGAGAATCAGTGATGAGGACACGTCTGATGTGAGACAGCGGCATGATGTCTCCTGTGCTGACTGCAGCAATGAAAGTGCCTGTGATGATGTCAGTCATGTGATATAGCCCCGCCCATACCAGTGACATCATCTCAGGTCCTGAGAGTGAGAGACTGTGCATGGACTCGCAAAGGCATTGCCAAAGGCATTGCGAGTGAGGAGAGACTCTGGAAGGACTCGCAAAGGCATTGCGAGTGAGGAGAGACTCTGGAAGGACTCGCAAAGGCATTGCGAGTGAGGAGAGACTCTGGAAGGACTCGCAAAGGCATTGCGAGTGAGGAGAGACTCTGGAAGGACTCGCAAAGGCATTGCGAGTGTGGCAGCCATGCATACGACGACGGAAACACTTCCGAATATGACGGAAGTGGCCTTAGGGTAATTATATATTAGATGGTGAGGTTGATTTTGTTGTAATAATTTAAGACCCAGTACTGTTAATATATGTAAAGAATTCTGGTTGTTGAAGTGCATACTATATTTTGTATACTGAACAGTCTGTGGTGGTGATTCATGTGCAACCCTCCGGAGGGAATGCTCCGATTTTAAATTATTGTTTTTCTAAAATATATAATAAAGATTAATTTTTATTGTAAAAATATTTTATCAAGTAATCTTTCCTAAAGGGTGGGAGGTATATTCCCATTCTGCTGTTATAACCTTCTCATAACAGCCAGGACTTTGCAGATTTCCCCTATTCCCCCCCCCTCCCCCTGAGATGTCGCGGGCTTCATCCAGACGCCGGGAGACAGTGAACTCGGTAAGAGAGTTCTTCTCTCAGGAGCGGCCGCCTGCACCCACATCTAACATGGCGCCGGGGACGGGTGCTGCTTCCCCAGGCAGATCTCGCCGCTCTCCACACAGCCTGGGAGGCTTTGATGATAGAGGAGATGATGGAGCTGCGATTACAAGAGGATGTCTGCGAGGCTTCCTGGAATCGCTGCGCAGATCCCTGCATGAAGATATGAGGAGTTTAATAAGCGATCTGAGAACTGATATAGCGGCCATGAATGAGAGAACATCCCATCTGGAAACTAAAATGGCGGAATTTGCTAGTGTGCATAACCAACTAGCAGACGATTATGCTGTAATAGACACTGATGTAAGACTCCTGCAAGCTAAAGTCTGCGACTTAGATGATAAACTACGCAGGGGAAATGTTAAGCTTAGAGGCCTGGCTGAAGCGACCGAAAATGAAGATTAAGGGTAAGTGCACACTTACCGGCGGGTTGGTCGGCGGCGGCTGGGCGGAACCCGCCAGGAAGCTCCGGCGCCGTCCACCGGCTTCCTGGCGGGTATGTGCGGCGGGAGCCGGGCGGGTGACGGGCGGGAGCCGGCGGTTGCACAGCGGGTTCTCGGCGGCGGGTCTGCTGCGGCTGGAAGCAGCACATGATTCTGCTTGCAGCCGCTGCAGAACCGCCGTTTTATAGAACAAGCTCATTCTTTGCTAACCCGCTGGGAAACCTGCGGGTTAGCAACGGATGAGGCTGTGTAAACCGCCGGTGTGTGCACAGCCTTGGTCGGTTTACATTGGTTTTAATGTAATCCAAACGCCGGTTTGGATTAACATAAATTTACATAAAACTAATGTAAACAAACCGACGGTTTACACAGGTAAACCGCCCAAAACCCGGCAAGTGCGCACATAGCCTTAAAGGCTTCTGTGGCGTCATTTCTAAAGTCAGTCCTCCCTGATGCTTTGGAGGGAGACTTGGCTGTGGATAAAACCTTCAGGCTAACTAAACCTGCACGGTTAAGGAAGGACATTCCCAGAGATGTGTTGCTATGCTTCTCTTCGCCCAAAACTAAAGATATGCTGATGGAGGCCATGAGACAAAATCCTCATCTACCTGATCCGTTCAGCTCCATCTCAGTATTTCCTGACCGGTCCCCCAGGACCCTCGCCAGAAGACAAGACTTGCACCTTACTGTCTCATCTTGAGAGACAAAGGAATCTCTTACATCTGGGGATCCCCGGTATCGGTGAACTTTAGGTACAGGGGCTCCAGGCAATCATTCTCCTCACCTACTAGGCTCGGAAGAGCTTTCAAAGAATGGAACTTCCCTAGGGTATCTCCATTGTCTTCGCCTAAACAGACCCAGCGGGAGAAGGACGTGGGATCTAACTTTGGAGGTGGTGGTGGTCGAGGCTGATGCTCTGGTTGACGCTGGACAGGGTCTGGTTGTGATTGCGCTCCGTGACCAGTAGAGGAGTCTTGTGGTTTTGGGTGCTCTGGGCGAGGTCACCTGTTGCCACGGATTTACCTGGTGGCCAACCCTCCCGAGCACGGAAGTGCAGGAGGTTGTTTTCTTTACCCCCATAATTGGTCGGAGACCTTTCTTACTGTTTACATTTGTGTTTTGTTTGTCCTTGGGGTCTACTATAACCCCTAATTTTTTCTATTTGTCTTCACTTTCCCCTGGTTCGCTTCCCCCTCTAAGTTCCCCCTTAACTTTAATTTCCCCCTCCCCCCCCCTCTCTATTCCCTTCCCACGCTTTCTTCTTTCCTCATTCCTTTCCTTTCTAACTTGTCCTTTTCCTTCCTCCCTTTTACTCTATTTCTCCCCCCCCCCCCCCCTCTCGTTTCCCTATATTGCTCTAACCTGCTGAGAAGCTTTGGATGCACCTCTCCGTTTGTGTGATGGCATTGAAGATAGTCTCACTTAACGTAAAAGGGTTAAATTCCCCGATAAAGCGTTCATACTTGTGGAGAGAGGCCCTTACATCGAAAGCAGACATTTTTTGTGTGCAGGAATCTCATCTTTTAGAACCGGACAATGTTAGGCTACGCCATAAAGCATTTCCTCATCTTTTCTTTGCCAATCATCCAGATAGGAAAGGGGCGGGAGTGGTAATTATGGTGAAAAACTCTATACAGTTTCAGCTGATCAAGGCTAAGCAGGACCCTGCGGGACGCTATATTATTCTGACATGCTTAATTGGTGGTGAGACCCTTACCCTGATCAATGCCTATGCGCCTAATGAAGGCCAGATTAAATTAAGATCTCTGTTTGAACTGCTACAGTGGGAGTTGAGTGGGCGAGTAGTCCTTTGTGGGGATCTTAATGTGGTACCTGACCGAGATCTGGATGTCTCGTCCTCTAGCCCGAGGAGGGGTAAAACCTTGGGCCCTTTGTGTTGGGAATTCCACCTCCACGACATCTGGCGCTATATGAACGCATCAGAGAGAGATTTCTCCTATTCCCACAGACACAGAATGTATTCAAGGATAGACCTCTTCCTAGTTGATGGAGGCACAATGGATGCCTGTGTGGAAGTAGGTCTGATCACCTGGTCGGATCATGTGCCGATGTCGTTGGAGGTGGCTCTGGGGCGGAAACACAACCCTACTCGCACGTGGAGATTAAATGTGAATCTTCTGTCTGAACAGTCAGTTACCAAAACTTTGAGGCAAAACATATCAGACTTTTTCACCCTCAACGACACAGGTGACGTATCAGATGAGACTCTGTGGGAATCACACAAAGCAGTCATGAGAGGCGTGCTTATTCAGAAGGCCTCCCAGCTAAAGAAAAGCCGAGACCGGCTGAGGGCCGATCTGATCTCGGACCTGGGTCGTCTTGAGGAGCTGAACAAGTCTGATCCTGCCCACAAATATGCCTCCCAGATCCTACTCATTCGGAATCATTGAAAGCCCTTATGCTTTAAAACTATGAAAAGAGTCTTAGACGTGTCAAAACATCCTTTTATGCTCCAGGTGACAAAGCAGGGGCACTCCTAGCAAGAACAAACAAGAGAGCGCTGCATTGACCATGATAGAGTCCATGAAAGCGTCAGATGGGAAAATAGTACGAAACCCCACAGAGATGGTTGAGATTTTGGCACAATTTTACGAATCACTATATAACTTGAAAGATTGCCTAAACACCATACAACCAAACAAAGGGGAAATAGATGACTTCCTTGCCTCATTAAACCTCCCGTCCCGCCGGAAGAACAACTCAATATTAAACGCGCCCGTCACGGAAGCTGAAATCATTAAAATTATTAATTCTACTAAGTCCTTATCTGCATCGGGTCCGGATGGGTTTCCGAACTCATATTACAAGACCTTTGCCTCTAATCTAGCCCCTTATCTCCTACGAGCTTTTCGTCGCTGGCAACTAGAGGGAATGATTTCTCCCGCTTCCTTGGAAGCGCCGATTACAACTATACCTAAACCAGGTAAAGCTCTAGATTCCCCGGGTAGCTACAGGCCAATCTTGCTTTTGAATTGCGACCTAAAAATGTTCTCAAAATTGTTGGCCACCCAGGTTTCCCACGTCCTGCCATCGTTGGTCGGCCTGGACCAGGTGGGATTTGTGGCCGGTAGACAGGCTAAGGATGGGACCCGGGGGCGTGGCCTGACGCTAGATGTGAGCAGACGCGGGGCAGAGCTCCTCCGCCGCCATTGAGATTAATTATCCTGCTCAGAGCCCTATAGTGCCGATTCTGGGACCACCGACCGATGTCTGAACGTCCCTGGAGCCAGGGCAGAACATCAGAGCGGATTAAGGAGGCGGAGATGGTCCGCAGGAGGCAAAGAGATGCCGGGACCGGGAACAGCGCGGCCGGGCAAGATGGCGCCGAGAGGGAAGAGGAGGTGGGCAGAAGAAACGCTGCATTTGCAAGGAACATGGAGGTAGCGGAGCGGCTGCAGCAATACGCCAGAGACCCCCAGGATAAGACGAAGGTACAGCACCAGGAGGGGGATGAGAGTAATGGCGAGGAGATGGACACAGTTAAGGAGTCTGGAGACGTGGTGGAGGAGGATGAGACTCTGCAGGGGGAAGAGGCCTCGGGGAGTCAGCAGACTGAACCCATGGAGGAAGGGGAACCGACCCTAAGAGATGTGTTCAACATAGTGCTATATTGCAAATCTGCCCTGACAGCCTTGACCCAACAAGTAAATACTGTAAGAGAAGAGATGGAGGGCATAAAAGCTACAATGCACAAATCCAACATGAGACTAACTGAGGTGGAAAAGAGAGTGGGGGAGTCGGAGGATACTATGGTGGTAGTGCAAAAAACACAGCAGCAACATGGAGCGAGAATAACTGCAGCAGCTAATAAGTCTGACGATCTCGAGAACAGATCGAGGCGCAACAACATCCGCATGGTGGGATTCCCGGAAAGAGTGGAGGGAAGGGACCCCACAGAGTTTGTGGAAAAGTGGCTGATGGAGAAATTTGGAGCAGCTCAATTGTCACGTGTATTTGCAGTGGAAAGGGCGCATAGGGTCCCCATGAGGCCTCCTGTACCCGGCGATGACCCCCGCACCATGCTGGTCAGGATTTTAAACTGCCAGGACAGGGATACTATTCTGCGTAAAGCTAGTAGAATGCCGGAGCTGAACTTTGAAGGAAAACGTATTGAATTGTACCCGGATTACTCTGCAGAGGTCCAGAAGCTTCGCATGAAATATAGCACTGTGAAGCGGCAGCTTCGGGCATGGAACGTAAAATACTCCACCATCTTCCCAGCGAAACTACGGGTAGAGGCCTTGGGAGGTGTCCATTTCTTTCCCACCCGGAGGTTGCAGCAGCCTGGATGGATCGGAACCGTACTAAGCTTCAGGAAGGAGGAGATCGAGCCTGCACTGATTGACTGGTGTGAAAGTCCCCTGCTTAACGGTGGGGTGGCATTTGTTGGAAGTTAAGGCTGTTCCAGAAAAGTTCTTGCATATGATTGCAGCACAGACTTGGTGTACCGGGAGGGAGTGGAGAGAGACACAATGTTGAAACTATCCCTATGGAGGGGTCTCGCGCCTCGTAGTCCGCTTCCTTCAGGTTTTTGTTTGTTCCCTCCTTTTGCTTCTATATCTTTATTTTTATTTTTCATTTCTGAGGGGCTGGGATGTTTTCTTTTTCTTTCTCCTAATCAGGAAGCAAGGTTTTGTTCATTGTATTCTCTGTTGTTTCCATTTGCAATATGGAGTATTTTGATACGGGACTCTGAGAAGAAGAGGACTAGTATTAGACACAAGGTGGCGGCGGCGGAACTGCCGGGCATCCCAAAGACTCAAGGGTTTGCCTAAATGCGATTTCTGGCTGTACAGCGTTGGGATCTGTTGTATCCCCACTCTCACTGGTTTTTGTGGGAGTCTATATTCGGGGAATTGGGAAGGGGGAGGGGAGGGGAGTATTGGGAGTAGTACGCATCGATATATGCAACAGAATGGGTTCTACTATACGAGTCTATTGGGTCCAACAAACGCATTTGAGAAATGTGCAGAACATGACCCATATGCAAATACATGAGTGGTAAGGGGGTAAGACTGCTGAGTTGGAATGTGAGAGGACTCTCAGACAAAACTAAGAGAGCTGCTATCTTTCAATATATTAGAGCGAGCACTGCTACGGTTACATGCCTGCAGGAGACCCATCTCACTAAAGAAACATCACAGTGGTTTTTAAAACCCTGGATTATGAAAGCATATCACTCTACTTACTCATCTTATGCCAGAGGGGTGTCATTATTAATACACGCCGGAGCACACTATGAGGAACTGGAGGTGCATATTGATAAAGACGGACAATTTGTCTGGGTCTTCTGTAGGCTCTTTGGGCGGGAGATGACCCTAGTGGCCCTATACATCCCACCTCCATATTCTAAAAAGAAATTGCAAGAAGTGGTGGAACTAATATAAAGGAAGCTCAACGGTGCTCATAATGGGGGACGTAAATAACGTAATGAATGAGTATTGGGATAAATTCAAAACAGGAGCAGTGCCTGGGAGACTGGATAGACTGTCAACATTTGGGCATTATGTAACGGAACTGGGATTAATAGATGTATGGAGAGTGAGACATGAGGGAAGAAAAAAGTTCTCCTGTTATTCTGCTACACATGGCACACTGTCTAGAATAGATCTGGCATTGGGGGATATAGCAATGGATGCTATGGTGACGGACGTTGAATATTTACAAAGGGCCCTCTCTGACCATAGTCCACTACAAGTAACACTACAGCTGGAGACCAGACGAGGAAGACAGGGGGATGGCCTTTGCATCCGACTTGGCTCAAAACGTTAGATCTATCTATTATTGGGAATGAACTGGAGATGTTTTTTAGAGAGAATGAAGAGAGCGCGGAGGCGACTGTTGTGTGGGACACCATGAAGGCTTACTTGAGGGGGATTCTCATTAGAGACATTGCGCAGTGTAAAACCCGGCATAGGGCAGCAGATCGGGAGTTGAAAGATGCTCTGACTGGGGCGGAAGCTGAGTGGATATTGAACCCTACGAGAGAGTCTCATGACAAATTTAAGAGGGCACAGGAAGCGGTAAATAAGATGCACATGGTGAGGAGTGAGAGAAAGAGGGCATTTCAACAATCAGTATTTTTTGAGGAAGGAGAGAGAGTGGGTCGACTGTTGGCGGTGGTATCGTCAGCCCAAAGGGAAAGCAACCGGGTATACAAATTGAAGGATACTAATGGCACGGTGGTTACAGATACACCTGGCATATTGGAAGTGTTTAAAAATTTTTACACTGATTTGTATACATCGGTCGCAAGAGCTGGGGATGAGGAAGTGGAGGAATTTCTGGGGGGAGTGGATCTGCCTACACTAACTGAGGAAGAAAGAAAGAGGTTGGATGCACCCATAGGAGTGGAGGAGGTAGAAACAGCTATTCTATCTATGCCGCCCAATAAATCACCAGGAAATTATGGTATTCCGGGGGAAGTGTATAAGGAATTTTCGGAAATGATGGCACCTAAACTGAAACAGGTCTTTGAAGAGGCAAGGGAAAAGGGGGCGCTTGCACGGTCTATGGAAGAGGCCTGTATTGTGGTATTGCCGAAGGAAGGGAAAGATCCTGAGAATGCAGAATCCTATAGGCCAATATCCCTACTGAATACCGACGTCAAGGTACCATCCTGGCCACCTGGTTGATGGAAGTAATCAAATCCTCCACCAGTTCCACCGTATCGGTCGCATCTAAGTCTAGGGACTCATCTAAGTGACCCTCTGAGTCCGTAGGACAGAGACCTTCAGACTCCTGCACGTCATCTTGACGCCGGCGGGATGCAGAGCCTGCAGGGGACTTCGGAGATGGAGGAGGTCTCTTACGGCCAGAGTCGGAGACTGACGGGGCAGGGTCGGCAGTCTGTCGCGGTTCCAAGACTTCTGGCTGAGACGCAGAAGCCTGAACAGCGGATTCAGGAGGCGAACGGGCTTGCATAAACTGCAGCAGTGTGGCAGACAATCTGTCAATGGACTGCGTCATATTCTGAGACATAACTGTGGCCCACGCAGGGGTAGAATCAGGGGCACTGGTAGCAGTCCGGGCAGTGGGGGTCTCAGTATCTGCAGCCTGCGTGCAGCTCTCACAATGTGGCGAGGTGCATCCTGCAGGGAGGTCAGCCTTACAAACAGTGCAAGTAACATAGTAAGTGCTGGCTGCCTTGGAGCTTTTCTTACTCCTATTGCCAGACATTGTGGTATGGGCTATAGTGCAGAAAAAGAGGTAACCAGGAGACCCCTGAGTAAACAGGCACTCTCTAGCTGTCCAGCTAGGTGCCTGGACCCTTAGTGGTGGGGCTGAATAGGGTCACTGTGTAGACTTTCCCCCTGTAACAGTGCCTGCTGCAGGAGGGGATGTGGAGGAGAGGGAGAGAGACAGAGAACCTCTGCAGAGGAGATCCCTGCAAAGGTCTTACCAGTCCCAGCGTCGCTGTGCAACAGGCCGCCCGGATCCTGTGTCCCCCCTGGATGGCTGAATGCTCCACGTGCTGTGTAATGGCGACCATGGAGGAGAAGGAGGAAGGGGCGGAGCTAAACGGGCGGGATCCGGCCTGGAAAAACGCGCCCGTTCTCGGCTCCGCCCCCAGTATGACGCGCGGTCAGCGTCATCCAGCGGGGCGGGATGGGGGCGGCGATCTCCGCGCTAGGCCCAAGCCGGGGCCTCAATTAGTTGAGGTCCCCGGAAATAGTGAGGGGCCGGCGCGGAGGCGCGTAAAAAGCGCTGGGGGGCCCAGAAAAACGGGGAAAACGAGGTTCCAGGGCAGATGTGGAGGGCAGTGGTGGAGGACCGCCAGTATAGCAGAGGATTTTTAGTAGCATGAAAAAAACTGCACTTGGATGCAGCTTGAAAGGGGTCTGCTGCTGTGCCCCGTCAGCCTTGTGCCTGAGGCCTGGCTGTAGTAAGTGCCCTCTCATCTAGCCCAGCATCCTGTGCAGGCTCTTGCATAGCCTGCGCTGCTGCAGGTAGTCATGCAGTCTCCAGCCAGTAGTCTTAGGGCTACTAATACCCTGGGCTAGGTCCTTCCCTGGTGGGATAACTGGCTGGTGTCCATGTTGTAGACTCTTAACCGAGGCTCCATGGACTTCATCTGCATATTCAAATTCTAGGGAGCAATGAACCTTGGGTTTCACCGTGTTTGAGTGCTTTAACTGGTGCCCGCAGTGTTGTCCTCCACTGGTCTCCACAAGGTCAGTGGGTGCTTTGTGATGTCTGTCTATCAAGCATTGCTCCCACCCAGCCAGAATCCTGCGACACACTGATGAGGGGCAACAACCCCGAAACAGCTGTCTGTGGTTGGATACCTAGTCCATGGTAAACCCCTGGCCATATCTTCAAGCTCGCAAGGGCTGGATAGTGACTTAAGGGCTACTAATACCCTGGGCTAGGTCCTTCCCTGGTGGGATAACTGGCTGGTGTCCATGTTGTAGACTCTTAACCGAGGCTCCATGGACTTCATCTGCACATGCAGCCTGTGCTGCTGATACCTGGTGTTGCCACTGCCTAAAACACCCAGGGGTGATAAGGGGGACGTCATCTGGCAGGCAGTCAGCTCTACTTCACCTCAGACCGGAACGGAGGGAGGAAGGTGGATGTTATGCTGGGCTGTCTCAACTTTAACCCAGCAACCCAACAGTGGGAGGCCGAGAAAGGAGTACGGCATATGTAACGATTCTCAACGTCAACCCAGCGCCCCAACAGTGGGTGACCGAGGAAGGAGCATGCCGGGGGCCACGCCGGACCCACTTTTCTTCTTTATGATGAAAATTCACCAAAAGGAAAATGGACGTGTGCCTCCTTCAAAACTAAGCAAAAAACTGGGGAGGCAGGTGGTGTATACTGCAGAGGAGGAGCCACTGTTACTCTTTTGCAGATTGCTTAGTGTCGCCTCCTAGTGGACAGCAGCATAACACCCACGGTTCTGTGTCCCCCAATGAGGCGAAGGAGAAAGTTCTAAATTAAAACCGGAATCCGGCAGGCTAGGGTCAAAACTGAAATGTGACCCCAGCCATTTATTTTAATATAAATATATATATACTAGATGGCAGCCCGATTCTGAAGAATCGGGTAGTCTAGAATATATATATATAGTTTATTTAGTAATAGTTAGGGGAGTGCGGTGAAATTAATTGTGTGTGTACAGGTGGCTCAGGGGTCAGCAGTGAGTGCGGTGTGCTCAGGGGTCAGCAGTGAGTGCGGTGGCTCAGGGGTCAGCAGTGAGTGCGGTGGCTCAGGGGTCAGCAGTGAGGGCGGTGGCTCAGGGGTCAGCAGTGAGGGCGGTGGCTCAGGGGTCAGCAGTGAGTGCGGTGGCTCAGGGTGTCAGCAGTGAGGGCGCAGGCTCAGGGGTCAGCAGTGAGGGCGGTGGCTCAGGGGTCAGCAGTGAGGGCGGTGGCTCAGGGGTCAGCAGTGAGGGCGGTGGCTAGGTCAGCAGTGAGGCGGTGGTCAGGTCAGCAGTGAGGGCGGTGGCTCAGGGGTCAGCAGTGAGGGCGGTGGCTCAGGGGTCAGCAGTGAGGGCGGTGGCTCAGGGGTCAGCAGTGAGGGCGGTGGCTCAGGGGTCAGCAGTGAGGGCGGTGGCTCAGGGGTCAGCAGTGAGGGCGGTGGCTCAGGGGTCAGCAGTGAGGGCGGTGGCTCAGGGTCAGCAGTGAGGGCGGTGGCTCAGGGGTCAGCAGTGAGGGCGGTGGCTCAGGGGTCAGCAGTGAGGGCCAGGGGTCAGCAGTGAGGGCGGTGGCTCAGGGGTCAGGCAGTGAGGGCTCAGGGGTCAGAGCAGTGAGGGCTCAGGGGTCAGCAGTGAGGGCTCAGGGGGTCAGCAGTGAGGGCTCAGGGGTCAGCAGTGAGGGCTAGGGGTCAGCAGTGAGGGCGCAGGGGTCAGCAGTGAGGGCGCAGGGGTCAGCAGTGAGGGCTCAGGGGTCAGCAGTGAGGGGCTCAGGGGTCAGCAGTGAGGGCTCAGCAGTGAGGGCTCAGGGGTCAGCAGTGAGTGGCGCAGGGGGTCAGCAGTGAGGGCGCAGGGGTCAGCAGTGAGGGCTCAGGGGTCAGCAGTGAGGGCGCAGGGGTCAGCAGTGAGGGCGCAGGGAGGTCAGCAGTGAGGGCGCAGGGGTCAGCAGTGAGGGCGCCAGGGGTCAGGTAGCAGTGAGGGCGCAGGGGTCAGCAGTGAGGGCGCAGGCTCAGTGGTCAGCAGTGAGGGCGCAGCCTCAGGGGTCAGCAGTGAGGGCTCAGGGGTCAGCAGTGAGGGCTCAGGGGTCAGCAGTGAGGGCTCAGGGGTCAGCAGTGAGGGCTCAGGGGTCAGCAGTGAGGGCTCAGGGGTCAGCAGTGAGGGCTCAGGGGTCAGCAGTGAGGGCTCAGGGGTCAGCAGTGAGGGCTCAGGGGTCAGCAGTGAGGGCTCAGGGGTCAGCAGTGAGGGGTCAGCAGTGAGGGCTCAGGGGTCAGCAGTGAGGGCTCAGGGGTCAGCAGTGAGGGCTCAGTGGTCAGCAGTGAGGGCGCAGGCTCAGTGGTCAGCAGTGAGGGCGCAGCCTCAGGGGTCAGCAGTGAGGGCTCAGGGGTCAGCAGTGAGGGCTCAGGGGTCAGCAGTGAGGGCTCAGGGGTCAGCAGTGAGGGCTCAGCAGTGAGGGCTCAGGGGTCAGCAGTGAGGGCTCAGGGGTCAGCAGTGAGGGCGCAGGGGTCAGCAGTGAGGGCGCAGGGGTCAGCAGTGAGGGCTCAGGGGTCAGCAGTGAGGGCTCAGGGGTCAGCAGTGAGGGCGCAGGGGTCAGCAGTGAGGGCGCAGGGGTCAGCAGTGAGGGCGCAGGGGTCAGCAGTGAGGGCGCAGGGGTCAGCAGTGAGGGCGCAGGGGTCAGCAGTGAGGGCGCAGGGGTCAGCAGTGAGGGCGCAGGGGTCAGCAGTGAGGGCGCAGGGGTCAGCAGTGAGGGCGCAGGGGTCAGCAGTGAGGGCGCAGGGGTCAGCAGTGAGGGCGCAGGGGTCAGCAGTGAGGGCTCAGGGGTCAGCAGTGAGGGCGCAGGGGTCAGCAGTGAGGGCGCAGGGGTCAGCAGTGAGGGCGCAGGGGTCAGCAGTGAGGGCTCAGGGGTCAGCAGTGAGGGCTCAGTGGTCAGCAGTGAGGGCGCAGCCTCAGGGGTCAGCAGTGAGGGCGCAGCCTCAGGGTGCAGCAGTGAGGGCTCAGGGGTCAGCAGTGAGGGCTCAGGGGTCAGCAGTGAGGGCTCAGGGGTCAGCAGTGAGGGCTCAGGGGTCAGCAGTGAGGGCTCAGGGGTCAGCAGTGAGGGCTCAGGGGTCAGCAGTGAGGGCTCAGGGGTCAGCAGTGAGGGCTCAGGGGTCAGCAGTGAGGGCTCAGGGGTCAGCAGTGAGGGCTCAGCAGTGAGGGCTCAGGGGTCAGCAGTGAGGGCGCAGGGGTCAGCAGTGAGGGCGCAGGGGTCAGCAGTGAGGGCTCAGGGGTCAGCAGTGAGGGCTCAGGGGTCAGCAGTGAGGGCTCAGGGGTCAGCAGTGAGGGCTCAGGGGTCAGCAGTGAGGGCTCAGCAGTGAGGGCTCAGGGGTCAGCAGTGAGGGCTCAGGGGTCAGCAGTGAGGGCTCAGGGGTCAGCAGTGAGGGCTCAGGGGTCAGCAGTGAGGGCTCAGGGGTCAGCAGTGAGGGCTCAGCAGTGAGGGCTCAGGGGTCAGCAGTGAGGGCGCAGGGGTCAGCAGTGAGGGCGCAGGGGTCAGCAGTGAGGGCGCAGGGGTCAGCAGTGAGGGCGCAGGGGTCAGCAGTGAGGGCGCAGGGGTCAGCAGTGAGGGCGCAGGGGTCAGCAGTGAGGGCTCAGGGGTCAGCAGTGAGGGCTCAGGGGTCAGCAGTGAGGGCTCAGGGGTCAGCAGTGAGGGCTCAGGGGTCAGCAGTGAGGGCTCAGGGGTCAGCAGTGAGGGCGCAGGGGTCAGCAGTGAGGGCGCAGGGGTCAGCAGTGAGGGCTCAGGGGTCAGCAGTGAGGGCTCAGGGGTCAGCAGTGAGGGCTGAGGGGTCAGCAGTGAGGGCTCAGGGGTCAGCAGTGAGGGCTGGAGGGTGCAGAGCAGGGCTGGAGGGTGCAGAGCAGGGCTGGAGGGTGCAGAGCAGGGCTGGAGGGTGCAGAGCAGGGCTGGAGGGTGCAGAGCAGGGCTGGAGGGTGCAGAGCAGGGCTGGAGGGGGCAGAGCAGGGCTGGAGGGGGCAGAGCAGGGCTGGAGGGGGCAGAGCAGGGCTGGAGGTGGCAGAGGAGAGCGGAGGCAGGGTGGCGGAAGACTTACTGGGCTGTTGGCGGGCGGCGGGGCAGCGGCAGTGCTGTTGGCGGTTCCGGAGGCCGGGGGCGGAGTGTGGGCGGGGCTAGCTGGGTGATGGAGGAGCGTCAGCCGGTCTGTGGAGAGAGCGGCAGGACTGGGAGCTGTGCCGGCGGAGGCCCCACACTCGTTCCGGGCCGGTTGGCGGATGTTGGTGGGCGGTGAGCTGCAGGGCTGTGGGCGGGATGTGGGCGGCCGCAGACGGGGCTCTGTGCAGGGCCGGTGGCGCCGCTCGTGGGTCTGGTGCTTCCGGTTCCGGAGTTGGACACAGGAGGGAGGCCATCACGGAAGCGGAAGCGGATTTTGGGCGGAAGTGGCCTTCGGGTTTTATATAATAGATATATATATATATATATATATATATATATATATATATATATATGTGCAGTCTGTATGCAGAGAGGAAAACTGGGCACTATCCGTGCATAAAGGTTGTCAGGACCCGTAGAAGCGGCAGATCAACCGCGAAACGGTTACCGTCGTCCTCGCTGCAGCACCTCCCTCCCCCCTCTCTTTGTACTCCGCACATGTAATGTGGAATTAAAAAGAATTGAAGATCAACTTTGGTGAGTGCCACTGGCTTTTTTATCTACCTTATTGGATATTATATATATTTATATATATATATATATATATATATATATATATATACACACATACATATACATACACACACACACCACACACACACACACACAAGTGTATAGATGCATCATATCTGTAGATGCATCATATGCATGTGCACTGTATATATACAGTAGATGCATATATATATTTATGTGCATCTATTAATATATAGATGCACATATGAAATATGCCTAATCAAAGTGAAAATATATATATGTGTGTGTAATCCATATATATATGTGGATTACACACATATACATATATACAGACAAGGATCTGGCAGGGATGTCAGCGTTAGGACCTTCCGGACCCGGGGCCGCCGAGACGTGGCCGGAGGGCAGGCATACATTGGCCAATGAGTGTACCAAGAGCCCCGGCTTTTAATAAAAAAAAGTGAGTACTGAGGTTTTTTTTGTATACATTTTTGGGAGGGGGGGCGCCAATACTCACCTTTGAAACAAGCTCCCGATCGTTGCCTAGCGACGCCTGGGACTCAGCGCCGCATTCTCGAGCCGCACTGCGCATGCGCGGGCTGGAAATGACGCGGTCTCCGGCCTCGCATCATGAAGAGCAGGGCGGGAAGATTGAAATAGCTAGACTCGCTCAGCTAAAGTCCTGTGCCACAGAGATGGGTCAGCAGAAGCTGCTGTGAACCTCATTCCATTTATCTCCGCTCTCCCCATCGGGCAACAGAAGTCAAAGTTTAGGTTTCTGTAAGTTTTCTCCTTTTTATTTCATACTGTTGCATATGTGTATGTCATTTTATTATTTCTATATCTTTATGTAAGCACTGTACTTTTTATATTAAAGCTTGAAACTTTAATAAGTCTGAACCTTGTATACTCTAAAGAATTCATAGCCCAAGAAAGGTGTGATTTTGTTGATTGTCTAATAAGTCTTAGTTTAGGGGAACTCATCAGCCCCCAAAATCCAGTGAGTGGTGGCAGCGTGTGTGAAGCGGGGTGCGTGGTCTGTGTCTAGGTGTGATTGATGCTCCCTTTCAGCATAAGACAGAGGTCGAGTGCTAAATTGAGTGAGAGGAGATAGATTAACCCTTGCAGGCGCAACCCCAAGTCACGTACTGAGAAGGGAGTACGTGACAAATTGATGGCAGCGGTGGGATATAATTTATTTCTATTAGAGCATTAGTGCATGGTTTAAAAAATTATTCCCTGTACTAAAGAATTGGTATGTTTGCAAGGAGTGCACCAGTTCTACAAGGTTCAGCTCAGTGCTTGCTTAGACATACTTGCAAACAGTCCCCTCACCCGTTTTTCTTTTCTATTTTTTTTTTATTTTAATTATTATTTGGCAAAGGCTGTTCATTGATATGGAAGCCAAATACAAGAAGAAGAGCATGTAGACTCTGATCGACCTGTGCGAGCAAAGAGGGATAGAGACCACCGACAAATCCAAGGAGATGCTGATGCAAGCCTTGGCAAAGCACAACCTCGCACAAAATGCTGGAGCACCGGGACAAAGAGTCCACCTCCGAGAGGCCAGGCAATGCCAGTTCTTGCACCGGAGATGCCCTCTGGAGGGGACAGCAATGCCAGTTCTGAGGAGTCTATGGACTTGAATTTACAAATGGCCTTACAACAGATGAGAACAAGTGATCCCAATCTGTGCCTGTAGCTTGTTCTACAGTACCGACAGGCTGAGGCTGCAGAACGCCGGGCAGAGAGAGGCTGCTGCTGCTGAACGCCGGGCCGAGAGAGAGGCTGCTGCTGCAGAACGCCAGGCCGAGAGAGAGGCTGCTGCTGCAGAACGCCAGGCCGAGAGAGAGGCTGCTGCTGCAGAACGCCAGGCCGAGAGAGAGGCTGCTGCTGCAGAACGCCAGGCCGAGAGAGAGGCTGCTGCTGCAGAACGCCAGGCCGAGAGAGAGGCTGCTGCTGCAGAACGCCAGGCCGAGAGAGAGGCTGCTGCTGCAGAACGCCAGGCCGAGAGAGAGGCTGCTGCTGCAGAACGCCAGGCCGAGAGAGAGGCTGCTGCTGCAGAACGCCAGGCCGAGAGAGAGGCTGCTGCTGCAGAACGCCAGGCCGAGAGAGAGGCCACCCAGGCTAAAAGCGAGAGAGCGTTCCACAGCTTCAGATGGCCCAAGTAGAGAGGGGTAACAAACTTCAGATAACCCCCTCCCTGGACATAAATCTAAGGAGACCGCGTTTGGAAAACTTTCCTGTGATGGAGAATGACACGGACTTAGATACTTTTTCTGGGGGGGGTTTGAAAAAAACCTGCAAACAATACCATCTATCCCCTGAGCAATGGGCATTGTATCTAGCCCCAGGGTTGAGAGGCAAAGCCGCTGAAGTGTTTGCTGCCCTCCCATCCAACCTTGATGGGGACTATGAGGCAATCAAAGGCTCTGATCAGGAAATACAACCTAACCACAAAAGTGTATCAGACAAGGTTCCGGAACCTGCAAAGTGGTTCAGCTGACAGCTATGCGGATTTCGCGAGCACTTTGAGGACCACGTTCCACCAATGGATTAAGGGACTTTTAGTTAGCAGCTTTGAGGCCTTAACGGGTCTTATGGTCAAGGATCAATTTCTTCATATGTGCCCCATAGATGTACGACAATTCGTGTGTGATCGAGGGCCACCTACTATGGATGAGGCTGTAAAAATTGCGGACCACTACGTGGCCAACAGGATGCCGGAGGTGCGTAAGCCATCGGGATTCAACTGGAAGGGAGGTAAGACAAACAAACAGGGACCCCGCTTCCTCTGTCAGCCGATCACCAGTGCTGTCCAAACCCACCTCCTATGGGTCGCCAGGTACCAGACATTCCTCAGGTGATGCACGGCAATGCTTTACGTGCAAGAAAGTGGGACATATTAGTGCAGTCTGCCCTGATAGGGAGAAACGCCTCATTACCACCACAAAGCCGTCTGGCTACCCACCTAAGGTCCTATTTGTGGCCGGCACTGATGTGAGGACTAATGAGAACTGTCAATCTGTCAGTGTTGGCAATAAAGTTACCATTGGTCTCAGAGACACTGGAGCAAAAGTAAGTGGTGCGTCCCGAAATGGTAAACCCTGCAGATATTATACCAGGAAAGACTATGTCCATCACCGGGGTTGGAGGGGGTCAGCCCTGATGAGCCCATGGCCCCTGTGTATCTGGACTGGGGAGCAGGAAAGGACTGAGGGAAGTGGGAGTATCAGAGGCAATTCCGACCAATGTGCTGCTAGGCACATACCTGGGGAGGATGGTGTCCCACTATATCCCTCCCCTGCAAGTAAATGCTACTGACAAGGTGGAAGCCAGTGACCCACCTGAAAGTATAAGGTGTCAGCGCACAGATAACAACCAGGACACCGCTCAGCAGATAATTACCTCTAAGTTTTATTTGTTCAGTGTAGGATTCCAGACTTCCACAACGCGTTTCAGCGATAAGTGCGCCTTTCTCAAGTATCACTTGAGAAAGGCGCACTTCTCGCTGAAACGCGTTGTGGAAGTCTGGAATCCTACACTGAACAAATAAAACTTAGAGGTAATTATCTGCTGAGCGGTGTCCTGGTTGTTATCTGAGCGCTGACACCTTATACTTTCTTATGCACGGCCTGCGCCTTCCCTCCGGGAAGCGCGTTATTGAGCAGCTCGGCTCCAGGAACTCGCTCGCATTAATCCACCATCCCTGACCTGTGGCTCGCTAGTCATCTGCTTGCACGATCGAGGATCGCAACACAGCCCTCACGTGTCAGATCCCTCCGGCCTGGAGGCCGTGCGAGTTGTTCCTCGCTCGTCAGCTAGTTGTGCGGCTCGGCACAACTGAACCAGGTGAGCACCGGGTGATATTAATCTACCTCACCTTATAATACTATAGCAGTGTGGCGCAACCTGTTTTCTTTTATTTTACAGTGACCCACCTGAGACCCTGTGCCAGGAAGGAGAATGTACCAAGGCACAAAAAGGTACCCATGAACAGGACTGTACGTATGTGGCTGCTGTGACCTGGAGTCAGCCTGCGGCTCAGACTCAAACCTAGTGACTAGAGGATGAGTCTCAGACAGAATTGCCAGAACACAAGGGCCCTACTCAGGTCCAGGAGCCCCCTCACAGGGAAGACCCACCAAGGTCCCTGACCACAGACTCTGAAGACTCAACTTCAGACCAGACACTGGTGTTCACACTAGGGCAGGGCCCGCAGATTGACAGCCAGAGCTTCCAGGAGGCCCTGCTGACAGATGTCAGTCTGGAGAAGCTCAGAGGTCTTGCCGACCAACCCCCACTGCTTCTGATAAAGAAAGAATATACTGGGACCAGGGCAGACTGTATACAGAGACTCTCCCCACTGATAGCACAGAACATTGGGACTGTGAAAAGCGGCTGGTGGTTCCTTATCTGTTTAGGGAACAATTATTGAGAATTGCTCACAAAATTCCTCTGGCTAGACATCTTGGAGTACAAAAGAGTAGAGCTCGCCTTACACAACTTTTATTGGCCAAAGTTGGGGACAGACATAGCCAACTACTACACTGTCGATCCTGTGTAGTGTGTCAGAGGGTTGGAAAGTCTGGGAATATACAGAAAGCCCCATTGATACCACCGCCAGTGATTGATGAGCCATTCCAGTGAGTGGCTGTGGATATCATAGGACCACTTGCCATACCTAGCAGCTCGGGCAAAAAGTACATCCTCACAGTGGTGGACTATGCGACACGATATCCGTAAGCTGTGGCCCCTATCCTCCATCCGAGCGGACAAGGTGGCGGATGCTTTACTGACTTTTCTCGTGTGGGTATCCCCAAGGAGATGTTAACTGATCAGGTAACCCAATTCATATCCAATCTGATGGAAAGTCTCTGTGAAAAAAATACAAGTCCAGCATGTTGTGGCCAGCGCTTATCCCCAAACAAGAGGACTCTGCAAACGTTTCAACTTGCTGGTGAAAACTGAAGGAAGAGGCTGGGAGCGTTACCTTCCTCATCTGTTTGCGTACAGAGATGTACCCCAGGCCTCCACAGGATTCTCCCCCTTCGAACTCGTTTATGAGAGGAGGGTCAGGGGACCCCTGGACTTGATTAAGGGCTGTTGGGAGGGTGATCCCAAAACTATGGGAGTCTCAGTGGTTGAATATGTGCTGCGACTCCGGGACAGAATGCAAAAACTGAGTAGCCTTGCCCATGAGAGCGTGACTCAGGCCAAAATCAACCAGAAGGTATGGTATGACTGTAATGCCTGACTGAGGGCCTATGAGGTGGGGCAAAATGTTTGGGTGTTGGCCCCTATGTTACTGAACAAACTACAGGCAGCATGGGAGGAACCATACACTATGCACAAGCGGCTAAATGATGTTAACTATGTGGTGACTCTAGATAAACGTACAAAGCGTCGCAAAATATTTCATGTAAATATGCTGAAGGCTCATCATGACAGGGAGACTTGTGTCTTACCTGTCTGTGGCATGCCTGATGAGGGGGGAGATTGATGTGTTACTTGATGTGGGGGCTGGGGCTCAGTATATGGAGACCCTGGGGTCTGCAGAGGTTAACCCTGAGCTATCCCACAGTCAGAGGTCTGAGCTGATGGGGGTGCTCAGCGAGGGCACAGGAGTCTTTACAGAGAAGCCTGGGAGGACTCACTTAGTGACCCACCATGTGGACACTTGTACCAATCCCCCTGTAAGACAGTCTGCATACCGGGTGTCAGCAAAGGTGAAGGCACACATGAAGGAGCAGGTAGACGAGATGCTGACCCTTGGGGGTAATACAAAAATCCCAGAGTGCCTGGGCCTCACCTATGATTCGTCCCGAAAAAGAACCGCACTACCAGGTTCTGTGTAGACCAGGGGTGGGCAACTCCAGGCCTCGAGGGCCGCACACAGTCCAGTTTTCAAGATTTTCTTAGAATTTGACAGTTGATAATTTAAATAATGTAAATTACCAACTGTCAAATTCTAAGGAAACCTTGAAAACCTGGACTGTGTGCGGCCCTTGAGGCCTGGAGTTGCCCACCCCTGGTGTAGACTATAGGAAGTTAAATCTCCTTACTACATCTACTGGCTACCCCATGCCCCCATGCCGAGGATAGATGGAGCTGTTAGAGCAGCTAGCTAATGCATCGTACCTCACTATTATGGACTTGAGTAGGGGATATTGGCAGATCCCCATGACCAAAGAAGCTCAGGAGAGGTCGGCCTTTATAACGCCATTTGGGCTGTTTGAGTTTCGAGTGATGCCATGCAGTATGAAAAATGCCCCTGCCACCTTCCAGGGGCTGGTAAATCACTTATTGGAAGGATTTGAGGGTTTTGCCATTGCTTCTCTAGATGATATAGCATTTTTAGTCATTCTTGGGATGAACATCTTGCAGATTTTTCTCAGGTGTTGTAGAGGCTTCACACTGCAGGTCTGACTGTGAAGCCTGGGAAGTGTTAGGTAGCCATGAGGGAAGTACAATACCTCGGACACCGGGTGCGGGGGGAGGTGTGCCAAAACCTGAACCAGGGAAGGTAGAAGCCATTACAGCCTGGTCCACCCCACGAACCAAGAAGCGGGTACTGTCCTTCCTGGGTACGGCTGGCTATTATAGGAAGTTTGTGCAAACCACAGTGCTCTGGCTAAGCCATTAACTGACCTGACCAAGAAGCAGCTTTCTCAAATTGTATCCTTGACTCAGTGCGAGGAATCATTCTCTGCTCTAAAGTCAGCATTGACCAGTTTACCCATCCTTCAGGCCCCAGATTTCACTCGCACGTTCGTGGTGTAGACAGATGCCAGCACTTATGGTCTAGGTACTGTTGTCAGCCAGGTGAGCCAGCAAAGTGAGGAGCACCCAATTCTGTACCCAAGCAGGAAACTCCTGCCAGAGAAGTGGCGTATGCTACAAAAGAAAAGGAGTGTTTAGCTATTGTGTGCGCCCTGCAAAATCTGCAACCATACCTGTATGGGAGCAACTTCACAGTGATAACAGATCATAACACACTGAGTTGGCTCAACAGAGTAGTTGGGGACAATGAGAAATTGCTTAGATGAAGCCTGATCTTACAGCAATATGATTTCACAATTCAACACAAAGGGATTGATCACGGCAACGCTGATGGCTTATCACGCCAAGGTGGTCCGGAACCAGATACGTGCTAGGGAGCCGACCTGTAAGTCAGCCCCATGCACGTTCATAAGGGGGAAGGTGTAGTGAAAATAGAATTATTCTTATCGTTAATTCGGTTTCTAGGGCCCTTCCACGACAGCATAGGAGGTTGCCTCTCCACGCCCTAATTGGGACAGGAAGCACAAGAGAGTTTAAAAGGACCCTCCCACCTCCCACTAGCCAGTGTCTTACAAAGAATCATAGCAGGAGGAATAGTAATACATTCCAGGAAAAATCAAGGAAATAGGGAGACAAGTAAGTGCTGTCGTGGAAGGGCCCTAGAAACCGAATTAACGGTAAAAATAATTCTATTTTCTCCAGGCCCCTTCCACGACAGCATAGGAGGAATACCAACGAATTGATGCCTAGGGGAAGAACCACGGCCTGCAGGACTTTCCTGCCAAAAGCCAAATCCCTGGTGGATCCCAGATCCAGATGATAATGTTTTGTGAAGGTATGTAGTGAGTACCACGTAGCAGCCTTGCAGATCTGCTCCGGAGAAGCCCCTGCCTTTCCTGCCCAGTAGACCGAGGTAGCTCTGTTGGAAAGGGCAGTAAACCCAGAAGGCGACCGTAGCTGCTGGGCGAGGTAGGATTCTGTAATGGCACGTTTGTTCCAGTTGGCTATTGTACTCTTAGCCACTTTCTTGCCCATATGTCGGCCAAAAGGTTGAATAAAAAGGTTGTGATCTATGCGCCAGGGTGCCATCACCTCAAGACAACGTAGCACGGTCCGGCAAACATTAATGAATGGAATTCTTCCTCCTTCGGAGTCCGAGGATATTGACAGAAGGAAGGAAGGACTGAGAGTGATGGACCTCAGACTCCCTTGGGTAAGAACGAAGGGACCAGCTGAAGGACAATGCGGTCATCACGGACTGTTAAATACGGGTCCCGGATGGACAAAGCCTGAAGCTCACCGACCCGTTGAGCAGACGTAATTGCCACGAGAAAAGTAGACTTGTGAGACAACCACCGGACATCACGGGATGAAAGCGGTTCATGGGAGAACGCAACAGGCCAGACAGGACCACATTGAGATCCCAGGCAGGAGTAAGAACCCTTGTTCGTGGACAAATTATGTTAGCAGATACCTTAAATAGGCGAATCCAGTGATGATTCGCCAAATCTGCACCAAAGAGTGAGCTGAGAACCAAAACCTGTACCTTCAATGTGGCTGGTGTAAGTCCCAGGTCCAACCTTTCTGGAGAAAGTCCAGAATTTGCGATACATCTGGATGGAGCGGGGCAGGCGGATGAGAACCACACCATGAGAAAAATTGCTTCCACACTGCATTGTAAATTGCAGTAGTGACCGGCTTACGGTTCTTCTGTAAGGCAGCCACTACTTTCTCAGACAGGCCCGGAACCCTCAGCACATACAAAGCCCAGCTTTTTCTTCGGTGGAAAGCATTTTGGAAGTGGAATCCCCACTCCACATCTTCAGCCACAAAGCCAGTCTGGCGGAATTAGACTGAACCAAAATCCTGGCCGCCAAATGGACTGATTCTGTGGAGGCGTCTGCAAGAAAACATGTTGCCTTCCTGAGCAAGGGAAGGGAATCAAGGAATTCTTCCCTAGGGTGCCCAGTGAAATATGGGATTCCAACTGGTCCAGCCATTTAAGGAGGAATCTAGACACACAGGTAGAAGCAATATTCGCCTGTATGGTAGATGAGGTGGCTTCCCATGTTCGCTTCATAAAGCTCTCAATCTTTTGGTCTATCTAGCCTTTAAGTTGGGACGTATCTTCAAAGAGGGAGTGCAGTTTTTTAGCCACCAGTGCCACCTGCACGTCCACCTTTGGACATCCCAGTGGACCTCATTGGGCTCTAGAGGAAACGTGCGATTGAGATCACTCTTGAATTGTTTCTCAGGAAATTCCCATTCCTGAGAGATAAGATTCAGAATGGTGGAATGAACCGGAAAGCCTGTTAGCTTAGCAGATGTAAGCCTAGCAGATGTAAGCCCAGAAAACATCTCATCCTGAATGGAGGAGAGGACTTGCTCCTCTCAACACCATAGTGCTCTGAACAGCCCCAAACAATTCCCCCATGTCATCTGAGGAAACCAGGAATTTTCTAAGCTCAGCCTGTCAGGAAGATGAGGCTTCGTTGGGCATATCAGTGTCTGAATCAACGTCCTCAGAGCCTGAAGGGGCAGCCTGGAGTTTCCTCTTCTTAGGTGAGGGAGGCCCTGCTTTAGGAGCCGCAGGGGCGAAGGAGGCCAGGGATGCTTGCATTTCCTGCTTTACCATGGACCTGAAGTCGCCCACCAGGCTAGGGAGTTCAGCCTGCACGATGTCGTCCGTGCAGCTCTGACATAACTTCTTATCCCAACCCAATGGGATTTCCTTTACACACACTGGGTATTTAATAGATTTCTTAGGGACAGCTTTGGTCTCCCTAGATAAAAACACACACGGTAAGGGACAATCAACAAATGCTACCGGACATAAAGGAACCCTCCCCCACAGCTTACTGAAGCAGGGGGAACACTGAGCTCTGCAGATGCATGGGAAAACGTAGCAGCACACCACCGCACAGGAGCTTACCGTGGTTCAGCCGACTTCAGGGCAGCCTTTATCCAGAAAGGCCTGTCCCCCTCCAGTGTCCCAACGCAGCGCGCGGGAGGCAGCCGCCAGGCCTCCCCAGCAGAGGAGGCCGCCGACCAGGGATACCACAGCCCACATCACCCCCACCGGGGATCCAGAGGGCCAGGCAGTGGTCCCACAGTACCATGGGAGCAGCAAAGGAGGAGCAGAGCCCGACCAAGACTGCCTGGCATCAAAAGGAAAAAAGGTATGCTGTAGCTCGCCGGCCACCACAGCACAGAGAAAAAAACCTCTCCATGCTGTCGTGGAAGGGGCCTGGAGAAAATAGAATTATTTTTACCGTTAATTCGGTTTCTAGGGCCCTTCCACGACAGCACTTACTTGTCTCCCTATTTCCTTGATTTTTCCTGGAATGTATTACTATTCCTCCTGCTGTGATTCTTTGTAAGACACTGGCTAGTGGGAGGTGGGAGGGTCCTTTTAACCTCTCTTGTGCTTCCTGTCCCAATTAGTGCGGAGAGGCAACCTCCTATGCTGTCATGGAAGGGGCCTGGAGAAATATGTATCTCAGGGACTGGACACCAGAACAGTTAAGGGGTTAAATTCCATGTCAGTGCACAAGAGGTCACAATATGTTTTTTTTAAGCACAAGCTAGATTCCCAGTCATAGTGAAGGCAGGTCTCCCCAGGGGGGCATCCTGGGAAAAGCACAGAGTGAAACAATTCACACCTGTAGCCAGAAAGAGAAGGGGATCAAACACTCCAAATGGAGTAGTATAGCCATTGATATTCACTGTGGGAAAAGAATTGGTTTAGACAAAAGAGCATTTGAAAAAATAATATATGCATGACTAAATTAGTGAGTGTCCAATCACAGACACAGAATTAGAATATTAAAATGGAAGGCTGGTCAAGAAATCTGACCCCCCCAGTCTGAGTCTATAACTGCAAGAGAAAAGAAAGAGAAAGGGGCGCAATAGTGCGGTTACCAGGGGGCTTTTTTTTTTTTTTAGCGTGGCGTACTAATAGGTGGCCACTCACCTTATCGGGTTGTGCTGTCCCCGCACAACCCGGTAATACATTTGATAAGGCGCCCTTCACAGGCTCTAGCTCATCCGCACACCGCGTGCTCCGGGGGCTCCGAGCATCCGGTCACGTCACCGCAGGTCCTTAAGTTAAAGCTCCTGTTGCCAGGCGACGCTAGGTCCTCACGTTAAGCTGCACTCTGCACCTAGCTGCTCCCCGCCGCTTTACCCTCAGAGAGGGATTTATATTAGACCGCTTATAGTTTTTACCTTCTGAGTCTATAACTGGACTCGCTCAGCTAAAGTCCTGTGTCACAGAGATGGGTCAGCCGAAGCTGCTGTGAACCTCATTCCATACATCTCTGCTCTCCCCATCGGGCAACAGAAGTCAAAGTTTAGGTTTCTGTAAGTTTTCTCCTTTTTATTTCATACTGTTGCATATGTGTATGTCACTTTATTATTTCTATTTTTATATCTTTTTATGTAAGCACTGTACTTTTTATATTAAAGCTTGGAACTTTAATAAATCTGAACCTTGTATACTCTAAAGAATTTACAGCCGAAGAAGGGTGTAATTTTGTCGATTGTCTGATGAGTCTTAGTTTAGGGGAACTCATCAGCCCCCCCAAATCCGGTAAATGGTGGCAGCGTGTGTGAAGCGGAGTGCACAGTCTGTGTCGGGGTGTGATTGATGCTCCATTTCAGCATAGGACAGAGGTCGAGTGCTGGATTGGGTGAGAGGAGATGGGGTTGCGCCTGCAAGGGTCAATCTAAGTCACGTGCTGAGAAGTGAGTACGTGACATTAAGCATAACATAAAACATTTGATAATGTTGGAAGCCAGTACGTGGCACCACACTACTACAAATAGCAAAGCAAATACATAAGTTATATTCAATTTACCTTAGTAATAGTATATGGACAAACTACAAATATATATAATGGGGGGCGAGGCCTCGCAGGCAATGTGAACGGCCGCATCTCAGCACTTTCCCGCTGGTACCTGTGTTAATTGAGCGATCCGCCGCAACCACCGCCAGTCTCAGCTGACCGGATAGTGTGCAAAGGGCTGCGGAGTGTTCTGGGTGCAGCCAGGTGCCTTGGAGAGCCATAATGACCCGCCGGAGACAGAAAGACGCAGGATGGGGAGACAGCCTCAGCTCTCAAGATGGCGCCGAGAAAAGGGAGGAGGCGGCCAAGGCCAGCCGCAACGCCGCATGCAAGCAGCAGCAAAACTGGAGCGGTTTGCCCAGCATACAGAAGAAACTGCGCGGCAGGACTCAGATGGAGGTGAGGAGGAGTAAGGGGAGGAGTTGGAATCCCCAGAAGTGCAAGGGGCTGGAGAGGAGGCTATGGATAATGGTGGTGATGAGACAGACTGGGGAGGCCCAAGCTGCAGGAGACACACAGGAGAATCCCACACTCAAGGATGTCTTTACTGTAGTGTCCTTTTGCAAACAGGCACTGACCACATTAACCCAACAAGTCCTGGGCATACAGTCTGAAGTAGCCAATATCAAAAAGGACATGAATAAGACTAATGTAAGAACTGGAGAGGTGAAAGCGAGAGTGGGGGAGGCGGAGGATCACATCACTAGGCTTCAAAGGCTGAAAAGCAGTTCAAGCAGCAGGTATCTGATATTGCGGCCAAAAATGACGATTTGGAGAATCGCTCTCAATATCAGAATAGTCGGTCTCCCAGAGAAAACAGAGGGGAGAGATCCCACTGACTTTGTTGAAAAGTGGCTTAGAGATCAGATTGGAGCAGATTCTCTAACTAAATTCTTTGCAGTGGAGTGTGTACACAGGGTCCTGATGCAACCACAGCCACCTGGCAAAGGTCCTCGTGTTACGATTGCAAAACTCCTCCATTACAGAGACAGGGACATCATAATTCGAGAAGCAAGAGAGCGAAGACCTTGCAGCAAATGGTCACAGGATCGGCATCTACCCTGATTACTCTGTCGTTGTCCAGAAACAGTGTATGAAGTTTGTAGGAGTAAAAAGACACCTCAGAGAGTTAGGAGTAAAATATTGAATGATGTTTCCTGCTCAACTGCGAGTAATAGCCATGCACAAGGTTCTATTCTTGCTGGAGTCAGAAGAGGCCACACAGTGGATAGAAATAAATATGAAGAGTCTCCAGGCCAAGGATTGAAGGGATAGACTGGATCCAAAATGTTCTAAAATGCGGTCAGCTGAGGATATATGACATCGTAGTGACTGTTCTTATTGTTCCATTATTTCTACTGGAGGACTGGTGCCTGTTGACTTTGTTATGAGGTCTTTTATATAAACCCGGACATGTGCTTATCCTCAATTTTTATCATTTTGCTCTCTGATACCTGCTGTTTTTTTGCATGTTTTTCTTTTTAGGAATTTGATATGAAAAGGAGTATGGAAAAGTGATGTGAGACTTGCAGGCCTCGATGATGGCCCATTTCGAAGGCATGGCGGTGGCAGCGAATATTATTTAAGCTCCCAGAATTACTGTTTCTTATTGTGCGATATTCTCTTTTTCTTTCTTTTTCTCCAAGTTGATGCTGGGAAACAATTTAATGTACGGTGGGAGGGGGAGGGGAGAAAGTGATGTAGGTGGTAAAATCGGTATGTATTTAGACATACTAAAGGGACAGGTAGTTGAGAAGATTATCAGGGGATGTAGACCAGGATGGGAACACCCAACTCTCTGAGAGTCTACAAGAATTGGAGGGGGAGGAGAGAGGGCATGGTAGAGGGGGGAGGGAGGGAAGGGTAGAGGGGGGAGGGAGGGAAGGATGGAAGGGTAGAGGGGGGAGGGAGGGAAGGGTACAGGGGGGGGAAGGGAGGGAAGGGTACAGGGGGGAAGGGAGGGAAGGGTACAGGGGGGAAGGGAGGGTAGGGTAGAGCGGGGAGGGAAGGAAGGGAGGGAAGGAAGGGTACAGACAGCGGGGAAGTGAAACTGTAAAGTAAGGGATCTTTTTTGTCGTTGGTATGGCGGGAAGATTTAAAGTAATAAGAAGGAATATTAGGGGTCTATCGGACAGAACCAGAAGAGAAGCAATATTCAAATATGTGCAGGAGCAGGGATCTTCAGTGGTGTGCCTCTTGGAAACTCGCCTTGTGCGAGAGGCAACGCATACTATAAATAAAAGATGGGTACACCACTCCACTTTCACCAACTATGCGAGAGGAGTATCACTTTTAATTCATAAATCTATACCTTTTGAAAAGAAAGAAGTTTATAATGACCCCGAGGGGCAAGGGGTAGCTATTAAATGGCTCTTTTTTGGACAAATTATGTGTATTGTGGCACTCTAAATCCCCTCCTTATTCTAGCAGTAAAATCAGAGTGATGCGAGAATTTGCTGATATGGGAGGGGTAATGCCTTTATTGATGGTCGGAGATTTTAACAATATGACAAACATGTACTGGGACCGAAACAAAAAAAGACAACCAGGGATACAAGATAGTACTATAACTTTATTTGGTACCTTTATTAGGGAAATCGGATTAGTAGATGTGTGGAGGGTGAGGAATGAGAGACAACAATATTACTCATGCTACTCTACTTCACATGGTACATTATCACGTATAGATCTGGCCTTGGCTGATGGATTGATGGATGCGATGATAGGTGAAGTACAATATCTCACAAGAGTGATCTCTGATCATAGTCCTGTTCTTGTATCCATCAAGTATGGGCCCCAGAAAGGAGTGAATAGAGGGGGATGGAAGTTTCATCCAACCTGGTTAAGACACCTTAATGTACAAAATATGGAGAGGGAACTAGAGGAATTTTTTACTCCTAATGAGAGAAGTACGGACAAATTAAAAGTCTGGGATGCAATGAAGGCATATCTTAGGGGGCTGTTATTCAGAGTTAACTAAGGAAGATAGAGAAAGACTAGAATCCCCCATTATCATAGAAGAGTTGGAGTTAGCTCTGCATGGCATGACCAATGATAGGACTCTGGGCACAGACGGATTACCGGCAGAAATTTACAAACAATTTTGCAGAACTTCTATTACCCAAGTTATTAAGTGTGTTTGTTGAAGCTAATGAGAGAAAGATATTACCTGCATCTATGAGGGAGGTGGCGATAGTGGTGATCCCCAAAGAAGATAAGGATCCCAGGGTCCCCGATTCATATAGACCTGGGGTTATTACTTCTTTAATGCATCTGGACGAGTCAGAGTTTATGCCCAACAGGTCTACAGCGGTTAACATCAGGAGATTGCACCTTAATCTCCAGCTGCGTTCTGATAATCCTGGGCGTAGAGTAATTACCTCATTAGATGCCCATAAGGTATTTGATAGCGTAGAGTGGGGGTATCTGTGGAGAGTCTTGCAAACGATGGCATTTGGTCCGCCGTTAATTGCATGGTTACAACTATTATACTCCCAACCCAAAGCTAGAATTAGAGTCAATGGTGCATTATCTCCAACATTCCATCTGTATAGGGGGACCAGACAGGGGTGTCCACTGTCACCATTCCTCTTTGTCATAGCAATAGAGCCATTGGCTGCAGTTCTTAGAAAATCAAAGGAAGTTCAAGGATTTAAATATGGAGGAATAGAAGAAAAAATTGCTTTATATGCGGATGACCTATTGTTTTTGGGAGACCCTTCTCCTTCATTGAGTTGTACCATGCAGATAATTGAGAGGTTTGGGGCAATATCGGGGCTGAAGATAAATTGGTTCAAATCTCTCTTTAAAGTAGATGGAGAGGTGAGGTGGACGGAAGAGGACCAAGGGGCAAACAAACTAAAATGTAAAGAAGTGTTTAGATATTTGGGAATGCAGCTGTCTTTGCAAGTTTTGGATTACATCCACATTAATTTATCACCACTACTTAAAATATTGAAGGCAAAAATTGACGCCTGGACTAAATTACATTTGACAGTGGTGGGGCGAATGAATCTTTTGAAGATGGTATTGATGCCTAAGGTCTTACATGTCTTGTACAATGCCCCAATTTGGATATGAAAAAAGAAATTTAAGTCTATCAACTCCTTATTTAGAACCCCGATATGGGGTAAGAAGCAGGCTAGAGTGCGGCTGGAGGACCTACAGAGGCCCAAAGATGAAGGCGGTTTAGCACTTCTGAATTCGGAATTGTATTATCTGGCTGCACAATGCCAACATTTTAGAGGATGGTCCTGTTTGGAGAAAGGTGGTTCCATTAAAAGAGTATTAGAACATATCATTGTCGGTAAACAATTAATAGCAGGTTTGGAAGGTGGGGCTGTTGGGCTCCTGGGAGGGACATTGCCCACATTAGAACTCATACATAAAATCTGGGTCACATTGAAGAAGGTAAGGGGGGTGACTGGTTTGACTGTATTCACACCCATTTGGAATAATAATAATCTTCCCGAGATTCAAAAAATTGGATCTATAGAGGAATGAAAACACAGAGGAATTATTTATATGTACCAAATTCTAGAGGGGGGTATACTCAAACCTTTCTCACAGCTACAAAGTGAATTTCTATTACCAATGACTGAATGGTACCATTAGTGTCAAGTACAACATGCTATTCTGTGCCAGAAGACAAAACAAAGACTAGACATAGAAACGGATTTTGTGCTGGAATGTTTGTCGGGAGGGAGCCACCAAAGGGGTAATCTCTGGTACGTACAGGGATATATTACACTAGATGGTGGCCTGATTCTAAAGAAACGGGTAGTCTAGAATCCATATATAGTTTATTTACTAATAGTTATGGGAGTGCGGTGAAATGAATTGTGTGTATACAGGCGGCTCAGTGGGTGGCAGAGTATACAGGCGGCTCAGTGGGTGGCAGAGTATACAGGGCTCAGTGGTGGCAGAGTATACAGGCGGCTCAGTGGGTGGCAGAGTATACAGGCGGCTCAGTGGGTGGCAGAGTATACAGGCGGCTCAGTGGGTGGCAGAGTATACAGGCGGCTCAGTGGGTGGCAGAGTATACAGGCGGCTCAGTGGGTGGCAGAGTATACAGGCGGCTCAGTGGGTGGCAGAGTATACAGGCGGCTCAGTGGGTGGCAGAGTATACAGGCGGCTCAGTGGGTGGCAGAGTATACAGGCGGCTCAGTGGGCAGTAGCGGCAGCAGGGTGGCAGAGCGGTCAGCGCAGCGCCGTGGGCAGAGCGGTCAGCCGCAGCGCCGTGGGCAGAGCGGTCAGCGCAGCGCCGTGGGCAGAGCGGTCAGCGCAGCGCCGTGGGCAGAGCGGTCAGCGCAGCGCCGTGGGCAGAGCGGTCAGCGCAGCGCCGTGGGCAGAGCGGTCAGCGCAGCGCCGTGGGCAGAGCGGTCAGCGCAGCGCCGTGGGCAGAGCGGTCAGCGCAGCGCCGTGGGCAGAGCGGTCAGCGCAGCGCCGTGGGCAGAGCGGTCAGCGCAGCGCCGTGGGCAGAGCGGTCAGCGCAGCGCCGTGGGCAGAGCGGTCAGCGCAGCGCCGTGGGCAGAGCGGTCAGCGCAGCGCGTGGGCAGAGCGGTCAGCGCACCACACACACACACTCCGCTATACTTACCACCGGCCCTGCTCTTCCCCGCCGCCTGTATCCTCAGTCGACAAGTCGCCGCCCCCGGACGACTGGCTCCAATATGGCATCCGGGAAGTCTGGCGAGACTTCCCGGACACCATATTGGAGCCAGTAGTTTGGGGGCGGCGACATGTCGACTGAGGATCCAGGCGGCGGACGCATGGTGGGTGGGAAGTATAGCGGAGTGTGTGTGTGGACAAAGTGACGGAAGTGCGGTCAAAGTGACGGAAGTGCCTTCGGCTTTTATATATTAGATACATTTCTCCTTTGATTTCCACTGAAAGCTAAGAGTAGTTGGGAGAGGGAGGTTGGACACAAGAGATGATGTGTGGGAATACATTTTTGATTACGTGCCCAAGCTCTCCATGAGCGAACCTGCGGGACTGTCCCACATATATGTGATTCACAGAGTGTATAGATCTCCGCTTATAATGCATAAAATGGGATTGAAGGCGAATTTTGATTGCCCAAGGGGTAAGGAAAGTGAGGCGGATATTTTCCATATGTTGTGGACTTGTCCTAGACTGTCCTCATTCTGGTCAGCAGTAATTAATATGAAGGGGCCTATGGATGCGTTGTACCCGGAGAACCGGTAACATGCTTTGTTGGCATATGTGGAAGAAATTTCAGTTGACAACACTGTAAAAACTGCTCTTGCCAGATTACTTTATGTAGCCAGGAAAGTAATTGCCAGAAATTGGATCAAGGCAGATCCCCCATCTGGGAGTGAATACACTCAACAGGTGGAACATATTGTACAATTGGAGAGAGACATTTATGAAAAAAAGGGGTAAACACACAATGTATGAAAAGTTATGGACATCTTGGATACAATATAGAAGGCAATAAGAAAGAAAATGTCAGCCGCAAATTTGTTTATGAACCTAAGACTGCACGATTGATCTCTGTATTATTGGATGATACAATGGGCACTGGTTTGTGATACAATGTTGGATTGGAGGGGGAGAGATGCTGTCTGGGAGGGAGAGGGAGGGGTGGGATGGAGGGCTAAGGGAGTTATGTTAATATACATATTGTATTCTGTTGATTAATATTATATTGTAATGATCATTTGAATATAATAATAAAAATCTGATTTAAAAAAAACAAATATATATAATAGCATGTGCCTAATTAGGGAAATGTTCCCATGATCCAGAGACCCTGTGCCCTGGATGCAGTGTTTCCTCTCCTGCAGGGACACCGGGGAGCTCCATGGGTGAACACAGCCATCCGTGCCCATGGTCAGCGTCTGGAGCATGACTGCTTTTTCCTGCATTCACCCGCTGAAATTGCTTCCAATTCCATAGCGCTAAATTGACATGCTGCGGACAAGCGGCAGCACAGAAAGCCGCCTCACCGGTCAATCAGTGCTGCGTGCAAAAGAAGATGATCTCCAAAGTAAAAGAAAGGGATTTTTGCGTGCGCTGCCTCCAGACAATAGGCGATCCAAATATTATCTAAACTGTTCTTTTTTACTCTACACGTTTCGTGAGAACTTCTCACTTCCTCAGGAGTTATACAAAGTCAGACATGCCCTGAAGAAGTGGTTGGAGGACCACGAAAAAAATCATTTTCTTTTACTTTGGAGATCATCATTTTTACTGGAAGGTGCAGCAGCCGAATAAGCATTTAAGGTGTTGTGACTGGGCACAACCTAAAAAGGTGAGCACAGCACACACCTATATGACCATTAATTACACAGTTAAGACCCTATTTTGCGCTATTTCTCCCTCCTTTAGGGTGCTTTCACATCAGCGTTTTTCGTAATTCGCGGCAGATGCGGTGAAAAAACCGCATCTGACGCGTTTGCCGCATAACCGTTCCACTTGCGGCACGGTTGCGGTTTTTCCCATAGGAAGTATAGGGGGACTTGCGGCAGATGCGGCAAGTGCGGTTTTGCACTTGCGGCAGGTGCGGCAGCGAAAAAAACCGTGGTCAGCCGCGTTTTTTTTCGCTGCCGCACCTGCCGCAAGTGCAAAACCGCACTTGCCGCATCTGCCGCAAGTCCCCCTATACTTCCTATGGGAAAAACCGCAACCGTGCCGCAAGTGGAACGGTTATGCGGCAAACGCGGCAGATGCGGTTTTTTCACCGCATCTGCCGCGAATTACGAAAAACACTGATGTGAAAGGGCCCTTAGGGTATAGTAGAAGCGTGCAAAAGAAGCACAGTGAGCACTGGATTTCTGTAAATTCATCCAATTTGCTTATATTGTTAAGAGTGTTTTGGACACAGTGGAAATACGCTGCGTCCAAAACGCTGCTAATACTGATCGTGGGTACACAGCCTTAGAGGATGAGCCCATATTTCAACCACAAGTGTAAGAATAGGCGACTACATAGGTGATGTAATCTATGTTAGTCAGAGCATAAACAAGAGGAAAAAGAATATAAATGTGACCCCTTGTGGAGTGTGATACCTAGAAAACCTCAACATTTAGGTTTCAGCATGGATGCTTTTTTCCTGCACTCCCAGTTTATACTCTGACTAAGATTATCGTTCAACCAAATAAAGAAGGGGTTTTCACATTGAATGTCAAACAATAACCCATACTGTAGTTACATTTTAAAATGCATTATTTTAATCATGTTTCCTTTTAAAAAAACATACCAAATTTGGCATGTCACAAAAACAGCATGCATGTTAGTACAAGACATCAAAAATCATTTTTACAAGGTGATAAAGTGTCTGACAAAGATAAGCCCGGGGTCCCATTTGCGAGAGACTTGCACGAGTCTCACATTGCATCACAAGTCACAGCCGCCTGCTCTACTGACAAGGAGCGTGCAGCCGCATAGAAATACATGCAGCTGCACTCTCCTACAAGGAGAGCAAGCGGCCGTGCCAGGTGATACAATGTGAGACTGGCATAAGTCTCTCACATGTCTCTAGCAAGTGGGACTCCGGCCACAGAGATTATGCCACCTATGTAGTTACAGCATATTCGGATGCTTGTGATTCAGATAAGGGTTCATTCTCTTAGGCACATGCTATTATATAGACTTATATAGACTTAAACTATTATGAAGGAACACTGAATAAACCGGTTATGTGTATACGTGGCCATTTGTGGTGGTTTGGTGCCACCTACTGGTCTCCCATATTTGAAAATGTTTTATGTTATGCTTAAACATTAATAAAATGTATAGTTTAATATTTGTATTACAGGCCTAATTTCTCAACACTATTATAAAGCTGTGCTGAGAATAAGGCATATCGGCGTTCATAAAGGGAATAATGTTCAGTTGCATCAGATTTTCTTTATATACAATTTGAATAATGTGCATATATTGATGTGTCCACAAAGTAATAAAAATAAACTCTTATGGTACCTTCACACGCCGCAATCTCGCCTGGGAATCATAAAGGCGAAATGTCGCCCAGGAGCAATCGGCGTCAAATTGCCTCACAGTTGCAGGGTGTGATTAGGGAATTTCGCAGCGATAAATCGCCTCTCGGCCATCGCCTGATTCCTGAGCACTGCTCTGAAATCAGGCGCAATCATGAAGGCGAGATTTCTGGGTTGTGGTGTGTGATAGTGCGATAGTGATGGAATCTGCGTCGCCTATGATTTCCCGTAGGCGTGCCACAGCGTGCTGTAGTCCGCGCCCTGTCTGCGATGATTGGTGTGGGCTACTGTGTTTCCATTGGTTGTCAGTTCACAGGGCGCCATATTTGAAGAACTGTCCGTTCAGCAACATACACATCTTCAATGGCGTCATGTATTAGGCAGCCTTCCAGAGCAGGCTGACCAATCGTAACGCTGATGCGATGTCCAATGAGCGCGTATTGGGCACAGTGTAAACCACTGCAGCACACCTATCTCCTCGCAACGCTGACCATGTACGCCCACATTGCCTTTGGGATTGCGGAGTGTGAAGCGGCGAGGGAATTCCACCGGAATGGTTCCGCTGTAGGTGAGGCGATTTCCGGGGCGACACTTCCCCTTTCTTTCAGGGCGAGATTGTGGCATGTAATATTGCCATTGGCGATCTGAGGAGAGCATGAAAAACGTGCACGCGCATGTTAGATCGCCTCATATCGCCAGCCGTGATTGCGGTGTGTGAAGGTACCATTAATGGGACAAACATAACACGAATGGAAAAAACGAATAAAATAAAAATTACCTCTACAAAATTTCCAGAATAAACTTCTTCCAGAGTTACTTCCAGGTCGATTATTATGTCACTGCCGCGAGGAACATTTCTATCTTGTTGACGGGGATTGCCTCCAAACATGAAGCCAAAATCTCCAAAGAAACTAAGAACAGATATATGTTGACTCTATATACTGAAATATTAATACATTATATAAATTATATTTCATGTACCACTCTAGCAGATTTGTTTTTAGCACCGGAATTTCCTCTCACCAGTCTTACACTGTGGCATTTTCATCTTTCACTGTGGATGCGGTCCTGCGGCGCCATCTAGGGTCTTAATACAAGTCTAAGAGAGCCAGAACGAGGTTCTTATAAACTTGTATTAAGTTGTGACCTCCAGGACGCTCCATTAAACACTGGAGCTGCCAACAGGTCACACACTGCCAGAGAGCGCGACAGGAGCGATGCTGAAAACAGATGGAGACGAAGTGCGAGTACAAGACAGGGGGCTTTGATTTAGAACACCACTCCAGCGGTAAAATAAAAATAATGCCCGAGTGGTGATTTAAAAGAAATCTGTCAACAGATGTTACCATTTGGATGGGCAATCCGGTTAATGAATGCTGTACAAAGTGATTTTCCCACGAACAAAGATAGTTAAATAAAGAATTTAAAAAAATAATTGTCAAGAAGATAAATCCAATCGTATGACAAAAATACAATCATGAATATGCAAATAGAGTGTGTGGAGCCTCGGTTAGGAGTCTCAAACACAGGACTAGCTAGATATCCCTCCAGGGAAGGACCCAACCAAGGGGTGGCTCCTTGCAAAAGAACACCATCTGGGTAGTCCTGTGTTTGTGACTCCTAGCCGAGGCTCCACAGACTTATTTGCATATTCATAATTCCCAGGAGGCAATGCGCCTAGGAATTCACTGTGTTGAGCGCTTTAGGCAGCTACCCGCAGTGTTTTCTTGGACTGGTCTCCCTATTTTAAAAATACAATCATGACAAATGTCGCATTCAGGGTGCGGCCGAGAATGTGTGATTTGTACGCAAGCATCCGCATGCGTACAAATCACACAGGGAAGTGAATGGGTGGGCACGGCAATCCGCAGCCGAGCGCATACACCGTGCATCCCCATGATAAACATAGAAGCCCGCGGTGTCTGCGCTCAGCTTGTGCTTCCCTGCCGCAATACGCAGCGGCGGGGAGCACAAGTGTGAAACCAGCCTAAGGAATGGGGCAAGGTTAAGGGGTAAAAGGGGAGGGTGTAGTGATAAGGACCAAAAGGGTGGGGATAGGGGCGAGGAAAATGGGTAGGGAGAGGAGTTTTAGGGAAGGGGGGGGGGGGGGGGAAGAGAGAGATAAAGGAATTTTCTTATTTAGGTGAAGTTTAACATAGATAACAAACTAAGTAAACACAACACATAACAAGAACATTGGTACAAAACTAAGGCAGTTGGGACCACATACCTCCTGAAATCAAGTAAATGTCTCTGGTAAAAAAGGAAACAGTTGGGGGATAGCAAGTGTAGTCACACTTGGGTTGAGTAAGGAGTAAGTATAATCGTAAGGTCATAATTATCATGAGTGGTGTATGTTCAGCTTACATTATGTCAAGGTTGTTGAGGCAAATTTATTTTTCCAGGGAGCCCAAACTCTCAAGTAGGTCCCATGTGAATGGGTTTCCCAGCTAGAGTTCTTCCATACGGGATATCTGATGGACTTTCTCCATCCACTCCCCAATTGTAGGTGCCTGGATATTTCCCCAATGGATCGAGATAACATTTTTGGCTGCCCCCTCCAAGAGAGGTAAAAGGCCATGTTTTGAATCTTTTTTGAGGGGCAAAAAAAGGAGAACCTCCTCTGCTTTCAAACTGATTTTTAGAAGCCCCAGCTCTTTCAGGCTCAATCCCAAAATATATGAGTCATATGGCCTACACTGTCATTGCAACGCCTAGGTGATGGGAGAAATTCAGGTGTTCTATACCATTGAGTTAAGATTTTGTATGTGGGGGCGTGGCCTAGGAGCTGATGGCGACGATTGCTTGATTCCGGAGCTCCTGCAGGCACGGATCTCTAACGCGGCACACACTGGCTCGCTGAGGCGCATTTGATTCCCCGAGGTGAGGTGAGGCTACAGACATCTTAGGAATGCCGCAGGGTCCCCGAAAATACTGAGACACCCCATCGAAAGTCACTGACTTCTTCCCCAGGGAAGGCAGCACTGAACATTCTTTTTTAAATCAGACAGTTTTTATTCAGTTTTAAACATATATAAAACACATACTTAGACATTACAACAGTAATGTATAAAATCCCTCAACCCCATCCCACCCCTCTCCCAACCTACCCCCTCCCCTTTCCCGGTCCATTGATATACTCCTTTCAAGCAGAGAAAAATAAACGTAACAGTGAATACACATTACCCAGCAATCAATATAGCAACCACAAAGCCCCAGTACCACAGATTAGATTCCGGAGTGGTTAGCCATCTGCTGACAGTGCCTGAAGGCCCATCCATCCTGCCCATATTTTATCAAACACATTTGGTCTTTCCCATTTAGTGTAGATCAGTTTTTCCCTATGAACAATTAAGTTTAGTTTTCGAACATATTCTCTACGTGTGGGAGCCACATCCGAGGTCCTATGTAAATGCTATCAATTTCCTAGCTATATAGAGCATTCTAGCAACCGCAAGTCGTATATACTCATCACCTCCAACCTCCTCCACATAGCCCAGCACACAAACGGTCGGATCCCTGGGGACATCCTGCTCCGTAGCCATATGTATTAGATTAAGAACCACAATCCAGAACACCTGAAGGCGAGGACACGTCCAGAACATGTGGAGTATGTCAGCACCCTCCAGTGTGCACCTGGGGTAACATGAAGTCTGTCTCAAGCCTTTGTCAAATAACCACTTAGGCGTCCTGTATACCCTATAGAGGATATACAGCCGAGACAGACAGCCCGGCTCACTCAGTGATAGTCGAGGAGTCATGTTCAGTATAGATTCCCAATGATCCGCCGTTATACCATCTATTTGTTGTTCCCACTTCTCCAATGCCCGTATTGGGTGTCCCGACAAATTAGTTGATAGGAGCCCCCCATACACAAAAGAGATGATTCCTTTAGTAGAGGTCTGGATACCCATCATGGTAACAATAGCATCCTGATGTATAGCAATATTGCATATTTGAGTCTGTGCGGTATATGCATGTCTGACCTGTAGGTACTGGTAGAACGAGGAGTGTGGGAGTGAAAATTCGCCTCTTAATGCTTCGAATGTTTTAAAAACTCCTCCCTCCACCAGCTGTGAAAGCCACCAGATGCCCACACGACGCCAGTGTGCGAACCCCTTCAAGGCCTGCAGTTGTGGTAAATGTGGGTTATCCCAAATGGGAGCATAATGTGTAAAACCTACAATTCCTCTCAGACTCTTCATCTTATCCCACACTTTAACCATGAGCCTCATCGTGGGAACCTTAGACATCCACTTTCTCAAACCATCAGACTCCAGTTTAGACAGCAGAGGTCCCCTACCCGCCAAAAATTGGAGAATATCTCGACCTCCCCCCTGTCTCTCGGCCGTGCACTCCGCACCCCCCGCCATATGTTGACACTGTGAAGATATAAAGTAGAGCCACGGGTTGGGCAACGCCAGACCTCCCTCCTCCTTACTCCTTTGCAAATGTTCCAGCTTTATCCTAGCGCACTTCTTCCCCCAGATAAGTTCCCTAAATAATGCATTAATTTTGAAAAATCTGTTATGCGGAAGCCATATTGGGGAATTATGCAGGACGTACAGAAGCTGAGGCATGACCACCATCTTCAACAAGTTCACCCCCCCCCACCACCGACAGGTGCAATTTGGCCCAGGCTTTGATCTTCTGTTTAATCTTATCCATCAGTGGCACGAGATTCAAACGCTCATAATCAGTGATGGTGCTAGATACAGTGATTCCCAAATATTTGAAGTTGTCTACAACCGGCACATGAGGTATGTCAATGACAGTTGGGTCCAGAGGCAGAATAGCAGATTTTTCCCAGTTTATAGTCAGGCCCGAAATAGCCCCAAATTGGGTAAGCAGCGTCATGGCACTAAGCAAAGATTCGTCTGGGTCAGCCAGAAACAAAAGAAGATCGTCCGCATAGAGGGCTACCTTCTCCATTTGTCCATATCTGAACCCCACTATGTCCGCATGGCGCTATATTCTCGAAGCCAAGGGCTCTATCGCTAAGGCAAAGAGCAGTGGGGATAGCGGGCAACCCTGCCTCGTTCCCCTGTGAAGGGGAAAGCACCCAGACAGTGACCCATTTGCTCGAATTTTTGCCGTCGGCTGCGAGTACAGAAGCCTATCCAGCCAAGGAAGCTGGGGCCGAACCCCATGCCCTCCAGCGCGGAAAAAAGATATGACCACTCCACACTGTCAAATGCCTTGGCGGCATCCAGAGACAGAACCACCCGCCTCCCCACATTGTCCGCCCTCACCTGCATATTTAAATATAAGCGCGGATATTAAGAGCCGTTGACTTGCGAGGCATAAACCCAGTCTGGTCCGGGTGCACCAATGACTCTACTACCTTTGAGAGGCGAATAGCTAACGCCTTCGCTAACAGTTTAACATCAGCTGTCAGGAGTGAGATTGGCCTGTAGGACGCCGGGGACTCAGGGTCCTTGTCCTTTTTTGGCAGAACCGTGATAATGGCCTCCCGCATAGATGGCGGAAGGGTCCCCTGTCGGAGACTGTCATTGAGTGTGTCCAGAAGCACAGGGAGCAGTACCGCCCCATACCTCTTATAGACCTCCACAGGCAGACCATCCATCCCCGGCGCCCTACCATTATTCATAGTGCCCAAGGCTACCTCCAATTCATCCAGGCTCAAAGGTTCGTCCAGTAAGGCCCTGTCTGCATCCGTAAGTCACGGAAGCCCAGCCGCCCCCAGGAAATTCGCGATGTCAACCTCAGTCCCCTTAGAGTGTGAAGTATACAGGTCAGTATAGAATGCTTCCAAAGTCCCAAGTACTCCCGTTGTGTCTGTAACCAGTGTGCCGTCCCCGCGTCAAAGCCCCGCTATAAAGGGTGATCCCCTCTGTGCCGATGTTGTTATCAAGAGCAAATGTCCCACACTTTCCGCGCTTTCAAAATATTGGGTCGATTGAAACATACGTTTCTGTGCTGCTGCATCCAAAGTCATTTTGTGCACTTGCGACTGAGCTTCCTTAAGCCTCGCCTGAGCAGTGGGGGTAAACTGTGTCGAGAGATCCCGTTCCGCTGCCTCCAAGTCCCGTAATAGGAGCTCCGAGTCAGCTCTAGAATTGGATCTGACTTTAGAGATCTCCCTTATATACATGCCACGCAAGTACGCCTTCAAAGATTCCCAGACCACCGAACTCGAAGCCGAATTCACATTTATAGCGAGGAATTCCTGCAGTTCAGATGTGAACGTCTCACCTTTATCAACCAACTGCAGCCAGAATGGGTTTAGGCGCCACAGTGGCCGGACCCCCATAGCGTCTGCGCCCCCCCTGATCGTAATGAGCAGTGGTGAATGGTCCGATATCGTTCTCTGTAAATACACGACAGATGGAGCCTTTCTCAGCATAAGACCATCCCCCAAACTAAGTCTATGCGAGACAGGGAGGAATACGTAGAAGAAAAGCACGAGTACTGATATACTCCGGGGTTACGACATCTCCACAAGTCGGCCAGTGCCACCTCCTGCAAGAGAGTTCCAAAGGGTGTGCGATTACCATCAGGTCTCATAGGTGCATGATTCCCTCTGTCCCAGTGAGTATCTAGAATATTATTAAAATCTCCCACCCATAGACACGGAATCCCAGGGAAGCTTCCCAGAATGGTCAGAATGTGATGCATGGGTTTACTACTATATGGCGGGGGGATATAGAGAGCCACCAAGACCAACGAGACAGTAAATAGTGTGCAGTGTAGAATCACAAATCTTCCCTCCTCATCCTTTATCACCCGTTTACATTCAAATTGGGCACCTTGTCTTATCAGGATACTGACACCCCTGGAATATTGCGAGTAAGTAGAATGGTAACCCGCCTGAATCCACCGTTTATCCAGGATATTCAGCGTCTCACGGGTGAGGTGCGTTCCTGCAGGCAGACCACTGTTGGCTTATGATCTGCAATGAAGGAAAACACCACTTGCCTTTTGACTGGAGATTTCAGCCCTCTCACGTTCCAGCTAATTACCCTGATATCCGCCATGTTAGGTACTCAAAAGGATCAGCAACCACAATTTCACCATTTCCATCTCTAACCATTTCGTCAGGTAAATGTGCATCAATGGACCGAACGCCCCACCTCTTCCCTCCTCCCCCCTTAACAAAACCCCCCAACATCTTATTCTAAAGTGTCAAATCGCCCCGAAAGAGACAGTTACCGAGTCCCAAAGCCGAGGCAAGTTAGACACCGGGCGCCTTACTCTCCATCCCGCTGCCCCCATGTATCAGGATACCACCCCACAGCACGGTATAATTAACTATGCATCCAAAGACAATTCTATAACTATAGGCCCACAGTGTTCAGCCACAGTTCTCCCCCTCCCCCCGCAGGCGGTGCTCGTTGATGTCCAGCCATTCAGCCGCTTCCGCAGCCTCCAGGAAGAAGTGAGCTTTATTCCCGGCCTCCACCCTCAGTTTGGCGGGAAAAATCATGGAGTACTTCACACCAATCGTTCTCAATCGTCTTTTAACATCCAGAAATTTAGCTCTCATTCTCTGCACTTTTGGAGAGTAGTCCGGGTAGAAGGATACCCTAGATCCCTCAATGGTGAGATCGGGATGATCCCTGGAGAAATTAATGATATTGTCTCTGTCCCTATAGTGAAGTATTTTCGCCAGGATAGGTAGTGGTAGATTGCCTGGGGGAGGAGGACGGGTAGGGACCCTATGGGCACGCTCCACCGCATATAGATGGGTTAAGTTGACCGCCCCAACAGCACCTTTAATCCAGTCCTCAATAAAGGCAGTGGGGTTTTTACCCTCGCACCTCTCGGGTACTACCACAATACGCACATTGTTGCGCCTTGACCTGTTCTCTAGGTCATCGGTTTTGTCCCATATTGCAGTAATCTCTTTCTTGGTGTCTGTATGGTGCTGCATAGATTTAGTGACTTTATCCTCCAGGGTGTCCACTTTCCTCTCCAGCTGCCTGGTCTTATCTTTAACTAACTGTGTGCAGGTCATGCTTAACTGTTTGCATGGATTCCTGCAGAGATCCCAGCTGTGTGAGCACATTGGTAATAGCAGAGCCACACTGCATCACAGCCATCAGTACATCCTTTATAGTGGGGTCAGCAGAGGCTTGTAATTGCAGTGCTGTTAGCTGCTTTCTATTTTGTTTCACCATAGCACCCCAGCTAAGTGAGGCCTCCTGTGTCTCTGCTCCTCCAGCACTGTCCATATCCTCCTCCCCCTCCTCACAGACATCCAGCTCTGTACCTTCTCCTGTGTAGCTCCAAAAGATAATGTGATATAATAAGCGCTAAGATACACACAAGGACTCGGCCATTAGATATTTTACCTTTCAGCTTTAATCATCAAATGGATCCCTCTAGTCACAACGCGTTTCAACGCAGATAGCGTCTTTCTCAAGTGATTACCCAATCACTTGAGAAAGACGCTATCTGCGTTGAAACGCGTTGTGACTAGAGGGATCCATTTGATGATTAAAGCTGAAAGGTAAAATATCTAATGGCCGAGTCCTTGTGTGTATCTTAGCGCTTATTATATCACATTATCTTTTGGAGCTACATATACATTCTTCCCTGCTGGGAAGCGTGATAGCCAGCAGCTTTGAGCCACAGGACCTGGCAGACGTCAGCTAACCACTCCTTAGAGCAGTCACGTGCAGAGAGAGAGTCACAGAGGGCACGTGCAGCGTCCACTTCGCCGCTCGATTTCAACTAGGAGAGCCCAGCAGCACTAGCGACTAATCCAGTTGTGCGGACCTGCACAACCCTAGAAGGTGAGCGGAGGGGTTATTAAACCGACCCCATATAATCTTTTATAGCAGTTTGGCGCAAACGATTCTGTTTCTGTACCTTCTCCTGTGTCTGGGTGATCGTCCTGCTCCTGCTGTAATCCTCTCTCGATCTCCTCCACTCTGGCAAAGCTCCGCAGCCGGGAATCCTTATCTCTGTTTCTGGCCACGCTGTCTGATGCCTCCTCCTCCAGCATCCCACTAAAGTTGCGGCGCCATATTGGGAGCCCAGGGCCACCTCCCCCGCTGTCTTCTTAGTGCCTTTCTTAGGCATCCTGCCTGGTAAGAGCTCCAACACCGACTCCTATGTGTGCCTACAGGGCTCAGGCAGCTATTCCAGTATAACACCGGCCGTGCTGTGGGGAATTGCGGCGGTAATTAGCCCAGGATAGTGGGAGCTCCTCACTCGTGCGTCCTCACTGCATGCCTCTTGGCCACGCCCCAGCACTGCACATTCTAACATGGCACATGCCGCTCAGTCTCTTCACACTCCTCCTCTAAGAGCGTGGGAGAGGAGACAGCGCCGGAGGCAGACTAGGTCCCTTTGACTCATGGGAAGATGCAGAAACTGCTCCCCTTACTTAGGACGGCCCTACATGAGGGAATGCAAAATATGGTAAGAGAGCTCAGGCGGGACATAAGCAGCCTGGGGGCCCGGACAGACCATAGAGATGAAGGTGGTGGAGTACGCCGCGCAACGCCCTAGCTGCTAGCTACGAGTCCCTGGAAAGGAAGATGGAAGCCCAGCAACTAAAGATGTGGGACCTTAAGGACAGGGCTAGGCGCAGTAATATACGGCTGTGGGGAGTCCCGGAGAACGCAAGTGTCACTGATCTATCTAACTTCTTGTCATCCTTTATCAGCCATGTCCTCCCTGGTACACCCCCGGAATCTCTGGGGATAGAGAGAATACACCAGGTCCCAAACCCACCCATGTCAATATGGCCCTGCCACGTGATGTACTGGCATGTATGCACACTTTTAAAGTTAAGGAGGATTTCATGCAGGCTCTGAGAAAGCGGCCTGCTCTTCCTGAAAATTGTGCCAAGCTTGCAGTATACCCTAATTTGTCTGCAGGAACCCTAGCCAGGCGGAGGGAGTTTGCTCCCATGTGTAAAATCTTGAGAGATGCCAGAGTGCCTTATAGCTGGAGTTTTCCTGTGAAAGTGAGATTCTCATATAAAGGCGCCCGCCATGTTTTACACTCACCTAAGCTGTTGGATTGTGCTTTGAGGGCCTGGGATCTTGCCCTGTCCACTTCAAGTGCACATGGATCTCATAGGCCTAATAAGTCCCCTAACAAGAGGAGAGATACACCTGAATGGGAGGAAGTTAAGTGACTCACAGGGGCCCCCTCCTAGGGAAGGAGATCTGTTCCTGTGCTTTGTGGCTCCACTGGCTGAAGCATTAAGTAGTACCTACCCCAGTGTGAGCTCCCGGATCATTTTCCCTGGAATTTACCTCCCCTCTTGCAGACCTCGGTCTGCCTCACGAGTTTACAATCTTTGTGCTCTGTTGTCTTTGTTGTATGTTTTTGTGCTTTGTCCTTTTCCATTCTTATTCTTTCCTGGACTTGGTAAGCTATGGTTATGATGGAGTTCTCCTTTTAATCCACCATGAGTGTAAGTCTGGTTTCTCTGAATGTTAATGGATTAAATTCACTAGCCAAGCGATCGCTTTTGTGGGTGGAGGCCCGGAAAAGTAAAGCAGACGTTTTATGTATCCAAGATTCCCATCTTTTGGCGGAAGACAATGTCAGTTAAAAATAGCTTATTTAATAATGCTTTCTTTGTGAACCATTTTACGAAGAAAGCTGGAGTCTGCATTTTTATAAGGAATTCTATTTTTCAGTTGATCCATGAAATTGCAGATCCTGCAGGCCGATACCTGTTGCTAATATGTAAACTGAATAACTCTTTGTTTCCGATTGTGAACGTATGTGTGTCAAGTTAAATTTATACGTACTGTTTTGAAGTTGGTTCACAAACACTCTAAAGGTCACCAGATATTATGTGGGGACTTTAACATCACCCTGTCACGTCAACTTGACTGCTCTGCGGGTGGGCCACCTTCCCGTGGTGAACTGGGTCCACTCTGTAAAGAGATGCACCTACATGATGTATGGAGGTATCTGCACGCCACAGTAAGAGATTTCTTTGTTTCCAATAGGCACAGATCCTATTCGAGAATAGATTATTTTTTGGTGGATAGTGTGACTCTTTCGGCCTGTACTTCGGTTGAGATAGGTTTGATCTCTTGTTCGGACCAAGCCCCTGTAAGCCTAGATATCGGTGACATGCAGACCCTTGCACCAAGGGAATTGGAAACTTTATCTTGATTTATTGTCTAGACATCAAGTGGTTGGAGAGGTGAAGTCCAAGTTGTCTGAATTTTTTTTGTGCCAATGATAATTCGGAGGTAACAGACGAGACACTCTGGGAGTCTCACAAGGCTTATAACTATGGTGTTTTCCTACAGAAAGCCTCCGAATTAAAAAGGGAGAGAGAGGGTGAGAGGAATTGGTCTCCCAGTTACAGCTTCTAGAGCAGACGAACAAGATTACCCCACTCCCCCTTAGTCTCCAAACAGTTAATTCAAGCTCGCTTCCAACTCCGTACCTTTTTAGTGGCGCAACACGAGAAAAATTTAAGGAAAACTAAATCGGCCTTTTATGCTATGGGTGACAGGGCAGTGGCGTTGCTCTCTAAGCATATAAAAAGAGAAATTTCTTCCCAAATTGAAGCTATGCGAGATCAGAGAGGGGTGGTTCAACGCTATCCCACCGCCATCGCAGATGCATTTGCTTAGTACTACTCCCAATTATACAATATTAAAAATGACCCCTCCAATCCCCCTCCCCTACAAATTGAGATCCATAAATTTCTTAATAACCTTGACCTAAATTGTAAAGCGCCATGTATCCTAATAGCGCTATATAAACACCTAATTATAATAATAATAATCATCTTCCCAGCCTTAGCCCAGATCAGCTCTCTGCCTTGAACTCCCCAATATCTGTATCTGAAATTGCTGACATCATTAAACACACTAAACGCCACTCAGCCTCAGGCCCCGACTGCCTCCCTAATGATTATTACTGACAAGTTTCCTCCATACTAAGGGTGCTTTCACACTACGATTTTTGAAGGGAGCCGATGCTGTCCGATAAATTCGGACAGCATCGGCTCCCTTCTGATGCCTGGAGTCGGATGGCAAATAGGCATCCGATTCCGGCATAAAATCGTTCTCTCCGGGCTGGAAAAAAAAAACAAAAAACCTTATGCTCACCTCCCCACGAGCCCCCGCCGTCTCCCGCAGTCTTCCTGGAGGTTCCCGGTGGCTCCCGCAGGCTCCCGATGGCTGCAGTGGTCTTCCTCTGCTGTACAGGACCTGCGGTGATGTCACAGTCATGTGACCGCGGGTTCACCATGGTAACCCGCGGTCACATGACTGACATCACCGCAGGTCCTGTACAGCAGAGGAAGACCTCTGCAGCCACCGGGAGCCTGCGGGAGCCACCGGGAACCTCCAGGAAGACTGCGGGAGACGGCGGGGGCTTGTGGGGAGGTGAGCATAAGGCTTTTTTTTTTTTTTTTAACCCTTGTGCTCCCAGTAGGAGCAGTTTTACTGTACTGATCATGCTCAGTACAGTAAAATCGTGTCCGAGGAGACATCAGATGTTTCCTCGGACCCTGCTCCATAGGGCCCCATGTTACAGGGATCGGGTCAGATCGGATGTGCACTAAATGCCATCCGATTTGGTCCGATCAGATTCTGTCAGATTTTATTTTCGGTGCAAAAATCGGAGCAGGCTCCGATTTTTGCACCGATAATAAAATCGGACAGAATCGGATCAAATCGGATGGCATTTAGTGCACAGCCGATTCGGTCCGATCCCCATAGGGATGCATGGGGTCCGAAAATCGGTCTGATGCTGTCCGATTTTTATCGGGCAGCATCGGAGAAGCAAAAATCGTAGTGTGAAAGCACCCTAACTCGTTTCCTCCTGAGGGCCTGTGACTTCTGGCAGCAAGCTGGCAGTATCTCCCCGAGGAACCTGGAAGCCACCATTGTTACCATCCCCAAACCCGGTAAACCGCCGGATGACACTGGTAGTTATCGCCCCATTTCTCTCCTTAACTGTGATATTAAAATATTTTCCAAACTTATCGCAGCGAGACTTCAGCGGATCACCCCTTCCCTCCTTAATGCAGATCAGGTGATTTTGTGACGGGGTGGCAGACCAAGGATGGCACAAGGAGATGCATAAATCTCATCAAGGTTTCGGAAACAGCCCAGGTCCCCAGTGTGCTCCTGTCCCTGGATGCGGAGAAAGCTTTTGATAGGGAACACAGGGAGCACTGGGATACCTGAGCTCAGTATTGGAGAAATTTGGATTTTCAGGTCCTGTTCTTTCTACCATTATGGCTCTGTATTCAAATCCTAAAGCCAAGGTGTTGTCCTCTGGCTTCCTCTCCAAGTTTCACAATAACCAATGGGACCAGTCAGGGGTGCCCTCTGTCACCTATAATCTTTTCCCTGATAATTGAGCCTTTGGTGGAAGAGATTAGATCCCACCCAGATATCACAGGATTCCAAATTGGTTCAGATTCACTTAAAATAGGGCTGTATGTGGATGACATTATTATTGCATGCACCAATATAGAAACTTCGCTTTCAGTGGTTATGTCAACATTATCCCTCTTCTCTAGCCTTTCATATTACAAGCTGAATGCGGGGAAATCCCTTATATTCCCTATTGCAGTCCCTAAAGATCTTAAGGGGAAATTAAAATTCCCTTTTATCTGGAAAGAAGACGGCATCCCCTGCCTAAGAATAGTATTAATGCTATCAAAGCATCTGGTGTCACGCAATTTTGATGCCCTCCTCACGTCATTGTCAAAAGAAATCTCTAACCACCCACTGCTAACCCTGTCATGGGTAGCATAGATACAGGCTTTCAAAATGCTCCTCCTCCCCAAGATCCTGTATCTGTTCAGGAATCTCCCTTTAGTTGTCCCGGCAAAGTTTTTACTCCAGATCCAAAGGGTTGTTAACGGTTATATATGGGCAAATAAAAAAGCTACAGTATCTGGGATTATTATGTACCTACCATATGCTCAGGGAGGTATGGGAGTACCCAGAGGCAAAACTCTGGTGGTCCTCGGACCTATATCTGGGTTGGAAATGGATAGAGTCGGTGTTCGCTAAAGGCGACTCTCTGTCACTTGCTGGCGGTGGAGACTTTATGGCCCACAAATCTAGATAATATACTCCCTACGATGCAGTCGTTGTTGTCACTCTGGAGGGAAGCAATGGAGAAATAGATAGCCTTGGCACCAGGGGAGGTCAGCATACGTTCCCTTAACTTTCATATTCCCTGTTTGAACCTAACTCCTTGGGAGAGCGCAGGCATCTCGATACTGGCTGATGTTACTAGGGATGGCAGGTGGCTTCCCTTCCCTGAATTGTGTACATTATTCCCAGGTGTGGTAAATACCTATTACCAGTACATGCAAATCTTACACTTTTTTGGGACACCCGGGACACGTATGCCCTCTGGGACTCCCTCTGGTACATCTTTTTCCCAGAGGTTTGTCCTCTCCCGCCTATCCGCCAAGGGTTTATCGAGAATTTATAAATCTGGCAACGAGCTGCTTTTCCCTCATAAACCTAGCTACATGAGGCGCTGGGAGGAAGATTTGAAATTTGACACTTCAGTGGAGGAGTGATGGGATGGAATCAGAGCGACCCAGGGTGCCTCGAGGTGCATTAACCATCTGGAGAGCTTATAAAAGGTCCACCTTAGATGGTATTGCCCTCCGGTCCGGTTAGCCCGATTTTCCTCTGGTCATTCTCCTTTGTGCTGGTGGCAATGTGGAGAGGTGGGTTCACTGGCTCATATGTGGTGAATTGCCCCCTTCTGGTCGGTGGTGTCCAGCCTTTTGAGGACTGTAACCGGAATAAACTTTCAGCTCATGCCTCAAATGACAGTTCTGAATGTGGGTATAACTTCCCTCCCAAGAGAATTTATGAGCTTAGTCTCCAATATTTTAACAGCATCCAGGCTTAGTCTGGCAGGGACATGGAAATCACACGTCTCTCCCTCGATTGCTGATGTGACTGACAGACAATGCGATTTTCCACCAGGAGTCTTATTTAGCCTTGGACATCAACTCCAGACGCCGAGTCCTGGATACGTAGTCGAACTGGGCAGCTCACTCGCTTGCCTTACCAGTGTCATGATATTCCTTCGAGATGGAAATGTCTTTTTCTTGAACTCACTGGTATTGTTATGGATATTGACACCCCATGCACCCCCTCTTCCTTGTTTCTTGTAGTTTCTTGTTGTGAACTGTACTGGTCTGTGTTTTTCTTGTTATGAAATTTTTTTTCAATAAATAATTTATTGGATAAAATAAATAAATAAAATAAATAAAATTTTGTACATATACTCCTTTAACAGGATGCACCTTGAGAAGCCTTTGCTATTAGATAAGATCTCAAATACCTGGTCTTCAGAGAAATCAATTTTAAGTTCAATTTGCCATGAATGTATGAACATTGGTGTGAGAAATTGGGAACCCAGGTGTGACCATGTTAGGGGCAGACTACTTAAAAGACATTATAAAAAGACCAGAGAAACAAGAGTTCTATTGCCCGTGTAACTAAACGTAATTTACTGTCCACACTTGTGTTTATTGCAATTATAACAGTTTATTAAGTGCAGAGGATACAGCGAATAAACGTTTCCTATATAAAACTTGACAAGGATAAAAGGTAGGGGAGGGAGACAGATGACCGAGGCAGAGACGGAAGAACCATAAAAAGTCCAGAGGGGCAGTAAAAGTGCAAGTGCTTTATAAGGTGCAAAAACTAGGCAGACATAGGTGCAAAACTCCAAGTAGTCTTAGTCATTGGTGTGAATGGTTGGGAAGGTAAAACCAAGCGCGAGTATAATTTGGGATAAGTTTAGGACATGGGAACCCCAATTTGGTGAAAAGGTCCAACCAACACCATGGCGATTTATTTGGGAATTCAGATCTAAATTTCTTGACGATACATACATGGAGTTTCTGAAGTAGGTTACAAGGTTGTGTTGTTGCATCTATTTGCCAATTGTCCTGCATTTGGATTTTATTATCCAAAAAGTTAGACAACGTGACACTCAACAATGAGGCCCACAAGATGTATGGGTCATCAAAGAGAGGGTCCAGAAGGCAAAGAATAGCTCGTATAGGCGAGAGTGAACATGGATAATCCATTGAAGGGAGGGCATCTATGAAAAAGCGTTATATGGAGAGGGATGTAAGTGTAGTTTTGGCTAGACCTAGGTGAGTGGGATGGACTGCTTTGGTCCACAAATATTCCTGCGCTTTATTTCCCAATAAAAGCAATTTAATGTCCGTATTATGGGTGTTTGTTGTAATAATAGGCCATCCGCAGCCATCTACACAAATGGACCGACTGATAATAGGCAGAGAAGTCTTAGAGTCCTATGCCTCCATTGGACTTCGTATAGGTGAGCAGTTTGTACAGGAGCCTTGCTCTTTTATTTCTCCAAACAAACCGTGACACACTCAGTTTAAGAAAGGTGAAAAAATTTTGAGGGAGTCTAATCGGAATCAGGTTCACAGTGTGAAGTATTTTTTTTTGCAAAATACATGATTTTACTATATTGGCTCAGCCTAACCAGGAAAGGTAGGGGAGGTCATATGTTGTGAGAAGTGAGTCTATAGAATTAAGAAGTGGGACATAGTTTTTCTGGTATAGTCTCTTTCGGGTCTTTAGTGATATATATCCCTAAGTATTTGATATTCGTTTAGGGCCAGCTAAAATTCAAGAGAGGGTATGAGCAGCCTAGAGGCAGTAATATTTAAGGCTTCTGGCTTATTAAGGCTATGTGCGCACTGGGCGGGTTTTCGGCGGTTTACCTGTGTAAACCGCCGTTTTGTTTACATTACACGTAGCAGGCCTGGGGATCTCCTCACTCTTCTTCTTTGGTCTCCTTCCGCAGGTAACAATCTGTCTCTCCCAGTCTCAGGGCACACAGAGCAACAGCAGAAGGGAGATCACAGCAGCACAAATGGCTCCCTTATGTCGGTCACGGCCCCTGCACAAGCACTCTGGGTGCACGGCGGGCAAGGTTTTGCAGAGCGGCCAAAGTCACAGCACCAAAGTCCAGTGGCCCAGGATCAGTCACAGGGGCTTCTGCGGGGTGATTTTACCGGCGTTTGGATTAACATTAAAACTAATGTAAACCGCCCAAGGCAGTGCACACACCGGCGGATACACAGCGTCATCCGTTGCTAACCCGCAGGTTTCCCAGCGGGTTAGCAAAGAATGAGCATGTTCTAAAAAACGGCGGTTCTGCAGCGGCTGCAAGCAGAATCATGTGCTGCTTCCAGCCGCTGCAGATTCGCCGCCGAGAACACGCTGTGCATCCGCCGGCTACCGCCCGGCTCCCGCCGCACATACCCGCCAAGAAGCCGGTGGACGGCGCCGGAGCTTCCTGGCGGGTTCCGCCAGCTGCCGCCGACCAAACCGCCGGGTAAGTGTGCACTTACCCTAAAATTGATTTTGAAGTTTGAGATTATACCACAGTGGCAGAATCTATAAGAGATGGGAAGGATTGAATTGGGTTGGTAATCATGAGGAGCAGATCGTCTCGTCTTGAGTTCTGATTCTTTGATTTTTAAACCTTGTATAGTATCATCTGGTCTTATCCTCTACATAAGCGTCTCCATAATCAAGACGATGGGCGGAGATAAAGGGCAACCTTGGCATGTCCCATTTGAGCTTTGAAAGCTCTGGGAAAGCACCCTGTTCACCTGTACCTTGGCAGCGGATTGCGAGTAAAGAAAGAGGATAGCTGCAATGAATCCCGGAGGGATCCCAAACATCTCCAATGTTTGTACCATGAAGCGGAACAAAGATAATTTTCAAGTAAATTGTAATCAATAGATCTTGGAATAATAATAATTTGCACTATTGGATATTTAAAAAAAAAAAAAAAAATGTTACTGTGCTGACAATCTTATATGTGTGACGCAAAAAAATATACAGACATTACAGCATGGGATTACAAATTATTCTTTGAAATAGAACATTTTTTAAAAACAAGGTATAGAAATGTATTACCTTAAAAAAAATCATCTGTGATCCCATGCTGTAGTATCTGTATACTCTCCTGCGTCCTCCCCAGCCCAGGATCAAACCATTCTCCGTGCACGGTCAGACATGACAATTACACCATATATAGCAGGGGCACATTTATAAGATTATGTCAGCACAGGAACTTTTTTTTTTTTTTTTTAACATCCAAATTATTATTATTCAATGATCTATTGATTACAATGAACTTTAAAATTACCTTTGTTCAAGAGAAAACCCCTTTAAGTCTTATTCCATACTAGGGCAGTACATCAGTCAGTAGAGGAGTCTTCCTTCATAGTAAGTATCTGTGCTGCCAGCCGTAGGGGGGAAATCTCGCACAAGCACATATCTCTTCTCCTTGCTTCTGCCTTCTATGGGCACAGGCTTCTAGTGTCTTCTGCCCAACCACTTGTGAGATTTCCTCAACCATGGCTGGCATCACACACTCAGAAGAGATCATGGGAGGCGAGAAGTCTGAAGATTCACTGTAGAGCAGACTTCTCTAACAACTGATATTCTAGCATGGAACAGCATAAAAGGACTTGTCTGCAATAATTCAGCCGATGAAAGCCATACAGGCTCTATGTTCTATGACATTATGCCCATGTATACTGTTTAGAATGATCTGATCTGCTGACAGAGTCCCTGCTGAAGTTTGATCTATATTCTGCAATGTGCAATCCTGAAACTAATTGATGACAGAACGTAATCTATTGCTCTGCATAACTGTACTTTGTAAGATGGTCTCTGGTACCACTACCTCAGTCTTTCGGGAAAAAAAGGATACAGAAATGTAAAGTATATGAGGGGTGGACTTTCTTTCACTTAAATACATGTGTTTTGGGCCAAATATATTTATTTTTTTGTCCCTAGCTCAGAATTTGTTAACTTCTCCATTTTTCTGAGCTCCTCTCAGACTGTTTATGGGCACAAAGTGCACCTGAACATAAATGAGCAGGAAAGAGCTCAGAAGAAGAAAGGTAAGAGCTAGAATCTCAGGTTAGCGCCTTTTTACATCAGCGGTAAGCGTTGATCACAGCAGTTGCAGTGAAAAAACCCCAACTGCCACGGTTACCGCATAACAGCCGCACCTGCGGCAATCCCCATGCAATGTCTATGGGGCTTGCGGCAGGTGCGGTATAGTTGCGGTTTCGGCACTTGCGGCAGATGCGGTCACGAAAAAACAGCGGTCAGCCGTTTTTTTCGAGGCCGCATCTCCCGCAAGTGCCAAAACCGCACTTGCCGCACACTTACCGCAAGCCCCATAGACATTGCATGGGGCTTGCCACAAGTGAACCGCAAGTGCGGCGTTAAGCGGTAACCGTGGCAGTTAGTTTTTTCATCGAAACTGCTGCGATCAACGCTTACCGCTGATGTGAAAGATCCCTAATTCATAGTAACTGGCAACAGAGGCTACAGAAGGGAAGGCAAGAATGACTTCTAGCCCAAAATGCATGCATTTAAAATATATTGCAATCTGAGAGTCCTCAGTGGTTGATAGCTTTTAATGGCTAACTGAAAAGATGGTAAGCATAGCAAGCTTTCGGGACGCTGCGGCCCCTTCTTCAGGCTGATAATGACACAAATTCTGAAGACACATACATATATACATAAGCAATTGAAAGAAAAAAAAAAAAAAAAAAGAAAAAAGGCAAAACAGTGTTGTATGCTCTGGTGGATATGACAGGTGACACAAAGCAGAGTGGAGTTAGGGAGGGGTGGAGGAGCAGGTTTTAGACCTCCAATCCCTGCTCCTCCACCCCTCCCTAACTCCACTCTGCTTTGCGTCACCTGTCATATCCACCAGAGCCTGCAACACTGTTATGCCTTCTTTTTTTTTTTTCTTTCTTTCTATTGCTTATGTATATATGTGTGTCTTCAGAATTTGTGTCATTATCAGCCTGAAGAAGGGGCCGCAGCGTCCCGAAAGCTTGCTAGGTTTACCATCTTTTCAGTTAGCCATTAAAAGGTATCAACCACTGAGGACTCCCATGATTGCAATATATTTTTCTATCTACTGGCTAACACGGTATAAATATTCTTTACCTTATGCATTTAAAATAGTACTCCAGAAATGTTTTCCTTTTTATCATATTGGTTTACTTACCAACAATATCCTCACTGTTATTTGATCTCAAACCAGTTACTATTTTCCCACTCTAACAGGCAATTGGGTCTTGTGATTTCCAGCCTGACTATCAGTCCAGTACATGTGCTAATGTTGGCAGGAAGTTATCTCTGAACCCGTGACCTCAGGATGACATCACATACCTAATGACTCGCCCTCTCCCACCAGGCGGAGGGACGTTAGCCAGCAGCAATTGGCTGTGAGGCTCGATGTCATTGTCACGTGGACTCAGAGAACGCAAGATATGATATCGGTGGAACCACATCAGCACCAGAGTAGAGTATAGGCTTATGGGGGCCCACATGGGGAAGGAAAAGGGGTTGTGTAAGTAGTGGATAACCCCTTTAATAATAAGCTATGCTGCACTACACAAGGAAAGTTGTTTGTACTGGTGCACTTTAGGTTAACGGGTGTCATTCTTTAAAAGCCATCATAAGCAAGGAGTATATCATACAGATAGGTCCTATGCACTAATAGCCAAGAGGGCACAAAAGTCAAGATGCCTGAAAGCAGCAATAATGACAGCAGGCTGATACTTCTGAAAGCAGCACTCACAGATACACAGAATACAGTATACAGTGTGATAAAAATGGAAGTACAGAAGAGTCATTTGACTAGAACTACTTACTGTGAAAAGATATCACCATGGGAGCCTTGATGGCCCTCTTTAAGCCCTTCTTCACCATATGCATCATACTGTTTTCGTTTTTCCTCATCAGAAAGCACCTAAATGCAAAATGTACGGTAAAAAACATAAAATCTTTTAAATTCTTTTCTAATATGTTCAAAGGAATGTTCAGTTACAATTCAACTCCATCCAATTAAATGTAATCCAGTGTCCCATTACAATGCATGATTATGGAGACCTGGCAACCCCAACTTGTATAAGGCACAGCAAATGCTTAACAGAAAAAGGAGCAGTACCGTAAATGGGAGCCAAGGCAGAATTTCTACTCCCCTGGAAATCATTGATCTTTAAAGGTACCGTCACGCGGCAATATTGTATGCAATTTCACTGGCAATTTGCTGGTTGCAGTGAAATCATGGACACATTGTTCTATTTTGTTGCCGTGTACAAAATAGAACAATGTGTCCATGATCTCACTGCCACTAGCAAATTGCTAGTGAAATTGCCTAGCAATATTGCCGCGTGTGACGATACTTTAAAGGGAACCTGTCACCTGATTCTAAGCCCCTACACTATCTCTAGCTGTCCCTACACCTTCCTAGCAGCTCCCTATCTATCCCTTTCTTATCTAAAGTGTCCCTATTAAACATGTGTAAATGAAGTATAAACTTACTGCAGTCCCCGTGGTTGGGGGACTGGGTAGGCGTGGCCACCCTTCCTTCATCACTACTCCCGTGTTGTAATGCACGCCCCGCTGGGCGGCATTATTCTGTGTCCTCTCTGCCCCCAGTATTTGGAATCTCCCGCCCCCTGTGTAGTTCTATGCATCGGTCGGTACGTCACATCCGGCGCGGTGCATTATGGGGCAGGACACGTGACCTCCCTCTCGCTCCCTCCCTCCCCCTCTCCCTCCCTCTCCCCTACCCCTACCCGTCCCTCTCCGTCCCTCCTCCGTCCCTCCCCCTCCCCTCCCCGTCCCTCTCTCTCCCCGTCCCTCCCCCCTCCCTCTCTCCCCGTCCCTCCCCCTCCCTCCCCCCCCTCCCTCCCCTCCCTCCCCGTCCCTCCCCGTCCCTCTCCCTCCCTCCCCCTCCCTCCCCGTCCCTCTCTCTCCCTCCCCCTCCCTCCCCCTCCCTCCCCCTCCCTCTCTCTCCCTCCCCGTCCCTCCCTCCCCGTCCCTCTCCCTCCCTCCCCGTCCCTCTCCCCCCGTCCCTCCCTCCCCGTCCCTCTCCCTCCCTCCCCGTCCCTCTCCCCCCGTCCCTCTCCCTCCCTCCCCGTCCCTCTCCCCCCGTCCCTCTCCCTCTCCCCCCCTCCCTCCCCTCTCCCTCCCCGTCCCTCTCCCTCTCCCCCCCTCCCTCCCCTCTCCCTCCCCGTCCCTCTCCCTCCCTCCCCTCCCTCTCCCCCCCGTCCCTCTCCCTCCCTCCCCGTCCCTCTCCCCCCGTCCCTCTCCCTCTCCCCCCCTCCCTCCCCTCTCCCTCCCCGTCCCTCTCTCTCCCTCCCCGTCCCCTCCCTCCCCGTCCCTCTCCCCTCCCTCCCCGTCCCCTCTCCCCCCGTCCCTCTCCCTCCCTCCCCGTCCCTCTCTCCCCCGTCCCTCTCCCCCCGTCCCTCTCCCTCTCCCCCCCTCCCTCCCCTCTCCCCTCTCCCCCTCCCTCCCCGTCCCTCTCCCTCTCTCCCCCTCCCTCCCCGTCCCTCTCTCTCCCTCCCTCCCCGTCCCTCTCCCTCCCTGTCCCTCTCCCTCTCTCCCTCCCTGTCCCTCTCCCTCTCTCCCCCTCGCTCCCCGTCCCTCTCCCTCCCTCCCTCCCTGTCCCTCTCCCTCTCTCCCTCCCTGTCCCTCTCCCTCTCTCTCCCCCTCGCTCCCCGTCCCTCTCCCTCCCTCCCTCCCTGTCCCTCTCCCTCTCTCCCTCCCTGTCCCTCTCCCTCTCTCCCCCTCGCTCCCCGTCCCTCTCCCTCCCTCGCTCCCCGTCCCTCTCTCCCCCTCCCTCTCCCTCTCTCCCCCTCGCTCCCCGTCCCTCTCCCTCCCTCGCTCCCCGTCCCTCTCTCCCCCTCCCTCTCCCTCTCTCCCCCTCGCTCCCCGTCCCTCTCCCTCTCTCCCCCTCCCTCCCCTGCCTCAGGATTTACAGGAACACAGACATGTCAATTTTATCATTCAGCCCATTTGGACCTAAAGCGTCTGTAGCTATTATCAATTTTGACTCAACCTGCAGAAGGTGCCTATTGAAGTCTCCTCCTCTAGGAGACAAAAAGGGCTTTTCTATTCCCATAAACGTTAACACTTCTGGATTGCCAGAATGGCAGTCCCTGATGTGAGAGATTAAACGGGACAACCTTTCCCTGAAGTTATAGAATTGTAGTGTTCCCTAAATCTGTTGAATAGGGGACGAACTGTCTTCCCTATATAGAAATGGGCACAAGGGCAGCAAACAGCATACACCACTCCTTTAGATCTGCAATTAATATGGGATTTTACGATAATAGTATTCCCATTCAAGGAGACCACTTTTCCAGGGGTGAACTGCCTACACCAAGGACAATTGCCGCATTTATAATTGCCTATCACAGGTTTGCTTGAAAGCCAACATGATTTAGTTTTAGGGGTGTCTTTCAACCGTTTTTTAACAATAAGGTCCCCTATGTTCCTACTCCGTCTATAAGTGACCACTGGGACTGATTTCTCTAGATTGATATTTTCCGTTTGGATAACATGCCAGTGTTTTCTAATGCAAGACGTGATAGGCGCAAACATTGGGCCAAATTTAAAGTTAAAAAAGAATTTTTTCTTTCCAGAATATTGGCTGGCGTTACTCTGATTGTATGAGCCTCCACGTGCTGCATTATCCACTCTTTGTAGTGCCTGCATTAAAACATCCTCAGGATAGCATCTTTGCAAAAATGCATCTTTTAGCTCCTTTACTTGCTTGAGATAACCCTCAGTGGTGTTATTGATCCTTCTGACACGTAAGAACTGGCTGTATGGAAGACCTGTCCTTGTGTGTAGAGGATGGGCACTGTGGTAATGGAGCAGGGCATTAGTTGCTGTCTTTTTCCTAAAGACTGACCTCACTACACTTCCATCTTTGATTTCTAAATGAACATCCAAAAAATCTAAGGAAGACCCACCGTACACGGAGGTGAAAAACATATTGAAGGTGTTCTTACTGTTCAGATACTCTACAAAACAATCAAAAGATGTCTTGTCTCCATCCCACACAACAAATACGTCGTCTACGTATCTCACGTAGTACTTTACGTACCTAATGTAGGGGTTGGAATCGGCGTATATCAAATCTCGTTCCAAAATGGCCAGATACAGATTAGCGAGGGTACATGCAACAGGGGTCCCCATTGCTGTTCCCACCTGCTGCATGTACCACTTATCCATGAAGGTGAAGGCATTGTGTGACAAAATAAAGTCCAAGGCCATACTCACAAATTCCACAACATCTGGGTCAGTTTCATTTTCTATTAAGATGTTTCTAATGATGTTAACTGCTGTTTGTTGGGGTATCCTGGTGTATAAACTTTCTACATCAATAGATGCTAGGGAATAACTTTCTTGCCAGGTTATTTCATCAAGACGTTTGATAAACTGTTGTGTGTCTCGTGTATACGAAGGAATGCTTTCAAGAAATGGGTGGAGAAACCAGTCAATGTATCTGGACAAAGGCTCAGTGAGTGAACCAACACCAGACACTATAGGTCTCCCTGGTGGATGCTTCTCATTCTTATGTATTTTGGGAATTTGGTACCAATGTGGTTTCAATGGAAAACTAGGAAACAATTTTTCTCCCTCATTTTTAGTTATGACTTTACGTTCTACAAAATTCCTCAGAAAGGATCTTAATTTTGACTAGATTTGAAGCGTGGGATCTGATGTAAGTGACTTATACGTCACGTGATCATCTAATTGCCTTAAACTTTCTTGAATATATGCCTCTTTTGAAATTAACACTATCCCACCACCTTTGTCTGCACTACGGAACACTACATCCTCCCAGTCGCTTAGTTCTTTTAAGGCTCTATGCTCTTCTGCTGACAGGTTTTTAAGGGGTTTGGGGTAAATTAAAGCTTTAATATCCCTTTCTACGAGCTCGGCAAAGAGGTCAATGCCATTACCCGGGCTGATAGGGGGCATATAATGAGAGGGGACTCCTCCTGTAAAGGGGGGTCTCTTCCATGAGTTTACATTCTGTGTCACTTCTTCATTGCGAGTGAGACTTAATAGTAAATCTATTTCAGACTGTAATTCATTCCCCACGGTATCTGTTACCATAAAACCTAGAGGGCCTATTTTTGAAGAGAAAACACTAGAGGTTTTTGTAGTTTCTTTTGCCTGCTGTATATTTTGACTTTGCAATGTTTCAAAGTGTTTACAAAGGTGTACTTTGCGGAGAGCCTTAAAGAGGTCTATTTTGAAGTCCACAAAGTTAAACGATTCATCCAAACAAAAGTTCAGTCCCTTCTGTAAAACGTTGGACATATGTGTGGTTAAAGGTCTGTGACTTAGGTTGTAGATCTTTAAGGGTTGTATGGTCAGTCCCTCCAGGACACATGTTTGCGTTTCACTGGTGGGGGGGTTTCGAAGGTTTCTTCCACCTCTTCTTCTTCCTCCCCGTCGAATCCTTCGCCTAAAGGGGTCTCATCAGCCTCTGTGTCACTATTTTCATCCCCATTAGAAAATTTACTCATTTTAGATTTTTTAGCTAGTTTCCCCTTAGGTTTTTTTGCTGAGTTGGGGTTTTTGGGGGTGAGTGGATCTTTATTCGTTTTATCAGGTTTCTTATTATTCTTCTTTTTGTGGGAGTACCTGGTGTTTTATTCCAGGTGAAAATCTTTAATTCCTCATAATCTAATTTGTCTCTAAGAAACTTGTCTCTTTTTTGGTTTTTAATTTCTTGTTGTTGTGGGACTAGTTTCTTATCCAACTTTTCCAAAAAGGACTTCCAAGCTGCTTTGCTTAGTCTTGCTTCCAGATTGCTCCTAAGGGTAATTAATTCCTTAGTAATAGCACAAAGATCTTCTTCATTCTGTTTTAAGACTAGTTCTAGAAACTTTTGCGAGGATTCAAGCTGGATTTTCTCCCACTGTTTTATGAAGACAGGATTTACACTGTTAAACGCTGGGGTTTTAACCACTCTGAGACCCCTAGGCACCCTTTGACTCTGCTTGTATGATAACAATGATTGAACTGTCCAAAACAACCGCATTTCTTTCTCAGCCAAGTTGGTAATACGCAGTTGCAAGCTCTTTTCAGTCATGACCACTGCTATATCTTTAGTGTTGCACTCAGTAAAAAAAGTTGCAGCATTCTCCCTCCCCAACATAATCCCTGTGGACGATGTGGCGGTTTGCTCCTCATCCATTATTGATTGCTATGCAGCTGTATTGGTTATAACAGGATTTTACACAGGTCGTGCTCAAGGAAAAGTAAATAAACAGTCCAGAGTACAAGAGATAACCTGGCACTGACCTGATTTTCCTCCTGGAACCAAGCGATGAGGGTGGAAGCACATTGCTCTGCTATTCAGCAAAAGAGCACATAGTAAAACAAAGAGATAAGCGGCACTCGTGCTTCTTGAGTAATTCCGGTGTTTATTTAACGTGCAGGCATAACACTGGAGCTGTGTTCGTGGGGAGGGGGAAGCTGAGGGCGACGGCTACCGTTTCGCGGGGATATCCGCTTCTACGGGCTCTACAAGGGGTCAGTGACGCCACCTCTATATAGGTGGTAACTACAAATTCCCCAGGTGAACATAATTAACAATCACATCAAAGTAATATAATTGAACTATTTTAATTTCTATGCTCTATATCTACGCTCTAATATCTCCCATTTTCTGAATAACAATAACAAATAACAGAAACTAATCCGTTTAGCATAGAGATAATGTGCAGTGATGTTATGTGAATCGGCATTCATTTATAAGGTCTGAGGCTTGTCTTGTGAATCGTTGAATCCAGTTTTGCAACTAGACATGCCTTATCCACCACGGCTTCTCTGCAGCAATCATTGTAAGTTAATATCATCATATCTGCTTGTTATTTTCTACACTAATATGTAGTTTATCTCTGTGTAGCTCCACTGTTAGTCTTTTAATATGTGTTGCATGTAAATTTGATAAGTTTCAGCCATTGTGGCTTTTTAATTATGTTCACCTGGGGAATTTGTAGTTACCACCTATATAGAGGTGGCGTCACTGACCCCTTGTAGAGCCCGTAGAAGCGGATATCCCCGCGAAACGGTAGCCGTCGCCCTCAGCTTCCCCCTCCCCACGAACACAGCTCCAGTGTTATGCCTGCACGTTAAATAAACACCGGAATTACTCAAGAAGCACGAGTGCCGCTTATCTCTTTGTTTTACACATATTAATAGTGATGATCCTCCTCCTGCCCGCGCTGCCTGCCCCATTACCCCCCTGCCTGTCACCATAGCCATCCTCCACTGCCCGCTCACCCCCGCCTGTCACAACACTTCCCCCCGCTGCCCCATCACCCCCCTGCCTGTCACCATAGCCATCCTCCACTGCCCGGTCACCCCCAGCCTATCACCACTGCCCCTCCGCTCCCCGATCGCCCCCCCCCCCACGTCAGCACAGACCCCCTCCACTGTCCGGTCACCCCCCCCGGCCTCTTACCACAGCTCCTTCCAGCCAGTCGCGATCTCTCTTCATCCTGCTTGAGGACCTCTGATGACGTCACGATGATGGGTGGAGTCACAGATCACATGATCGTGACGTCATCAAAGGTCCTGTTCCGATCTAACCTACTCTGCCTACTCATCCCCCTGCGCTGCACACTGACCCCCACTCTGCCCCTGACCCCCACTCTGACCACTCACCCCCACTCTGCCCACTCACCCACCAACTCTTCCCCCTCACCCCCACTCTGCCCACTGACCCCCCTACTCTTCCCCCTCACCCCCCTACTCTTCCCCCTCACCCCCTCTCTGCCCCCCTCACCCCCACTCTGCACACTGACCCTGCTCTGCCCCCCTCACCCCCACTCTGCACACTGACCCTGCTCTGCCCCCCTCACCCCACTCGACCACTGACCCCCACTCTGACCACTGACCCCCACTCTGACCACTGACCCCCACTCTGACCACTGACCCCCACTCTGACCACTGACCCCCACTCTGACCACTGACCCCCACTCTGACCACTGACCCCCACTCTGACCACTGACCCCCACTCTGACCACTGACCCCCACTCTGACCACTGACCCCCACTCTGACCACTGACCCCCACTCTGACCACTGACCCCCACTCTGACCACTGACCCCCACTCTGACCACTGACCCCCACTCTGACCACTGACCCCCACTCTGACCACTGACCCCCACTCTGACCACTGACCCCCACTCTGACCACTGACCCCCACTCTGACCACTGACCCCCACTCTGACCACTGACCCCCACTCTGACCACTGACCCCCACTCTGACCACTGACCCCCACTCTGACCACTGACCCCCACTCTGACCACTGACCCCCACTCTGACCACTGACCCCCACTCTGACCACTGACCCCCACTCTGACCACTGACCCCCACTCTGACCACTGACCCCACTCTGACCACTGACCCCCAAACTCTGCACACTCACCCACCAACTCTTACCCCTCACCCCCTCTCTGCCCCCCTCACCCCCACTCTGCACACTGACCCCCACTCTGCCCCTGACCGTGCTCTGCCCACTGACCCCCACTCTAACCACTGACTCCCACTCTGCCCACTCACCCCCAAACTCTGCCCACTCACCCCCCTACTCTGCCCCCTCACCCCCCTACTCTGCCCCCTCACCCCCCTACTCTGCCCCCTCACCCACACTCTGCCCACTCACCCTGCTCTGCCCACTCATCCTGCTCTGCCCACTCATCCTGCTCTCTGCCCACTCATCCTGCTCTGCCCACTCATCCTGCTCTGCCCACTCATCCTGCTCTGCCCACTCACCCCCCTACTCTTCCCCCTGACCCCCCTCTCTGTCCCCTCACCCCCACTCTGCACACTGACCCCCTCTCTGACCCTGCTCTGCCCATTCACCCCCACTCTGACCACTGACCCTGCTCTGCCCACTGACCCCCTCTCTGCCCACTGACCATGCTCTGCCCACTCACCCTGCTCGGCCCCATTGACCCCTCACACTGGCCACTCATCCTGCTCTGCCCACTCACCATGCTCTGCCCACTCACCCCTCACTGCCCACTGACCCCTCACACTGACCCTGCTCTGCCCACTGACCATCCTCTGCCCACTCACCCCTCACTGACCCTGCTCTGCCCACTCACCCTGCTTGGCCCACTGACCCCTCACACTGCCCACTGACCCTCCTCTGCCCACTGAACATGCTCTGCCCACTGACCCCTCAATGCCCACTCACCCTGCTCTGCCCACTGACCCTGCTCTGCTCACTGACCACTCACACTGCCCACTCACCCTGCTCTGCCCACTGACCCCTCACACACCCCACTGACCCTGCTCTGCCCACTCACCCCTCACACTGACCCTGCTCTGCCCACTGACCCTGCTCTGACCACTCACCCCTCACACTGCCCACTGACCCCTCACACTGCCCACTGACGCCTCACACTGCCCACTGAACATGCTATGCCCTCTTACCCCTCACACTGCCCACTGACCATGCTCTGCCCACTGACCCTCACACTGCCTACTGACCCTGCTCTGCTCATTTACTCCCACTCTGCCCACTCACCCCTGCTTTTACCACTGACCCTGCTATGCCCACTGACCACCCTCTGTTCACTCACCCCCGCTCTGCCCTTTCACCATGCCCACTGACCCCTGCTCTGCCAACTGACCGTGCCCACTCACCCATGCTCTACCCACTGACCCTTCTCTGCCCACTCACTGTGCCCACTGACCGCCGCTCTGCCCACTAACCCCTGCTCTGCCCACTGACTGTGCCCAATAACCCTTGCTATGCCCACTAAACCCTGCTCTGCCCACTCACCCCCGCTCTGCCCGCTGACCCCTGCTCTGCTCACTGACTGTGCCCACTCACCCCTGCTCTGCTCACTCACCCCTGCTCTGCCCACTGATTTTTCCCACCAACCCCTGCTGTGCCTACTGACTGTGCCCACTGACCCCTGCTCTGCCCAATCACTCTGCCCACTAACCCCTGCTCTGACCACTGACCCCCGCTATGACCCTGCTCTGACCACTGACCCCCAAATCCTGCTCACTGACCCTGCTCTGCCCATTCACCCCCCACTCTGCCCACTCACCCCCGCTCTGCCCACTGACCCTGCTCTGCCCACTTACCCCCCCCCCCTCGGCTACTGACCTGCCCACTGACCCCAGCTCTGCCCACAGACCCCAGCTCTGCCCACAGACCCCAGCTCTGCCCACAGACCCCAGCTCTGCCCACAGACCCCAGCTCTGCCCACAGACCCCAGCTCTGCCCACAGACCCCAGCTCTGCCCACAGACCCCAGCTCTGCCCACAGACCCCAGCTCTGCCCACAGACCCCAGCTCTGCCCACAGACCCCAGCTCTGCCCACAGACCCCAGCTCTGCCCACAGACCCCAGCTCTGCCCACAGACCCCAGCTCTGCCCACAGACCCCAGCTCTGCCCACAGACCCCAGCTCTGCCCACAGACCCCAGCTCTGCCCACAGACCCCAGCTCTGCCCACAGACCCCAGCTCTGCCCACAGACCCCAGCTCTGCCCACAGACCCCAGCTCTGCCCACAGACCCCAGCTCTGCCCACAGACCCCAGCTCTGCCCACAGACCCCAGCTCTGCCCACAGACCCCAGCTCTGCCCACAGACCCCAGCTCTGCCCACAGACCCCTGCTCTGCCCAATGACTCTGCCCACTAACCCCTGCTCTTCCCACTCATCCCCCACTCTGCCCACTGACGCTCGCTTTGCCCACTGACCCCCAGCAGATCGGTTTCCCAGCCAACGACAGGTCCTGTCCTACCACCTACAAGACGGGTGGTGCGAGCCGCCGCAGGGTAAGTATCCTCACTGAGGTTTTTTTAGTTTTATTATCACCATGAAGGAGGGGGGAGGGGGGTGTGCAGCCCCAGAGGGAGGGGGGCCGCAGAGACTGGAGGCCCAGAGGGACGGGTGCCACGGGGAGCGGAGGGGGTCAGGAGGAGCGCCTCCATCCTGCCCCCCCCGACTCCATCCCGCACCCCCGCCAACATCCTTCCCCAGCCGCCTCCATCCTCCCCGCCCCACCTCCCCCCGCCACCATCCTGCCCTGCCGCTCCATCCTGCCCCCTCCGCCTCCATCCCGCCATGCCCTCCGCCTCCATCCTGCCCCTCCGCCTCCATCCTGCCCCTCCGCCTCCATCCTCCCCCGCCCCACCTCCCCCCGCCTCCATCCTGCCCCTCCGCCTCCATCCTGCCCCTCCGCCTCCATCCTGCCCCTCCGCCTCCATCCTGCCCCTCCGCCATCCTGCCCCTCCGCCTCCATCCTGCCCCTCCGCCTCCATCCTGCCCCCCGCCTCCATCCTGCCCCCCGCCTCCATCCTGCCCCTCCGCCTCCATCCTGCCCTCCGCCTCCATCCTGCCCCTCCGCCTCCATCCTGCCCCTCCGCCTCCATCCTGCCCCCCCCTCCATCCTGCCCTCCGCCTCCACATCCTGCCCCCCCCCACCATCCTGCCCCCGCCTCCATCCTGCCCCCCCACTCCTGCCCCGTCCTCCATCCTGCCCGCCGCCTCCATCCTGCCCCCCGCCTCCTCCTTGCCCTCCTGCCTCCATCCTGCCCTCACGCTCTCCATCCTGGCCCCGCCTTGCTCATCCTGCCCCTCTCGCCTCATCCTGCCCCTTCCGCTCTCATCCTGCCTCCATCCCCGCCTCCATCCTGCCCTCTCGCTCCATCCTGCCCCCCCTCCGCCGCCTCCATCCGTGCCCCACTGCCTCCTTCCTTGCCCCGACTCCATCCTTTCCCCCGTGCCATCCTGTTCCCCCGCTCCACCTGTTCCCCCCGCTCCATCCTGTTCCCCGCTCCATCGTTCCCCCCGGCTCCATCCTGTTCCTCCGCTCATCCTGTCCCCCCGGCTTCATCCTGTTCCTCCCGGCTCCATCCTGTCCCCCGCTCTCCATCCTGTTCCCCCCGCTCCTTCCTGTCCCCCCGGCTCCATCCTGTCCCCCCGCTCCATCCTGTCCCCCCCCCCGGCTCCATCCTGTTCCCCCCGGCTCCATCCTGTTCCCCCGGCTCCATCCTGTTCCCCCCGGCTCCATCCTGTTCCCCCGGCTCCATCCTGTTCCCCCCGGCTCCATCCTGTTCCCCCCGGCTCCATCCTGTTCCCCCGGCTCCATCCTGTTGCCCCCGGCTCCATCCTGTTCCCCCCGGCTCCATCCTGTTCCCCCCGGCTCCATCCTGTTCCCCCCGGCTCCATCCTGTTCCCCCCGGCTCCATCCTGTTCCCCCCGGCTCCATCCTGTTCCCCCCGCTCCATCCTGTTCCCCCCCGCTCCATCCTGTTTCCCCCCCGCTCCATCCTGTTTCCCCCGCCTCCATCCTGCCCCCTCCCGCTCCATCCTGCCCCCCTTCCCGCTCCATCCTGCCCCCCCTTCCCGCTCCATCCTGCCCCCCCTTCCCGCTCCATCCTGCCCCCCCTTCCCGCTCCATCCTGCCCCCCCTTCCCGCTCCATCCTGCCCCCCCTTCCCCTCCATCCTGCCCCGCTCGCTTCATTCTGCCCCGCTCGCTTCATTCTGCCCCCCCAACACAATCCTGCCCCCCCTCCCCTCCTCAGCTGATCGCTTGCCCAGGCAACTACAGGTCCTAAAGGCCTGTAAGACCTACAAGGCGGAGGTGGAGCGAGCCACCGGACAGGTGAGTATCCTCACTGAGGATTTTTTTTTAATTTTACTGTGGACAACCGGGGGCCAGGAGGAGTGGGGGACCGCGGTGACCGCAGTATTGCCATATACCATAGTGCTGCTATACATGTACTGTAAAGTACCGCCATATACCATAGCACTGCTATACATGTACTGTAATGTACCGCCATATACTATAGTGCTGCTATACATTTACTATAATGTACTGCCATATACCATAGCGCTGCTATACATGTACTGTAATGTACCGCCATATACTATAGTGCTGCTATACATTTAATATAATGCACCGCCATATACCATAGCACTGCTATACATGTACTGTAATGTACCGCCATATACTATAGTGCTGCTATACATTTACTATAATCTACCGCCATATACTATAGTGCTGCTATACATGTGCTCTAATTACCACCATATACCATCGTACTGATATATATATCTACTATATAATTGCCGTAGGCACTTCCGTGTCGGACCCCGAAAAGACCGTGGCTATGTCACTCTGTGACGTCACCAGTTGGCCTGCGCGAGCAATGGCCGCGAGGCCATTGCGAGTCGCTGGCTGAGCGCGAGCAATGGCCGCGAAGCGGCCATTGCGAGTCGCTGGCCGAAAATAGAACCAGAGGCTCGGCCACAAAGTTAGCAATTTACCGCTCATGTAGCGCGAGTCGCTGCCTGAGCGGTAAATCGCTAACTTTGTGGCCGAGCCTCTGGTTCGATTTTCGGCCAGCGACTCGCAATGCCCACTTCGCGGCCATTGCGAGCACTCAGCCCCAAAAAGTATTCACACCCCCCCCAAAAAATTCACACCCCCCCAAAAAGTATTCACACACCCCCAAAAAGTATTCACACACCCCCAAAAAGTATTCACACACCCCCAAAAAGTATTCACACCCCCCAAAAAGTATTCAACACCCCCCAAAAAGTATTCACACCCCCCAAAAAGTATTCACACACCCCCAAAAAGTATTCACACACCCCCAAAAAGTATTCAACCCCCCCAAAAAGTATTCACACCCCCCAAAAAGTATTCACACCCCCCCAAAAAGTATTCACACCCCCCAAAAAGTATTCAACCCCCCCAAAAAGTATTCAACCCCCCCAAAAAGTCCTTACACCCCCCAAAAAGTATTCACACCCCCCCAATAAAATAAAAAAAAAAATAATATATAAAATTAATATATTAATTAAATTAACTAATTTAAATTAAAAAAAATAATCTAATACAAATAAATTTCATTAAAATAAAAAATTAATATACAAATAATAAAAATAATAAATATTAAAATAAATCAAAATAAAAAAAAAAATATATATATATATATATATATATATATATATATATATATATATAATTAAAATATTAATAACATTAACTAATTCTAAGAAATTCAAATTACTCAAATAAAAAAAAAATCAATTAAAATAAAAAAAAAAATAATATTCTAAAAATATTCTATAATAAATCATTACAATAATAAAATCATAAATAATAAAAAAAAATATTCCATATAAAAATTCATAACATTATAATTCTAATAAAATAAAACTAATAAATAAAATATTCATAACATTAAGTTATTCAAAAAAATTGGAAATAAAAAAAATAAATAAAAAAAAAAATAATATAGCTACTATAATCTAATTAACGCACGTTCTAGCAATCCCGATGCATTTGCATCGGGCTCACAGCTAGTGTTTTATAAGTATCAAAAACATACGTGCTATAAAATGACTCCAAATGTCACTTCTGCTGTCCGTTATAACAAATTCTGGTAACATTCCCATTGTAATGGACAGCAAAAACAATATATGGTACCTACCCTTATTCAGGGGCACTACCCAACCTACGTCACTTGTAGTGCTCCATGGTCCCTTGAATTGGCTTATCGATGGAATCGGAACCCCACGAAATCTTATATAGAAAATCCTTGTATTGTAATCTTATATTATAATACAGGTGCCAATTTGATCAATCAGGTGTGTTACATATTGTCAGTCTGTCATCACAAGGTAGCAATTCATGGGGAAGCCTATAGCTAGGCCACAGCTTATACTTCAGCACTTTACACTAACCTCATAGGCAGCACCTAAATCTTGAAATTTATCTTGTGCTTGTGGATCATCTGGATTTCGGTCTGGATGCAACTGCAGAGCTAATTTTCTATAGGCCTTCTTGATTTCCTTCACAGTAGCGCTGCGTGAAACTCCCAGGATTTTATAGAAATCCCGTCTGAAATAAGAAAGACAAACATGTTATTATAAGAGACTAAAAAGGCCCGATGCAATTGCATCGGGAGCAGCGTGAAATGAATTGTGTGTATACAGACGGCTTTGAGGGTAGGAGATTATACAGGCGGCTCTGTGGGTAGCAGAGTATATACAGGCGTCTGTGGCGGTGGCGGCAGAGTATATACAGGCGTCGGTGGCGGCAGAGTATATACAGGCGTCTGTGGCGGCAGAGTATATACAGGCGTCTGTGGCGGCAGAGTATATACAGGCGTCTGTGGCGGCAGAGTATATACAGGCGTCTGTGGCGGCAGAGTATATACAGGCGTCTGTGGCGGCAGAGTATATACAGGCGTCTGTGGCGGCAGAGTATATACAGGCGTCTGTGGCGGCAGAGTATATACAGGCGTCTGTGGCGGCAGAGTATATACAGGCGTCTGTGGCGGCAGAGTATATACAGGCATCTGTGGCGGCAGAGTATATACAGGCGTGTGTGGCGGTGGCGGCGGAGTATACAGGCTTGTGTGGCGGTGGCGGCGGAGTATACAGGCGTGTGTGGCGGCGGAGTATACAGGCGTGTGTGGCGGTGGAGTATACAGGCGTGTGTGGGCGGTGGCGGCGGAGTATACAGGCGTGTGTGGCGGCAGAGTATATACAGGCGTGTGTGGTGGTGGCGGCAGAGTATATACAGGCGTGTGTGGTGGTGGCGGCAGAGTATATACAGACGTGTGTGGTGGTGGCGGCAGAGTATATACAGGCGTCTGTGGCAGCAGAGTATATACAGGCGTGTGTGGCGGGTGGCGGCGGAGTATAGAGGCGTGTGTGGCGGTGGCGGCGGAGTATACAGGCGTGTGTGGCGGCAGAGTATATACAGGCGTGTGTGGTGGTGGCGGCAGAGTATATACAGGCGTGTGTGGTGGTGGCGGCAGAGTATATACAGACGTGTGTGGTGGTGGCGGCAGAGTATATACAGGCGTGGTGGCGGTGGCGGCGGAGTATAGAGGCGTGTGTGGCGGTGGGCGGTCGGGGAGTATACAGGCGTGTGTGGCGGCAGAGTATATACAGGCGTGTGTGGTGGTGGCGGCAGAGTATATACAGGCGTCTGTGGCGGCAGAGTATATACAGGCGTCTGTGGCGGCAGAGTATATACAGGCGTCTGTGGCGGCAGAGTATATACAGGCGTGTGTGGCGGCAGAGTATATACAGGCGTGTGTGGCGGCAGAGTATATACAGGCGTGTGTGGCGGCAGAGTATATACAGGCGTGTGTGGCGGCAGAGTATATACAGGCGTGTGTGGCGGCAGAGTATACAGGCGTGTGTGGCGGCAGAGTATACAGGCGTGTGTGGCGGCAGAGTATACAGGCGTGTGTGGCGGCAGAGTATACAGGCGTGTGTGGCGGCAGAGTATACAGGCGTGTGTGGCGGCAGAGTATACAGGCGTGTGTGGCGGCAGAGTATACAGGCGTGTGTGGCGGCAGAGTATACAGGCGTGTGTGGCGGCAGAGTATACAGGCGTGTGTGGCGGTGGCGGCAGAGTATACAGGCGTGTGTGGCGGTGGCGGCAGAGTATACAGGCGTGTGTGGCGGTGGCGGCAGAGTATACAGGCGTGTGTGGCGGTGGCGGCAGAGTATACAGGCGTGTGTGGCGGTGGCGCAGAGTATACAGGCGTGTGTGGCGGTAGAGTATACAGGCGTGTGTGGCGGCAGAGTATACAGGCGTGTGTGGCGGCAGAGTATACAGGCGTGTGTGGCGGCAGAGTATACAGGCGTGTGTGGCGGCAGAGTATACAGGCGTGTGGCGGCAGAGTATACAGGCGTGTGGCGGCAGAGTATACAGGCGTTGTGGCGGCAGAGTATACAGGCGTTGGCGGCAGAGTATACAGGCGTGTGGCGGCAGAGTATACAGGCGTGTGGCGGCAGAGTATACAGGCGTGTGGCGGCAGAGTATACAGGCGTGTGGCGGCAGAGTATACAGGCGTGTGTGGTGGTGGCGGCAGAGTATACAGGCGTGTGTGGTGGTGGCGGCAGAGTATACAGGCGTGTGTGGTGGTGGCGGCAGAGTATACAGGCGTGTGTGGTGGTGGCGGCAGAGTATACAGGCGTGTGTGGTGGTGGCGGCAGATTATACAGGCGTGTGTGGTGGTGGCGGCAGAGTATACAGGCGTCTGTGGTGGTGGCAGAGCAGGGTGGATAAAAATCAATGTTTTTTTTTTTTTTTTTAAATCGGATTTTTTTCAATAAACTGCTTTTTGAGGAAAATATTTTACCATCCAAAGGTTCTTCCATCATGAGATAAAGCTGAGTTGTTTAACTCAGTAGAATAAAGGCTGTATATGTGTAACATTCACAATGCCATGCTCTTCCAGAGGTTTCTGTAGGATTAGTGGGCAGTTTCTCTCCTATATTATCACAGACGCTCGCTTTACTTACGCAGTTCTCAAAACTGAATTTGACTCCGCAGAGGTCCCAGCCTCTTCTTCACGGCAAAAATGTTACAACATGAACAGAGTTGAGAAAAAGACCTTAATCCTATTGTTCTACAAACCTATGAATACAGAATCAACCCCTTCAGTGCCAAGTCCAAGAAGTTAGACACTATGTTTCTGATTGTTTGGAGTGGAATAGATCTGCACAACACAAGAAGAATGTGAATCTAAGTGTGAGGAGGAGGAAGGGCAAGCAGACAAGAAAATGAAAGTGAAACTTTGAGCACAATACTGCAGCATAGCCACAGACAGACAAGTCTGGATCTGTTTGTGTGTACGATCTGAGGTTTATTACATTCTTTCCTTATAATGGCAGCAGGCCGTAAAAGAGACCCAGTTTGGGAATATTTTAATGAAGCTCCTTCGCCTATCGGTACGGCAGGCATGCGTGCAAAATGCAAACGATGCAACAAAGAGATGCAAGGCCTGGTGGCGCGAATGAGGCAACATCATGAGAAGTGCGGTGATGAAGATGACCAAAGAAACACTTCTGAACAGGCAGGATCTTCAGGTTGGTAAACATTTTTATTGAATCCTATTTCTAAAGACTGAACTGTCATGTGTGAGAAAAATTATATTTCTTATTATTACTGCATGTTACTTTCATTTGGTACAGTTATGAAGAAAAACAAATATTCCTGTTGGGGCAGTGATGTATTGTGTACAATAAGCAGAAATTGTATAATAAACAATAAAATAACAGCATTGACTTTTGTTTAGGAGAATTCATGGATTCTGGAAACTATCCACCTCCAAGATCACCATCATCCTGTTCTACAGTTTCAGAGTTATCCATCCAGGATAGTGCTTCATTAGCAGCAGCATCATCATCAGACACCCACAGCCACATATCACCATCACCCAAAAGGAAGAAAAAACCTTTACCTCCTGGAACCACCATAGATAGGTTTGTGATAAGAACTAGCAGATTAGAAAAAGAGTTGATTGACGAAAAAATTGCCCAGTTTATTTATGCAACAAACTCTTCTTTCCGTGTGACTGAGAACCCACATTTCATTAATATGGTTCAGTCACTGAGACCAGGATACAGTCCACCCAGCAGAGCTGATGTTGCAGGGAAACTGCTGGATCAAGTGTATGACAGAGAAATGGAGCAATGTGCAACAGCTCTGGAGGGTAAAATTGTTAACCTAAGTATTGATGGGTGGAGTAATGTCCACAATGATCCTATTGTATGTGCTTGTATAACAACAGAAGAAGGTAAAGTCTTCCTTGCACAAACAACTGATACGTCAGGAAATGCACACACAGCAGAATACTTACAAGAAGTGGCAGTAAAAGCTATAACGACATGTGAACAAATTCAAATGTCTAGTACGCAGTTTGGTCACTGACAATGCTGTAAACGTATCCAAGATGAGAAGAGATTTAGAAGAGCAGGGAGGGAATACAAAGCTGCTAATAACATATGATTGCAGTGCTCATTTGCTGCACCTCTTAGGCAAAGACTTAAGTGTTCCAGAAATAAAGGCTTATGTTGTTGAAATTGCTAAATACTTCCGTAATAATCATTTTGCTGCAGCAGCTCTGAAAAGGATGGGTAGAACCAAGCTAACGCTCCCACAAGATGTTAGATGGAACTCTGTGGTGGACTGTTTTGAGCAGTATATCAAAAACTGGCCCATTCTGATGACACTTTGTGAAGAAAATCGAGATAAAATAGATGGCACTGTTACGGCCAAAATCCTCAACATTGGGCTTAAGAGAAATGTTGAACATATGCTGAGCTTCCTGAAACCCATCTCTCAAGCTTTAAACAAAGTACAGAAAAATAGCTGTTTTATTGCGGATGCTGTTGAAATTTGGAAGGAACTGAGTGAACACTTAAAAACAGAACTACACATGGACAGAATTAAATTACAAGTAGTAAACAAACGAATGGGACAAGCACCGACTCCAGCTCATTTTTGGCAAATATTGTCAATATCCAATATCAGGGTCAAAACCTAAGTGCTGAGGAAGAGGAGTTCGCTATGACATGGGTATCCAGCAATCATCCATCTTTAATACCAACTATAATAAACTTCAGAGCTAAAGGGGAACCATTCAAGAAATATATGTTTGCTGAAGATATTTTAAGGAAGGTCACACCAGTAAACTGGTGGAAGTCACTTAAGCGCTTGGATTTAGAGACTGTTCAAGTAATGATTTCACTTTTAACAGCAGTAGCTTCTTCTGCAGGCGTTGAAAGAATATTCTCTTCCTTTGGACTCATTCATTCTAAATTGAGAAATCGGTTGGGACCCAATAAAGCAGGAAAGCTTGTCTTTCTTTTCCAGATTATGAATAGGAACAAAGAAGAAGATGATGATGATGACAAGTGAGCTACAGAGGACAGCAGGGACAGTAGTATTTAAGTTTTTCATGTGTCGGCTGGGCTGACAGTCTAAGTTTCTAAAAATATATATATGTTTTGTTTAGCCAAATTAGTTAACAAACATGGATGTTTGTTTAAGCAAATAACTTATGCTGTAATGTTGTTATTGTTTTAGTTGAATAAATCTATTTAAATTGTTATTAAGGTCAGGATTATTTTTCTCCTTCCTAAGTACAACAGAACAGTGGTGTCCAAATATGAATGATTAACCCATTAAACTGGAGAGAAAAAAGTAATATAAAAAGTGATTCTAAAAATCTTCATCTACTTGCATGTTAAAGTAGCAAGAACTAGTTTAGGTAGAAACTTTGATTTAAATCACTGATTTAAATCAAGCCTTACTGACTAGTGATTTAAATCGTGATTTAAATCGTGATTTAAATCAGTTAGACTTAAATCAAATCCACCCTGTGGCAGAGTATACAGGCGTCTGTGGTGGTGGCAGAGTATACAGGCGTCTGTGGTGGTGGCAGAGCATACAGGCGTCTGTGGTGGTGGCAGAGTATACAGGCGTCTGTGGTGGTGGCAGAGTATACAGGCATCTGTGGTGGTGGCAGAGTATACAGGCATCTGTGGTGGTGGCAGACTATACAGGCGTCTGTGGTGGTGGTGGGGGCGTGCTGTCAGAGGGCAGCACCGCTGCTGAGGACCGGAGGGTGGGGGGATGCAGCACTGACACCCCTATATTAGGCTGCGGGTGAGGAGGGGGGGGTGAGGGAGCACCGCCGCCCCTGCAAGGCAGGGGTTAAAAAAAAAAAAAAAAAAAAAAAAAAAAAAAAAAGAAGTTTAAGCTCACCTCACCCCGAGCCCCCGCCGTCTTCCTGCAGACTCCCGGTGGCTCCCGCAGGCTCCCAGTGTCTGCAGAGGTCTTCTACAGCAGTATAGGACGTGCGGTGATGTAAGAGTCACGTGACCGGAGGTTACCATGGAGTAAGGTGGTGTCACGTGACTGACATCACCGCAGGTCCTGTATTGCAGTAGAAAACCTATGCAGACACCGGGAGCCTGCGGGAGCCACCGGGAGTCTGCAGGAAGACGGCGGGGGCTCGGGGAGAGGTGAGCATATTTTTTTTTTTTTTTTTTTTTTAACGGTAGTGCAGCGGCGGCTCGCGATGACGCTGCGCGTCATCGCTCGCAGTGCCACAAAGGAGCTTGGGATTCGGCTACAGTGCCCGAATTCCAAACTCCCAATTATATAAGTAGATAAAATTCCGGCTATTGTATTAATTTATATTATTAGTTCCCCTGAAGGACACTAATAGGACATTTCTCATGAGGTGGTCAGAAGACTGCAGCAGACGATATTCATCAGGACCACACTTTAAAGGGAACCTGCTACAGGTACATCTCAATGAATTAGAATATCACCGAAAAGTTAATGTTTTTCAGTAATTCAATACAAAAAGAAAAATGCATATATTATATAGAGTCATTACAAACAGAGTGATGTATTTCAAGTGTTTATTTCTGTTAATGTTCATGATTATGGCTTACAGCCAATGAAAACCCAAAGGTAATTAAAAATTAAAGTAGGGAGGATGAAGGGTTAAAAATCGCGCTGTCATATTCCACAAGACATCAAAGGGTGAATATAATATTGATTAGTCAACGCGTTTCAAGACTCCCTGAAACATGGCAATATGATATTGATTTGTTGAAGAAGGAATCAGGGAGCCCTGAAAACGCATTGCCTAATCAATCAATGTTATGTTCACCCTTTGATGTCTCGTGGAATACGACACCACGGTTTTTAACCCTTCATCCTCCCTACTACTCTATATGCACCATGCTGGTGACTGCAGTATCCGTGACATGCTTTTATAGTGGTTGTGACTCTCACAATGACACAAGGTGAGCATTAGGTAATAATTTACTTCTCAGACCCTTCATCCTCCCTACTTTAAGTTTCTGAGATAATGACCTTTGGGATTTAATTGGCTGTAAGCCATAATCATCAACACTAACAGAAAAATAAAGTGTTGGTACCGTGTTAGCCAGTTGAAAAAATTCTGATTGCTCTCAGCTCTTCATATGAGGCCTGAGAAGTCTCAAAAGCTTGCCTTGTAACATCACTTATTTTATTATTGTTAGCCATTAACCCATTATCTACCAATGTCCTTTTTTGGGACGCCTAATATTTTGCTTCTAGCAACTAAGATTTTATAACTAGGTCCAATTTTTTTGTGTTGTGTTTGTAAAATGAATGTTTTCAAAACAGGAAATCAGGTCATTGTCATTTTTAATTGAATATTCTTCCACCCAGGGAGCTTTCATACACCAATTTTCGAAAAGGAAAATTGCTAATTTGGCAAGTAATGGGTTAAAAGGTATCACAACTACAAGATAATTATCTTGTTTCTCCTACTGAGACACCAACAGAAATAAACACCTGAAATACAGTGCCTTGTGAAAGTATTTGGCCCCCTTGAACTTTTCAACCTTTTGCCACATTTCAGGCTTCAAACAAAGATATAAATTAATTTTTTTGTGAAGAATCAATAAGTGGGACACAATCGTGAAGTGGAACGAAATTTATTGGATATTTTAAACTTTTTTTTTTTTTTTAAACATTAAATTTTTATTGAGGTTTTTGCAACAAGTGAGAAACAAACAACAATGTTGGATAAACTTTTTTAACAAATTAAAAACTGAAAAAATTGGGCGGGCAATATTATTTGGCCCCTTTACTTTCAGTGCAGCAAACTCCCTCCAGAAGTTCAGTGAGTATCTCTGAATGATCCAATGTTGTCCTAAATAACTGGTAATGATAAATAGAATCCACCTGTGTATAATCAAGTCTCCGTATAAATGCACCTGCTCTGCGATAGTCTCACGGTTCTGGTTCAAGTGCAGAGAGTATCATGAAGACCAAGGAACACACCAGGCAGGTCCGAGATACTATTGTGGCAAAGTTTAAAGCCGGTTTTGGATATAAAAAGATTTCCCAAGTTTTAAACATCTCAAGGAGCACTGTGCAAGCGATCATATTGAAATGGAAGGAGTATCAGACCACTGCAAATCTACTAAGACCTTCTAAACTTTCATCTGGAACAGGGAGAAGACTGATCAGAGATGCAGCAAAAAGGCCCATGATAAATCTGGATGAACTGCAGAGATCTACAGTTGAGGTGGGAGAGTCTGTCCATTGGATAACAGTCAGTCGTACACTGCACAAATCTGGCTTTTAAGGAAGAATGGCAACAAAAAAGCAATTTCTCAAAGATATTGTGAGGCACAGCCGGCATGGTCCCCATGGCCAAGGTGCATCACATGCAGGATCAGTGTATGAACCTGTCCACACTAACCGGTTTTACTGTGATGACGCTGTGTGAACCTATCCAGAACACAATGAGTTAAATCTGAGAGTGAGTGCTGTAGATCTGACACATAGATGAGCCTGATGAGCGGCTATATGGGAACTGTGTGTCCTAGTTGGTAGCAGCCCGGGTGGGTGTGTCTTGAGTAATAGCAGCGCAGAAGGATGTGTCAGTGTGGGCGTGGCAGGCACGATAAAGAGCCTGCCAGCTGATTGAGTGGGTGATCATCAGCCGGAGAGCACCAGAGAGATTCAGTCTGTGTGAGAGACAAGTGTTTGAGTCTCAGACTGAGAGACACAGAACAGAGCAGTCCAGAGCTCTGTGGTGTGCGGACATGAAGGGAGCTTGCTAGCTCCATACGGTGGCCAGGACCGGGGTTGTGACAGCTCCTGGAGTGGGGAAGCCGTGGCTAAACCAGGTGGAGACTGGTCTGGCCGTGTGGCGAGACACGTCCGAGAAGGAGCCCTTGGGGACGCTTGGTGTACCCGTGACCCAGGTAGCGAGACCCAGATCCGTGCCCGGTAAGAAGGCAGTTCCCATATGCGAGAGTGAACTGTGTACCCTGTGCGTAAAGTGTGCCAGGCGGGCAAATCCACAATTGGGTCCGACTAAACAGTCAGTGAAGGGACCCGTTGAAGTGTATGTGTATTTTATGGCTTATGTAAAAGACCCAGCGAGTGTATGTAGCTCTACGGGAGGCAGATGTATGAATTGTGCCAGGCGGGCATAGCCGCCATTATGTCTGACTAAAGCAGTCAGTGAAGGGACCTGTTGAAGTGTATGTACCGGTGGTCAGAAGCAGGGTTTAGAAGGGATTCTAGAGTGGAGAAACAGTGGTTGAACCAGAGGGACGCCGGTTTGGACGTATGGCGAGATACGTCCAGGAAGGAGCCCCTTGGGGATGCATGGCGTGCCCGTGACTCAGGTTGCTCAATCCCTGTTCTGAACCCAGAGTGGCCACAGTCCATGGATGATTATAAGATGGGCTGTGAGCATGTGGAAGGACGTGTGTGATCCATGGATGCTTATATGATGGATCACATGCAGTGTGTAAGAACCAGGTCATTCCGGGGTAGTGTGGAGCTGGGGAAGTAAAGCCAGGCGGCTGGTACCACCATTGGGACCCACAGGGCCGTTGATGCATGGTTAAATATGTATTGTTAAATGTATGTGTGCGTTGAGACAGGCCGGTGGCCGTGACCACCACGGGAGCTGACGTTGGTGCTCCAAGGGTTGGAAGGAAAGGTGGTTACAGGTCCCAGGTTACTGTAGCTGTATATGTGCAATATATGTTCATAATATATGTAATGTACTGTGTAATGTAATGTATTATGTGACGTGCTTATGTTCAATGTTTAATGTACTGCACGGGTTCTGAGTTATATGTGAGCAATAAATGGGTAGTCATTTGCAAACTTATAAGCACGTGTTTGGTGTTGTTATGCCGCAAGCGGGTTCCCTGGGCGCGACCTCACAATATCCATAAAAAGTCTTGTTTGAAGTTTGCCACAAGCCACCTGGGAGACACACCAAACATGTGGAATAAGGTGCTCTGGTCAGATGAAACCAAAACCGAACTTTTTGGCCACAATGCAAAACGATATGTTTTGTGTAAAAGCAACAGCTCATCACCCTCAAAACACCATCCCCACTGTCAAACATGGTGGTGGCAGCATCATGGTTTGGGCCTGCTTTCCTTCAGCAGGGACAGGGAAGATGGTTAAAATTGATGGGAAAATAGACCGAGCCAAATACAGGACCATTCTCGAAGAAAACCTGTTGGGGAGTCTGCAAAAGACCTGAGACTGGGACGGAGATTTAGCTTCCAACAAGACAATGATCACAAACAAAGCAAAAATCTACAATGGAATGGTTAAAAAATAAACGTATCTAGGTGTTAGAATGGTCACGTCAAAGTCCAGACGTGAATCCAATCAAGAATCTGTGGAAAGAGCTGAAAACTGCTGTTCACAAACGCTCAACATCCAACCTCACTGAGCTTGTGCTGTTTTGCAAGGAAGAATGGGCAAGAATTTCAGTCTCTTGATGTGCAAAACTGATAGAGACATACCCCAAGCGACTTTCAGCTGTAATCGCAGCAAAAGGTGGCACTACAAAGTATTAACTCAAGGGGGCCGAATATTATGGCACTTCCCACTTTTCAGTTTTTTATTTGTTAAAACAGTTTAAAATATCCAATAAATTTCGTTCCACTTCACGATTGTGTCCCACTTGTTGATTCTTCACAAAAAAAATTAAAATGTATATCTTTATGTTTGAAGCCTGAAATGTGGCAAAAGGTTGAAAGGTTCAAGGGGGCTGAATACTTTCACAAGGCCCTGTAGATCACTCTGTTTGTAATGACTATCATATATGTGTTTCAGTTTTTGTTTTGAACTACGGAAATACACAATTACTTACCGGTAATGTGTTTTCGGAGTCCATGACAGCACCCTAACGAGAGAGGGATCCGCCCTTCAAGGACAGGGAACTATCATGCATTAAAAGGAGCAGTTCCTCTCCCCATGTCAGTTGGCTACAGCGTCTGAAAAACGGACATCCGGAATATCATTAGTCCACCGCAACCCCGAACACCAAGTGTAAAACAAACACCAAGAGGAGAAGAAGAAAAAAGTGACAAACCCTCCACAACGGAAGGGTATATGAGGGTGCTGTCATGGACTCCGAAAAAACACAGTACCAGTAAGTAATTACATGTTTATCGGTCTTTCATGACAGCACCCTAACAAGAAAATTACAGAGAAACGTAGAACTAGGGAGGGACCACAACCTGTAGAACCCTACTGCCAAACAAAAATCAGCACCAGAGATATCTAATTGAAAAGGGCTTTTAGAACGTAAAAGGCGAAGACCATGTCGCTGCACTACAAATTTGATCGATACGCCTGACCTTTCAGCCCAGGTAGTAGCCACGGACCTTGTGGAATGAGCTCTGAAAGTCTTCTCCATTTCTTTGCCGCTTGCAGAGTAGGCCATGTTAATAGCCTCCCTAACCCAACAAGCTAAAGTGGCTTTGGAGGCTCTACAACCTTTCATCTGTCCCTGAAAACAAACAAAAAGGGACCAGTCTCTCCTCCAAGCACTTGTGGCCTCTAGGTATCATTCCAAACAGCATTTGACATTAAGGAGTGTAATCTGAGTTCCTTATCATTTGTAGGGCTAATGCAAAAAGTGGGCAAAACAATCTCTTGTGAACGGTGAAACGTAGAGACTACCTTAGGGAAGTATGCCGGGTCAGGTCTTAAGATCACTATCGTCCCTAAACAAGGTAAAAGGAGGGTCTGTTGAGAGGGCCTGAATGTCCCCTATTCATCGTGCGGAGGTTAATGCTACCAAGAGGACAGTCTTAAGGGAAAGGGCTTTGATAGGGACATCCTGCAGAGGTTCAAAGGGAGATTATGTCAACGCAGTGAGTACCAGGTTGAGATCCCAAGGAGCTGAGCTAATGGGCTTAACGGGTGTAGATCTGCTGCATGCTTTGATAAAGCAAAAACCCAAGGGTCCCCAGCTAGGTTGAATTTATAGAACGCTCCAAGCGCTCCTTAACCTTAAGCGTGCTCACGGAGAGCCCCATATCCACCCCCTTTTGCAGAAATGCTAGAACCAGGTTGATAAGAACTTCCCCTTCCAGATCTGCATATGTTACTGAAAGGAATTTTGTGCAAGTCCTATGATAAATCCGGGAAGTTACAGGTTTTATAGATTCAAGGAGAGTATCTGATACTGCAACAGAGGAGAACTTATTACTCAAAAGCCGCCTCTCAAGTTCCAGGCAGTCAGGTGTAATCTGTCTGCCTGAGGGTGATGAATAGGTCCCTGGAAGAAGAGGTCTGGAAGATCCGGAAGGACCCATGGATAGACATCTGCTGGAGCCAGAACAACCATGGCCTCCTCGGCCAGAAGGAGGCTATCAAGATCATTTGTGACTGGTCTTTCCGAATTTTGTGCAGGACTCTCGGTATCAGTGTTAGTGGGGGAAAGGCATAAGCCAACCTGAAGTCCCAGTTGATCAGGAGCGCATCTACTGCAAATGGATGATCTCTGGGATCCAGTTTGGATTTGTCCATGTTGATGAGCCAACCCAGATTTTTCAACATTTTGAGGACCTGATCTGAACAATGTTGAGCTGATTTCCCAATTATCAGAAAATCGTCCAGGTATGGTACAATGAGGACACTCTGCTCCCTGAGGGGAGCCGACACTTCTAATATCTTTGTGAACAATTGAAGAGTGATCGTTATGCTGAATGGAAGAGTTTGATACTGAAAATGTTGCACTTGGGAGTTCACCTGTACAGCCTCACGGAGGTACTGTTGGGACTGGACACATCTAGGAACATGATAATATGCATCTTTTAAATCCAGGACTGCCATGTTGCAACCTGAAAAGAGCATTTTGACTGCAGACCCAAATCGACTCCATCTTGAAAGTTGGAACCTCCAGAAAATTGTTCAGGCTTTTCAAGTTCAAAATAGTCCTGAAAGACCTGAACAGTTTTTTGGGTCAGAACCTGAACTAGGACTGCCTTGTCCAAGAGACTTAAGATCTCACTTTCCAGCACCCGCCGTTCGACCTGACACCCTCTGGTTAGGCTGCGGATCTTGCGGATCATGGTGGAATTTGCGGCTACAGCTGCCAGGAAAGCTGCAGCCCCTTGCATATTGGGAACTGAGGCCAGAATTTCTGCTCTAGAAAATCTAAATTAACTTACCGGTAATGTTTTTTTTCCAGAGCCACGACAGCACCACCTGAGAGGTCCACCCATCCAAGACAGGAAACCTATGAAATAAAAAGGCGGTACCTCTCCTACACCTCAGTTGGTTTACAAAGCCCACAGTGGAGTACCCGAAAACATTAGTACATAACCACCACCAAAACAAAATTCAAACATATCATAACACCCCAATTGTGAACTACAATCAGACCAAGCAGTGGTGCTGTCATGGCTCCGGAAAAACCCATTAACAGTAAGTAATTTAGATTTTTCTATCATCACCACGAAAGCACCACCTGAGAGATTTCAGAGAAATGAATGTTCGGGAGGGACCACCGCTTGAAGAACCCATCTACCAAAGGTCACCTCTTCAGTGGAAGGTAGATCAAGTCTATAATGCTTGAAAAAGAATTAATCTGTAGGGCATCTACCTAAGGGAACATCAGCCTTCTCTGCCCATGAGGTTGTTACTGCCCTGGTAGAATGGGCAGAAATCCCTTCAGGAATGGGAATCTGACTAGCAAAATAGGCTAAGGCTATAGCCTCTCTTAGCCATCTAGCTAACGTACCCTTGGACACCCCATTAAACCTTAGATGCTCCTTGGAATGCAACAAATAGGGTCTGAGAATTACTCCAAGTTTTGGACAATTCTAAATAGGTAATCAGAATTCTCCTGACATCTAGCGTGTGTAATTCTTTTCCTTAGGATTAGCTGGATGGTCACAAAAGGAAGGAAGCACAATCTCCTGTACCCTGTGAATATGCTTTGCCACCTTTGGGAGATATGAGGGTGTCTAGTCTGAGAATGACCCCATCATCCAAAATTTGAGTGTTCGGCCCCACTACTGACAGGACCGGCAGGTCGCTAAGCCGTCTGGCTGAAGTCAAAGCAACCAACAAAACCACCATCAGGGCGAGAACCTTAGGAGAGGCCTCAGAGAGGGGCTCAAAGGGGGGCTTGGTTAGATCATCTAACACTAAATTGAGATCCCATGGAGGAATCTTAGGACAGGGAACTGGTGTGGCCGGCTTGCAAAACTGGATAAAACGTGACACCCAGGGAAAACTACCGTAGCTAGGTTACAATTATACAAGTGGCGGAGTGCCGAAATCTGCACTTTTAGGGTATTAACTGAGAGACCCATTTCCCACCCCTTCTGGAAAAAACTCCAAGATGGCTGTCAACAGGGCTTCCCCCTCTGGGCTTGCACCTGAACAGGCCAATAATTTTTTCCACACTTTACCGTAGATGTTGGTGGTGACAGGTTTTTTACTGCACATCAAAGTGTGCACCAAGCCCTTTGAGAACCCTCTACGCTTCAGGAGCCACCTCTCAAGCTACATGCTGTCAGTCGGAGACCCGAGACTTGTGGATGATGGATCGGCCCCTGAGAGAGAAGACTCAGACACTGGCAGGGTCCAAGGATCTGTTAGAGACGTCTGATGTAGCCAAAAGAACCAGACCCTCCTGGGCCAGGAGGGAGCTATCATGATGACCTTGGCTCTGTCAACCCTGATCTTCCGGAGGATCGCTAGAATCAGTACTAAGTGGGGAAAAGCGTACAGTACACCCGAGGACCAGAGAATCTGTAGAGAATCTACTGCAAAAGGCCTGTCTGGGATCCAGAGAACAAAACCTCTGCACCTGTTCTGTTTGCCCGTGTTGAAAAAAGATCTATCTCCAGCAGTCCCCATCTGTTTACAATCTGAGCAAATACACCTAGATCCAGAGGCCATTCCCCCTGTCGAAGCTGCACCCTGCAATTTACCCCCCCCTTATGTGTAGTGCAGATAGAAATATTCGATGTTCCTGCAAAATCTGAAAAATGAGTGAGGTTCATCAGAGCTCGAGACCTTGTGCCTCCCTGATGGTTCAGATATGTGACTGACACATTGTTGTCTGAATGAATTAATAGCTGCTGACCCTGAAGACTGGGAAGAAAGGTTGAAATGGCTTCATTCACAGCTCGGAGTTCCCACATATTTGAGGACATACGCGAGAGATGCGAGTCTCAAGCTCCCTGTGCCAAGAGATCCCAAAGATGGGCATCCCACCCCCAGGAACTTGCATGTGTGGTAATAATGTCTGACACTGGAAGAACCCATGAAATACCTGTTGTGAGATTGTCCCCCACTAGCCACCACCCTAGAGAGTCTATGGTGCCTGCTGAGAGAACTAAATTTCCTTCCAAAGGGAAGCCTAGGAGAGCTTGTTGTCTCAAAACCTCCCACTGGAGAACCCTTGTGTGTATCTGGGCCCAGGGAACCGCAAGCACACAGGATGTGAGGGAACCCAGGAGAGACATTGCCCTCCGCAAGGTCATAAGGCACGGTGGCTCAAGTGGTTAGCACTGCAGCCTTTGCAGCACTGGAGTCCCGAGGTCCTGGGTTCAATTTCCACCAAGGACACTTAGGACAACATCTGCAAGGAGTTTGTATGTTCTCCCCGTGTTTGCGTGGGTTTCCTCCGGGCACTCCGGTTTCCTCCCACATTGTAAAGACATACTGATAGGATGTTTAGATTGTGAGCTTCAAGCATTCCTCAGGTATGTAAAGTGCTATGGAATTAATAGCGGTATATAAATGAATATTATATTATTATATATATATCATATATTATAAGGGGATTCTCAATTGTTGCAAGAATTAAGGCCCGCATCTTCTGTTTATCTGGAGGAAGCAGGCAAAGTTGAGACTGCGAGTCCAAAATGTACCCCGGAGAGGTCTGACGTGTGGTGGGTACTAGCCTGGACTTCTCCAGATTGATGATCCACTCTAGAACTGATAAGATGGACCGTGCAATTTGCAAATGGGATATGCATTGATCTCTGGATGTCCCTACAATTAGGTCGTCCAAGTATAGGACAATAATATCTGTTTCTGCCTCAAATGAGCCATTACATCTGCCATCAGCTTTGTGAAGATCCTCGGGGCCATTGCCAGGCCGAAAGGAAGAGCCCAAAACTGATAGTGTTTGAGGGTCCCGTCCATATAAAGAGCAAACCAAAGGTAGTGTTGATGGCTCTGATGGATCGGGACATGGTAGTACGCATCCTTTAGATCCAGTACTACCATGAAACAGCCTGCAAAAAGGAGCTTTATTGCCGACTTCATTGTCTCCATTTTGAAAGTCTGGTGTACCAGAAACCTGTTCAGCTTTTTCAGGATGATAATACTCTGGAAGGACCCATCTGGTTATGGGATTAGAAATAGAGGGGAGTAGAACCCCTATCCTCCTTCTTTTGGAACTGCTGTCACGACAGTCTTCCGGACTAAGGAGTATACTTTGTGCATTAGAATTATGGATTGTGTTGGGTTGCTAACAGATGTTATTACCAGGAACCCCACAGAGGGTCGAAGTAAACTCCAGCCATAACTCCTCTCTGACTATATTTCGTGCCCACTTGCAGGAGTCTATCCGGGACCAGGCTGGGAGAAACAAGGAGAGTCTTCCTCCCACCAGGTGCAAGGCGTCATTTGAAAGATTTCTTGCCATTAATAGAAGATCCCTTGAACAAGAATCCAGGCCTTTTGTTCTCTCTGCCATACCAGGAATCCCTTGACCTCTTAGGGTACCTTTACACGCCGCAACTATCACTGGCGATTGGTAGCAACTGTACGTGCGCATGCACGTTTTTAACTGTTGCTAACGATCGTCGATTCGGCATGTACACGCCGCAATAGCGCCCTCAACCTAAGGGAACGTAGTTCCCCGGAAGTTGAAACTGATCCTGCGGGAAACATCCAGTTGAATCCCGTTGCCCCTTCACACGCCGCAATCAGTAGGGGAATGTGGGCGTACATGTTCTGTGGCGCCAAAACATAGGCGTGACAGACTTGTGTATTCCGTGACGCTAACACGCTGATTGGACAACGCAATAGCGTCATGATTGACCAGCCTGCACAGGAAGGCTGGCTAATACATGACGCCATTGCAATTGTGTAGTGTGAATGGACAGCTCTTTAAATATGGCACCCTGTGAAGGGACAGCCAATGGTAACACAGTAGCCCCCACCAATCATCGCTGACGGGGCGCGGTATCCAGCACGCTGTGGCACGCCTCTGGAAAATCACTAGGTGACGCAGATTCCATCCCTATCGCCTGTTTACACGCCAATACCAGGGCAATTCACCATCTGGGTTGCCTCTGATTTTAGAACAATGCTCTGAAACCGCAACCCCGAGCAACTGCGAAAATCACGATCACTTTCCCAAATTACACGCCGCAACTTCGTAGCAATTTCAAGGCAACCGTGACAAAAATCCCGATTGCCTTGCAGTTGCTACACCGCAGTGGCGGCGTGTAAAGGTACCTTTAGGGGACTTCTTCCTCGAAAACGTCTGCCTCCGAAAGGAACGACTCCTGAAGGTAGACGCCGGAAATGACAGTTATTTTTCTTATGTTTTTTTCTAGGATGTCATCCAGTAGTTCGCCAAACAAGAAGTCTCCTTCACAAGGCATAGCACACAACTAGGCTTTTGATTGCGCGTCTCCCGGCCAGTTCTTCAGCCATAAAGGCTCATCTTGCCATGTTAGAAAGTAGATTTTGCCACTAACTTTAGGGATTCGGCAGAGGAATCTGCCAGGAAAGCTGCTGCAGAATGAACCAGTGGAAAGGATGATAAAACCTCAGCCTTCGGAACATCATCCCGCACCTGGGACTCCCAACTGTTGCAACCAGATCATTAGAGAGCGGGCGACACAGGTACCTGATATTGTTGGTCTAAAAATACTAGCTGTAGTCTCCCATGAACCCCTCAAATAGGAATCAGCTTTTCTGTCTAATTGTTCTTTCAGATTGCCTAAATTTTCAAAGGGCAGGGTATATTTTTTTGGTCGCTTTCACCACTGCTACATCTACGGTATCTTAGGGCTTTTATCCCATGAAGAGGTGGCCTCTTGGTCAAAGGGGTATTTCTCTCTTGCTACAGAGGAAAGGGACTCTATTATCAGGTCTCTTCCATTGTTCAGTCATAAGAGCCTGAACTTTTTGATTGATAGGGAAGGTATGCTTCTGACATGCTAACCCCCCCCCCCCCAAACATCAAATCTACCACCGAGGAAGGATCACTGGTGTCTACTAACCCCATGGTAGATCTTACTGCGTTAATTAAGTAATCAGTGTCCTTTCTAGGGAAGCAAAGTCGTCCCTCAGCCCTATCTTCTGAGGACGATAAATCTGATGAAGAGGAGGAAGAGGAGGAGGATGAGCTAGACTTATGAAACCCTTTATGAAGCTTCACTGATTCCTGATCTGAGTCTGAGGAAGAATCACGGAACTTCTTCCCCTTTCTTTCCCATCTTTCTCTCATTTTTCTGGAGAGAGGATATATGAGAGATTTCAGCGGTTACATGGGGCGCTCAGGAAAAAAAGGAACAGGAGACAATTAAAGCAATCCTCTCTATACACGCCCCTTGGGCGAGCGGTGGGAGCTGCACAGGAGCAGAATGAACAGGGGCTACAATCCAACAATAGGACCTGCTGGCGCCGGAGATCGAAGGACCTGCGGTGACGTCACACCCACATGATCGATCACGTGACCCACTAATCATCTGAAGTCTGGATTCGGAGCGAGGTGCGCGTTAAGCACCAGAGGCAAAGCTACTGGGTTATGCCAGGCGCATACCCTTGTCAGGTGAGTACCCATCACCTGAACTTCCTCCACTAACCACCAGGGTTTCACTAGGAGCGCCCCTCCTGTCTTTCTTCCGGTTTCATTTTTCTGGAGAGATCTGAATTCCTCCTTCACTAAATCCCTAAGACTTGAGGCAAGGCTAGGAACCTCCCCACTCACAGGCCTATCAAGGCAGGGAGGACACAGCTCCTTCATATAATCCTCTGCAAAAGGGACCTTGCAAATGGCACATTCCTTATGCTTTTTCTTGTATAACTTCTTTTTGCATTCCTAAAGAAACAAAGAGCAAGAAGAAAGAGCATATAAGAACACATAGAAGATCCCAGTTGCACTCACCCCAGGAATGTTAATGCCAGGTATGGAGCAGGCTTCTACATAGTAACATAGTTTTTAAGGTTGAAGGAAGACTGTCTTTTCAGATGTCGGAGCCGGCTACAGATGCTCACACCTCGTGAGAAGGCCACAGGTCCTACCAAAAGTCTGCCAGACTGGTTCCAGATCTGGCAGTGATGTTCTACCACTCCACACCATCCATTATTGCCTCCGGTAATGCAGGGGGGACCGCCTTGCTGAATCCAATGTCCAGACGCTGGACACCGCCATCTTGGATGGTACTGCGCATGCGCCGCCCGTGTCACATCCGGATTCACTGTCGCACCCGGAAGTAGCGTTCGTCTGCAGGAAATTCAAACGCCCGATCTGTTCCTTGGCGTCTTCACCCGGGGCACAGCCTGGGCAACGCTGGGGCCGAGATGGACTGCTTGTGGCCTTCTACGAGGCCCTGTGCCCACCACCACAAAGAGGATACACGGTGAAGGTGCTTCTGCCACCTGAGTCCGGAGCCACGGCAGGTAAGCCGCTTCTTCAGGCTGCCGGGACAAGCCAGGGAACCGCTTGTGTTCAGAGGTCTCCCACCTCCAAGGCAGGAAACAAACTGAGGTGTAGGAGAGGTACCACCTTTTTATTTCAGAGATTTCCTGTCTTGGACGGGCAGACCTCTCAGGTGGTGCTGTCGTGGAGATGATGGAAAACCCTATTTTCTTTAGTTGGGAAACTAGTTGGTCTAACCAGACCATCAGAGACCTGGCAGCACAGACAGCCGCTAGTCCTGGTCATAGCCCACCCGCTGATGACTCCCAGGTGTTTTAAGGAACTGGTCAGCTTTTAGGTCTACGGGATCCTTTAGAGTGACCATATCTTCAAATGACAAAGAATATTTTTAAGAAGCTTTTGCCACTGCCACATCCAATTTGGATGCCTTATCCCAAGAGAAACATGAAGCCTCCTCGAAAGGATATTTGCTCTTCGAAAAGGATGTAGGGGCGCCCTTCCTATCTGTATTTTTTCCATTCTCTGGTAACCAGATCCTGGAGTGGTGCATCCAGAGGAAAGAGACAATGCTTTTTCTGTCCTGAGCCCTCGAACATCAAGACCAACTTAGATGGCTGCGACTTCTCCTCTTCAATCCCCATTGTGGATCGAATGGCCTTAACTAGGCAACCTACGTCCTCCACTGAGAAACAATGGCGTCTACTGGATTCATCATCAGAAGAGGATGCTGAAGATGCTCCTGAGGACCCACACTTCTCTTCTGATTTATCAGATTCAACTAAGGGCTGAGGAGACACATTAGAAGAAGATGACTGCTACTGTCCTTGAGAAAAAGACCTAAAGGCATCCTCCACTTGGGTCTTCATTAACCTTCCTAGCAGTATTCCCGAGCCTGACTCGGGGTTAACATTCACTGCCAGAAGCGGTAACCCGAGTCAAGCTCGGGCTTACCCGCGGTCGCGGCAGATGCGGTGAAAAAAACCGCATCTGCCGCACTTGCCGCATAGTCGCCGCACTTGCGGCGCGGTTGCGGTAATCGCCATAGTAAGTATAGGGGGACTTGCGGCAGGTGCGGCAAGTGCGGTTTTGCACTTGCGGCCGCGAAAAAAAACGCACTTGCCGCATCTGCCGCAAGTCCCCCTATACTTACTATGGCGATTACCGCAACTGCGCCGCAAGTGCAGCGGCTATGCGGCAAGTGCGTTTTTTTCACCGCATCTGCCGCGACCGCGGGTAAGCCCGAGCTTGACTCGGGGTTACCGCTTCTGGCAGTGAATGTTAACCCCTAGTCAGGCTCGGGAATACCGCTAGGAAGGCTAGAGTCTTCTTTGATCAGGTAATTACTAAGAATTGCAGGCCTACTGTACATAACACCAAATTTCCATGCCAAAAAATGGTACCGCTTTTAGCACAAAATTCCTGACAGAATCATACCGCCAGGGAGGTTAAGGATTGCAGGTTGGAAGAAAAACTTGGTGATTCTTCCATGATGATCTGTTCTATACATGCCCTGCATAACTTTTTGTCAGTTGACCAGAAGTACACACTCAAAGCCTACACTGCAAGTGTTTAGTTTTAGCTGTTGACTTCCCAGATTTCTGCTGAGTCTAAAACAAGAGAAAACACAGAACACAGAGACATTCAGTAAAATGACATTCTCAGAGTTCTCTCACCCATGAGATATGAAGAGATACCGGAGCCGGGGAAGGACCCTTGTCCTGTGACAATTCTCCTCTGGCGGTCTTGTGGGAAGAGTGACTGCTGCTGTAGTGTGACTTCTTTTCAGACTCTGTCTCAGTTCGAGCCTCCGTTCCACTCATGATGCTGCAAAATGTACTGCTTGTCTGGAGCAATGTTGCAGGCAGGAAGCAAGATGGAGCACTGAGGCACGGCTCCACTTCAAACTCTCCGCCTTTAATCCTGCGCCACTGTTCCCTGCAGCCTGCATCCTAGCTTGAATCCGGAAGTACAGATACATCACATGGCCGGAGCACTCGTCATTAGGGCCACCCCCTGACGTGCGCATCCCCGGGCGCAGCGTTCGTCAAATCAACGAGCGCTGCCGGGTTTGTCGTCATGGGCCCACCCCCAGAAGTCCGGCGCACTCTGCACCCGACCTGCCGGGCACGTGCACAGCCCTGGACTCCCAGCAGACGTCATGCGCAACATGGCTCAAAGCCCCTACAGGCCCAGGAGCTGCAACCCTGATGTCCAAAGCTGACAGGGCCTGATCCGGAATACCCCACGCTCGCATCCACACCGACCTCCTGGGGGGATCAGCGCTTGCCGCACAGCCTCCCTGCTGCCTTGACACATGTATGACCCATGTAGGGTCCAATCTTCTAGAATCGCCATTCCTCAGGCTCGCCGATCAAAGACAGGGAACCAACTGACATGGGGAGAGGAACCACCCCTTTTAAAGCCTGATGGGTCCCTGTCCTTGGAGGGCGGATCCCTCTCTGGTTGGGGTACTATCATGGCTGACCGATAAAAATTAACTTTTTGATTATATTCCAATTCATTGAGATGCACCTGTATGTGTGATATCGCTAATAATCTTTATAATTATATATCTAATATATAAAGCTGAATGTGTGTATGTGTGTATGTATGTGTGTATATCCGGGATTGGCATCTACACCGTCGCAACTACAGCCACAAAATTTTGCACAGTCACACGTCTCGACCCCGGGAGCGTCATAGGCTATGTTGTGAGGCGCAATTTTAACCCTGCGCATTCCAGTTCACCAAACAATTTTGGCCCTATCTACATAATGGGGAAAAAGTGAATGGAAAAATATTGGAGGAAAATAGACAGCTGTCAGCTATAGAGACAAAATTTTGCACAGTCACACGTCTGGACTCCGGGAGCGTCACAGGCTATGTTGTGAGGCGACATTTTAACCCCGCGCATTCCAATTCACCAAACAATTTTGCCCCTATCTACATAATGGGGAATAAGTGACAGTTACCAGTTGACAGTTGTGAATGAGAGGGACTTAATGATAGCACCAAAGACTAAGGCTACGTTCACACATTGCGTATTTTTACGCGCGCGTATTTTACGCACGCGTATTTTTACGCACGTAAAAATACGCGACTGCGTTTTTTTACGCGCGTATTTCCAGTGCTTATAATGGGGCCTATAGAAAATACGCGCGTAAAAAAACTGCAAAGAATTGACATGTTCATTCTTTTTACGCGCGTATTTTTACGCTGCGTAAAAATACGCGACGTGTGAATGGCAAAAGTGAATGCCCATTGACTTTGCTGGGAAATACACATGCACATTCTTCTGGAGAAAATACGCGCGTAAAAATACGCGTCAAAATACGCGATGTGTGAACGCAGCCTTACAGCACATACCAGCATATAGTCACTAAGGTGGGGCCCCAACATGAGCTATTCACCACGCACGGGGACATGTATACACACCACACGCACACAAAGAGTAACAGCAAGTGTATAGTCGCTAAGGTGCAGCCCCAACATTGGATACTCACCATGCACCCGAACAAACACACACCCACCACAAAGAGACACACACAACACAGAGACACAAACACACCCCCAAGGGGACACACACACACCACAATGAGACACACATGACACAGACACACACCACACAGACCCCCCCCCCCACAGGGACACACACAGCCACCCTATAGGGACACATGCACTCACCCCACAGGGACACACACACCACAAAGACACACACACCACACAGACCCCCCCACAGGGACACACACACATACACACCCTATAGGGACACATGCACTCACCCCTCAGGGACACACACCACAAAGAGACACACACAACACAGATACACACACATTCCCCCACAGGGACACACACATACACACCCCAGGGACACACACACCACACAGACAGACACAGATGTGCACAAATCACCTCACACAACTCGCCTCATACGTGTGTTATCTTTATTTTCCAAACATAAACATCTGATTAAAAACAGCCAATGTGCAACACATGATGTGCCATATAGGGAATTAAGGCAGATGTCAGTCACATGAGCTGTCTATTATGTGTATGTGTGAGGTAACATATACTGCCCGGCCAGGGGGAGGGTTTACTGTTGGCTGGAGATTTATTAGGCTGCCTATAGCAATCAATCACAGCTCAGCTTCTATTTTCCTACAGGTCATTAATATGACATATTCAAATTCTATTTTGTTATAGCTAACAGCAGTTATTTATTAACCCGGGCGTGGCCGGGTACTACAGCTAGTATAATTATATATATATGAACGGGAAGGCTAGTTGTGACCTTTGGGGGCTTGATCCATTTGCTAAAAGTGTCTACCATTATACAGAACAGAGTTACATTAATAGCCGACTGCAAAACGTTGGACTCACTGGGTTCTTATCAGCAGGGGGCATAAGAGCAAATAAAGGAGTATTGGGACAACCACCTTAAGAATTTTAGGTACTTGGTCATTATGACTATAATGCAACCGCACTTTAGTGTCAGCGCTAATCCATGATTTATTCAGAATTCTCGAAAGCTCGCCTTAGAACATCATTTATTTAATTTTTGTTAGCCATTAAAAGGTATCACAACCACAAGATTTTTATCTTGTTTCGCACACAGAGCAATCAACATTTTCTCAACTGGCTAACACGGTACCAAACCTTTTTCTTTTATTCAGAATTGCATGCAGTTTTGTATTGCAGTCGTAATATACTAAAATGCAGCCATATCATGGCCAAGTGGCCATAGAGCCTTGAACGTATGGTTACGTATGGACACATACACCTCTTCAACCTGCTGTCACACGTTGTGCTCCTGCCTCCACCAACAAGTCAATAACATATTGCCAACATCACAAAGCACTCACTGATGAGGGATATCTGGCTAGTCCCGTGTTTGAGACTCTTATTTGACGCTCCACGGACTCCATTTGCAAGAACATATTGCCGACATTTCTTGGACTAAAAATATTTGCAGGGAAGACATTTTCCACGATTGTGAATTGTTTACAGCTACAGCGGTGACTTCACATCAAGAACACTGGACTTAGCCATCTACTATGTCAGCTATAGAGGCCAGGGACCGTAGATGCACTGTGCTGGTGGGGGTGGGATATTACATGCTGATCTCATTTTATGCAGAAATATTATAAATAAAACACTGAAGGTGGCAAACCACTTGATCAGAGATTTGTTCTTTTAATACAATTTCTATGACTGCCAAAATAACGTCACCATGTGGTAATACTCCTTCTCTACTAAACTCTTCCTCCACTGGAATTTGACGATTGTGACCACAATCTGTTCTCATTCAGGTGGGAACCCGACAAACGGTGAACAGAAAACAGACATGAACTTACTATATGTAGTCAGGTGTGATGTAATGGATTATTAGCGGTAAACGCCAATCCCATGTACCTGCAACAATGGACAAAATCTGCCGCATAAATTACATTTTGTGGATTTAAAACCAGCACTGCAAGTCAATATCTGCAGCAGATTTTTTTCATTTCAAAGGGTGTAGATGAGATTTGGCAAAGTTATCTATTTTGCTGCTACTATGATACAAAAATTCAAATAGAAAATTTGCAGCATATGTGCCTGGTATCAACATACACCAGTGCCATGTTAACAGCATTGCTTGAGGTCTCGGCCGTTATCAGGTAGTCCTGCGTTCTCAGGATTGGTGGGGGTCTTGGCAGTCGAACCCTTATTGATGAGGAAGTCAGTGGCGTACCTAGGAGGTGGGAGGACCTGGGTGTAGTCAGAAGAGGATGCCACATAGCCACCTGACGCACTGGTTTATGGCGTCTCAAAGGTGGTTGCATTTTGCCTCCCTCCATGGAATTCAGTTGTTCTCAAAGCCTGCTGTTAAACGGACAACCAGCTCTAAAGCGGCCATCACACGCTACCATTTTAAAGGTAACCAACCACCCCCAATGACCCCCCCGGACTATTAATATCGGTCCCTACACACAGCACATACATGTGCTGCAATGATTTTTGCTAAAAAAACTGTTTTGTAAAACTTAAGATAATGCTTTTGAAAGTTTAAACCGAAGGGACGGGTGGGCGTTACTTATCTATGGCAAAAGCCGGGTTGCAGCTGCCACTCATCCACCTGTGTCCCGCAGTAGCAGTTATGGCCAGCCCTTTTCAGCATCACAGCCGGTGCACGGGCTCGCATGCCCGTGCACACGTCATCATCTACAGCCGGGTTGCGAGCGCGCGCTCTGACTTCCATAGCTGAGCGCAGGAAGTCAGAGCGCGCGCTCGCTACCCGGCTGTAGATGACGACGTGTGCACGGGCATGCGAGCCCGTGCACCAGGCTGTGACGCTAAAAAGGGCTGGCCATAACTGCTACTGCGGGACACGGGAGGATGAGTGGCAGCTGCTACTCGGCTTTTGCCACAGATAAGTAACGCCCACCCGTCCCTTCGGTTTAAACTTTCAAAAGCATTATCTTAAGTTTTACAAAACAGTTTTTTTAGCAAAAATCATTGCAGCACATGTATGTGCTGGGTGTAGGGACCGATATTAATAGTCCAGGGGGGGTCATTGGGGTGGTTGGTTCCCTTTAAGCCCGATATCGTTTAAGCGATCTCCTTTTTGATCGCTTAAGCGATATCGTTTGGGCATCGTTGCATGTAATCAAGCGATTTTACAATGTAAAATCGCTTGATCGTGACATCGCAGATATGAGAGCAGGAGCTCATATCTAGCGATGAACGATTTAACAAACAGCTTCATCGTGGTGTGTGACACCACGATGAACGATCTGCCAGCGGCAGAGCCTATGCTGGGAGATGGTAACTATGGTACACGTCGGGTTACTAAGTGCCGCGCGGCGCCTAGTAACCCGATGTGTACCATAGTTACCAGCGATATCGCGGCTCCACATCGCTGGTGAGTCTGTCTGTGTGACATCTCACCAGCGATGTGAGCGATATTGTTAGCGATCGCGCGTGCACGTGATCGCTAACAATATCGCTCACGATATGGATGAGTGTGACGGCCGCTTAAGAAGATATAAAACAGCATCTCTCGGCATTCAATTGTACTCATGTCTTTAAAGGTACCGTTACACATCACGACATTGAAACGATGTCGGCAATGATCTCGTGGGCGCGCGGTAGTTTTTGGCATCATTTCAACATCTTGGTGAGATGTCACACGTCTAGATATCGCAAACAACTCACCAACGATGTAGTGAGCAGGTATTGTTCGCACACCCCAGCGAATGATACCTGCTCAATGCTGTGAATGGGCGAAGTCGTGAATGAAATAGTTATCACGGTGTCACACGGAACGATGCAGCAGGTTGCTTTAGTTGATATCATCTGGTTTTACAACACGTTGGTAAACCTGTCCACTCCGATCCAACGATTTATCGTAGTTGAATTGTGGGGTTACAAGCAACAACACACTTGCGATGTCATTTCAATGTCGCTCAACCCGTGACGTTTCAGCGATATCGCCCACGATATCGCGTTGTGTAACGGTACCTTAAGGAGCAAGTACAATTGAAGCGCTGACTGACAGCACTTGCTGTCCATTATGGTGATCAGGTCAGCTGATCATGCTGCTGATGTCACTCTCCTGTGCTGCAGAGATGGTGAACGTTAGTACAGTAAGCGGTCCAATGGAGCTTGAGAAACTGGAGTTTTATTGTCATGGGGAATCTTATGAGGATATAGTATGGGGGATTGGATGTGTGAAAAGTTAGGGGAGGGTGGGGTGAATGTGTGAGGAGACAGTATGGGGAGATGGGGGTTAATGCGTAAGAAGACAGAATGGGGCGCGGAAGAAGTGAGGGAGGTGTCAGTAAAGGGGGGTTAGCATGAGGGGACAGCATGGAGAAAAATATATGGGGAGAAATGTGTGATCATAGTATTGGGGGGGGGAGGGGAAGACGGGGACAAAATTATTGGGCAGTGTAGGAGGCAGTATAGAAAATGTGGTACTTTGAAGAAGGCAGTATGCGGGCACAAAAAAGGAAGGGAGGTGAGTAGAAGGCCCATTATGGAAAGGAGAGGACTGTGCAAAGGGCAGGAACCATAAGGGGGATAGTGTAAGACAACAGCCTCCAGTATCTTCTTACCATGGTTAAGAAAAAAAAAATAAAACTGTCACATCTGGCCATGATTCAATAGATACCAGCAGTGAAGAAATCCATAGCCTTGTTCTTGTCTAATTCATGATAGACGTTTTGGTGCAATATTCTTTTAGTGGATCGGATCAGAACTGTGGGTAGGGTCTTCGGCTTTGCTGCAGCCCTTCGATGTTTGCATGAGCCGCTTTATTTTAATTTCCCACTAGCACTATCAGCAGCAAGGCAGCACTTGTGCTGCCAGTGTTAAGCAGAACAGTGTCGCCATCAGATGTCTTCAGCAACATTGCATGTGCATATTCAGAGCTCAGATCAATGAAAAACTGAGATCTTAATCTGCGCATGTACAGCTACTGGACTAATTTTAATGAAGACCTTGTCATGACCTTGTGAAGATGTCAGTGTGTGCCAATGGTGCCATTTTGCTTAAGACCGCCATCATATACATGTGTGCAAACGTCACCTAAATTTAAAATAAAAAAAAAAAAAAGGAAGCTTGTACACACAGGGGAAGCAGGAAAGCTAAAACCCTACAGACAATGTCGCCCGCCCCAATGCACGAAGAGAATATTGCACCAATGAATTAATGATGATCTGGCCTCTTACTTTATGGAGAAAATAGACAACATCCGCCAGGAAATCAGCTCCCAGCCTCTAAGCGCTGCCACTCCTATTCTTCCCCACATCTCCTCCGGCTCACTCTCCACATTTGACCCAGAAGTTGTTGCCAGGCTCCTTCTCTTCCTCTCGTCCCACTACATGCACCACTGACCCCATTCCCTCACACCTACTCCAGTCTCTGTTCGGTCGTCACCACTCACCTAACCAAAATCTTCTACCTCTCCGTCTCTTCTGGCATCTTCCCCTTCTCCTTCAAACACTCAATCATTACTCCATTATTAAAGAAAGCGTCTCTCGGCCCATCCTGCACAAGTATCTACAGACCAGTCTCCATTCTCCTCTCCATCTCTAAACTCCTGGAGCGCCTGGTCTACTCCCGCCTCACCCGTTACCTTTCCACTCACTCTCTTCTAGATCCATTACAGTCTGGCTTCCGCCCCTTCACTCTACAGAAACTGCCCTCATCAAAGTGACCAATGACCTACTGACAGCAAGACGTAATGGTGACCACTCTCTGCTTATTCTTCTTGATCTCTCTGCAGCTTTTGACACTGTTGACCACCATCTCCTACTCTCCATGTTGCACTCCATTGGTATAAAGGACACAGCCCTCTCCTGGCTCTCTTCCTATCTTTCTGACAGCTCTTTCAGTGTATCATTTGCTGGTTCTACTCGCCCCCCCCCCTTCATCTCACTATTGGGGTCCCTCAGGGTCTTCTCTTCTCTCTCTACACGGACCCAATTGGACACAAAATCAGCAGATTTGGCTTCCAGTACCATCTCTATGCTGATGACACACAATTATACACTTCAGCCCCTGACCTTACCCCTGCGGTTTTAAAGAACACCAATGACTGTCTGGCTGCAGTTTCCAACATCATGTCCGCTCTCTATTTAAAACTCAACCATTCCAAAACTGAACTTCTTTTGCTCCCGCACTCCACTAACCTCCCTAAATCTGACATCTCTGTGTGCGGTACCACGATAACACCTAGGCAGCAGGCTTTCTGTTTAGGTGTCACATTTGGCACCGATCTCTCCTTCACCTCCTATATACAATCTCTCATCCGCTCTTGTCGCTTATACCTGAAGAACATCTCTAGAGTCCGCCCCTTTCTCACCATGGAAACAACTAAAACCCTTAGGCTGAAGGCACACTGTCGTGCGTCAAACACAGAGCGTGTTTAATGCACAACAGTGATGAGAGTGCTGTGTGTGTTTTGAGGGTGTGTGGTGTGTGTGGTGTGGCTGACTGTATGTATGAGTGTGCTGCGATTGTGAGGTGTGAGTGCGTGTGTGGTGCGTGACTGTGATGCTGTCCACGGTCCTGGAGGACCGCGGGCAGCATTTGTCAGGAAATTTAAGCTCTGCGGCTGTGAAAGCCACAGAGTTTAAATTTCCCCCTTGCCAGTACAGTAACTAATCATCTTGTACCGCTGTGACAGCAGCGGTACAAGGTGTTTAGCTAATATAGTTACCATCAATGCCATAGACAAAACCAATACTGCACTTGCAGTACGCAGTCAGACCCAACTTGTGTAGCAAGCCCAGGTGCAGGCTGATAAATCACCTCAACCTACAAGGTGTGGGAGGCGACTTGCCATGCAACTATGGGCCTGCATAGGGCACCATTCACACTGATACATATGGTACAGATTGTCTGAAAGCTACCCAAAAGCTCTGCTGCCTGAGCAATGGGCCACACAGTACAATGTTTCTGCACCACTAGATGAATGGCGCCCCCTAGGGGCCCAACCACACCCTGAAATGAATAAAAAAGTGCAGAAAAGTTTTTTGTATAATGAACAAAAAACTTTTATAAATGGGATATTGGTTCATGTGTTGGCCAAGACACTTAAGCTCATGATCCATGTCACGGATTCCCATGCTCATGAGTCCTATCAAAATTGTACAAAAACTACTAGAAAAAGCAGCATAAAAAAAAACTTACCATCAATGCCATGAACAAAAAAAGCTGCTTTTTCTAGACGTTTTTGTACAATTTTGATAGGACTCATGAGCATTGTAGGTTGAGGTGATTTATCAGCCTGCACCTGGGCTTGCTACACAAGTGGGGTCTGACTACGTCCTGCAAGTGCAGTATTGGTTTGTGTCTATGGCATTGATGGTAAGTTTTTTGATGATGCTTTTTCTAGTAGTTTAGCTAATATAGTGATGATTTTTGTGAAGTACTGATTTCCAGGGTTATTGTAGCTATTAACCCCATCAGCATCCTCTGCGCGACATGTTTGCACAGGGAGTGCTGATGCAGCTCAAACCCCGGTGATGAAGGGGTTAATAAGATGCTGGAAATGGTGACACCATGTGTGTAGAGTGTGTCCTCACTCCCTGGACACGTATGGAGAGCTCCAATGTTAAGGCACACATGGGCTCTCCATACGCGACATGGTGTCCACTAACAATTCCAATAGTTAGCGGACACCATGTCGAGTTTGGAGAGCCCCTGTGTGCCTAAGCATTGGAGCTCCCCCACAAGTGACCCCGTTTTGGAAACTAGACCCCCCAAGGAACATATCTAGATGCATAGTGAGCACTTTGAACCCCCAGGTGCTTCACAAATTGATCCGTAATAATGAAAAAAGAAAATGTGTGTGAAAACATTTACTTTTTCCTTCTTACGGATCAATTTGTGAAGCACCTGGGGGTTCAAAGTGCTCACTATGCATCTAGATGCATTCCTTGGGGGGTCTAGTTTCCAAAATGAGGTCATTTGTGGGGGAGCTCCAATGTTTAGGCACACAGGGGCTCTCCAAACGCGACATGGTGTCCGCTAACAATTTGACTGAAAAATCAGCTCAAATTGTTGGCGGACACCATGTCTCGTTTGGAGAGCCCCTGTGTGCCTAAACATTGGAGCTCCCCTACAAGTGACCCCATTTTGGAAACTAGAGCCCCCAGGGAACTTATCTAGATGGGTGGTGAGCATTTTGAACCCCCAGGTGCTTCACAAATTCATATGTAAAGTACTTTTTTTTTTCCACAAAAATTTTCTTTTAGCCTAAATGTTTTCATTTTCACATGGGGAACAGGATAAAATGGATCCTAAAAATTGTTGGGCAATTTCTCCTGAGTACACCGATACCTCATATGTGGTCATAAACCACTGTTTGGGCACACAGCAGGGCTCAGAAGTGAAGGAGTGCCATTTGACTTTTTGAATGGAAAATTAGCTCCAAAAGTCAAATTGCGCTCCTTCGCTTCTGAGCCCTGCCGTGCGCCCAAACAGTGGTTTATGACCACATATGAGATATCGATGTACTCAGGAGAAATTGCCCAACAAGTTTTAGGATCCATTTTATCCTGTTGCCCATGTGAAAATGAAAGAATTGATGCTAAAAGAACATTTTTGTTGGAAAAATTAAAATGACCATTTTTTCCTTCCACTTTGCTTTCGTTCCCGTGAAGCACCTGAAGGGTTAATAATCTTCTTGAATGTAGTTTTGAGTAGCTTGAGGGGTGCAGTTTTTGGAATGGTGTCACGTTTGGGTGTTTTCTGTCATGTACACCCCTCAAACGGACTTCAAATGTGATGTGGTCACTAAAAAAAATGGCTTTGTAAATTTTGCTGGAAAAATGAAAAATTGCTGATGACCTGAACAAAAAAATTTTTTTTCCCCAAAATTGAGCTGATGTAAAGTAGACATGTGGGAAATATTATTTATTAACTATTTTGAGTCACATAACTCTCTGGTTTAGCAGAATAAAAATTCATAATTTGAAAATTGCAAAATTTTCAAAGTTTTTGCCAAATTTTAGATTTTTTCACAAATAATCGCAAAAATTATCGACTTAAATTTAATACTGACATGAAGCCCAATATGTCATGAAAAAACAATCTCCGAATCGCTCTGATCCAATGAAGCGTTCCAGAGATATTACCGTATATACTCGCAAATAAGCCGAGTTTTTCAGCCCAAAAATTGGGCTGAAAAGTTCCCCCCTCGGCTTATACGCGAGTCACTGTATACTGTATACAGTATACAGGCCCGCCCCCATCAGTATACAGGCCCCCCTGCCTTGTGCACAAACCTGTAAAGGAAGAGATTAGTATACTTATCACTGTCCCACTGCCGCTGTCCGGCCGCCGTCATCGCGCTCCTCCGTCTTCTTCCGTCTGCTTCCGGCTTCCTCCAGTCGGCGCAGGCAACGACGTCATTTTCTGTGCGACCGAGGAGGAAACCGGAAGAAGACGGAGGAGCGCGATGTCGGCGGCGGGACAGCGGCAGCGGGACAGTGGTAAGTATACTAATCTCTTCCTTTTCAGGATTGTGCACAAGGCGGGGGGGCCTGTATATACCACTGGGGCTGCTGCTGTATACTAACTACTGGGGCTGCTGCTGTATACTAACTACTGGGGCTGCTGCTGTATACTAACTACTGGGGCTGCTGCTGTATACTAACTACTGGGGCTGCTGCTGTATACTAACTACTGGGGCTGCTGCTGTATACTAACTACTGGGGCTGCTGCTGTATACTAACTACTGGGGCTGCTGCTGTATACTAACTACTGGGGCTGCTGCTGTATACTAACTACTGGGGCTGCTGTGTACTAACTACTGGCGCTTGTATACTAACTACTGGGGCTGCTGCTGTATACTACCACTGGGGCTGCTGCTGTGATTCTGGTGATGTATTTCAGTATAGATAGTGTTTCTGGTAATGTATTTCTGTATTGACTGTGGTTCTGGTGATGTATTTCTGTACCAACGGTGGTTCTGGTGATGTATTTCAGTACCAACGGTGGTTCTAATGATCTCACAAGTTTAAGGTTAGTTCAAGTGTCTTTTTAGGAGGATAATTAAAGTGGTACTCTAGGTTTGTGGTGAAAGTCTTCACTCACTGCGACTGCAAACTCCGAATCTTCAGAAGCGTGCATACAGTTGTGGCCAAAAGTATTGACACCCCTGCAATTCTGTCAGATAATACTCAGTTTCTTCCTGAAAATGATTGCAATCACAAATTCTTTGGTATTATCATCTTCATTTAATTTGTCTTCAATGAAAACACTCAAAAGAGAATGAAGCAAAAAGCAAAACATTGATCATTTCACACAAAACTCCAAAAATGGCCAGACAAAAGTATTGGCACCCTCAGCCAAAGGGCAGGGACACACTTGTCCGACAGACATGCGAGTCTGTCGGAGGAGACTCGCAAAGGGCAGGAGCAGTGACCCGGAACAGCCTCTTTCTGTCAGGACGGGGCTGTCAGCTGATTGTGTGTTTGTGCAGCTCTACACTCCCAGTCCAGAAAGAGGCCGTTCCAGGTCACTGCTCCTGCCCTTTGCGAGTCTCCTCCGACAGACTCGCATGTCTGTCGGACAAGTGTGTCCCTGCCCTAATACTTGGTTGCACAACCTTTAGCCAAAATAACTGCCATCAACCGCTTCCGGTAACCATCAATGAGTTTCTTACAATGCTCTGCTGGAATTTTAGACCATCCTTCTTTGACAAACTGCTCCAGGTCCCTTATATTTGAAGGGTGCCTTCTCCAAACTGCCATTTTTAGATCTCTCCACGGGTGTTCTATGGGATTCAGGTCTGGACTCATTGCTGGCCACCTTAGAACTCTCCAGTGCTCTCTCTCAAACCATTTTCTAGTGATTTTTGAAGTGTGTTTTGGGGTCATAGTCCTGCTGGAAGACCCATGACCTCTGAGGGGAGACCCAGCTTTCTCACACTGGGCCCTACACTATGCTGCAAAATGTGTTGGTAGTCTTCAGACTTCATAATGCCATGCACACGGTCAAGCAATTCCAGTGCCAGAGGCAGCAAAGCAACCCCAAAACATTAGGGAACCTCAATCATGTTTGACTGTAGGGACCATGTTCTTTTCTTTGAATGCCTCTTTTTCTCCTGTAAACTCTATGTTGATGCCTTTGCCCAAAAAGCTCTACTTTTGTCTCATCTGACCAGAGAACATTCTTCCAAAACGTTTTAGGCTTTCTCAGGTAAGTTTTGGCAAACTCCAGCCTGGCTTTTATATGCCTCGGGGTAAGAAGTGGGGTATTCCTGGGTATCCTACCATACAGTCCCTTTTCATTAAGACGCCGGCGGATAGTACGGGTTGATAATGTTGTACCCTTGGACTGCAGGGCAGCTTGAACTTGTTTGGATGTTAGTCGAGGTTCTTTAACCACCATCCGCACAATCTTGCGTTGAAATCTCTTGTCAATTTTTCTTTTCCGTCCACATCTAGGGAGGTTAGCCACAGTGCCATGGGCTTTAAACTTCTTGATGACACTGCGCACGGTAGCACAGGAACATTCAGGTCTTTGGAGATGGACTTGTAGCCTTGAGATTGCTCATGCTTCCTCACAATTTGGTTTCTCAAGTCCTCAGACAGTTCTTTGGTCTTCTTTCTTTTCTCCATGCTCAATGTGGTACACACAAGGACACAGGACAGAGGTTTGAGTCAACTTTAATCCATGTCAACTGGCTGCAAGTGTGATTTAGTTATTGCCAACACCTGTTAGGTGCCACAGGTAAGTTACAGGTGCTGTTAATTACACAAATTAGAGAAGCATCACATGATTTTTCTAACAGTGCCAATACTTTTGTCCACCCCCTTTTTTATGTTTTATGTTTGGTGTGTAATTATATCCAATTTGACATTAGGACAATTCTTTTTGTGTTTTTTCATTGAAGACAGATTAAATGAAGATAATAATACCAAAGAATTTGTGATAGTACTCAGTTTCTTCCTGAAAATGATTGCAATCTGACAGAATTGCAGGGGTGTCAATACTTTTGGCCACAACTGTATGATACATTGCCAGGATTATCCGATGATGGCGGAAAGAGTGGGAGATATGTAACTAAGTATGCAATCATATGCTGAATAAATATGCGCAGCCTTGCGCAATTCACTTGTATTGAGTGAGGCCCAGCATGTCTAGTCAGAATGTAGCTGAGATATGAAAACTGCATATGTGCAGTCCCATGACAGCCTGCTCTTGCCATTGGCACCAAACAATCCTGACAATGTGCATTCTGTGAGAACTTGGATCTCTGCAGCCACATACAGTGACTGCAGACTTTCATCATAAACCTGGACAACCGTTTAATTTTTCACTTAAGCACTATAGCAAGCCACAATCCTAATTGTATTATGTAGTCCCCATCAAGATTCGGTTATGTTTGCTAGCTTTGGCAGTCAAATTGCCATTTTGAATCAATTTTCATACAGTTATGTGCCAACCAGCTACTCTTCCAGCTTCTCTTAAAAGGGACTGTCAGGTCATTTTTCAGTATGATACTAATATCACCTTGAATAGACCCTGGGCAGACCTTTTAAAAACATGTAAAATCATTATTCTACTCTTTGTAGATTCCATGTTATCAGCAATGTTAGACCCTGCAGGGATCTCCTGGATTAGTCCTCTCCATTATATGCAAACAGGAATAGTCCGGCTGCTGTATAAACTATTATGTAATTACTAGATGGGTGCCCGATGCACAATGCATCGGGATTCTAGCAGAGCGAGTCTCTGACTCGCAATGGCCGCTTCGCGGCCAATGCTTCGCGCTGCTAAGGCGACTCGCCATGCCCGCTGCGCGGGCATAGCGAGTCGCCTTAGAGCGACTCGCAATGGCCGCTTCGCGGCCAATGCTTCGACTCGCCATGCCCGCTGCGCGGGCATAGCGACTCGCCGGCTCGCAATGGCCGCTGCGCGGCCAATGCTTCGTTCGTATCCACATGACGACAAAGGGGCACTCGCAGCATTCGCAATTATATAATAGATGAACTTCTCAGCAGCTCTCTCCTCCCTCCGCTAACAGTGCAGTGTCAGGTTTCACGAAAGGAGGTCTGTGCTGTTGAGGACACAGAATAAGAGAGCTATTACAGATCTGCCTTATCTAGACTCCATTTGTTTCTTTAAGCAGGTATCACAGCTATGACAGTTTCTTTGTTGTATTTGACCTCTTGTGATGCTGCAAACACAAAGAGCAGAGAGGAGGATACAGCCCCCTTCCCCCCACTGATGTCCTGTGCAGTAAAGTGAATATGTGACGTGCATATTCATCTTATGGGGAGTGGACAGCAGAGAACTAAGTGGATCATTCACTGTGATTGACAGATGAAATAAATCTCTTTACTTGAAGGTATAAGATAGGTGGGGAATCTAAATACAAGAAATACATAACTAGAGTTTAGAGCGAGGAATTAGAAAATGATAGCAGTTACACATGGAGTTTTGACCTGACAGTTTTCCTTTAAGGAACCAGGGGTTGTAGTTTTCACTGAAAATGAGAATTAGGAAGGGCAGCTTGTTGGCAATGAGCAAATTGAATATTAGTGGTCATATGACAACTACTCACACCACTTAAAAGGGTTATCCAGTCTAAATCCACAAGTCTGCAGCCACTCTATGTAACCGAGTTGTGTATCCTCACATTGCTTGACCGTGCGCTTTCAGGATTCTCTGGAGTCAAAGCCAGGAAAAGCACTAATATGGCCGCGAATATAGTGCTATGCAGACTTTTGGACAGAATCCAATTAGAGGGGTGCAGCCTCACTCAATACACTTGCAATGAGCGAATCCACTCCCCTCTAGTCAGAGTGTAGCGAAGAGTCTGCATATCGCACACTCGCGGCCACATGACTCATGATCACGACTCCTCACAGTGCGAGTGATGTGAAGATTCCTGGGCTGGTGACACAACGCAAGCACCCATGACACACTGGGGCACTGCAGACTTAAGGTACTGTCACACGCGGCAATATTGCCAGGAAATTTCACTGGCAATTTGCTGGTTGCAGTGAAATCATGGACACATTGTTCTATTTGTACACAGCAACAAAATAGAGCAATGTGTCCATGATTTCACTATAACCAGCAAATTGCCAGTGAAATTACCTAGCAATATTGCCGCGTGTGACGGTACCTTTATGGATGTAGACTGGACAGCCCCTTTACAGGGTAAGGAGGAGAGCGCCAAACTGACTTTTTACCCCAAAGGCAGACAGATCTAGATTCGCCTCTGTGGTAGTCCAACTATATACTTGGTTTTCAGACTGTTCCCTGGATCTGATGTCAGGTTTGGTGTTCACCTACTGGGTCCTGTTCACGTGCCCCGGCTGATGCCCGTCACCCTCCCTCCACCTGAGCCCCGGCTGATGCCCTTCACCCTCCCTCCACCTGAGCCCCGGCTGATGCCCTTCACCTTCCCCACACCTGAGCCCCGGCTGATGCCCGTCACCCTCCCTCCACCTGAGCCCGGCTGATGCCCTTCACCCTCCCCACACCTGAGCCCCGGCTGATGCCCTTCACCCTCCCTCCACTTGAACCCCGGCTGATGCCCGTCACCCTCCCCACACCTGAGCCCCGGCTGATGCCCGTCACCCTCCCCACACCTGAGCCCCGGCTGATGCCCGTCACCCTCCCCACACCTGAGCCCCGGCTGATGCCCGTCACCCTCCCCACACCTGAGCCCCGGCTGATGCCCGTCACCCTCCCCACACCTGAGCCCCGGCTGATGCCCGTCACCCTCCCCACACTGAGCCCCGGCTGATGCCCGTCACCCTCCCCACACCTGAGCCCCGGCTGATGCCCGTCACCCTCCCCACACCTGAGCCCCGGCTGATGCCCGTCACCCTCCCCACACCTGAGCCCCGGCTGATGCCCGTCACCCTCCCCCACACCTGAGCCCCGGCTGATGCCCGTCACCCTCCCCACACCTGAGCCCCGGCTGATGCCCGTCACCCTCCCCACACCTGAGCCCCGGCTGATGCCCGTCACCCTCCCCACACCTGTGCCCCGGCTGATGCCCGTCACCCTCCCCACACCTGTGCCCCGGCTGATGCCCGTCACCTCCCCCACACCTGAGCCCCGGCTGATGCCCGTCACCCTCCCCACACCTGAGCCCCGGCTGATGCCCGTCACCCTCCCCACACCTGAGCCCCGGCTGATGCCGTCACCTCCCCACACCTGAGCCCCGGCTGATGCCGTCACCCTCCCCCACACCTGAGCCCCGGCTGATGCCAGTCACCCTCCCCCCACCTGAGCCCACGGCTGATGCCCGTCACCCTCCCCACACCTGAGCCCCGGCTGATGCCCGTCACCCTCCCCCCACCTGAGCCCCGGCTGATGCCCGTCACCCTCCCCACACCTGTGCCCCGGCTGATGCCCGTCACCCTCCCCACACCTGTGCCCCGGCTGATGCCCGTCACCCTCCCCACACCTGAGCCCCGGCTGATGCCCGTCACCCTCCCCCACCTGAGCCCCGGCTGATGCCCGTCACCCTCCCCCACCTGAGCCCCGGCTGATGCCCTTCACCCTCCCTCCACTTGAACCCCGGCTGATGCCCGTCACCTCCCCCACACCTGAGCCCCGGCTGATGCCCGTCACCCTCCCCACACCTGAGCCCCGGCTGATGCCCGTCACCCTCCCCACACCTGTGCCCCGGCTGATGCCCGTCACCCTCCCCACACCTGTGCCCCGGCTGATGCCCGTCACCCTCCCACACCTGAGCCCCGGCTGATGCCCGTCACCCTCCCCACACCTGAGCCCCGGCTGATGCCCGTCACCCTCCCCACACCTGAGCCCCGGCTGATGCCAGTCACCCTCCCCACACCTGAGCCCCGGCTGATGCCCAGTCACCCTCCCCACACCTGAGCCCCGGCTGATGCCAGTCACCCTCCCCACACCTGAGCCCCGGCTGATGCCCGTCACCCTCCCCCACCTGAGCCCCGGCTGATGCCCGTCACCCTCCCCCACCTGAGCCCCGGCTGATGCCCGTCACCCTCCCCACACCTGTGCCCCGGCTGATGCCCGTCACCCTCCCCACACCTGAGCCCCGGCTGATGCCCGTCACCCTCCCCACACCTGAGCCCCGGCTGATGCCCGTCACCCTCCCCCACCTGAGCCCCGGCTGATGCCCGTCACCCTCCCCACACCTGAGCCCCGGCTGATGCCCGTCACCCTCCCTCCACTTGAACCCCGGCTGATGCCCGTCACCCTCCCCACACCTGTGCCCCGGCTGATGCCCGTCACCCTCCCCACACCTGTGCCCCGGCTGATGCCCGTCACTCTCCTCACACCTGAGCCCGGCTGATGCCCGTCACCCTCTCCCACACCTGAGCCCCGGCTGATGCCCTTCACCCTCCCTCCACTTGAACCCCGGCTGATGCCCGTCACCCTCCCCACACCTGAGCCCCGGCTGATGCCAGTCACCCTCCCCACACCTGAGCCCCGGCTGATGCCCGGCGTTGCACCCCCCCCACACCTGAGCCCCGGCTGATGCCCGTCACCCTCCCCACACCTGTGCCCCGGCTGATGCCCGTCACCCTCCCCACACCTGAGCCCCGGCTGATGCCCGTCACCCTCCCCACACCTGAGCCCCGGCTGATGCCCGTCACCCTCCCCACACCTGAGCCCCGGCTGATGCCCGTCACCCTCCCCACACCTGAGCCCCGGCTGATGCCCGTCACCCTCCCCACACCTGAGCCCTGGCTGATGCCCGTCACCCTCCCCACACCTGAGCCCCGGCTGATGCCCGTCACCCTCCCCTACCACTTGAACCCCGGCTGATGCCCGTCACCCTCCCCACACCTGAGCCCCGGCTGATGCCCGTCACCCTCCCCACACCTGAGCCCCGGCTGATGCCCGTCACCCTCCCCACACTGAGCCCCGGCTGATGCCCGTCACCCTCCCCACACCTGAGCCCTGGCTGATGCCCGTCACCCTCCCCACACCTGAGCCCCGGCTGATGCCCTTCACCCTCCTCCACTTGAACCCCGGCTGATGCCCGTCACCCTCCCCACATACCTAAGCCCCGCTGATGCCCGTCACCCTCCCCACACCTGAGCCCCGGCTGATGCCCGTCCACCCTTCCCACACACCTGAGCCCCGGCTGATGCCCGTCACCCTCCCCACACCTGAGCCCCGGCTGATGCCCGTCACCCTCCCCACACCTGTGCCCCGGCTGATGCCCGTCACCCTCCCCACACCTGAGCCCCGGCTGATGCCCGTCACCCTCCCACACCTGTGCCCCGGCTGATGCCCGTCACCCTCCCCACACCTGAGCCTCGGCAGCCGAGAGTGTACATGCCAGTACTTACCCGGCAGCCACCATTCCCAGCACATAGAGTAGCAGCAGACACAGGCTGCTCAGCGATGCCAGGCCGACCCTCATGGCTGCTGTACGGATGTGACCGTGCTGTCAGCACATACACGCTTCCCGGAGCCCGTGCACCGCTCTATTTCCTATACACTGTACATGGAACCAGATACAGCGAATCACACAGCACAACGTCGGCACGAGAACCGCAGGTTCAGCCAATCAGCATTTTTAAATTGTCGCTTCCGGGACCTCTGGTCCAATGACAGGTGAAGACATGGCACGTTACCGTTCTCACTCGCCCGGCCAATCCCATGTGTGATGCTTCCCTTGCTAATGTGTCGCCATGTGAAGTAGGAACCATATTGTTGGTGTCTTCCGCCACATTGTAGCGACAGCCAATATTTCCCAGTGTTTAGGGAGGGGACTCTAAAATGCAACGTCTTCTGAACAACATAACAAAAAATTGTAATGTAGCCTCCGTCATATTTCTGGGTCTTGGTATTTTCTCCATATAAAGATGCAGAATATGCTGCTAGTGTTACTCTATGGAGACATCACACACTGCACTTCTTACAACCCCTGGCAAACATGATGGAATCACCTGGCTCGGAGGATGTTCATTCAGTTGTTTAATGTTATAGTAAAAAAGCAGATCCCAGACATAGCACAAAACTAAAGTCATTTCAAAGGGCAACGTCATGACTTTTAAGTCAGTGGTGTAACTTCAGGCTCAGGGGCTCCGATGTGAGAGCTCCAACGGGGTCCCCAATTATTGCAAATCTTTAATAGTATTAGTCTTTTTCTATGGGCCAAAGGGACTTCTGGGCCCCCCTAGGCTGCAGGGTCGGGTGCGATCACAACCCCTGCACCTGTTGTAGTTACGCCCCTGCTTTAACAAACACTAAAAGAAATTAAGCTAAAAAATGTGGTAGTCAGTAAGTGTAATTTTTATCAGACCAAGCAGAGGGAAAAAATGATGGAATCACTCAATTCTGAGGAAACAATTATGGAATCATGAAAAACAAACACACAAAAGATCACTCCAATACATTACTAGTATTTTGTTGCACCACCTCTGGCTTTAATAACAGCTTGCAGTCTCTGAGGCATGGACTTAATGAGTGACAAACAGTATTCATCATCAATCTGGCTCCAACTTTCTCTGATTGCTGTTGCCAGATCAGCTTTGCAGGTTGGAGCCTTGTCATGGACCATTTTCTTCAACTTCCACCAAAGATCTTCAATTGGATTGAGGTCTGGACTATTTGCAGGCCATGACATTGACCTTATGTGTCTTCTTTCAAGGAATGTGTTCACAGTTTTGGCTCTATGGCGGATGCATTATTATCTTGATAAAAGATTTAATCATCCCCAAATACAGTATCCTTTTAATTGATGGGATAAGAAAAGTGTCCAAAATATCAATGTAAACTTGGGCATTTATTGAAGATGTAATGACAGCCATCAGTGCCTTTACCTGACATGCAGCCCCATATCATCAATGACTGTGGAAATTTGCATGTTCTCTTCAGGCAGTCATCTTTATAAATCTCATTGGAACGACACCAAACAAAAGTTCCAGCATCATCACCTTGCCCAATGCAGATTCGCGATTCATCACTGAATATGACTTTCATCCAATCATCCACAGTCCACAATTGCTTTTCCTTAGCCCATTGTAACCTTGTTTTTTTCTGTTTAGGTGTTAATGATTGATTTTGTTTAGCTTTTCTGTATGTAAATCCCATTTACTTTAGGCGGTTTCTTAAGGGGGTGTCACACGCGTCAATGTCGTCAGCGATCTGATCGCTGACGACATTGACGGCTGATTGCTGGTGAGCTGTCACACAGACAGACTCACCAGCGATCAATTGACCAGTGACATCATGGAAACGATTTAAATATCGTTTCCACGATGTCCTGCTCCCGCTGCCAGCCTGCTGGAAGCGGGAGCAGCCTGGTCTCCAAGGTACACTGCGGGTAACTAGGCAGCGCGCGCTGCCTAGATACCCGACGTGTACCTTAGTTACCAGCCTCCTCCGCTCACCCGGTGAGCGGAGGAGGCTGGTAACTAAGGTACACAGTCGGGTATCTAGGCAGCGCGCGCTGCCTAGTTACCCGCAGTGTACCTTGGAGACCAGCTCCCAGCGCTTGTGACAGGCGCTGGGAGCTGGAATATCGCTAGTCCCGGTGTCACACGCAGCGATGCTGCGTGTCCACCGGGCGACAATCGCCAGGTTTCAGAGCTGGTTCTGAAACCTGGCGATCATCAACCAGCGATTTATCGCTGGTTGATGCAGTATGTCACACGCGTCAATATCGCTGCAACGTCACTCGCAGCCGATATCGTGCAGGCGATATTGACGCGTGTGACACCCCCTTTAGAGTTTAGACACAGACATTGACTCCAGTTTCCTCCCATTCGTTCCTCATTTGTTTTGTTGTGCATTTCCTGTTTTGGAGACATATTGCTTTCAGTTTCCGGTCTTGAAGCTTTGATGTCTTCCTTGGTCTACCAGTGTGTTTCCCTTTTACAACCTTCCCATGTTTGTATTTGGACCAGATTTTAAGCCCCGTCACACTAAGAGAGATCGCTAGCGAGATCGCTGCTAAGTCACAAATTTGGTGACGCAACTGCGACCTCGACAGCCATCTCGCTATGTTTGACACTTAGCAGCGACCAGGCCCCTGCTGTGAGATCGCTGGTTGTGTCAGAGTCGCCTGGACCATTTTTTGATCGTTGGGGTCCCGCTGGGCAGCATGCATCAGTATATTTGACAGGGACAACGACCAACGACCTCAATACTACAGGTCTGAGAAACAGGGTCCCAACGACCTCCGTATCATTCCGGATCATTGTTGGGTATCTGGTGAGATTTGACTGACATCTCACCAGCGATCTAAACAATCAATCCCTACCAGGTCGTATCGCTGTCGGGATCGCTGGTGCGTCGCCAAGTGTGACTATACCCTTAGACAAAGCTGACTGGAACAACCAACATCTTATTCAACATTGTGTGTTGATTTAACATCTTTTAAGAGTTTGATAATCCTCTCCTTTGTTTCAATTGACATCTCGTGTTGGAGCCATGATTCATATCAGTCCACTTGGACTCTCCAAGGTGTGAGCACTCCTTTTCAGATGAAGACTAACAAGCAAATCTTATTTGATGCAGGTGTTAGTTTTGGGAGTGAAAATATACAGGGTGTTTCTATAATTTTTACCTCAGAATTGAGTGATTCCATAATTTTTCCCCCTGCTTGTCTACAAAGGTAACCGTTACTGGATAGCATTTTTTTTTTTTTTTTAAGATTTCTTTTACTGTTTCTTCCAGGCAGAGAGTTGCCATTTAAAATGACTTTAGTGGGGGGCGTGTCCAGCAGCCGATGGCGCCGGACGCATTTTGAAGAGGCTCCACTACTCAGACCGGAGAAGCGGCATATTAACGGCCTCCCGATCTTCCTGATCACTTGAGTGACCGCCTAGCACCTGGTCCGCACCCTGGGCATGCCGCGTACGGGGTCCCGCCGCCGGGAGACAGAGAGCAAGCTCACGGACTTCTTCACTCCGGAGCCCCACAGAGACTCCAAGATGGCGCCGGCCGGGAAGAACTCAGCGTCTCCCTCCAGCACCTCCACACGTGCATCTCGCTCTCCCCACTGTCCGGAGGAGCGCAGCGGTACCGTGAGTAGAGAGGAGTCCCCTCTAACTAAACGCTGCATAAGAGACATGCAGGGATCTATGAGGGACGCTGTGCTGGGGGAAATGCGCAGCATGATGGCAGAGATGACGGCACTAGGGGAAAGGACATCCCAAGTGGAGTCTAAAATGGCTGAATATGCCTCAGCCTTCAACAACCTAGCTAATAGCAATGACATGATGGACAGAGAGATGGGATCAGTACAAGCAACTCTGTGCCACCTGGAAGACGGGCTGTGCAAAAATAATGTAAAACTAAGAGGGGTGGCAGAGACGCAAGATGGAGAGGATCTCCCTGCAGTTGTCTCGGCTTTCCTGTCGGCAGCACTCCCAGACGCGCTGCCTGGGACGCTGGAGGTAGTGAAAACATACAGGCTTCCAAAACCTATGAAACTGCCCAAAGAAGTCCCTAGAGACATTCTAATCTCCTTCCTGCACCCAAAAACGAGAGACATTCTTATACAAGCTATGAGAGCTAACCCTACTCTCCCCACACAGTTTGAAAAATCTGCGGTGTTCCCGGACCTTTCACCGGGCACACTAGCCAGGAGGCGTGAATTTGCACCCAGCTGTCTACTTTTGAGGGAAAAGGGGATTCAGTACGCCTGGGGCACCCCTGTGGCTGTGAACTTACGGTATAAGGGAACTAGACACTCCTTCTCATCTCCCACCCAGCTACGCAGAGCATTATGTTCTTGGAACTTAGCGACATCAGGTGCAAACTCTCCACGCTCCCCAGAGGGGGGAGCCCACAGAACACATCCCCGTGGTCATAACTGAAGAGGAGGAGGATTGAGAAGATTTGACTCCGGTCTGCGTGGACCGGTCTTTGCCTCTTTTGGACATCCTTACAGAAACCCCACGCCAGATCCCACCCCAACAAGGATCTCGGATGAATAGGGGTCTCCCTTCTTAAAGTTCCAGTGGCTAAGAAAGACTCCGGTCACATTGAAGGGAGGGCCTTATGAGGTTTTCTGATTCACCCCCGATAGTCTAGGCGCCCGAGGCCTGACTCTGTTTTGATTTACATAAGTGTTTCCCACTCCCCCCCACCCCCTCCCCTTCCATCCTTTCACCTCCTCCCCCTACCTTCCCCCCCCCGCCCAGTTCCCTTTTCTACATAACCACCGCATTCTCCTCCCCCCCCTTTTCTTCTCGCTTTTTCTTCTCCTACCCAGACCCCCTCACCTCTTTCATCTCTTTCGCATTTTATTTTCTTAAACTCTATCTCTCGACTTTTTCTCTGGTGGCCTCTCCCCTTGGCAACTAGGGGCAGGTAGACATGAACAAGATGCTTTCAACTCAACCTGACACCTCTTCGTCACTATGTGTGGCGTCGCTCAATGTAAAAGGCCTAAACTCTCCGGTAAAACGCTCCTTCCTATGGAGGGAGACCAGGAGACTTCATGCGGATGTGATGTGCATCCAGGAAACACACCTTCTGGCTGAAGACAATTTCCGTGTGAGAAGTCCCTCTTTCCCACATATTTACTTTGCAAATCATAACGTGAAGAAAGCGGGTGTATGCGTGATGGTGAGCAGTAGAGTCCAGTTTCAGCTAAACTCAGTAGTGGCAGACCCATTGGGGAGATACCTCATTTTAAAGTGTTGCATCTCGGGGGAGCTGTACACCATAGTGACGGTTTACGCCCCGAATGTTGGACAACTGAGGTTTCTGAGATCTCTGTTTAAAAGGCTTAACCAATCAAAAGAGGGGTCCCTGGTGGTTTGTGGGGACTTTAACCAGGTCATGGAGGTGAGACTGGACTCTTCGGCCCCACACGCAAGGAAGGGAAGAGAATTGGCAAGCTTGTGCCGGGAATTCAGACTCCACGACGTATGGCGGTACCTTCACGCAGAGGAAAGGGATTATACCTTCCTTTCCAACTGCCATAATTCCTACTCCAGGATTGACTTTTTCTTGGTAGGAGAGGAAGCTTTGCCCCGCTGTAATTCAGCCACAATCGGTCTGATCACATCGTCGGACCACGCTCCCGTTACACTAGGGATCAGACAGGGGCAAAGGGGAGGATCGCCACGTCGTTGGAGGATGAATGTCGGACTACTATCAGACCAACAGACACTAGATTCTCTGGGTGGGAGCTTGGAGGAATTCTTCCATTTCAATGACAACGGCGCAATCTCGGACGATACCTTATGGGCTGCGCATAAGGTGGTCCTTCGGGGACTCCTTATTCAGAAGGCCTCTCAACAAAAGAGAGAGAGAGAGAAACTTTGGAGGGAGTGGACTGAACAAATAGGGGTTTTAGAGAAATCAAATAAAGCTAAACCCTCCCCCCAACTGGCCTCTCAGATTCTAAACTTGAGGACGAAGCTCAGAGCCCAGTTACTTTATCAACACGAATTAGGTTTACGGAAACTTAACACTCAGTTTTACCAGCAGGGGATAGAGCGGGTAAACTTTTGGCCAGGAGACTTAAAAGGAGGGTGGCTCAATCCATGGTGACATCCATGACTTCCACAGACGGCAAGCAAGTTAAAGACCCAACTGGAATAGTGGAAGTAATGGCTGACTTTTACTCTAAACTCTATAACTTAGCAGATGACCCCCTGACTCAACAACCCTCGTTGGATAATATCCGAGCGTATTTAGCAAAAGTAGACCTGCCGACAGTCCCCCCGGACGTCCTCTTTACCCTGAATCAGCCTTTCACTCTCGCGGAGGTCTCGGACATTATTAAGACGTTTAAATGTAACTCTGCCCCGGGTCCAGATGGCTTTGCCAACGAGTATTATAGAGTGTTCTCCCTCCACTTGGCACCCCACCTCCTCCGACTATTCCAACACTGGCAGACTGAATGGAGGCTTCAGGCTGACGCTTTGGAGGCCACGAATTCTACCATCTTGAAAACTGGGAAGCCCCCTGATAGGCCAGGCAGCTATCGTCCCATCTCGTTACTAAACACGGATGTTAAGATTTTTGCCAGATTACTGGCCTCTCAGCTCTCGAGGGTGATTCCCCTGCTGGTGGACTCGGACCAGGTGGGCTTTGTGGAGGGACGACAAGCCAGAGATGGCACCAGGCGTATGCTGGACCTGGTGGAGATAGTGGAGGGGCGGGGAGTCCCCGGTGTATTCCTGTCCCTTGACGCAGAAAAAGCGTTCGACAGGGTACACTGGGGATACCTGCGCGAGGTCCTGAAGAGGTTTGGCTTCTCCGGACCAATATTGTCGGCTATTTTGGGCCTCTACTCTGCCCCGGGAGCTCGGGTTTCAACGTCAGGATATGTATCCCGACATTTTAACATCACTAACGGTACAAGACAGGGGTGCCCTTTGTCGCCCCTGATCTTTGCCCTGGTCATGGAACCTCTCGCAGCCTCAATTAGATCTAACCCATGTTATAGGGTTATACGCTGACGATGTCATTATTACATGCATTGACCCAGACAACTCTATCCCAGCGATACTTAAAGAATTAGACGACTTTTCAAGAATATCCTATTATAAACTGAACATGGGAAAAACCATGGCCCTACCTATTAATTTGACGGAACTGGATCTGAAAGCCCTTTCCTCCAAATTCACCTTTGCTTGGGCCCCAGAGGGCATACCCTATTTGGGAATAACTTTGTGTGCCTCTAAACAAGTGGCACGTGTAAATTTAAACAAGCTGATGGCAACGCTGAAGGGGGCCATGGACTCCAGCCCCCTTCCTCTTCTATCCTGGATGGCGCAAATTCAGGCCTTTAGGATGATCTGGTTGCCACGATTGTTGTACCTATTCCGTTGTGTCCCACTGGAGTACCCAAGCAAACTTCTAACTCAGCTACAAAGACAAATCAACACATTCATATGGGCGGGAGGTAGGCCCAGAGTCCAGAGACGCACGATGTATTTGAAAATGAAGGGAGGTGGTATGGGGGTCCCAGATGTCATTTCTTATTACAAGGCTACGATCCTAGAAGCTTCTAGAGCACTGTGGAGACACCAACCGGTGCTGGGCTGGACTCAGTTGGAGATAGAATTGGCTTCGGGGGTTGCTCCTGGGAGGCTTGTAGCTGGGGCTGCTCTGGCGCCGGTCAGGGTGTCTCACTCTCTGTCCGCGATTCGAGCACTCCACTCAACGTGGGGGAAGATGCCACATCACTGGTCTAAACTGCCTACGGAGAGGATCCCGCTGGAGGCTTTTCATGTGCACATCCCTTCCCTGAACCTTGCACCCTGGCAGGCCTCAGGCATTCATACCCTAGGGGACCTGATGAAGGATGGTAGGCTCCTTACATTTGACAGCTTTAGCAAGGACTGTCAGATCTTGAGACGTACCTACCTGCAATACTCACAAGTAAGACACTTCCTTAATTCATCAGAATGCCAACACGACCTGAAACAGCCCATTCCCCCTCCATTCCAACGTTTTCTATTCGCAGAAACCGCGAATACCAAAAGGTTTGTCTTCGATTTACGACGGACTGCTAATACACAATTCCCCCACTAAGCTTCCATATATGGGGGCGTGGGAGAAAGACTTAAATTTCCATGCAGACTTGGATGATTGGGAAGGGGCAATCAGTGTGTATCTCAGACCTCAAGGTGCATTAATCATTTAGAATCCCTAAAAAAGGTGCACTTCATCACCCCCCCAGTCAGGCTGGCCAAATTTGGCTTGGGAGTTTCTCCCTTGTGCTGGAGACAATGTGGTCAGAGAGGGGACCACATGTGGTGGCAGTGTCCCAAGATCTCCCAGTTCTGGATGTTGGTGACCAGCCTGATGGGGACGGTAACAGACACGATCATCCCCCTGTCCCCTCAACTAGCTGTCTTACACATAGGAGAGGAAACCTACCCCCTGTCACACGTCATCCAATCACTTACATCCTAATCGCAGCAAGACTTTGTGTTGCGGCATCTTGGAAAAATGTGGCCCCTCCATCTGTAGGTGACCTCGTCAATAAACTAAACACAATCTTTTGTCACGAATATCACCTGGCAATGGCTGCCCCGAGGCGGCGTTACGTTTTTGAAGCATGGTCCCTATGGGCAACACATCCGTCAGCTATACAACCACCTCCTTGAAGCCAGATGGGAGTTGAGGCCACCCCCCTCTTTAACTCCTAGCTTCTTTTCTTCCACCTTTCTTATTTCTTTCCTTTCCTCTGCTCCTTCTTTATCTCAATCCTCTTTCTACCGACATCCCTTTACGCCTCCCCCCTTAATAACCCCTATTAACCTCCGCTGCCCCCTACCTCCTCCCCTTCTTTCCAGTTTCCCCCTTATTAATGCTGTAAAAGTCTAAGTTTTTACCCTTCCTCCCCCCCACCCCTTGCACTATATCCCTCCCCCCCTATTACTCACCTCGGCCCCGGATCAGTCAATGGACTTACGGCCTGGAGATTTATAGCTGCTGATGCTTTGTACACCCCACAGTCAAGCCTGGATAGGATTTCTGGACCCATTTAACTCAGCTATGCTGACCTACATAGAGGATCTACATTCAATGATAACTTACTTCAACATGCGATGGAGTCCCAGATCCTATAACTTGACCTCTCTTCTCCGGGAAAGCTGTTGTTGTTAGGGTACCTTTACACACGGCTACATTTGTAGCTTGTCACCAGGTAACTTACTGGTTGCAGTGAAATCATGGATACATGGTTCTATCTTGTTGCTGTGTACAAATGGAATCATGTATCCATGATTTCACTGCAACCAGTAAGTTACCTGGTGACAAGCTACAAATGTAGCCGTGTGTAAAGGTACCCTTACTGTTTTTTGACAATCTTTATACCCATACCTCCCCCCTCTTTATTTCCCACCCCTTGAGTCTTCCCATCTTACCCCCCTACCCCCCCCTACCCTTTTTATTGGTATAACTTTTGTTAAATATATTTTACTTACGACTATGTTTATGTATGGATTATTACATACAGTCTTAATTTCTTCTGTTGATAATAAACATATTGAAGACTGACTGAAATTACTTTAGTTTTGTGCCATGTCTGTGATCTGCTTTTCTTCTACAAAATTAAGAAACTGAATGCACATTCTCCGAGCACGGTGATTACATAATTTTTGCCAGGGATTGTAGTACAGTTGTAGCCAAAAGTATTGACACCCCTGCAATTCTGTCAGATAATACTCAGTTTCTTCCTGAAAATGATTGCAATCACAAATTTTTTGGTATTATTATCTTCATTTAATTTGTCTTCAATGAAAAAACACAAAAGAGAATGAAGCAAAAAGCAACACATTGATCATTTCACACAAAACTCCAAAAATGGGCCAGACAAAAGTATTGGCACCCTCAGCCTAATACTTGGTTGCAAAACCTTTAGCCAAAATAACTGCGATCAACTGCTTCCGGTAACCATCAATGAGTTTCTTACAATGCTCTGCTGGAATTTTAGATCTTTCTTCTTTGGCAAGCTACTCCAGATCCCTGATATTTGAAGGGTGCCTTCTCCAAACTGCCATTTTTAGATCTCTCCAAATGTGTTCTATGGGATTCAGGTCTGGACTCATTGCTGGCCACCTTAGAAGTCTCCAGTGCTTTCTCTCAAACCATTTTCTAGTGCTTTTTGAAGTGTGTTTTGGGTCATTGTCCTGCTGGAAGACCCATTACCTCTGAGGGAGACCCAGCTTTCTCACGCTGGGCCCTACATTATGCTGCAAAATTTGTTGGTAGTCTTCAGACTTCATAATGCCATGCACACGGTCAAGCAGTCCAGTGCCAGAGGCAGCAAAGCAACCCCAAAACATCAGGGAACCTCCGCCATGTTTGACTGTAGGGACCGTGTTCTTTTCTTTGAATGCCTCTTTTTTTTCCCTGTAAACTCTATGTTGATGCCTTTGCCCAAAAAGCTCTACTTTTGTCTCATCTGACCAGAGAACATTCTTCCAAAACGTTTTAGGATTTCTCAGGTAAGTTTTGGCAAACTCCAGCCTGGCTTTTTTATGTCTCGGGGTAAGAAGTGGGGTCTTCCTGGGTATCTTACCATACAGTCCCTTTCCATTCAGACGCCGACGGATACTACTGGTTGACACTGTTGTACCCTCGGTTTGCAGGGCAGCTTGAACTTGTTTGGCTGTTAGTCGAGGTTCTTTATCCACCATCCGCACAATCTTCTGTTGAAATCTCTCATCAATTTTTCTTTTCCGTCCACATCTAGGGAGGTTAGCCACAGTGCCATGGGCTTTAAACTTCTTGATGACACTGCGCACGGTAGACACAGAAACATTCAGGTCTTTGGAGATGGACTTGTAGCCTTGAAGCTCATGCTTCCTCACAATTTGGTTTCTGAAGTCCTCAGACAGTTCTTTGGTCTTCTTTCTTTTCTCAATGCTCAGTGTGGTACACATAAGGACACAGGACAGAGGTTGAGTCAACTTTAATCCATGTCAACTGGCTGCAAGTGTGATTCAGTTATTGCCAACACCTATTAGGTGCCACAGGTAAGTTACAGGTGCTGTTAATTACACAAATTAGAGAAGCATCACATGATTTTTCTATCAGTACCAATACTTTTGTCCATCCCCTTTTTTAGTTTTGGTGTGGAACTATATCCCATTTAGCTTTAGGACAATTCTTTTTGTGTTTTTTTATTGAAGACAAATTAAATGCAGATAATAATACCAAAGAATTTGTGATTGCAATCACTTTCAGGAAGAAACTGAGTATTATCTGACAGAATTGCAGGGGTGTCAATACTTTTGGCCACAACTGTATATGCCCTTAGCAACCAATCACAGCGCAGCTTTCTTTTTTACAACTCTGATAAATGGAAGCTGTGGTGTAGATTGTTTGCAATGGGAGAATGACAGGTGAAAAGTGAGGCCCCGTGTGTACACTAGGGGAATAAACTGTATTAAAATTATTAGAAGCATGATGTTATACACAATCCTGTCACAAAAGACTCCTTCACACAGCAACCTTTCGTGGTGGGGGCTGCATCTGCTACAGAGTAGACACCATTCACACAGCTGCTTAAAAAAAACACGTGTCTACGTATGTGTCATTTCTATGACATCCATGTGACACGTACCAGAAAAAAATGTATAACACTGAAGTCAACGGTTCTTTATGTGAAAAATGTGTTCCATTCTTCATCAATGAAAACCTCAATGCCACTGGATATCTGAAATTGCTACATGATTCAGATATCCAGTGGCATTGAGGTTTCCATTGATGAAGAATGGCCCCACTATCTTTGTATCCCATATACCACACCATACTATCAATATTTGTGTTCCAGCAGTCTTAGAGGGATCTATCCATTGTGGGTTACTGTCAGACCAATAGCGGTGGTTTTGTGTGATAGCTTCACTATTCACAAAAAAGTTTGCCTCATTACTCATCTGAAGGCAATTGTCTATGCTGTGAAGATACAAGATGTGCAGCATCTGAAACAATGGATACTGGAAGCCTGTGCTAGCATTTCTTCTGCGGTGTTGCTAACAGTGTGTCAAGAGTGGGAAAAGTGGGTTGCATTGACAATCCAACACAATGGGGAGCACTTTGAACACATTTTATAATAACTAATGAAAGAATAAAGTTACATTAAAACCAAGCACGCCATTGTTTTTATTATGAAATTCTCAATAGGTTTGATGTGTCACATGACCCTTCTTCCCACTGAAAAAAATAAAGTTGGATCCAAAATGTCCGACTTCAAAATGGCTGCCATAGTCACCACTCATCTGGAAAAGTATTCCCCCTCCCATATACTGATGTGCCACAAACAGGAAGTTGATATCACCAACCATTCCCATTTTATTTAGGTGCATCCATATATATGACCCACCCTGTAGATAGATACAGGGCCGGCGTCAGCACCTTGTGCACCCGGGCAAGTAGCGGGGCCCAGAAGTACCTGGGGGGCCAACGCCGACTACAGCAGGACAGCATCCCCTGCCCTGTATTCTCTGATGGCTGTGGGCCCTTAGGCACTGTGTATGTGCCCCTGACAGTTGGCCCCCGGGAGCCCTCTGTGTGCTGCTGCGGCCTCCCCTCCCGCTCTCCCTCCTAACCTGTATGGCAGATGCGATATCAGACAGTCACAATGCCCGTCTGCACTGAGCCGGGAGCTGAAGTCTATGATCTCTTGCACTTCCTGCCGGAGACCATAGAGTTCTGCTCCCGGCTCAGTGCAGACAGGCATTGTAACTGTCTGATATCGCGTCTGCCACACAAGTTAGGAGGGAGAGTGGGAGGGGGGGCCACAACAGCACACAGGGGACCCCCATGTCAGGAACAAATACACAGCGCCTACGGGCCCACAGCAGAGGGGACACCAGTGCTCTGCAGAGTGTCCAGTGCTCTGGTGTGTCCTGAGCTCTGCTTTGTGTCCAGTGCTCTGTTGTGTCTAGAGCTGTTGTGTCAAGACGCTGGGGCTGTGGTCCCATGATATGATCATTTTATTTGTGTGATGCACTAAAAAATAAAACACAAATATTGAAGAATTTGATCCGGTGCCGGATTTTCCTTTTATCACTAACTACAAGGACTGTGGACGTCCATCCAGGCACCAGTTGGCTTCAAGGTATTCCAGTGAGAGCATATTCCCTACCCCTTCCCCTGCATTACTATCTAAGTGTCAATCAGGAGACTGAAGTCTCCCTGGTCCTCTGGTATTCTCTGCTGGGCTAACTGGACCCTTGCAAACTCGGACTCCGGTGTCTGGGTTGCTTGCTGGGGTGAACCGGTATGGTTCCTCCACCCCCATTCTTCTCCTCGCCTTGCCTCCAACCCTCACTCTTGGGCCCTGCACTGGCTAGGCTTCCCTCTGGTACGGGCCTAGCGTGGCTCTGTTCACCAGGATGTCTTCCTCAGTGCTGCTCCGCACTGAACTGCCTAACTCCTCTCCCAGGCCTGACTTTATAGGGGACCTTGCCTGAAGGTGGCAAGTAGAGCTCCCCCTTCAGGTCTAGGGTGGAAGGTGTTTCATGTGTAGGGCACCTCATGTTGAAATCCCTCTGTGCACCAGGTGGTTCTGTGGTTCCCTATACCGCAGGGTGCCACATTCACCCCTAGTTAAATTCAGTACTCCCAGACTGAGAAATATATTTCAATACATTATAACATTATTGTTGAATCTATTTTTATTAAAGAGAAAAAAGAGTACAAACGACAACCAACAAACATTGTGGGTATGCATATACATATATGGTACAGTTAGGGTAGGAGAGTCAGGCACTTGTATTATTAGCTATTTATAGTTCATATATGACCACATTGAAGCAGGTACCCAATATGATGTCCACCTATGGGGCAAGTGTGCCCAATAAGCCCCGTCATAGAAGTACTGAGAAAGCCATTCATTGTGTAAACTCTGCCTCCTCTCCGTAATGAATTAGTTAACATAAGTACCTACACATGGTGGGACCTTGTTGTCATACATATGCAACATTCATTGAATCATATACATTATAACATTAACGGGTATTATAACAGAGTCTAAAATCAAAAATACAAAAAACAAGAAAATGAAAAAAAAATGGGTAAAGGTGCAGTCCATACAGCGCTAGTCTATCCGCCACAGGCTGTTAAAGATGTTTTTGCCACCACCAGTCCCGTGGCTATTGTCCATTTTTAAACAGAGTATGAATCAAGGGAAAATGTAAAAGTTCTTACAGTAAAGTCTCTGTAGGCTCAATACCTTAACGGGTTACGGGTTCAAGTCTTTGGTTTACAATAAATTATTCAACACATTTACATTACCTATCATTCCTATGGGTGTCTTGGCTTAGGAGTCCTGGCTTTCAATATCCATTCCTAGGAACTTTCTTTTCCTAACTTAATGTTCATGGGGGTTAGTCCAGTTCCTCTGCCCTTCTGTACACTAATATTCACATATCATTTATATACAAGTCTCATATATACATTTTACTTTTTGTACCTGAGAGGTGTCTGCCCAAGGTTACTACGGGTTGATCTGCATAGTACTGGCATATGTACAGGCTGTGTCCTAGTGTCTACTGCTAGTGTTGTGTGTGCACTCTTCACTAGTCTGCGTGTTGATCTACGCAACACTGGTATGTCTGAGCATCTTTTTGGTCTTACTACAGGACTGGCAGGTACACCGATTGCAGGATCCTCTGGTTCTGCTACATCGGGTGGTTCTACTTGAACTTGAACAGGTTCTTCCAGTCTTCCTTGTTCTTCCACTAGTTGCAGAAAGGTGATTACAGGTACTATTATGGCTCCTTCACATTGAGGCGAATCTTCAGGAAAATCTCCAAGTACTGTATGAATCACTTTTTCCTTTGGTTCTTCTGTTTGGTGTGAACAGGGGCCTCCTTCTTGGGGTCTTAGTTGTTCAGGACATCTCTTTAGTTGGTCTCTAGAAACAGTTGCGGTTGTTCTACCTTTGTCCTTACTGATCAAGCAAGTTTTTTTATTATCAAAGTTAGAATTTAGCACTGTGTAGGGTTCTGCTTTCCATTGGTCATCAGGTTTATGAACTCTTCTTTTCCTCTTGAGCACCATTTCTCCAGGTGTTAAGGGAACAGCTTGTGCATTTTTGTTATAACTTCTCTCTTGCTGATCTGGTTTAGACTTTTCTCCACGCATTCTTGTACTCTCTTGTACTGTTCTTTGCGGTTGGAGTCCCAATCAGCATCAGGTGAATCAGTTTCAGGTATCACAATTCCCATTTCGAGATCAACTGGTAGTTTTTCGGGTCTTGCTCGCATTAAACATGTTGGTGTGCCATTGGTGGAACTTATAGGTATGTTGTTATACATGTCCATTAAGTCAGGTTACTTCTCCGGCCACATGTTTCTTTCATCCAAAGGCAGAGTTTTTAGCAGGTCAATGACCACATTGTTCATTTTCTCACACATGCCATTGGTTTGTGGATGATAAGGTGTGGTGTGGATCTTCTTGCACCTTTATAAATGGCAAAACTCTTGAAATATCTCAGCTTCAAATGCAGAACCTTGATCAGTCAACACCTGCTCCAGATACCCGTGTGGTCTACAGAAGTAGGCTTGAAAGGTTTTTGCTGCAGTTTCTGATGTTAAGTCCTTTACTGGGGCTACCACTAGGTATCTTGAATAGTGGTCCACCATTGTTAAGGCATATGTGTAGCCTGATCTGCTGGATGTCAGCTTCACATCATCAAGGGCTACTATTTCTAAAGGTTGTTTGGCGGTAATTGGCTGTAGTGGTGCTCTTTGGCTGTCACGGTCTTTTCTCCTTAAGTTGCATGGTCTAAAGTGGCTACACCATCTCTCTATGGTGCTTCTCATGCCAACCCAGTAGAATCTTTCATGTACCAGCATCTCAAGCTTTTTCCATCCGAAGTGTCCTGCTCCATCGTGGTATGCCTCTAACACCATTTGGACATCTCTCTTTGGTACCACTATCTGCCACACCATCTTGTGGGTTCTAGGATTTATGAAACGTCGACACAGCTTTCCCTGGTAGATGAACAACTTGCTTCTCTCTTTCCACAGGTGTTGCGCCTCAGGTGGAGCATCCTGGTTTAGACGTGAATCTTCTTGGATTATCAGCTCCTCGACTAAGCTGACAGCCGGGTCACTGTCTTGCGTCTCTTTCCAATCATGATGAAGTAATGGGTTTAGCGTTGTCTCACTACGTTTCTGACAAGTCTGCTGACAATGGGATGCACTGTGATGGAAGGCGGGTAGCTCTATTTCTTCTAGCTCATCCACATCTTCCTCCACATCTGGTAAGTGAGGCATCCTCGACAGGGCATCAGCATTGGCATTCTTATGGCCTGCCCAATACTTGATGAAGTTGTAGTTTGACAACCGGGCCATCCAACGTTGCTCCATTGCACCTAACTTTGCGGTATCCAGGTGTCTAAGAGGATTATTGTCCATGAAGGCAGTGAATTTGCAGCCGCCAAGTAATGGTTGAACCATTCCGTAATAGCCCAGACCAAGGCCAGGAATTCCAGCTTGAATGAGCTGTAGTTCTCGGGGTTTCTTTCCGTAGGACGGAGCTTCCTGCTGGCGTAGGCAAACACACGCTCCTTACCATTCTGTTTCTGTGACAAGACAGCTCCTAACCCCACATTGCTGGCATCGGTGTACAGCAGGAACAGTAAGTTGTAGACAGGATAGGCCAGGATCTCGTCTCCAGTCAGGGCCTCGTTCATCTGGTTGAAAGATTCTTCCTGTTCCTTACCCCATTCAAACGGAGGACCTCTGGTCTTGACCTCTTGGTCCGGCCCATCAGGGCACGGCCATCTTCATGTAGCCCTTTATGAATCTCCGGTAGTATTCTACCAGCCTCAAGAACTGATGGACTTCTCTGACGGTGGTTCTGGCCATTCCTTTATGACGGTGATCTTGTCAAAGTCTGGTGCCACCCCTTCTGTGCTGACCACATGCCCAAGATACTGAACTTTTGGTTTCAGCAAATGGCACGCTGATGGCTTCAGCTTCATCCCGAACTTTGACAATGCTTTGAATACCTCTGACAGATGTTTTAGATGTTCTTCATAGGTTTTGGAGTACACTATGATGTCATCCAGGTAGAGTAGCACAGTGTCAAAGTTTTGGTGCCCCAGGCAACACTCTATCAATCTTTGGAATCTTCCGGGTGCATTGCAGAGTCCGAATGGCATGCAGTTAAACTCACAGAAGCGCATTGGTGAATGCAGTCTTCTCACAGTCTTCTTCTGCAATGGAGACCTGCCAATACCCACTAGTAAGATCTAGAGTTGAAAAGTAATTAGCAGTCTTTAATGCAGCAAGTGACTTTTCTATATGGGGTATCGGGATAGCATCTTTATGGGTTATGCGATTTACTTGTCTGTAATCTACACACATTCTCATAGTGACGTCTTTCTTTTTAACTAGGACTAATGGAGCTTCCCAGGGGCTGCAACTATCTCTTATGACCACCTGCGTCCTTCATGTCCTGCAACATTTCCTTGGCACGCTGATAGTGGGCTGGTGGTACAGGCCTATATCGCTCTTTAATGGGTGGATGGTTACCTGTGGGTATTTGGTGTATAAACACCTTTTACCCTCCCAAAATCAAATGGATGCCTACTACAGACCCGTTCGTATTCCTGTACTACCTGATAGACACCGTGCTTCTGGTGGGAAGGAGTGCAGTCGGTTCCAACATGGAGCTCCTGAAACCAGTCCTCCAGCCGTTCCTTGGAATTGTTGTCCTCTGCTGAGTCTGGCGTGGTCAAGGGTTCCAATGTATGTATTGAGTTGTTGTCTACAGTGAACAGCTTGGCAACGGTGGAATATCTGGGCAGTTTGACCTCTTCCTCTCCACAGTTTAATATGCGTACGGCTACCCTTCCCTTGCGTACATCAACCACCCCCCTGGCTGTCAGGATTGTGAGCCTTCCTTCTGAACACATGGGCTCTACTACTGCCTGGTAGTCCCGCCCTCTGAGGCCTATTGCTGCCCGATACCAGATCATCATTTCACTCTTTAGGGGGGTACCACAATGGGAATCGGGTCTGTCACCCGTACACTACCCAATTTCACCACTGGACAGGCTCACCTGTTGTCTGTGCAGGAGGGCTCTGATCTCCTTCTGTAGAACTCTCCACTGCCCGGCATTGGCAGTGTCTGCAATCTGTCGGAGTAAAAACAACACTTCATCCAGACAATTTCCAATTACGTTTGTACCAAGTATGATATGCGGGTCCCTTTCATTAGGGTTTGTTTTAACTACAATAAGTCCTTGGCCCTTTAACTCCACGCTCCCCACTTTTATTATTACCTCTCTAACCCCAACTAGAGCAATTGGTAACCCATTTGAAGCATAAATAGTGAGGTTAGGGTCTGGAGGAGTAAGTTCAAGGTTGGACCAAAATCTCTTGATAAGGATATGCGGTATGGTGGTTACTTGCGAACCAGTGTCCAGCAGTGCAGGAGTGGGAATGCCGTCTAGCGTGATGGACAGGTACAGCCGTCCTCCCACATACCTATCACGCCAGTCTGGTGGGCCTGGTGAATCTATTCCTGGGGTCGTTCCTCGGCCCCTGGAGTTGCTGGTTTAAAGTACACTGCCTGGCAAAGTGGCCCATATTGTTGCAACGGCAACAGATGGGTTGTCCTGTAGAGCTGTAGCAATCGTTGGTCCTCCAACGGAACGACATGGTTTCCTTCCTCTCATCCAAGGACGTCCTTGGGGCTGTCGGCGAGCTGGATCTTCTCTGACGGCTGTGTCTCTGGCCTGAGCTGTAGAGCTTTTAGCACCATGGCCATGTCCTTGCTTAGCTAGCGCACCTCTGCGCGTAGGCTATCAGAGTCACCAGGGGTCATAGCCTGCATACTAGTCTCAGCAGAAGGTGAGGAGGGAGGTGTTAATTTTTGAGGATTGGCTTGCCACTGTGGAGTCCAGAGAGCTGCAGGAATTAAGTACTGTCATAGACAGACCATTATTTTTAATATTTAAACATTCCATAATAAGAGGGTCTGTACCACAGGACTGGCGTATAGCAAATGTGGTGCCACTATTCAAAAAGGGGACAAAAACTGAACTTGGAAATTATAGGCCAGTAAGCTTAACCTCTACTGTGGGTAAAATCCTAGAGGGTTTTCTAAGAGATGCTATACTGGAGTACCTGAAGAAAAATAACCTCATGACCCAATATCAACATGGGTTTATGAGGGACCGCTCCTGTCAAACTAATCTGATAAGCTTCTATGAAGAAGTAATTTCTGGACTGGACCAAAGAAATGCAGTGGACGTGGTGTATATGGACTTTTCAAAAGTTTTTGATACGGTGCCACACAAAAGGTTTATACATAAAATGAGAGCAATGGGGATAGGGGAAAATATGTGTAAGTGGGTTAAGAACTGGCTTAGTGATAGGAAACAAAGGGTGGTCATTAATGGAACACACTCAGAATGGGTCACAGTTAACAGTGGGGTACCACAGGGGTCAGTGTTGGGCCCACTTCTTTTTAATATATTTATTAATGACCTTGTAGGGGGCATACAGAGTAGAATCTCAATATTTGCAGATGACACTAAACTCTGCAGGGTAATCAATATAGAGGAGGACAATTTTATATTACAGGAAGATTTATGTAAGCTAGAAGCTTGGGCTGATAAATGGCAAATGAGCTTCAATGGGGATAAATGTAAGGTCATGCACTTGGGCAGAGGAAACAAAAGGTATAATTATGTGCTTAATTGTAAAACACTGGGCAACTTCCGGTTCCGGCACCTTGATGAGCGGTCGCATGTAGGAGAAACTCCACAACCCGCCACAGACTTTAAGCCTCATCCTCGGGCCACCGCCGTCCAGGCACCCTCCCAACAATGTCCGCTAACAGAGCGGGACCGCCGGCGCCGGTCACGGCCACGATGGACCGGTATGTAACCAGGAGCGGGGACAGAGACTTGGCCGCGCGCGCGCGCAGGTGGCAAGGCGCAATGGCGCGGAAACGGCCATGGTGGCTTCTCAAAGCCTGTGGGGGCAGGATGAGGGAGAAAATCTCCCATTAGAGTGCCAAGGGGACCTGGAGGAAGAAATGGAGGGGCACAATCACAGTCCAGGAGGATGCGAGATGGTAGGAGGGCACAAGCTCACAGACAGGTCCCAGCAGCTTTCCCAGCAGGCTTCCCAGCACTTTCCCCAGGAGCAGGATGGGAGGGAAGATGGCGTTGTACGCAGCACAGAACTATTTCCACAAAGCCCTGCACTTCACCAGCTAGACTTTAAATCTCTAGCCAAGGAGTTGGCCCATTATTTGGCAGATGACTTTAAACAAGCCATATCAGATTTGGTGTCAGCATCCACTCAGGAGATGAAGGCTAAAATTGACACTCATGACCAACAATTCCATGAGGCTGAAACCAGAATCTCCTCAGCAGAGGACAAGGTATCAGATCTGGAAAGCCAGATACAGATTCTCCAAAAACAAAACAACTTTGCCCTAAACAAACTTGATGATATTGAGAATCGATCACGCCGCAGCAACTTAAAAATTGTGGGCCTCCCAGAATCAGTCCCCCTAAATCAACTGGAGGAGATCTTTGAGGTGGAATTGCCCAAAGCGCTGGGCTTAACGCACAGATGCAAAACCGAACCCACCCATAGAATCGGACCACTCAGAGAACCACAGAGAGAAGGGGAAGGTAGCAACGCCGTACGGGGGAGAGACACTAACAAAGCCCGCCACGCCATCACCAAGTACCTGAACCATAGAGACAAAGAGGAAATCTTACGGGCTTACAAAGCTAAAAGACACCCTCTCGTGGTTCTGGGAAACAAAATTCTGGTTTTTGCGGACTATTCCATCGAAGTGACAAGGCGCAGGAGAGCCTTCAGTGAGGTGTGCACAATTTTATACAAGAGAAATATTAGGTTTCAGGTGAACTACCCTGCCACCCTAAAATTCCGCTCGCCAGAAAGAGTGTTATTGTCTTTTACCGTTCCGGACGAGGCAATGGCGGAGATCATGAAAATCAACGCGTCACCTAGATCTGGGGGATCAGATAGCCCGAGACGGATGGACATCCCAACTGACCTAAACCAGGACTCTGTCAGGTCTTACAGACTACGATCGGATTCTGCCCTTGAAGAAGGAGCGACGAGAGCTTCAACGCCGAGACAGCAGCGACAACAGTCCATTAGATGGAATAAGAAAAAACCAGCGTGACCTAACGCATTCGCGGAGCATCTGATGTGGCTTCCAACTTTATAGTCGCCATTGCAATTGGTCGGTAATGAAGGACGGTGAAGAAGAGAGAAAAGTGGTTGACGTGCTGGCTATGTGATATATAATATCATCCTACAAATAAGTTCTATATGTTTTTTTTTTCCCTCTCCTTATTTTGAGGACTGGAATACCTATGTCCTGAGTTATAGCTATACGCATGATTTGGGGGGACTGTGATAGTTGCTCTGTCTGAATTGGATCATTTGAGTGCAATAGTTGATAAGTTTGAGGGGGGGGGGGAGGTCGTTGGCTTGGGGATGGTTGGCCGATTTAATTTTATCTTTCTTTATTACTACGAATATCCATAATATGTGGCGGGTTAGGAGCGGATGCGCCTGATATCAGAAAGGAAAAAAGAGAAGTCATTTGACTACGTCATGAAGAGGGAGAGGTTTAGTGAAAGGGGAAAGAGAGTTCTAAAGCAGCGTTTGGTAGAATATAGAGTTATCTCAGATTTCGATGCACAACTGTGGTCTTTTCCGAATACACCTATTTGCGTTTTATACAGTAATTCCCAAAGTAATAGCAACACCCAGTCGAACCCGGGGATCTCTCTGACAAATTTAAATATGTTTCACGATCATGGTTAGGTGGGTCTCTTGGAATGTGAATGGGCTGCGCTCCCCGGCAAAGCGCATGATGGTCCTCCGACATCTTAAGCTATTACATGTGGATGTGGTCATGCTCCAGGAGACCCACCTGACGTCTGACGACTTTTTCAGACTAAAGAAAATGTGGGTAGGCGACATTTATGGATCTGGAGCGATCAATAGAAAAGCTGGAGTTGTCATCATGATTAATAGAGCTTTAGCACACACGGTCCTATCCTCTAATGCAGACCAAGAGGGCAGAATGATTCATCTGAATCTCCAAATTCAAAAAGACACTTACAGCATATATAATATTTATGCCCCCAACGTAGCGCAAAAGCCCTTTCTCCGGAAATTACAATCACACTTATTGACTGATCAACATAACATTAGAATAGTAGGGGGAAACTTCAACATGGTACTCAGCGAAGATGAAGATAGACGACACAGCTCCCACACTCGACCCACTGATCCGGGGACAATATCTGACCGCGGGGTTCATTTCCTGGAAGACCTGTTTAACCAATGTAATATGAGCGATATTTGGCGCTCGCTCCACCCCCTTAACAGAGAGTATGCTCATTACTCTCACGCTCATAAATCCTGGTCTAGGCTGGACATGTTTTTTTGCCACGCCCCTGACTTTTCAGAGGGTGGAGGAGGCCGTGGTTGAGAACATGGTAATTTCTGATCACAGCCCAATAGTCATGGGAACGAGAGATACATATCAGAAAGGGACGGACTATCTATGGAGATTCCCAGATACTCTAGTTCGAGAGGATAATTTTGTTAAATGCCTCGGTGAGTGGTGGACAGACTTTTCAGCCCATAACGGGGAACATCGCTCTGACCCCTTTCTATTTTGGGAGACAGCAAAGACAGTACTCAGGGGTAACATTATGGCGTATAGTATGAGATTGAAAAAGAAGATTAAAGAACAATACTTAAAAGCCAGCGTAACGGTGAGGGGGGCTTACTCTTTTTATAAACACTCTATGTCCAACGTAGACAGGGAGGCTTGGTTGGGCTGAGAGACGGGAGACTCTATATAGGAACAGACTAGAGCTAGACTTGCACAGATTTGGCGACAAAGCGGGTCGATTACTGGCTCGTTTGGCTAAAGGCAGACTAGTGTCTAAGCCAATTAAGATGATTATTGATAAACATGGGAATACTTTGTCAGACCCGAAAGACATTGTGCAAACATTGGGGAAGTACTTTGCCTCAATTTACAAAGAGGTAGGGGACACTAAATTGGACGAAGATTCGTGGCTACATTCGCTCAAACTACCCAAAATATCTACGGAAGACACCCAATTCCTTAATAGTCCCATCTCGGTAGAGGAAATAGATCACACTATTAGGTCATTAAACCCGGGCAGGGCCCCTGGCCCTGATGGCTATAATGGGGCCTTCTTCAAAGCTTTGAGGGAACAAATTTCACCAGTCCTCAAGGATCTTTTTAACTCCTTCCTTCAGGGATGCCCAATCCCAGAAAGAATGAATATGGCTCATATGAAGCTAATTCCCAAACAGGGCAGACCCCCGACAGACCCAGCAAGTTATAGACCTATCTCTCTCATTAACCAAGACCTAAAAATTCTATCCAAATTATTGGCCGACAGATTAGCACAAATATTACCAAAATTGATAGCACCTCACCAATCTGGTTTCATTAAAGGACGCTCGACTGCCACTAACATAAAGAAGGCGATGCTACTATTGGATGTGGTGGGGAGACGGACTGAGAGTGTGGAGGGAAATCCAGCCATTATCACCCTAGATGCTAAAAAAGCATTTGACAATGTTAGGTGGTCATGGTTGGATAAGGTGATAGATTCCGTTGACTTGATGGGCCCCTTCCGCCAGTTCCTACGGGCTCTATATGCTCAACCGAAAGCCTGTGTTAGCACACCTGGTTTCCTCTCGGACACTTTTAAATTAGAAAAGGGTACCCGCCAGGGCTGCCCCCTGTCCCTTTTACTCTTCAATCTAGCGATTGAACCCCTTGCAATATATCTCGAGTCCTGTAGTCGCTATGAAGTAATAAAAGTAGGTAAAAAAGAAGAGAAACTGGCACTATTTGCAGACGATATTATTTTGTTTGTACAAAACCCTGACAGAGATCTTCCTTCTATTCTTTCGGATTTGACAGACTGGGCAAGTACTCAGGCTTGCGACTAAATAGGGATAAATGCGAGATCCTATTCATTAAGGGGAGGAAGAAATCTTTAAATACCGACAAATTCTTTGGGATGAAAGTGTTGAAAGATAGCATCAAATACCTGGGTATTTATCTAGCTAAATCATCAGGCCAGATATATAGATTAAACTTCACCCCGACTATAACTAAACTTGAAAAAGAGCTGGACAGATGGAGAAATCTACCCTTGTCGTTTTTAGGCAGGGGATACCTTGTCAGGATGATAAGTTTCGCAAGATTGCTCTATCCGTTCCAGACGATTCCTTTGTTGCTAAAACATGTAGACATTAGGAGAATCAACAGTGCTTTCTCAAAATTTCTTTGGAGAGGTAAAAAACCAATAATAGCCTTCAACACTCTAATACAGCCAAAATTAGAGGGAGGACTTCGGCTCCCGGATGTCAGGGGCTATAACCTGGCATGCATATTACGAAATGTGTTAGATTGGGTCAATAACATCAACGGATACTCGGACATTGGGTTGGAGAGAGAGCTGTCAGGTCCGTGGGACTTACCTTCACTTCTACACTCCCCATTAGGCTACTTCCTTCAAGCATCAAAAACACTACTATATGCAGAGATACGATATTAACATGGAAGGCAGTGAGAAAGAAAATGCACCTTTCCTGGAAAATTTCTAAGGTTTTGAATCTTTGGACCTGCCCGGCCTTTAAATCAGGTCATGAAAATTCTCTATTTAGAATATGGAGAGAGAAAGGGATAATGAGGGCTGCTGACCTTATACACAGAGATGAGAAACGATGGATGACGGGTGAAGAGATTTTAGTAAAATTTGATCTTTCTAGAACACATGTTCTACAATGTCATCAGGTTTTAGGCTTCCTCAGATCTAACCTAGATGATATTTCTGGAGAATTGACCCACTCTCTATGGGACGACCTGTTGGCGTTGGGGGGTAATGACACAACGATATCTCATATTTATGGGAAACTACAGAGCACACTCAGGCCACTTTGCTCAGAGAAACTGTTTTCTAAATGGAAAAAACATCTAAAGGATCCGGATCTATCGCAAAACATTTTGGAAGGCTGTAGACTAGTTAGAAAATTTATAACGAACGAAAGGTGGAGAGACTCTCAATTCCGTCTCATGCATGGGACGGTGCAGGGATTTAATATACCGCCCACTTCTAACAATCCCAGGCGGATGACTCACTGCCCCAAATGTAAAATGCATGGGACGGACTTGGAGCACAGGATGTGGTCCTGCGAGAAATCAAAGTCATTTTGGGTTGGGGTTAGAGATATGACTTCTAGAGTGCTTCACATGAAAGACGGTTTGAACCCTATGTTGTGGCTGTTCCACTTTAGAGAGGAGGAGGAGAGTGGAAGAAATCTACATTTTATTTCACACAATTACTATGGTGGCAAAGAGACTGCTCCTCCAGGGTTGGCTCGGGGACCTCGACCCGGGGCTAGGTATGGTACGTGATTCCTTAAGAAAAGTTCTGGACCTAGAGTCCCTAGAAACACTGAGAAACACAGATAGACTGGTGGGAAATTTTTTTATGAAGTGGAGACCCTTTATAGAAGGGGAACTGAGTGATGCCAACATTAAAACGCTCATGCTGCCCTATAAAAATTCGTCATGGTATGCTTTGGAAGATCTTAATGGCACACTGGGGAGACTAAAAACAATATGACAATTATGGGGAAAAGAAAAGAAACTATATTCGGAATCACTACATTTCTGGTATATCTATACTTTATTGATGCGAATTTACTCACATAATAGATACGTGACTCTCAGAGACATAAGTTAGAGCTAAATATTATGGTTTTTGATAACTAGCCTTCCAGGCTGAAAATTAGCAAGTATCAATTGTTTTCTTTGTGTTCGAGTATTTTTATTACTTTAATCACCTCAAAGGAGAATCAGAAAGATCATTCTGATAGCGAGAGAGGGGATAGAAATTTGACTACAAGAATGTAACTACTTTATTATGTCTTTCTTTGGACATTGTAATGACTAATATCTGCCTCTGATTTACTTTATACTATGATTATTGCTGTATCTTTTTCTTTTATGTGTTAAAAACGATAAAAAAATGATGTTTAAAAAAAAAAAAACACTGGGCAAAACTATCACTGAAAAAGACCTGGGTGTATGGGTAGATGACAAAGTCACATTTAGTGGCCAGTGTCAGGCAGCTGCTGCAAAGGCAAATAAATTAATGTGATGCATTAAAAGAGGCATAGATGCTCATGAGGAGAACATAATTTTACCTCTATACAAGTCACTAGTGCGACCACACTTAGAATACTGTGTACAACTCTGGTCTCCGGTGTATAAGAAAGACATAGCTGAACTAGAGCGGGTCCAGAGAAGAGCGACCAAAGTCATTAGAGGACTGAGGGGTCTGCAATACCAAGAGAGGTTATTAAACTTGGGGTTATTTAGCTTGGAAAAAACAAAGGCTTAGGGGTGATCTTATAATAATGTATAAATATATGAGGGGACAGTACAGAGAACTTTCTAATGATCTCTTTACTCTTAGGCCTAAGAAGGGGACAAGGGGGCATCCTCTACGTCTGGAGGAAAGAAGGTTTAATCATAATCACAGATGTGGATTCTTTACTGTAGGAGCAGTGAGACTATGGAACTCTTTGCCACATGATGTTGTAATGAGTGACTCACAACTAACATTTAAGAAGGGCCTGGATGTCTTTCTTGAAAACTATGATATTACTGGTTATATATACTAGATTCTTAGATAGGGCGTTGATCCAGGGAATTAGTCTGATTCCCGTATCTGGAGTCAGGAAGGAATTTTTTTCCCCAATGTGGAGCTTATTGTTGCCAATGGTTTTTTTTTGCCTTCCTCTGGATCAACATGTTAGGCTATGGGTTGAACTAGATGGACTTAAAGTCTTCCTCCAACCTTAAAAACTATGGTACTATGTTATTATGTTACTATGAGGTGCAGGATCTGAAGTTGTCAAGGGTTGCAGTGCTTTGATGGCCCGGTCTTTCAGGACAGCAAAATCTGCATCAAGGTGTTCTAGGGCCCACCAACGCACTTGTCTGCTATCATGAGATGACCGTAACCCCTAAATAAACTGTTCAATCATTTTATTTTCATCTCGCACACTGGCCGGGTCTACCTGTTTTAGGGTCCGCAGCGCCTCCTGGAGGCGTAAAGTGTAGTCTCTAATACTGTCTTGTGGCCTCTATTTACAGTGGTAAAACCTCATTCTTAGCTCAGCCTTGGTATGGTTCTCAAAAGCAGCTTTCAGTTTATCAAAGATTGTTGTTACTGATTTCTGGTCGGCTTCTGACCAGGTTTCAAATTCAAGCTCTGCTGCACCTGTTAATTGTCCCATCACAACAGACGCCCTCTGCTTGCCAGTCATTGCATACATGTCAAGTACACTGCATATCTTTTCTTGTACCTAGCCAGGGTATCTGGTCGGCCATCATACTGTGGTAACCACTTGGCTCCCAGGACATATGGCAGAGAGATCAGCATGATCGGTGCCACAGCTCCAGGTGCTGCGGCTGCACTGCTGAGTTCCCGGCGGTGGGTTTGGTTGCATCGTTTTCCCGCTGTGCATCCATTCTCTCATCCCCCCTAGTAAACTTTATCCAGTCTCTGAAAAGGAATGTAGTCGGCGGCTCCGCAGGCAGGGTGTGGATCACTCGGGTATTTCTAAATCAGGTCGCTGCGCTTAGGCAGTTCTTGGCAGAGTGCAGGGCGGGGCCCGCCCTTTTGGCCATTATGCCCCCATTCTTCCTGCTCTGTGGCGCAGCAATGGCGGCCCAATGTTAACAGTTCACAATCACTGTCAATACACAGTACACAATACCTGGTCATACCGGGCACGGGATCCTGTTCGTGACACCAGAAGCTGACCCACTCAAGGGCCCATGGGGTACCCAGTCCCAGGCGGTTGCAATGGGGGATGTCACGGGTGGCTTGCTCAAGCCCCTGTCCCTGGTGGTCGCTGAAAAATAGCAAAAAGGCAAAAAATAAAATAAAGGAAAATTTCTTGAAGCCACCTACGGTGTCCGGTGATGGCACCGGCACTGCTGCAGACCTCCGAGGATGATGGATGGGCAGCCAGATGATAACGCTCCCCGTAGGTGGAGTGGGGTCCCTGGGGCAGTGTAGTAGAGTTGAGATTTTGCAAAGGGAGGCAGCCCTGTCACAGTCTTACCAAGGAAACAAGAGTGTGGCTCCTCAAGCTGGCCTGTCAGCGTTGCTGAGAAGGAAGGTGGCTCTGCAGGCAACACACAGTCTATGTGTTGGACAGGGTCAGGGGCTGGAATAACTAACACACACACACTGGGAGTCATTTCCGTACCTTTTACTGATGTTATGGCATGCACTGTACAGGGTACACTCCAGGTCGTCGGGAGGCACTTCAGGATTTCTACACCCGGTGAGTTATGAGGCCTCCTTGTCCCTTGTTTGTGTGTCTAAGTCCTGACCTGTCTGAAACCTGGCCTGATCTACCCTGGGTCTCCTCACTTGTATAGCAGGCTTTGAGAACCATCTGACGGGCACCGCTGTTCCTCCGCGATCCTTGGCTCTGTTAGTAGCTGTGCTTCAAGTGTCACCAGGAGACTGAAGTCTCCCTGGTCCTCTGGTATTCTCTGTTAGGCTAACTGGACCCTTGCAGTCTCGGACTCCGGTGTCCGGGTTGCTTCCTGGGGTGAACCGGAATGGTTCCTCCACCCCCACTCTTCTCCTTGCCTTGCCTCTGACCCTCACTCTTGGGCCCTGCACTGGCTAGGCTTCCCTCTGGTACGGGCCTAGCGTGGTTCCGTTCACCAGGATGTCTTCCTCAGTGCTGCTCCGCACTGAACTGCCTAACTCCTCCCCTGGGGACCTTGCTTGAAGGCGGCAAGTAGAGCTCTCCATTCAGGTCTGGGGTGGAAGGTGTTTCATGTGTATGGTACCTGATGTGGAAATCCCTCTGTGCACCAGGTGGCTCCGTAGCTACCTATACCACAGGGTGCCACATGTCCAGTGCTCTGCAGTGTGTCCAGTGCTCTGCAGATTATGTCTAGTCTAGTGCCCACTGCACTGCTCTGCAGATTGTGCGCCCACTGCTCTGCAGATCATGTAATGTGTCCAGTGCTCAGTTATTCTGCTGCAGTTGCATGCATGTGATGGGCAGGGGCTGCAGCGCATTGCATGCCACCCCACCAGCCCTGCTGTGTGCACTGGCTGCTGCATTGTGCTGAGCACAGGTATAGACTTGAGGACCCTGCTGCCCCCGGTGGGTTCAGCCGTGTGTGCTCTGCCGTCCGGTGTTCTTTGCTGTCACTGTGTTCTGCCGTCAGTGGGCTCTGTTGTCTGTGCCCTTCCGTCCAATGTGCTTTGCTGTCACTGCAACAGAAAAATGGCTGTGCCAACAGTGCGTTTGTTTTGCTGTGGATAATGTGTGTTTTTGTTTTCATTTCTGCTGCAGATTCTACCAAATTAATGTTTATTGGAGAAGAGATAGAGAGAAAAAGAGAGCAAGTGCACAGAAAGGAAGGAGATGGGGGAGGGAGACAGTGTACAAGGGGAAGACAGACACAGAGAGGGAAAACAGCGCACAAGGGGGAGAGACATCATACAGGGAAGAGACAGACGCAGGGGAGAGGCAGCGCATAGTGGGAGACAGTCACAGAGAGGGGGAGACAGTCACAGAGTGGGGGAGACACAGTACACAGAGGGGAGACAGGCACAGAAAGGGGAGACAGCACACACTCATTTGCTGGTGATAGGGTGGGGGGAGAGGCTGCTATCATATGCTGGTGATGGGGTGGGGGGATGGGCTACTATCATATGCTAATGATTGGGTGGGGGGGGGAGAAGTTGCTATCATATGCTGGTGATGGGGAGGCTAACACTTTATACTGGGGATTAGGGGGCATATTTCTGTAGACAGGTGTTAGACTGGGTTCACATTTGCGCACGATGTGCGCTATGAACGTAGTGTTCCTGAGCGCAGCAAGACGCAGGCACTATGCGCTCCTATGTTTAACATAGGAATGCATAGTGCCTGTGTGTACCTGCGCTCAGCTGCATTTGCTTTCGGCTGCGCATAATTTATGCACATGCCGAATGCAGCAACATGTTGCATTTTTTGTGCTTGCTTTATGCGCATGCAGACAGCCGCGCACAAGAAATGAATGGAAGTCAATCTGTGCGCATTGACATCTGCTGGCAAGCGCACAGACACTGCGGAAGATGACCTCCTCTAAGGTCATCTACAGGTAAATCCTTTCTTGTCATTCTCTTCTTCTTTCCTCTTCTTTCTTCTTCTTTCCTCTTCTTTCTTCTTCTTCTTTCCTATTCTTTCTTTCTTCTTTCCTCTTCTTTCCTCTTCTTTCTTCTTCTTTCCTCTTCTTTCTTCTTCTTTCCTCTTCTTTCTTCCTCTTCTTTCCTCTTCTTCTTTCTTCTTCTTCATTCCTCTTCTTCTTCATTCATCTTCTTCTTCTTTCTTCTTCTTTCCTCTTCTTCTTTCTTCTTTCCTCTTCTTCTTCTTTCCTCTTCTTCCTTCTTCTTTTCTTCCCTCTTTTTCTTCGTTCCTCTTCTTTCTTCTTCATCTTTCTTCTTCTTTCCTCTTCTTTCCTCTTCTTCTTTCTTCTTCTTCTTCTTTCCTTTTTTTTCCTCTTCATCTTTCTTCTTCTTCTTCTTGCCTATTCTTCTTTCTTCTTCTTTCCTCTTTTTCTTCTTTCCTCCTCTTCTTCTTCTTCTTTCCTCTTCTTTCTTCTTCTTTCCTCTTCTTTCTTCTTCTTTCCTCTTCTTCTTCTTTCTTCTTCTTTCCTCTTCTTTCCTCTTCTTCTTCTTTCCTCTTCTTTCCTCTTCTTTCTTCTTCTTTCCTCTTCCTTCCTCTGCTTTTCTCTGCTTTCCTCTGCTTTCCTCTTCTTTCCTCTTCTTTCCTCCTCTTTCTTCTTCTTGGGCAGCGCAGTGGCTCAAGTGGTTAGCACTGCAGCCTTTGCAGCGCTGGGGTCCTGAAGTCCTGGGTTCAATTCTCACCAATTAGGACAACATCTGCAAGGGTTTGTATGTTCTCCCTATGTTTGCATGGGTTTCCTCCCACATTGTAAAGACATATACTGAAAGGATGTTTATATTGTGAGCTTCAAGAGAGACAGCATTACTCATGTATGTAAAGTGCTATGGAATTAATAGCGCTATATAAATGAATAAATATTATATTATTATTATTATTCTTTCCTCTTCTTCTTTCTTCTTCTTCCTTCCTCTTCTGTCATCTTCTTTATTACTCCCTGCCGCTGGTTTAAAATAGCAGTCGGGAAAGGGCTGCTTCACACTGCGGTGTGATCCGGTCCGGGTTTGTCCAGGAGGACCTTGACAGCCGCGGACCGGATCAGCACACAGGACTGGGGGGCTATTATGCCCTCCGGTCCAGTGTGCAGCGCACACAGCTGCAGCCACTGACAGGTCAGGACCACGGCGCCCGCGGTCCTGACTTATCAGCAGCGGGAACTGCTTGCGCTGCACACCGAAGCAATCATCATCAGCATCAGCTGTTCATTTGAATTGGCGGGGCGGGAAAGTCAGCGGTAGAGTGTTTTCACCGTTGGCTTTCCCGCCGGCTACTTTAAACCAGCAGCGGCAGAGAGGCAGAGATCAGCAGCGGAGGCCGGGAGGCAGAGATCTCTGCCGCTGATCTCCGCCTCCCGGCCACCGCCGCTGATTGGGAGCTATTACAATATGCTGTGGTTTATGAGGCAGCTATTACTGTAGATTAGGGCCGAGAGGGGCTTTTACTGTACAGGGGGTTAGAGTGCCTTACAGAGTGAGGGGTAATGCAAGGGACATGGATGAGGGACAGTGTGGGGGGCTCATTACAGAGTGGAGCAATGCAGGGGACTCAGTATGACAAGTGGAACAGTGTGGGAGTCTTAGCATTAGGCGTGAGGTAGCATGGTGGTCTCAGTATGGAGGGAAGGCAGCGGGAGAGGTTTATTATGGAGAAGGGGCAGCATGGTGGGGTTCAGTATAGAGGGGTAGTGTGAGCACAGTATGGAGTTGGGACAGCATGAGTGGGATATTGTGAAGCAGGGGCAGCATGAAGTGGGGACAGTGTGGAGATCATAGTTCATAATTTGAGGAAGGTGTGGTATGTAGAATTTATAGAGGAGAACAGTGTGGAGTTTATTTATTAGGGGTCGGTGTGACGGTCATACTACATCAGGGCAGACCGTGTGGTGGCCATAGTATAGAAGGCCAGACAGTGTGGCGATCATACTACACAAGGGTGGATGATGTGGGGGTCATAGTGTATAAGAGGGGACGGTGTGGTGCGATTATTTTACAGGAATGGATAGCATGTAGGCTATGTACCGTAAGAAGGATGGTGAGGAGTATTTCTACTCTTTGTCTTTATTGACAGCACTCCTTTGGTAAAAGTAAGTGATATCTAAAATCAAATATTCAGCAAAGGTATTACTTCTAAAATATAAGTTTTAATGGTTTCTCTAAAAAAAGGAACTATCCGTCCTAACAAATACAGTCGAGCAGTAAATACAAGCAGAAGGGGGAAAGGAGGAAATGATGACCCTGTTCCTTCCCTGGCTTGCCCTGCCTGTCAACGGAGTTTTAAACACATAAAAACCCTAAAAAAGGTGTCCCCGTACCACGACAGCTAGAGAAACCATTAAAACTTATATTTTAGAAGTAATACCTTTGCTGAATATTTGTATATACTAGGATTACTTATATCTGTTATTCGGTAAGCTATTTGAATATTTGATGGCGGAATTCTTTTCACGACCCGTAGACAGAGACAGGTGGGCTTTGGAAGCCAGGGATGTCTTCTCTGAGACAGAGGATAACGGTGGTGGTGACACGTCAGTTGATTTGAAGAAGATTTTCCACGAGATATCTTCCACCTACAAAGAGAACGTTAAATCTTGGTGGGAAATTGAGTGCCTAGGGAAATACATAGCAAACAAAATAGTCTCCAAGGGCCGAAGACTTAATATCTATATCATTTATGACCAGCACTCAGTGGTGGGAGGTTGATGGTGCTATGTAGGAAAAGATCTGGTGATCTCTATTGTAGTTATGATAGAATCCAAGCACTCATCTGGTTTAGTTTCAAGTGATTTATTGTGAAGCACACATGGATGCAGCAATAACGTTTCGGCCCCCTATTAGGCCTTTCTCAACACTACTAGGATCAACAGGAATATAGTGAAATAGTACAGTGGAACAGACATAGTATACAGCATACATATAAGTATTGCAGATCATTCATTAAGCTATGTTTTTAGATATAGTTGAACAGAGGTAACAATAATCGATGATGTTGGTAAAATAACAGACAAATAAAACCAGGACTATGAAAGAGTTATACTCTAGAAAATGGGTAGGTAGAGTGGACTGGAGTAGCAAAATACTTGCTAATGATGTTAGGGGAGTACACATCAGGTATGGAGCACTGTATGATAAGACGAGAGCCCCTTACACCATGGAACAGTACATCTAGGAAAGAGTAATCATGTGAGGAGATTTATCACTGGGTATATGTGTCTTTATGAGATCACTAGATTTCCCTGTTGCAGGCCTATTAGGCAGTGTATCTGTACAGGCTTTGTGCTGTACCCATGGGTATTTGGAATGTTCCAGAATGCTGGAGTATCGTCTACGAGGGTATAATGGGTTTCAGGTTAGCACAGTGTTATAGGTAGTTCCCCCTGGGTAGATATGGTTATATATGTATATAATGTTCCAAGGTGTCAGTACCTTAGTATGTTTCTGATAGCCCCTGATGTGGTAGCTCCCAGTGTGTGACCCCTGGTCTGGGGAAGTACCATTAGTCTGGGGAAATAGAGGAATAAGAATGAGGCCACAGAGTGGTGTACTTAGCTCAGAAGTCCGTTATGTCCCTGCTCACATCGTAGTCTTGGGAGAGCCAGCACCGTCCGTGCCTGGGCTAAGAGTGAGCTCCTGTCCCCACTGCACGTGCTTATCATAGCACGGCAGGGCATGTGACCGGAAGTGGGAGTGGCCGGTTCCCGAGAATCGGAAGTAGCTATGTTTACAATGTTAAGATGTTGCCATGGTGATCTGTGATCGTTCTATTGCATGGGGATCATCAAAAACATAGCGAATTGCTGTGTCATGCCTATAGTGTGGACCTGGGCTAAGTAGTTAGTGTTGGATGAGGTATATAGTATAAGTAAAATATCGCTGTGGCAAGAACATGTCACAGTGGATCAGTGCATGGTTATAGGGGAGGGAGATGTGTGTACTGCTGTGTATCAGAGTAGCCAAGATACAGGGATCTTGTTTATGTGTATTGTTCTTGGTTGTAGTATTTGATATGATGTATGGTGTGTAGTGGATGTTCTAGTTACTCATTACATGGAGTGAGTGGATTGCCAATATACATATATCAATCATGAGTCATAAATAGTATCCTGGAATGGTATCCACGGTCCGCGTTGCTGCTCTTTATCCAAGGAATCCACAAGAGGTTATTACCATCAAAAGTTCTTTATTTCATCACACCAACGCGTTTCGGTGCTGTCCCAGCACCTTCCTCAGGGCATCTGAGGAAGGTGCTGGGACAGCACTGAAACGTGTTGGTGTGATGAAATAAGGAACTTTTGATGGTAATAACCTCTTGTGGATTCCTTGGATAAAGAGCAGCAGCGCGGACCGTGGATACCATTCCAGTTTTATCTCCTAATTTCCTGCGGTTTTGTGGCGTTGGTGGAGGTTCTGCAGCAGATGCCTTATGCTTTTAAACTGGTTGTGGGTCTCACAACCATTAGAGGTGAGTGGATACACTTATAATCCACATAAGAACTATAGTGTCTGTTTGATAGGGCACAATCTGCGCCTCTTGTATCTCCCTTTATTTTCTAATAAATAGTATCCTGAGTCAAAGACGTAAACCAATCAACATGGGATGGTGTAAATATGTAACACATAATAGTCCCTGTTATATGCATAAGTAATAAAGTAAGTAAAACAGTACATACAGCAAGATTACGTGGATCTGGCTGTGTGGTACACTTTTCCACAGGCTGTTACGGGGTCCAGGATAAATGTACTATATAATCACAGTTGGAAGGAAAAAAGAAAAAAGAAGGGTGGCCAAAGGAAACTTGTTAAACTTAGGATTTATCTATACGGTATCTTACCCATACGTCTCTTGTAGGGGACGTAGGCCATGAGCTGTTAAGTGTTGGTCTAGGAAAAAAGATGCAGGTAGTTAGTTTATCTAGTCTATCTCCCTGTTAAGTCCCCTAAGGGTTAGGGTGTCCAGTGTGTGTATCCAGTAACTTTCTCTCTGTTTAAGTAGTTTTACATGGTTCCCCCCACGTCTGGGTCAGGGTACCTGTTCTATCACTTGAAACCTCAACTGTGCCACATTGTGTTTTGCTTCTACAAAGTGGTGTGGAACTGGTAACCACTTTTTTTCTGTTCTGATGGTGGATTTGTGGCTTTTGATCCTCTCTCTGATGGACTGTGTGGTCTCCCCTACGTAGAGGAGTCCACAGGGGCATTTAATGAGGTAAACCACAAAATTGGTGTCGCAAGTGTAGAAACCCCTGACCCTGTAGGATTTGCCTGTGCGTGGATGTATGATTTCACTCCCTTTGATGACGTTAGAGCAACTGAAGCTTCCCAGGCAAGGAAAGGTGCCACCCTACGTGCCCTGGTTAGTGTCCTAGTCGATGGTTGTTTGTGTGAGCCTATGTCCTCCCTAACCAGTTGGTCCTTTATGTTTGCAGGTCTTTTGGTGCACATCAGTGGTTGGTTCTGAAAAGATGCTATGTTGGGGTGGGCCTTGGATAGTAGGTTCCAGTTCTTTTTGATTAGGTGGTGTATCTTTGGCATGATGGGATGGTAGGAGTGTACAAAGGGCAACCTTTTCCTGTTCTTGGTCGATCTATCTGAGAGTCCTGATTCATGGATGCTTGATTCATCTCTGAGGCTAGTAGAGTGGGGGGGTAATTGCGTTGTAAAAATTTATTAGACATTTCACGGAGCCTACTGGATCTAGTGGAGGTGTCGGTGACTATACGGGATACCCGCATGAACTGTGACCGTGGTAGGCTGTTCTTAGTGGCTCATGGGTGGCAACTCCCATACTGTGGGAGCCCATTGCAGTCAGTAGGCTTAGTGTAGAGATCTGTGATTAGACTACCATCAGTATGTTTGAAGACCCTTGTGTCTAGGAATGGAATGCCCCCATAATCATAATTCAAAGTGAATTGTAGCTCTGGTCGTATTGAGTTGAGGTAGTTATGGAAACATGCCAGGCTATCCTCAGTGCCCCCCCAGATGCAAAACACATCATCTATGTATCTGACCCAAGTTGTAGCGTGTGTCTTGAACATATCGTTAGTAAAGATATGTGTTTCCTCAAAAGTGTTCATGTATACGTTAGCGTAAGCTGGGGCTACATTCGAACGCATCGCGGTCCCGCATGTCTGTACATAAAACTGGTCCCCAAAGATGAAATAGTTTTCCCTGAGAACCAGCTCCAGTAGTTCCATGCATAGATTTGTGGTGTTGTCATCTACATTGTGTTGTAGTAGGATGTTATTGACTGTTCCATACCTTTGTCATGGGTGATAGAAGTATACAGGCTATTGACATCGAAGGTACACAGGATACTGTCAGTAGGTATCTGTCCTAGTGATTTCAGTTTGGTCAGGAAGTCCCCTGTGTCTAGAATGAAGGATTTGGTCGTCTTTGTGTAGGGTGTCAATATCTTCTCTAGGAACACTGATAGTGGGTTCAGTATGGAGTCTGTACCCGCGACTATGGGTCGACCCGGGGGGTTCTGTAGGTTCTTATGGATTTTGGGTAACGTATACAGGACTGGTGTTACTGGATGTTGATTGATCAAATATGTTCTAGTTTTGGAGTCAATGGTGTTGTTGTTGTAATATTTATGTCACATCGCCATTGGACTCGGTGGCTGGTGTTCCTGCCTCGGCCGCTGGGAGGAGCCGGATTCCTTCGGCTGGTGGCGCCGGTGATAGGAGGGCCTTGTCCTCATATGGAACCGCTCCCGCGACGTCTGCCTCTGTCGCTGAGCGCCGCTGTGTTTCCCCTCTGGGTGGTGTTGGTCGCAGAGGAAAGGGTCCTGCAGAGGTGTCCGTTAGGCGCAGCCTGCGTTCTTCTGTCAGAGGAGGCGTGGGTGGAGCCAGTCATGCATCTCCATCTGGCCTGGATCTAGGGGCGGTCCGGATGAGGTCATCAGGTTGTGGGCTCCAGCCTATGGGAGGTAGCCGTGCCCTTCAAGTACATTGGAGCCTGGCTTGCAGGCCGCCAGATATAGTTTTGGTTCCCCAGTGATAGTGTGTGTTTAGTTTCGTGTCTGACCTTGCCTGGATTTCTGACTCTGCCTCTGCCTATTGATTTTGTACCTCAGCTGCCCTCTTGGTTTTGCCCTTGACCTTTGCCTGGATTTTTGACTCTGCTACTGCCTGACGATTTTGTACCTTCGACATCTGACTTCGTTTTTCGGGTCTTGATTTTCCCTGGCGACCTCCCCGGCTCTGTTGCTCATACAGGCAGCTACCCCCTGGGCTCCGCTATAATTCCAGATCCCTGTATAGGGGTTAAGGGTCTCGGGGTTTCTCGGGGTGCTGCCTACCAGCAGCTCGGCCTCACAGCGGATGGTCGTCACAATTTATTTACCACTCGGTGTATTTTGGACCTGATGTTGTAGACAGGGTCACTGGGAACCTTCTTATAGGTCGTTGTGTCATCAAGTTGTCGGTGTATCTCTGAGACGTACTGAGTCTTGTTCATGACAACAATAGCTCCTCCCTTGTCCGCTAGTTTAATGATTATGTTCTTATTGTGTTTCAGAGCCATGATGGCTTGTCTTTCAAGGGGTGTAATATTTGTGCGGACAGGGAGGAGACCAATTTGGTGTTCACGAACAACGTCCAGTACGTCTTTCTGGAGTAAGCTTATATATGTCTCGACTGCGTGGTCAGTCTTAGGAGGAGCATAACTGCTCTGATTTCTTAAGCCTAAGTTGGTGATGGAGACCTGGGGAGTGGTGGATGCTGAAGTAGATGCACCTAGCTGGTAAGCGGGTGGATATGTAGTCTGCCCAAAGTGTACCTTCAATCTAAGGGATCTATAGAAGCGTTGGAGGTCTGATTCCAGTTGGAATGGATCAAACCTTGGAGTGGGATAGAAAGACAGACCTTTATTTAGTACAGACAGTTCTATGGGAGAAAGAGAATAATCCGAAATATTCACTACCAAATTTGGACCCCTACCTGTGACCGTGTGACCATCTGCCGATCCTGCGTTTAGATTTTGCCCTCCTGGTGGTGTTTCGTTTTGGCCTAAAAAATGTAGAGGTCGTGGCATCGGTGAGCCCCCTGTATCACTGCCAGACCCAGCAGGAGTTCCGCCGGAGGGTGTGGATCCCCCAGATGGTGGTTGTCCCCCACGTGGTCGTTGTGGTTTGGGCCATGGTTTCCTTGGTTGTGGTAGTGGCTCGTCCCATCTATACACTTTATTGGTGAGGTAATCCTCTGTGTCTCTCTGGAATTTGTTCCTCTTCCTTTCCTCCAATGTTTTCTTATGGGTGATTAGTGCAGTTTCCACTTTAGTTTTCAGGTTTTCAAACTCTGTGGAGCTGAGTGAGGCGGTTAATTGTGTGTGGATGGAAGTGCACTTCTCCTCCGACTCCTTGATCGCCTCCTGTAGGTGTTCGATTGTCAGCAAAATGATATCAAGTGAGCATTTATTCAGGATCTTCTGGAAGGTGGCGCAATACTCCTTATTGTCCGCAAAGAGAGTAGGTCTCAGGTTGCATCTAAGGCCCCTGGGAATTTTTCCTTGTCGGTGGTATTCACCTAAAGTGGCACAGTGCAGTTCATATGATGTTAATTTTTTGAGTTCCTTTTCCCAGTCTTTGGTTTTAATGTCTCGATTAGGTATTTTGAGGAAGTCAGTGCCCGTCCTTATGCGGGCTAATATAGAGACCCCTACGGTGTCATCATAAGCAAAGGATTCAGACGACATAAATGATCCCAAGGTGCTTGAAGTCAAAGTCAGTCAGTCTATATCGTTTATGACCAGCACTCAGTGGTGGGAGGTTGATGGTGCTATGTAGGAAAAGATCTGGTGATCTCTATCGTAGTTATAATAGAATCCAAGCACTCATCTGGTTTAGTTTCAAGTGATTTATTGTGAAGCACACATGGATAGTGAGGTGACAGCAGCAATAACGTTTCGGCCCCCTATTAGGCCTTTCTCAACACGTCACTAGGATCAGACAAGGAAATATAGTGAAAATATTTACAGTGGAACAGACATAGTATATACAGGCATACATATATACAGCATTTGCAGGATCAATTCATTAAAGCTCATATTTTTTAGACATATAGTTGAGCAGAGGTAACAATAATCGATGATGTTGGTAAAATAAGAGACAAATAAAACCAGGACTATGGAAGGGTTATACTCTAGAAAATGGGTAGGTAGAGTGGACTGGAGTAGCAAAATACCTGCTAATGACACAGCAATTCGCTATGTTTTTGATGATCCCCATGCAATAGAACGATCACAGATCACCATGGCAATATGTTAACACTGTAAACATAGCTACTTCCGGTTTTCGGATAGGCCACTCCCACTTCCGGTCACATGCCCCGCCGTGCTATGATAAGCACGTGCAGTGGGGACAGGAGCTCACTCTCAGCCCAGGCACGGACAGTGCTGGCTCTCCCAAGACTACGATGTGAGCAGTGGACATAACGGACTTCTGAGCTAAGTACACCACTCATGGCCTCATTCTTATTCCTCTTTTCCCCAGACTAACGGTACTTCCTCAGACCAGGGGTCACACACTGGGAGCTACCACATCAGCGGCTATCAGAAACATACTAAGGTACTGACACCTTGGAACATTATATACATATATAACCATATCTACCCAGGGGGAACTATCTATAACACTGTGCTAACCTGAAGCCCATTATACCCTCGTAGACGATACTCCAGCATTCTGGAACATTCCACATACCCATGGGTACAGCACAAAGCCTGTACAGATACACTGCCTAATAGGCCTGCAACAGGGAAATCTAGTGATCTCATAAAGACACATATACCCAGTGATAAATCTCCTCACACGATTACTCTTTCCTAGATGTACTGTTCCATGGTGTAAAGGGCTCTCGTCTTATCATACAGTGCTCCATACCTGATGTGTACTCCCCTAACATCATTAACAGGTATTTTGCTACTCCAGTCCACTCTACCTATCCATTTTCTAGAGTATAACCCTTCCATAGTCCTGGTTTTATTTGTCTCTTATTTTACCAACATCATCGATTATTGTTACCTCTGCTCAACTATATGTCTAAAAAACATGAGCTTTAATTAATTGATCCTGCAAATACTGTATATATGTATGCCTGTATATACTATGTCTGTTCCACTTTACATATTTTCACAATATTTCCTTGTCTGATCCTAGTGACGTGTTGAGAAAGGCCTAATAGGGGGCCGAAACGTTATTGCTGCTGTCACGTCACCATCCATGTGTGCTTCACAATAAATCACTTGAAACTAACCAGATGAGTGCTTGGATTCTATTATAACTAAGACTTAATATCATCCCTGTAAATAGGTCCAGGTTACCCAAACTTTTAGAGAAGTGGGAGGAAGAGTCCATTAATAGTTCCCTGAGGTTTATGAGGATTCTCCTGGAGGAGGAAAAGAGTTCCTTTGAGGAGACTACTAAAAAACTAACCGAATTGACTGAGGAGGCCAAAAAGCATAGACAGCCATGAATTCGGGAAACGTGGCTACCCTGGAGCATAGTATTAGTCGTCTGCAAACATTTATAAAGGAGCAGAAACACAAACAGTTCGTACAAGACTCTTTGGAGTTTAAGGAAAAGAGAGCATATCTCTTTCTCCAAAGAGGTGACCGGGACGTTGGAAACACCGATATCTCAGCCTCAGACGCAGACCACTCTGGAAAAGAGGGAGGACAAGAGGGAGGACAAGAGGGTGGATAGGGTGGGCTACCACAACCACAGAGGCCAAAGCACAGGAGATGGAGGAACAAGAAGGGAGGAAAGGACAGAGGGGGACGAGGTGGTGGAGAGGACCCGGAGGAACCAAGGACTGGGGTTCGGGACATAAGTCCAAGGAGACCAGACCTCAGCTTCGGTACACACACTCGCTTTGGATCTAAATTATCTGGGCCCACTACCTTGGGCTCTTATGTGAGTGGTCCTTTTTTAGGGAGAGATCCATACCCTTTGAGAGGGAGACCTACGGAACAAGGGGCACCACCAAAGCAATAGATGAGAACAGGATCATTAATCTTACTGACCTTCACCTCTCTGAGGAAGAAAAAAATGTACTTTCGAAGGGACTCTCTTTTGTTCCTACTAATCACTTTAGCAAGTTTGAGTGGGTGAATGATTTAAACCTATTCGCTAGGAAATTGAAATGGAGGAGATTCTTTAAAATTACTGACAAAGAAAAGTGCCGCCAACTTGTCATTGAGGAGGAAGTCGTATGCACCTTCTCTGACCTGAGGGATCTGGCAACAGGTCAACCAAAAGAGATGGGAAAAGGCCCCTTTACGGATTGCAGGCGCCCCAGCAAAAAGATGCCACCCAGTAGTGATCTGACAAGTGTAGACATCTTCACCAGTCTGGTGTCAAATGATCTTAACAGGTTGGGAAAAACTAGGAAAGCGGTATACTGTTCAAATCTGACTAAAGGGGAACGGTACACCTTGAATAACCTAATGAAAAATGACCAGTTAATCTTGAAACCAGCCAACGAAGGTGGTAACCTTGTCGTGATGAGTCATGAATGTTATAGAAAGATGTGCCTGAGTATACTGGAGGACAGTACCACCTACACCAGATTGGAGGCAGATCCTACGGAGGAGTTCCAGAGGGAACTGGGGGACATATTTTTTAGGGGGGTCTTGATCGGGGTGTAATCACAAATAATGAGATGGACTTTTTATACAACAATTATCCTGTCACTGCTGTGTTTTATGCACTCCCTAAAGTACATAAGGGTCTCACTCCGCTTAAAGGTCATCCCATAGTATCTGGAATTGAATCTATCACCCAGAAATGTGGGATATACCTTGATAAGATCCTGAGGGGATTTGTTATCAGTCTTTCCTCTTACATCAGGGATACTATTGATTTGATTTGAAAACTTGATGGTATCCCGGTGGGGAGTGATGTACAGTTGGCCTCAATTGATGTGGAGGCACTGTATAGCAGTATTCCCCATGAGATGGGTTTGAAAGCAGCAGAGTATTACTTGAAGACCCGTGGTTTACAATTTCAAGAACACAGCAGTTTTGTCCTCTCTCTGTTAACATTCGTATTGACCCACAATCACTTCCTGTTAAACGGAAAGTTCTACCACCAGCGCAGGGGCACAGCTATGGGGAGTTCGTGTGCCCCTAGCTATGTCAACATGCTCCTGAGGATAGTGCGGCATGGTGGAACCCCCAGATACAGTTTTGGGGATGCTATACTGACAATGTCATGATACACTAGAAGGGTGACAAAAGGTCCTTTGATAAGTTTATTACTGAATAGTGATGAGTGAGTATGCTTGTCACTACTCGTTACTCGCACGAATATCACGGTACTCGGGCTACTCGGCGAGTACCGAGTCATCTCGCGATGCTCTTGCTATGCTCGGGGTCCACCTCCCTGCATGTTGGCGCTCTTTTCAGAGCCAGCCCGCATGCAGGGATTGGCTGACAGACACTGTAATGCCACAGCCATGTTGGTTGTGGCATTACAGTGATTGGCTGGCCGCACAGCGTGATCAGGTCTTTATAAGGCCTGACCGAGCTGTGCTCGTCACTCTGTGCCATTAGACAGTCAGTGTAGGGAGAGCTGCTGCTGATTGAGGGACAGATTTGTGGCCTTTCAGCTAGTGTAGGCACAGGGCTTCCAGTCTATTTACCACAACAGTCCTTCTGAGGACTACTAGAGCAGTATACAGGCAGGCAGGGAGGCAGGGTATCTACCAAACTTTGCTGTGCCAGTATACCAGCCTGCATCGCATCTGGGGCTGGTTTCCAGGCTCATCCATCCCAAAAACCGTGCTTTTAGGGATTTATTTAGCTCACTATAGGCAGGAGTAGGTTTTAGCTCCAATTAGGGTACACCAAAAGCCTTGTGCTAAAAACCAACTCTTCTCCAAACTAATTTAGCATCTAATTGCTGCTACTGTAGGTTGCAGCGTTAATTAGGGTACACCAAAAGCCTTATGCTAAAAACCAACTCTTCTCTGCACTAATTTAGCATCTAAGGCGTGGCTTAGAGCTCATGCTGAGCAGTCACGTTTAGCTGAGGCTCCTGCTCTTCAGCCATATCAACAGGATTTTAGCCTTTTTCTGGCTATAAATCCTACCAAACCAACTGGATCCTTCTGGACTAACTTCCTGAACCATCTGGACTACCTGGGATTTCTTTTCTCCGCTGGATTTGTGTTTTGGACTCCTTTTGAACTGGCAAACAACTAATCCCGCCTTGCAGGACTCCCTGATCGCACCTGAGGATCTGAATATCTTTCTGTACTTTTTATACCCCATTTTATTGCTCACAGGAGGCTTCATGGACCCAACAGAATCTCTGGACACACTAGATGGATTTTCCCGCCACTAGAACAGCTGTCTGGAACCCAGACAACGGAGGGTTGACTAGGTAACCATCTCGGCTGCACTGTTATACATCAAGTTAAGTACTTTTTCTATTTTGTCCCTGTGACTAACAGAGTTCCACAGACTATCCCTGCTCCTGTCTTATCTGAGGGGGACCCTTAGCTTGTAAGGGACCCCAGGACTGGACTTTCACTTTTTCCTGCGCTGAGCTTGGAGCTCAGCAGACTGACATATAGCACCAGCAGCTGCCGCAGTCTTTCCTAAAGCGCTGGTCCCCTCTCATTCAGCGACGCCGACCACTGTACCTAGAGACTTAAACCTGTGGACTCTGTTGACTCTAGGGGCTACTGAAGAGGTCTTCACTCGATACCTCTCACCTGAGTAGCCACTTAGGTCCCGCAAGCTTGCGCACATCAGCGGTGGTTTATGACAGCTGACCGCGATCCTGCACTGTCATCACCGCTGGTAAGATCTGAAGCGCGGTGCTGAGCCGGCGGATCAAGGTCTGAGGTGTCCTGTGGCTCCTGGGGCTGCTTCTCCCGGCTGTCTCCCTCCTCCTGAGCGGCTGCCTGGTGCAGGGGGACTGTGACATTAATCCAGCGTACTGATCTTCACCGCCATATTGGCGGTCACCTGCAGCGGTGGTGGGACGGAGAGGAGGCATCGAAGCTGTCCACGGTGCCCTGGGAAATCCTGAGTCACTTCAGGCTCCGGCTCTTTTACTATTGATCGGCAGCTTCCAGGACTTGGTCACTGCACTTACTGAAGCAGCTGCTGTCGGCGGCGATATTCATCAGCAGTTCCACCCTCCTCCTGTTAGCAGCGGCAGTGAAGCTTCAGAAGCGGTGTTTATTCACCTGGGTGAGTTTCAACATTAAGACTATTGGGAACACGCTCCTAGGTTTTTATTAACCCCTTGAACGCCTACTTGGAAATTGGACATCGGCACATTATTCTGGAGGCTCCTGTCAGAGGTGCCTTTCATCTGTGATCCCCCTTTCCTGCCGCTTGTCTGCTGCGGCGGCGAAGACTGGACAGTGGTATTGAGCCTGGGGTCAGCGGTGCCCTAAAGATCTGGGAACATTTGAAGCTCTGATGGAATGATTGATGTCAGCGGTGTTTCCATCCGTGGATCCCCTGTCTCCTGTCAACGGTGATGGTGAAGCCTGTCTCCTGTCAATGGTGGTGGTGAAGCATATCAGCGATTTCAAGGATCTGATATCGTCTTATCCCTTTGTGAACTTATTTACACCTGAACTGCTTATTCAACTTCTTTCCTTTTCAACTGTGGGCGATAGCCACTGTATAGTTACTAAGACTTATTACAGGAGCTTCTTTTATTGTAGGTTGGTATATGGGGGAAGTGCATATTCTCTTTATTACTCCCCCTGCAACTATTACTCTTTATAATTATTCCTCATACACTTTAATATATCGACATAGTAATAACATTTTCTCTTAGTTCTCAATAATCGTTCCTTATATATAATTTTAATAATACTGTTTCAATTGCATAGTGACAGCTATCTGATGAAAACATATCTGTGCCTAGGTTCCTAAAGAAGCATAATAAGGTAGCATAATTATTCTATCAGTCTACTACCATTATCTATAGACATTTTTCTGTATAGTTACAGACCAATCTCAATAAGCAGTTATTGGTTGTAAGCTGACAATTAATATCCACATGGTAACTCATCTTAAGGGCCTGTCACACGTGTCAGTGTCGCCTGCGATATCGCTCATGCGTCACATATTATTCGTCGCCTGAGCGATGTGGAATTATCGCAGGTAAGATGTCACACGCGTCAATATGACCCAGCGATGCGATTTTATTTAGTCGCTTGTACGGTGTCAAAATAGAAAATACGTCGCTGAGTTTAGTGTCACACGCAGCGATGCACAAGGTCTACTGAGCGATGAGCGACAGGTTTTACGTCTGGCAGTGAAACCTGCGATCGGCGATCAGCGACATATAGCTGGTTGCATCGCTTGGTCACACGCTTCAATGTCGCTCCTGCGTCACTTTTACGTCGCTTGAGTGACTGAAAATTCGTGACGCATGAGCTACATTGACAGCGATATCGACGCGTGTGACATACCCTTTAGTTAAACGGTTAATACACAACAAGTTACTTGTCGTTGCTTGGTGACATCTATAATAATCTTGAAAGGCATTTACATATTGAACTGCTGACCAGCTGTCAGAAAATTATACTAGTCTAATAGGTGTATTGGGTTCTCTTAATGCTCTGTGAGGCTATTAGCTTCTAAGGAAATATAATTACATTACTTTCCTACTACTGCTTTATTGCACAGTTCTGTGTAAAGTCACAGATCAAACTGCACAACTGAAAATTGGCTGCAGGCTGATAATTCATAAGAATATTGTACTATAACTTAATTACAACATCTTTTTTACCGTTGCCTGGCAACACCTATGATAACCCCGACAGGTGCACTCATACTAGGCTGCTGATTAGCTGATTGGAAACTGTGTTCCTACAATAGGTGTACTGGGATTTGCTAGCATCCTGTGGAGCTATTAGGAAAATCCTGTATATTCACCGCATTTAAGGCTCATTAGCCTTATCATTGATTGGCATACCCAAGTACCTTTCTACCAACTCTGGTGCCAATACTGAGCCAACACATACTCCACCAACTATTTTTTATCTCTTTGGTTCTATGAATTGGAGTTTTAGTGAATCTCAGTATACTGAGATAACCACCTACGTGGACAATCTGGAAATATCTTACCCTAAACAAAAGTAATTAAACACCAGTGTAGAATATTTGAGAACATGACTTCTCAAAGAGGAAAAACTGACAAAACTAAACTCAATCATAAAGAACCTAATCAATCTGGATATACTCGGAAGGTACCGTCACACGGGGAGATATCGCCGGCGATGTTGCCGGCAACCGAGGGGCGTGGCCAGGTTGCGGCGACCTCGCCGGCGAATTGCCGCGTGTGACAGGGCGATAATCAGGCGATGAATCGCCTGAGTCACATCGCCAGGTTTCCCAACCATGTTGGGAAACCTGGCGATGTTGCTCAGGCGATTCTGCCTGATCGCCCTGTGTAACGCGGCAACCCGCAATGTTACGGGCGATTCCGCCTATCTACAACATTGCGGGTTATCGCTCGCTGGGTTGCTGGGCAACTCAGCGAGCGATAGCCGCGGCAACTAGCCGGCGACATCGCCGGTAAGTTGCTCCGTCTGACAGCTCACCGGCGATGTTGTCAGGGATGCGCGCTCCCGCGATCCCCGGCAATATCGCCAGCGATATGTCCCTGTGTGACGGTACCTTAAGAGATCGCTCTAGATCTCCCACAAAACACGCTGATGATGATTCACGGTCACGTAATCGAGGTACAAAATCGGACAATTCAGCAAACTCAGATCTTGTCCTTCCAAAACAAAGGAGGGACAAAAGAAAAGAACTAACCTCTAAACCAACCGCTAGTCAAAAGCCAACGCTACAAGAGAGTTCTGAATCTGAGGGAGAGGCCTCCCCCAGTGTTAGCCCAGTTAAGCAACGCATGAGAACTGAGAGCCCTAGTCGTACGGACCGCATTGACCCTCTGTCAAATTTTGACTGGAGTCAACCAATAGATAACTCTTTTTTCAAAGGTGTTTTTTCTACCTTGAAGAAGTCTCTTAGACTCGATTTTGACAGACTTCAAAACTCAATAGACTCACTTAATCTTAGAGCGGACAAGAATGATTCAGAAATGTTTGATTTAAATAAAAGAAGTGATAAGATAGAGAAAGAAAATAAACTCCTTAAAGAAGAACTTAAGTCTGTCAAGAACAAGCTGACCGACTTAGAGGATAGGGATAGAAGGCAGAATGTGAAATTTAGGGCCATCCCAGAATCAATAAAAACCGACCAATTAGGCCTCTACATAAAAGAACTATTAAAAACAGCTATCCCGTCACTACCTGAGCTCGATGTAACGTTAACCAGAGTCCACCGTCTACCTAAACCAAGACATCTTAAACCTGAGATACCCAGAGATGTGATCTCTAAGTTTCAATTTTTCCATACTAAAGATCTTCTTATGGAGTACTTGCGCACCAACAAAACCCTCCCTAAGACTTTTGACAACATCAAAGTCTTTGCGGACTCATCCAGAGAGACGATGAACCAGAGAAAAATATTATCAAAAATCACTGATGTCCTGAGACAACGGCAAATTCAGTATAGATGGGGATTCAACCCCACGAAGGTCCTCTTTCGTTATCAGGGGAAAAATGTTGGGGTCTCTGACATAGAAGGTGGCGAGAGAGTTCTCAGGGATTTAGGACTCATGATTTCCTGATGGATTACACCCACATTTGAGCTGAGGCATTAGGCCAGAACATTAGCCCCTCAAAGGAGGTTCATCATCGAGTTTAGCCCCTCCTATTGGGACTTACTGAGAATACACGTTTTTTTTATTATTTTTTTTCTGTTTTAATTAGTAGTAGTATTAGTATCAGTTCTCCCCGAGGTATATTCTTCTTCCTCTCCCTTATTTCTTTCCTGGCTTTTATGTTTTTGGAAAGAATAAATTTACCAATGCTCTACTATATTCTGAGCAAAAAGAAATTTAAACTCCAAACAGGACGTGTTACTTAAATTTTTTACAAAAAACGTCAATGGCCTTAACTCCCCACAAAGGCGGTACTTTGTATGGAAACTGATTAATGATTCCAGAGCAGATGTTGTTGCCTTACAAGAGACTAAATTTTCCGCTTCCAAACCCCCAACATTTACAAATAAAAACTACCAAAAAATTTTCTATGCCAATAACACAAAAAAAGTGGGGGATAGCTCTTTTAATTAGGAACTCAGTATCCTTCGAACATATCTCCCAATTTGAAAATCCAAATGGTAGATTCATTGTCCTTGTTTGTAAATTAAACAATAATTTATTTACCTTGGTTAATATATATGCCCCCAACAAAGGACAGATTTCATTTTTAAATAAAGTTATGAGGTTAGTCAACCTCCATAAAAAAGGAGACTTAATCTTACTTGGTGATTTTAATATTGTCCCCAACGGCGCATTAGATTCTTCGACTAAATCTAGACAGCATTTTGAAGCTTTGGATCCCTGGCTACAAAAATCTGACTTGTATGATGTCTTCCGTTGCCTGAACTCCTCCTCTATAGAATTCACTCACTTTTCAAGCGGTCACCAATCTTATGCCAGAATTGACTTGGTTCTCACTAATATCTTCACGCTCTCAAAATTTAAAAAAGATTTCCATAGGCCCTAGAACCTGGTCTGATCACTCTCCGGTTTTCTTTGAAATAAGCTCTGGACCGAATACTTCTGCCGATAAAATCTGGAGAAATAATAGCTATTTATATAACCATCCAATATATAAAAAAGAAATCTCGAGTACTATCAAAAATTACTTCGAGGAAAATGACATTAATGACATATCGATTTTCACCCTCTGGTCTGCGTTTAAAGCAGTCCTGAGAGGTAGATTGATCCAACTCAATTCCCGGCTTAACAGACATAATAGAGATAAAACACAAAACTTAGTAAATCAAATACATAATTTGGAAAAAATTCACACCACCAACCCCCTAGTTGATCTCTCGGCCGAGATTTTGAAGTTGAGGATAGAGTTAAAAACCCTTTTAACATCAGAGTACGATAAGGTCTCCCAAACATTTAAAGCTAGATATTATTTCTCAGACGACAGACCTTCTAAATTACTAGCTGCAAAAATTAAACACTATAAACATAAATCTAGGATTAAGGAAATCAAAGACCCTCTAGGCAATTTATTTAAACATCCCAAAGATATAACTAATACTTTTGCCCAATTTTACTCTTCACTTTATAACCTAAAAGATAATCCCAATTTACCAAAATTTTCGGACCAAGCTACTATTAATTATCTGAAAAAACTTAATTTGCCATCTTTGAATGACCTTGATTTGAGCAATCTTAACTCACCTTATAATCTTTCAGAGATATCAGATGTCATTAAACACTTAAAAAATGGAAAATCACCAGGCCCTGATGGTTTTCAAAATGAGCTATATAAGACTTTCGAAGAAAAATTATCTCCCTTTATTACTAAGCTAGCCAACCACTCGGCATCCCAGGGCTTTCTTCCACAAGACATCTTAGAAGCTATTATCATAGTCATACCCAAAGATAAAGGAGATCCAGCAGAGGTTAAGAATTATAGACCAATCTCACTCCTAAACTGTGACACTAAAATTCTTGCAAAGCTAGCGGCCAATAGAATCAGAAATTATATAAGTAAATTAATTCACCCCGACCAAACAGGATTCATCCCTGGCCGTACCACATCTGATGCTACTAGGAGAGCTCTGGACTTAGTGACTTTGGTGGAGAAGACACAACAACCTTCAGCCTTCTTGGCCTTAGACGCCGAGAAGGCTTTCGATAGAGTCCAATGGTCATTCCTTTTCTATACTTTGCGGGAGTTCGGGTTCCAGGGAAACATACTTGGAAGTATTAAATCGATGTATTCCGGACCTTCAGCAAGGGTCTATTCTAATAATTACGTGCATAAGGTAGATTGAAGAGGGCACTGACCTGTGATACAGTGCCTACAAGTAGTATTCAACCCCCTGCAGATTTAGGTGGTTTGATAAGATGCAAATAAGTTAGAGCCTTCAAACTGCAAACGAGAGTAGGATTTATTAACAGAAGCATAAATCTTACAAACCAAAAAGTTATGATGCTCAGTTGAATTTTAATAAATTTTAAACATAAAAGTGTGGGTCAATTATTATTCAACCCCTAGGTTTAATATTTTGTGGAATAACCCTTGTTTGCAATTACAGCTAATAATCGTCTTTTATAAGACCTGATCAGGCCGGCACATGTCTCTGGAGTTATCTTGGCCCACTCCCCCATGCAGATCTTCTCCAAGTTATCTTGGTTCTTTGGGTGTCTCATGTGGACTTTAATCTTGAGCTCCTTCCACAAGTTTTCAATTGGGTTAAGGTCAGGAGACTGACTAGGCCACTCCATCACCTTGATTTTTTCCCTCTTGAACCAGGCCTTGGTTTTCTTGGCTGTGTGCTTTGGGTCGTTGTCTTGTTGGAAGATGAAATTACGACCCATCTTAAGATCCTTGATAGAGGAGCAGAGGTTCTTGGCCAAAATCTCCAGGTAGGCCGTGCTCTCCATCTTCCCATGGATGCGGACCAGATGGCCAGGCCCCTTGGCTGAGAAACAGCCCCACAGCATGATGCTGCCACCACCATGCTTGACTTTAGGGATGGTATTCTTGGGGTCGTATGCAGTGCCATCCAGTCTCCAAACGTCACGTGTGTGGTTGGCACCAAAGATCTCGATCTTGGTCTCATCAGACCATAGAACCTTGAACCAGTCTGTCTCAGAGTCCTCCAAGTGATCATGAGCAAACTGCAACGAGCCTTGACATGGCGCTTTGAAAGTAAAGGTACCTTACAGGCTCGTCTGGAATGGAGACCATTGCGGTGGAGTACGTTACTTATGGTATTGACTGAAACCAATGTCCCCACTGCCATCAGATCTTCCCGGAGCTCCTTCCTTGTTGTCCTTGGGTTAGCCTTGACTCTTCGGACAAGCCTGGCCTCGGCACGGGAGGAAACTTTCAAAGGCTGTCCAGGCCGTGGAAGGCTAACAGTAGTTCTATAAGCCTTCCACTTCCGGATGATGCTCCCAACAGTGGAGACAGGTAGGCCCAACTCCTTGGAAAGGGTTTTGTACCCCCTTGCCAGCCTTGTGACCCTCCACGATCTTGTCTCTGATGGCCTTGGAATGCTCCTTTGTCTTTCCCATGTTGACCATGTATGAGTGCTGTTCACAAGTTTGGGGAGGGTCTTAAATAGTCAGAAAAGGCTGGCAAAAGAGATAATTAATCCACACATGTGAAGCTCATTGTTCTTTGTGCCTGAACTACTTCTTAATACTTTAGGGGGACCAAACAGAATGCTGGTGGTTTGAGGGGTTGAATAATAATTGACCCACACTTTTATGTTTAAAATTTATTAAAATTCAACTGAGCAACATAACTTTTTGGTTTGTAAGATTTATGCTTCTGTTAATAAATCCTACTCTCGTTTGCAGTTTGAAGGCTCTAACTTATTTGCATCTTATCAAACCACCTAAATCTGCAGGGGGTTGAATACTACTTGTAGGCACTGTATATGCAGTTGTCCGGTCCACTGGATGATGGCGGTTGTAATCCTGGTGCTCCAGCTATTAGAGTTCGGAGTACAAGATTATTTCGGTAGAAAAGCGGCACTCACGGATCTTGGTTCCAAACTATTTATTTATCCAATTATGGGATACATCCACCTGGGAGGGTGTGCAGGTAGGGGAAGCAAGCAACGGTATCCGTTTCGAGGACAATTCCTCTTCTACGGGCTCTACAAGGGGTCAAAATTGCTACCTATTTAAAGGAAGTCAAATTGATACCAAACAGCTGTGCAGTGATTAAAAACAATAAAATGTTATACAAAACGCTTTCTTAATAAAACTATACATTAATATATGCGACTGTTACTACCTACACAATGAAATGATTATATTTTTCATTAGAACGTCATACATTCGGCTGCACGGATTTTTGTTTCTAAGTTACCGAGGTAACAAGGGGTAACTAATCAAGTGACTGAGGAACAGATACCAGACCTCATCTATGGAAAGCAGAACTTTACAACATTGCAAGACCAGATTACACTGTCGCTATGGGTTATATCTCCTTTAATTTTGTCACAACCCGGATTAGTATCAACCAATAATAGTAGGTATTGATAACTCAAGGGTGTTGATCTTATATTAGGTGATATTTCTTATTTTTTTGTTTGGTATTTTTTATTTATTTTTTAATATATAGCGGCGAAATGGAATCTGCGTTCCCGCATTGAGTAGCAATAGCCTATAAATAACTTGGATCGATTTACTCATGTAGGACGATTGTTAAGCTTCCACCATAATTGTGGCTCTTTTTAATTTACCACATTACATTGGCGTTACTCACTAATATTCTAGGGGCTATTCTTTAATCCATATGGTTATGGCAAATATTTTTCATGAGGAAAGGAGAAAATAATGACATCTAATTCCACTCATAAGAATATTGCCATATCTATTTTGTCATTTAGCCCTCTAGGGCCCTGAGCATCTAAGGAGATAATCCATCTTGATTCTCTTTGTACGAGGTATCTATCAAAATCTCCTCCTCGTGGCAACACTGTTGGTTTTTCTAGACCCATGAAGGAAAGAACTTCTGGGTTACCATTATGTAGATCCTGGATGTGCTTTATGAGTCTGGGGCTACCTTTACCTGATACGATGGAATTAAAGTGTTGTCTAAACCTGTGAAATAGTGGTCTGATAGTTTTGCCTATGTAAAAATGGGAGCAAGGACACATTATGACATACACTACTCCTTTGGTTCTGAAATTTATGAGTGAGTTTTCATTGAAAATCTCGAACTCATAGAGTGGCAAGATGGCTTTAATCTAGCATCAATCGATGTTGAAAGCCTCTACACAAAGATCCCACAGCAGAGGGCTGAACCAGTAATAAGAACAATCCTAGAGGATAACGAAACAGACGAACAAGTGGTTGCTTTTGTGTGTGGAGCACTAAATTACATCTTAACACACAATGCATTCACTTTCCTTGGCCAGTGGTACTTGCAACAGGTCGGTACCGCAATGGGACACAACTTGGACTGGGAGACCTGGCACCTTCTTTCTTTCCTTACCTTGTCCCCTGAGGAAGTGGACCTTCGGGTCCATGAAACAGCTGTTGGGCGGATCTTTCTCCTACACTCAGGGGTACTCCCTTTGCTAAACAGCACCAGCACTTTAATGGGTATGTGCAATGTGTAGTATGATGTAGGGCTCCCTGTGTTTCAGTGATGTCCCTAAGAAGCATATAGAAGCTTTACTATGTTTCATTATAAGCAGGCAGTTACAATCCTCTATGGGAGTGGACTCTTTATGCCCTATCAACTATAATTTCTGTATTGTTTATTGTTTTTTTTACACCCGTAACAGCAGTCTGAGTGTTGAGGGTACTGCGCTACCCCCATTTTTACGTGCACATATAACCTTATGTACCTGTCCTGTATCTGTTTTTGTTAACATTTGTAAGTCTCTCTTTACCACAAAAATTGAACTACTTCATTGTTTCTGTATTGCTGTGTGCTGCTAGCATTGTCCATTGTCAGTGTCAACATTCTTACCAAATGCCTTTTATCACTATAAATAAAAAAAACGTAACGGATGATATACTCTTGCTTGTGTCAACTCCTGTTCTCTTATTAATGCTTAAAATTAAGAGTTGTCGCCACAGCACTACAGCACATAGTGCTGCTGCTGTGGCATTACATGTGGTAATTTTCTATGTTCTCGCTATATATTAAAAAATAAATAAAAAATACCAAACAAAAAAATAAGAAATATCACCTAATATAAGATCAACACCCTTGAGTTATCAATACCTACTATTATTGGTTGATACTAATCCGGGTTGCGACAAAATTAAAGGAGATATAACCCATAGTGACAGTGTAATCTGGTCTTGCAATGTTGTAAAACGAAAATCCGGCTTAAACAAAGATTTGGGAGATAATCACCAGCCTCAAAAAGCACCCAAGCCGAGTTACCAAGGAAAAGGGAAAACTGGGAATAAGCCACCCAGAGACCAGGCACCACCAATAGAACCACTAAGTGATGACGATCATAGCCCTGAAAGAGATAGTTCACGTGAGACCCGCTCAGGTTCATTCACTTTAGGAGGAAGATCAGACGAGGAGGGAGACCGAGAAATAGAAGAGGATTTCATCACCCCCCCCACTGGGGAAGAGAAAGCAAGTGACATGGAGGGAATAACAGCACCACCCCCATTACGGATTTTCAATCTAAGCAAAAAAACTTTGACTATGGACATGGTTTCTACACTACAAAAGGGCCTCAATTATTGTTTGGCGGAACCATTCAATTTCACAGACTTTAAAATAGATCTGTTTAAAGCTTTGCATAAGGTTCACCTCTATAAGCATTTTGAAAATATAAAAAAACAAAAAAATACACAGTACCAAAAAGAATCAGGTAATGATATGAGTAATTTTTCCTCTAAGATAGGTCCCTTAGGCTTTATCGCTATGGAAACAACAGGTAACGATCTACAACAAAATATAGATATGTTACTAAGCCTCACAGAGTCAAATGAGATAAAAGATATGAGTCAAACATGGAAAAGACCCCCCCTTCACAGGGGGAGTAGCATCACAATTTATGCCTCCAACCAACCCTGGGAACAACATTGACCTGTTCGCAGAGTTGGTAGAGAGAGACATTAAAGCATTGTTGTATCCAAATCCTCTAAAAAATCTGACAGAAAAAGAACAAAGAGCTCTAGGGGAACTAAAAAGTTGGGATTCTGTGATTTTCAGGTGCGCAGATAAAGGGGGAGGCATAGTCCTGTTAGAACGGGAGGCTTATATTGCAGAAAGTTTGCGCCAACTGAATGACAGCATAACCTACAAACCGCTTCCAACAGATCCCACTTTACAATATCAAAGTAAACTAAGAACTTTTTTAAGACAGTATGTGGAGTTGAAGGTTATCACTAAGCAACAGGGAGAGAAATTATTCCCAAGTTTTCCACAGCGCCCACATTGGTACTACAACCCGAAAATTCACAAAAATGAACATCAGCCCCCAGGCAGACCAATAGTGTCTGGAGTCGGTTCCCTTACGGAACCGCTCTCCAGATACATTGATTGGTACCTGCATCCCTTCCTAGGAAGTATACCATCTTATGTTAGGGACACTAACCATTTCATTGAAAATCTCGATCTCATAGAGTGGCAAGATGGCTTTAATCTAGCATCAATCGATGTTGAAAGCCTCTACACAAAGATCCCACAGCAGAGGGCTGAACAAGTAATAAGAACAATCCTAGAGGATAACGAAACAGACGAACAAGTGGTTGCTTTTGTGTGTGGAGCACTAAATTACATCTTAACACACAATGCATTCACTTTCCTTGGCTAGTGGTACTTGCAACAGGTCGGTACCGCAATGGGTACACCTGTTGCATGTACTCTGGCGAACCTGTACTTAGCTCTATTGGAAAAAGATTTAGTTTTTTCAGAATCTAACCCGTACATCAGACATGTAAAACACTATGCCCGATTCGTGGACGATGTATTCATTGTTTGGGACGGGGAAAAAATCAACCTTTGACCAATTTATAGAGTATTTGAATCAAAAAAACAATTACAACATGTTTTTCACATCAAAATTTGGGGGACAAAGCTTAGAATTTTTAGATGTTTTTATAAAAATTGAAAATGGCACAATCAACAGATCAGTGTTTAAAAAAAAGACAGCAACCAACGCTCTCCACCACTATAATAGTGCGCATCCCCTACACACAAGAACAGGGTTACCATATAGCCAGTTCTTGCGTGTCAAGAGGATCAATAATACAGAGATAGGCTACGAGGCACAGGCAGGCGATTTAAGTGTTGCCCTCCAACAGAGAGGATATCCACCAAATTTGGTCAAAAACGCCAAAAGAAGAGCAGAGGAAAAACTAGCTAGCATGAGAGAGTCAAACAGATTAAAAAGAAAAAAACAACAAGAAGATCAGCAAAAAAGATTCTTCTTCAGTTTTAAATTTGGCCCCATGTACGATAGAGTCTCTGCATGTATTAAAAGACATTGGCATATAATCCAATCTGATAGTCCGTCCTTAGAGTCCTCACACCCCATAATTTCATACAGACGAAGTAAAAACATTGGAGATCTATTGATGAAAAAACAAATAAAAAACATTCCAAAAACAATCAATTCCTGGCTATCTGGTTCACCCATCAAGGGAAACCACAAATGTGGTACTTGCCCTTGGTGTAGGTTTTTCAGGCCAGGTACAGCTATAAATTTGAATGGCACACTGGTCCCAGTAAACTCATTCATAAATTGCAGAACCAAAGGAGTAGTGTATGTCATAATGTGTCCTTGCTCCCATTTTTACATAGGCAAAACTATCAGACCACTATTTCACAGGTTTAGAGAACACTTTAATTCCATCGTATCAGGTAAAGGTAGCCCCAGACTCATAAAGCACATCCAGGATCTACATAATGGTAACCCAGAAGTTCTTTCCTTCATGGGTCTAGAAAAACCAACAGTGTTGCCACGAGGAGGAGATTTTGATAGATACCTCGTACAAAGAGAATCAAGATGGATTATCTCCTTAGATGCTCAGGGCCCTAGAGGGCTAAATGACAAGATAGATATGGCAATATTCTTATGAGTGGAATTAGATGTCATTATTTTCTCCTTTCCTCATGAAAAATATTTGCCATAACCATATGGGTTAAAGAATAGTCCCCTAGAATATTAGTGAGTAACGCCAATGTAATGTGGTAAATTAAAAAGAGAGTCACAATTATGGTGGAAGCTTAACAATCGTCCTACATGAGTAAATAGATCCAAGTTATTTATAGGCTATTGCAACTCAATGCGGGAACGCAGATTCCATTTCGCCGCTATATATTAAAAAATAAATAAAAAATACCAAACAAAAAAATAAGAAATATCACCTAATATTCTTATATTAGGTGATATTTCTTATTTTTGTTTGGTATTTTTATTTATTTTAATATATAGCGCGAAATGGAATCTGCGTTCCCGCATTGAGTTGCAATAGCCTATAAATAACTTGAGTTATCAATACCTACTATTATTGGTTGATACTAATCCGGGTTGCGACAAAATTAAAGGAGATATAACCCATAGCGACAGTGTAATCTGGTGTTGCAATGTTGTAAAGTTCTGCTTTCCATAGATGAGGTCTGGTATCTGTTCCTCAGTCACTTGATTAGTTACCCCTTATTACCTCGGTAACTTAGAAACAAAAATCCGTGCAGCCGAATGTATGACGTTCTAATGAAAAATATAATCATTTCATTGTGTAGGTAGTAACAGTCGCATATATTAATGTATAGTTTTATTAAGAAAGCGTTTTGTATAACATTTTATTGCTTTTAATCACTGCACAGCTGTTTGGTATCAATTTGACTTCCTTTAAATAGGCAGCAATTTTGACCCCTTGTAGAGCCCGTAGAAGAGGAATTGTCCTCGAAACGGATACCGTTGCTTGCTTCCCCTCCCTGCACACCCTCCCAGGTGGATGTATCCCATAATTGGATAAATAAATAGTTTGGAACCAAGATCCGTGAGTGCCGCTTTTCTACCGAAATAATCTATTCTAATAATTATCTTTCACAAAAATTTCTATTAACCAACGGAACTAGGCAGGGATGCCCGCTTTCACCGATTCTTTTCGCTTTATTTATTGAACCCCTTGCTATTAGTATTAGAAACAATAATAATATTAAAGGAATCCATGCAGATCAGCAACAGTTTAAAATTGCTCTTTTTGCTGACGATATTTTGGTCACCATTTCTAACCCGCTCAAGTTCCTCAGACATCTATCATTACACTGGTCAACAGCATTTTTGGTGCCAAAGATATTTCATTGAATTTAGGGTAACTTTGGGGTGCTGATTCTGAATATGTCATCAGTTTTGCCAGATTGGCTCAAGTTTTTGAGATTTTTCGTAAAATGTGTAACAAAAAAGACGTTTTTTGCTACTTTTTTAACGAAGTCTGTTATGTTTCTTCTATGTTTTGTCAGTGTATATTCACCACAAATGTAACAGAATGAGTCTGGATCGTTAAGACAACTTCTTCTTGATGAGTTCATGCTTTTCACTGGACAACAGAAAACAACATAAAGTTAGTGCAAAAATCAAGCTATGAACAAACTTTTAGAACACTAATTAACACAAAACTATATTGAGAACTGCTCAGTTCAAGTACTAATCCAAAGAAATTAATGAGATGATGCGTCGCATTTACGAACAAGTGCTATAAATAAGATACCAAAAATCTCAAAAACTTGAGCCAATCTGGCAAAACTGATAGCATATTCAGAATCAGCACCCCAAAAATACCCCAAATTCATTAAAATATTTTGGGCACCAGAAAAAAAATTTTTTTTTGTTGACCTGTGTTATCTATCGAAGAATTTTCCCAGCTTTCTTTTTAGAAAATTACCAGGTTAAAATCACAAATCTTGGAATTTAATATTGATGAAACCCTTCTTGCTTATCTTAAGGAAGAGTTTGATTTCACCTGGGAAGATAAGACAATCTCATATTTAGGAATTTTTATTTCCAAACCTTCCTCGGCCACTATCCAAGAAAATTTAACATACTTATTCAAATCATTTCATACTGACTATTTACGCCTGAGCAAAATTGAACTTTCGTGGTTAAGCAGGATCGAAACATTCAAAATGACTCTGCTACCAAAATTTCTCTACATAATTAGGGCCATTCCCTTCTTTATCACAAAGAGTTGGTTTGGGAAATTCCAATCCCAATTGAGGACTTTTATTTAGAATCATAAAAAACCTAGGGTTGCTAAAACTTCTCTTGAAAAACATAAAAAGATGGGAGGTTTGGGAGTCCCCAATCTTTATAATTATTATTTAGCATCAATTCATAAAGTGATCCTAAACCCACAAACTGACCCCCCCTTATCTTTATACCTGTCCCTGCACCCCCTCTTATCATTTCTAGCCATCCCTTTTGCAGAAAAAAATCGATTTTGTAAAGTAGAGAAAAAGTTATATTACTTTGTCCTGTGTGAGTTCTCTCTTTCTGAGCAAGCCGCAAATAGGCGTGCCTGTCTGCTGCTGCCTTGTAATTATGCACGCTCCTCTCAGGTTGCTGCCTTGGTAAGAGCCTGGCCGCATCCATCCGGATCAGTCGGGTTTTATGCCGGATAGGTCAACGGCCATTAACCTGAGACGTCTATTTTTTAATATGCAGATGACTGCCGATAATACTGGACACAGGGTGGTGGTCTCTTTGGACACACGGAAGGCCTTTGATAGTGTGGAGTGGAACTATCTCTGGCGAGTTCTCCAATTGATGGGAATAGGTCCGGTCTTTATGGCATGGCTGAAATTATTATACAAACACCCAGTGGCTAGACTGAGAGTTAATGGGGAACGTTCAGATATATTCAACATGTACAGGGGAACGAGGCAGGGTTGTCCCCTTTCTCCGCTGCTGTTCGCCATGGCCATAGAGCCGTTAGCTGCTGTGCTGAGGCGGTCGGGAGTGGTGAAGGGGTTCCGATATGGTGTGGTGGAAGAAAAGGTGGCGTTATATGCTGATGATATTCTCTTGTTTTTACAAGACACTCAGGATTCATTGCAGGGTGCGATAGATATAATTAATAGATTTGGTTTACTATCTGGGTTGCAAATTAACTGGGACGAATCTCACATCCTGGGAGTAGATGCCCTAGATGGTTCAGATGTTGAGCAGGTAGAACGTACGCAACTCAAACTAGTAAGGGAATTCAAATATCTTGGTATCAACATAGCACTACCAGTGAGGGACTATCTGCAATTGAACATAAACCCGATACTTGGGAAATTAAAGGATAAAGCGTCTACGTGGAGTAAAATGCGCCTCTCGGTGGTACTCATGCCCAAATTGTTATATGCACTACATAATTCCCCGGTGTGGATTCCTCAGCCGATATTCCAACGTGTCAATGCTATCTTTAGAGATTTGGTGTGGGGTGGGGGGACAGCCAAGGATCAAACTGGAGACTCTTCAAAGGCCAAAGGAGGAGGGAGGTTTGGCATTACCAAATTCATGGATATATTTTTTGGCGGCACAGTCCCAACATATTAGAGGATGGGCACAAAGGGCAATAAAGGGAACAATCCAGGAAGTCTTGGAGCGGCATCTTAAAACACGCCCTCTGGTAACAGGTTTAGAGTAAGGGCTGTTTAGACGGATGGGTAAAAAATACCCGACGTGAATTAGTTTATAAAGTATGGATGAGAGTGAAGAAGGTTAGAGGATTGACGGGTCTGACAATGTACACTCCGATATGGGATAACGAACATCTAGGCAAATTCTGTAGGATGGGTGACCTAAAAGACTGGAAGACAAAGGGAGTGCAGTTTGTTTATCAACTGATGAATGATCAAGCTCTCAAAACCTTAGCAATGCTGAAGGAGGAATTTCACTTGTCAGACAAACACGGTTACCAGTATATGCAGGTTAAACACGCATTCCTTCAACAGAGGAAAAAGGGGACCATGGTTATCCAGAAAGATATTATCCTCGACTACATCTGCAAAGAGGGGAGTACTAAAGGGGTTATATCTGAGATTTATGCCGCTTTGCTTCACACCTTTTTGCTGAAATACCCTGTTGCGGCGAAGGAAAGATGGGAGGCAGACGTTGGTAATATAGAGGATGACAAATGGGAGTCCATCTTCGAGTATATTCCCAAATTATCATTAAATGAACCGGCTAGAATGTCCCAACTATTTCTCGTACATAGGGCATACAGATCACCTGAATTTTTGTATAAAATAGGGTTGCGGGAGACCTCGGAATGTACGAGATGCAGAGCTGAAGCCGCTGGTATCCTACACGTCATGTGGGGGTGTCCGCATATTTTGGGTTTCTGGTCTGAGGTGGCTGCCCTCATTGGGAATCGCTATCATTGCGTAATCCCTAGAGACCCGGTGGTCTGCCTGTTGGGATATGTGGAAGAGGTGGTGGGCACTGATATTGCGAAACTAGCAGTTGCCAGACTCTTGTATGCTGCTAGAAAAGTCATAGCTAGATATTGGGTACGAATGGAGCCTCCTACTAAACAGGAATATATACGTCAAGTAGACTATGTGGTACGGATGGAGGAAAAAATCTACCATAAATGTAAAAATGCTAAACTATGTGATAACTTGTGGGCAGCGTGGAAGGTGTGAGGGTTGAGATTGGAAAGGATGTTCCGGCAGAGATGTGTCTAATGGTGTGTAAAGGGTCATCAGATGTTTAGGGTAATTATTGATTATATCTTACATATATTGCTCAGAAATAAAAAAAATGTTGCTGTCTGTAAAGGGGGGTGGGTGGTGAGGGAAAGGGATTTCTTTATACTATCAAAAATGGACAATTGCGGTTTTACAGTTGTATGTTATTAATTTCCTTACATATGAATAATATTTTTCTGATTCAAAAAGGAAGGGAGGGAGAGGGTCGGGGGGGGGGGAGAGTTTGGGACAGGGACCTGATATATATGTTTTGTATGAATAATTTGTTATTTGTGCTTTTCATTAATAAAATATATCTGATTTAAAAAAAAAAAAAAGCCTGGCCGCGTCATGAAAGGGGGCGGGGCTCCGGTATGACCCGATTTAGCTCCGCCCCTTTCATGACGCGGCCAGGCTCTTAGCGAGCAGAGAGGGGCGTGCATAATTACAAGGGAGCAGCAGACAGGCCCCTCCTATTGCGGCTTGCTCAGAAAGAGAGAACTCACACAGGACAAAGTAATATAACTTTTTCTCTAGTTTACAAAAGCGATTTTTTTCTGCAAAAGGGATGGCTAGAAATGATAAGAGGGGGTGCAGGGACAGGTCTAAAGATACGGGGGGGTCAGTTTGTGCGTTTAGGATCACTTTAAACTATCACAAGGATGGCTCCTGGATCCGCTTAATCTACCGTGGATAAATATTGAAAAAGCTATTATAAAAAATAAAAATGTATTAGCATTTATTATCGCTTATTTAATAAATCCATCTAGGATCCTACCCAGTTATCCTACTCTGAAGGCAACGGTCTCCGTCTGGAGACAATTCTCTCTCAAGGCATTAAAAATATTATCCTGCGGTTGTTCCTCAAAAAATCCCGATAGAGGCTTTGGAATTTCTAATCCCCAATCTTGATTTCTCAGACTGGTCGGACAAGGGAATTCACTATATAAATTACTTACTTATAGGAGACTCTCTTTCTTCATTTTTCTCGTTACAGGAAAAATGTTCTCTCCAATGAGATGAGAGATCCAAATGGAAACTTATTTCCGATTTTTTTACTAAATTTTCACCTAAATTTGCTCTCCCACAAATTATATAAGATTTAATAGATTCCCCCCAAAAACTATCCAATTGGAAAACAAACAATTTTTTACAAAAAAATTTTTTTTCAGTAAATATATTTATTGAAATTTTTAACAGTAAAGACAATAGAAAGAACCAGTACAATGTCCAGGACTTAATACAAAGATACATTACGTCCCGAAGAGATCAGCACAGGAGTAGTCCAATAAGGACACTAGCAACTAAAGGGTACATGTTTCCCATCTTAGGAATCACCTCTGGACAAGGACCTTATATAAAGAATACAGAACCTATGAAAAGACAATTGTGGAAATAAGAGAAGAAAAAGAGAGAAAAAAGGGATAGGGGAGAAGGGGAGTAAGGAGGGAGAGGGGAGGGGGGGTAAGGGAGACCCAGCAACTTAAACGCCCACGAGTTGACAATTACGAATATGTACACAGCCAAGTAAGGAACCCTGTGCTCTCCTTGAAGGACTGCCAGAGGAACCAGGTGCGTCCCTGTTCATATGCGGCATCACCATCACCCGCCACCAGTGACTCCAGACGATGTAATCTATCCATTTCAGCTATCCATTCCACTGTGGAGGGGACCTCAGTGGACCTCCAATGCCAGGGAATAACTGCTCTGGCAGCTATTAGGCAGAATCTCAGAATCCCCTTCCTGACGGAAACTATCGAACAGGGTATCAGAGACAGTAGGGCCATTTGGGGAGAGGGTTTGTGACAGACCCAAGTCATCAAGTGAAAGGCATCGAAAACTGAGTTCCAGAAGGGTTGCAGGGGACCACAGGACCACCAAATATGAAGCATAGAGCCCGTGGCAGAGCCACATCTCCAGCAGGCGTCTGAGATCTCCAGGTTAATCCTGTGGAGAAGGGTGGGACACCTGTACCAGTGTGTCAGTAATTTATAATTCCTCTCCTGAGCGTGACTGGACATTGTCATTTTATGCGCAAGAGTAAAGATTTTCAAACTATCCGCCTCAGAAAAGGTGATCCCCAGATCCCTCTCCCAAGCCTCCATAAATCCAAGCGTGGTAGGCGGAAGTGAATTCAAGACCAGGCCATAGATCACCGAAACCACGTGAGAGGAACCCTCGGTAGGGAGCATCAGGGACTCAAAAGGCGTCAGCGCCCCTATCGGCACACTGGAAAGGAAGCTTCGCAATTGCAGAAACTCTAGCCAGGACAGCGGTGTCGTAAGACCAGGGCCCTGTAACCCCCGCACGCCAGAGAGCCCCGCAAGCTTATCCTTCACCTGACCCAGTCCCACCCTATCAAGTCGTGACCAACACAGATACGTAGATCTATTCATTGCTGGGGGAAAGGCCGGATTGTCAAAAAGGGGACTCAGTCTGCTCAATCGAGAGGTCAGGCGTAATTTCACATAGGATCTATCCCAAAACTTCAAAACAATCTGTGTGAGTGGAGTAAAACTCGACACAGGTGGGCGTCCGGTCCCCCCCAGCCAAGGCAGCCAGTATAAAGAAGGGGGCGATAAAAGTTTCTCCAAGAGCACCCACTGTTTATGAGCATCACTAAACCTCCAGTCGACAATCCTAGAGAGCAAGACTGCCTGATAATAACGTTTAAAATCAGGAAGGCCTACCCCTCCTTTAGTCTTTGGTCTCACTAGTACTGAGAACCGAGTCCGTGGTTTCCTAGTACCTCAAATAAAGCTATTGATAGCCGATTGCAGGTGCCTGAAAAAGCAATCCGGAACCTGAACTGGAGCTGTCTGAAAGAGATGGAGGAATCGGGGTAAAATATCCATTTTGATCACTCCCACCCGACCGAACCAAGATAACTGAGGTTTGCTATACCATTTAAGGTCCGAATTAGTTTTCTGCAGGAGCGGGACATAGTTCAGAGCATATGTTGCGCTAATGTCAGCGGGTATTAAGACTCCTAAATATTTTAAGGCATCGGTCTGCCACTTAAAAGAGAAGGACGCCTGGAGCTGAGAGACTAGATCATCAGGCAGGGAGATATTGAGCGCCTCCGTCTTGGAGTAGTTGACTCTAAAATTTGAGACCTCCCCGAACCTACGGAAATCCCTGAGGAGTACAGGGAAAGCCACAGTCGGGTTGGCAATGTATAGCAATAAATCATCCGCATACAGGGATATCTTAAACTCATCTTGGCCAATCCGCAGACCCTCAATATCAGGTGTCCTCCGTAATGCCACTGCCAGATGCTCCATCGCAAGGATATAAAGTAAGGAGGAGAGGGGGCAACCCTGACGGGTCCCTTTCTTGTGTCGATGGGCGGGGAAAGGGTGCCATTCACTCTAAGACTGGCTGTAGGCCTATGATACAGAGCAAAAATCCTCTCTAACATGGTAGGTCCCACTCCCAGTTGCTTCAGGGAGGCACGTAGAAAGGTCCAGCCTAGGCGATCAAACGCCTTTTCAGCGTCAATAGATAATAAGCATGCTGGTACCTTCCCCGTGCGCATGTACGAAGTTAGAAGCAACGTCTTCACCGTGTTATCCTTGGCCTCCCTGTGTGGCACAAAGCCCACCTGATCACTATGGATGGACCCATGGAGAATAGGGTTCAGTCTACCAGCTAACACTTTTGCGAACATCTTCACATCCACATTAATGAGGGATATGGGCCTATAGCTTGCACATAATAGGGGATCTTTTCACGGTTTAGGAATTACGGTGATTGTGGCCATCAGCGTTTGGGGGGCAAAGGGGCAGCTGGCCGAGATGGAGTTAAACAGTTTGGTCATGAAGGGGACCAGGGAATTCGCATATAACTTATAGAAGGCGGCGGAGAATCCAGCAGGACCAGGGCTTTTACCATTAGCCAAAGATTTTATCGTGTCTAAAACCTCCTGTTCCGAGAGGGGACTCTCCAGTGCCTCAGACTCCTCCACCTCCATCCACAGCCGAGGCGCGGGACGCGCTGGCAGAGCCCGGAGCGGGAGGGATACAACCCACCCATAAAAAGGTGCTCACCTCTGGGAGACACAGACCGGGATAAGACCTTCACAAAGGAGGCACACATAATCTATGCAACTTTAAGAAACTACTGCCAGAGGCTACCATAACCCTATGCAGTAGAGGACCTAAGGTTCCCCTAGGTGCATACCTTCTATAGTTATAAGGACAGCGATACTTTGATAAAGACCACGGAGGTGGTCGAAACGTCAGTTTGTCGCTAATCTGTCCCTATGCACCGCAATAAATTAACTTCATCACCTTGAAAACCTTTGAGTGTGCAGTGTTCTGTATATCTTACCTCCACCGACATAGACGGGAGCTCAGTGTCCCGGATGTAGTCGTCCACCCGTGCTTGAAACTCGGAAGGGGACATATCAGACAACGGGCCGCTTAAATTGTAGAGAGAGTCGTAATATGCTCTGAATGAGTCCACAATCTCCTCAGGAAAATGGACCAGTTCACCTGCAGCAGACCTCATGGTAGGGATATAAGTGGTGGGGGCACTGGGGTGCAAAAACCTCGCCAGAGTTCTCCCAGGTTTATCAGAGTACTTGTACAGAAATTTATGAAAGCAGTCCCTCTGTCGTGCTAACGTCGTGTCCAACAAGGCACTCAACTCACAGCGTGCCCGGAGGAGATCAGCCAGCACCCCAGCATCTCTAGTCCGTTTATGATCCAACTCTAGAGTTTGGATACGAGTCAACAAAACCACAATGTTAGTCTCCCTCTCTTTCTTCAGTCGGGCCCCCTGTTGTATGAATACTCCCCGTATAACTCCTTTCAAAGCCTCTCATTGGTATGGGATGGCCGTGGGGTCATGTTTGTGAAAATCTAGAAAATCCGAGATTGCTGTTCGCACGGCCGCCTGACACGTTAGATCTCCAAGGAGACCAGGGTTTAAGGATCAGGTCCATTCTCTCGGAGAAAGGCTCGGCAGCCGAAGGGAGAGCAAAACTGGGGCATGGTCTGACCACAACATCGTGTCGATGTCAGACTTTGGGTCAAGAGACAGGAGCCCGTGGCTGACCAAAAAATAATCCAATCTACTATAGGAATTATGAACTGTGGAGAAGTAGGTATAATCCCGGGTAGTGGGGTGTAGTAACCTCCATACATCTACCAACCTTGAGTCCGTCAGGGCCCGCTGTAATCTCTCCAGCAGTGAGAGGGACACCGCCGATCTGCCCGAAGAGGAATCCGCAGCGCAGTCCAACACCATATTGAAGTCCCCTCCCATAATCACATAGCCTTCCGCAAAGGCCGAGAGGTCCCGTAGGTACTTTCTGCACGCTTGGACCTGGTCTTGATTGGGGAGATAAATGTTAGCTATGGTGAACAAATCATGGGCAATTTTAAGCTTCAAAACACAAATCGACCATTAGAATCAGCTTTAGAGGCAACTACCTGAGCCTGTAAAGACTTGTGCAATGCTGACTCCTTTAGACTTGGAGTCAGAGTTACTTCCATAGAACCACTGTGTGTAGTATTTATGGTTAAGCTTAGGGATTCTGTCTGATCGGAAATGTGTCTCCTGCAGCAGAAGTATGTCAACCCGTTTCTTATGCATACCGTATAAAACCTTCGATTGCTTTTCAGGGACATTAAACCCCCTGACATTAAGTGAGCAGAGCTGTAGGGATGCCATAGGAACTATCGGGCCTGCGGGTGGTACAATCGGGTCGGAAAGGAGTGGGAGGGGTGGGAAGTGGGGAGAGATAGAAACAGAGAAAGTAAAGCACCAAGGAAAGAGAGTAGTTCAGCAGGAAGACAGGGTTCCGACCAAAAAGAAAGAGAAAAACCAAGAAGCCTCTAGACCTCAAGGGTACAGGACAATATCAGAGAAAACTCTGAGAAGTAGTGTCAGAGACACACCCTAGTGGGGAGGTTATTGAGCAGAAAGCAACCAGCCGAACCCCTGCAGCAAAAAAGAAAAGAAAAAATCCAACTCTACCCATTAGGCCCATGACCCTGGTAACATAAACATTGTTAACGAACATAACAGCGGATCATGGGCCAAGTACATTTGTTGAAATGAGCAGAGTCATAACAAGCCCCCGAAGGGGTATCATCACAAGTCACATATCAGGAGAAAGAGCGGCGTTAGCCAACATAGAATAACATTAGCACATTAATGCGGTAGTACAACAGTTGAGCACAGTACATGAGGAGTCAATTGAAGTAGGTGGATATTCATAAATAGTGCAAAATGAACCAGGCTAGGGACTCCGCTCAGGAATCCCAGATAGAATCAAATAGAAATGTCACCGCTACAAAACATGCTGCTCCAGTCCATCCATAATAAACAGGCTAAAGCAAAGTCACGACCAAGCCCCCCGTGGGAGCCCAGCAACATGGAGGGACAATGTAGGCGGCAAGAAAGCAAAAAGAGAAAAGGGGCGGTAGTGATCATAAGGTCTGAATTAGGTGATCAAGTGTCATCAGCATGAGTAACGGAGGCACGTCTACAGTGGGAGCCCCGTTTCCTCTTTCCCAGCGACCCGGCGGGGGGTCCTCCAGTACGGCGTGGGCCCCATAGGTCAGACGCAGTAAGGCGAGGCCAGTCTCCCAATGTGACCATGGGTAGGCCCAGTTCAGCGGTGAAGTTCTGGAGATCTGACGGGGATCTCAAAATTATCAATCCTTTGTCACTGCGTACTTGTAATTGAAATGGATAACCCCAGCTGTAGGGGATCTTCTTTTCCCGCAACACCTCCAGGAGGGGGCGCAGAGCCCTCCGTTTAGCCAGGGTGAAGCGTGAGAGGTCAGACAAGAGAAGGACATCAGACCCATTAAAGTCAATAACATCGTGGTCCCTCGCCTTACGCATGATGTCATCCTTAATTTGGAAGTAGTGAATCCTACAAATGACGTCCCTCGGCTTAGATGTATCGGGGTTCTTTGGGCCGAGCGAGCGGTGGGCTCTGTCAATTTCAATGTGGTCAGTGGGTGAACTCCCTAAGAGAGAATTGAAAATGCCATGGAGGGCTGAGGAAAGGTCACGTGGGGCTACGGACTCAGGGATCCCACGGAGCCTGATATTATTCCTCCGGTTCCTGTTCTCAGAGTCCTCTAGCATATCTAGAACCACATTGAAAGTCTCTGAGTGTAGGTCCAGAAGTTGTTGCTGACTTTACAATTGTGAGGAAAGCGACTCCACTTTAGCTTCTAATGCAGAGACAGTGGTGGTAAGGTGGGACACGTCTTCCTTAAGGGACCCCACTTCACTCCTGCACACTGCCTCCAAACGCTGTATATAGCACTCCATGTCAGCTTTTGTAGGGAAGGCACTCAGCTGCGCTCTCAGCTCAGAGGAAGTTATACAGTCATCAGAGCCCAGGGACCTAACAGGAGCCTGTGTGGGGAGGCCATGAGATGTAGTGATGGTGGGCACAATGTCCTGGGGCACTAAGCTGGAAGAAGCCCCTCTCTCATGTCTCCCTGGTGGTAGTAGTGGGGTGCCCACTTCAGTTTCCTGAGCCTGATAAGGGTGCAGTATAGGGGGAGAAAGCTCCTCAGCCAGCTCAGCCTGTGATGTCCTCCCTCCAGGGGTGGAGGGGCAGGGTACAGCTCTCACCTCTCCCTTGCTCTGTGTCTGGCTCCCTCCTGTCAGCTTCTGTGGTGAGCGGCCGGTCCCTGGTGCAGCAGTCACTCGTCCTCTCTCCTGTGCCTTCTCTGCTGTGGCCCCATTCCTCTGTGCCCCCGAGGTCCCAGGCAAGGAGCGTCTGTGTGTGTGCTGCTGCATGGAGGAGGAGGCACCTCCCCCCTCCACCATGGCTGAAGGAGCTGCTCTCCTTTCCACACTTCCAGGCATCGACATGTACCTGGTGATTCCTGTGCCTGTGGGACCCGCTGTGAGCTCCCTGGGGGCCTGGGAGCGGAGCCCGACCTTGCCCTTCATGATCAGTGGGTGAGTGGAGCTGATGGTGGCTATATAATTGCTGCAGAGGCCTCAGGCAAGCTGGAGCTCAGGAGAGATGTGTGCTCACAGCTCCATGCCCAAGCCACGCCCCTTTTACAAACTTTTTAATGAAGAAGTCGAGTTATCTAACCTTTCCTTTTTTACTGCATGGGAGGAAGAACTGGAAATTCGTTTGGACCTTCAAAAAATGACCAAACCCATTGCCATCACATATTCTTCCTCAGTATGTGCTACTATGCATGAATCGTTTTATAAATTACTATCAAGATGGTACTGGACTCCTAACGGATTGAACCGTATTAATCCCTCTCTTCCTCCCACTTGCTGGAGAGATTGTGGTAGTATTGGTACTCTTTCTCACATCTTTTGGGATTGTACTAAGTTATTTAGATTTTGGTCAGATATACAATCCCTCATAATTGATACCACAGGATTTAATATTACTATTTTACCACAGATGGCCCTTCTATCTGTTGGAATTGAAGACCTTCCCAAAAATTTAAGATACATTATTTCACATATTCTTCTCACAGTCAAAATCCTTATCGCATCCAGATGGAATAAAAAGGAACCTCCCACTATAACACATCTGATTGATCGCATATCTCATCACAGGGTATATGAACATAACTTTGCCATCAGAAACAATAATTTTGCCAAGTATCTAGAACGTTGGGATACTTGGCTTACTGCTTATTCACCAGCTTTGCTGAATAAGGTCAACTGACGTATCTTAGCATCCTTTTAGTCCTTTATTTACCATTTTTCTATATGTTTGTTTAATTATTACTAAACTATTGCGCTCAGATTACTTTCTGATCATTTCGATTTTATGTATCTCCAATATTATGGAAACCTGTCTATGACTTTCTTGTATTTGTCCCTTAAATGTTTGTATTGTGGTTTTGATCCTTCTCCTTTTTCCCCCTCCCCCCCCACCCTTATTTTAAAAACCCTAATAAATATATTTGGAAATAATTTAGCATCTAATTGCTGCTACTGAAGGTTGCAGCGTTAATTAGGGTACACCAAAAGCCTTGTGCTAAAAACCAACTCTTCTCTGCACTAATTTAGCATCTAATTGCTTTTACTTTAGGTTGCAGCGTTAATTAGGATACACCAAAAGCCTTGTGCTAAAAACCTACTCTTGTCTGCACTAAATTTGCATCTAAGTGCTGCTACTCTCTGTTGCAGCGTAAATTAGGATATGCCAAAAGACACGCTATTGTAGTCAGCGTTTGTGTCCGATTAGTCCACCTGCAGGGCCTTAATTTCAAAACTTAGGGTCGTGCTAAAAACCTACTCTTATCTGCACTAAATTTGCATCTCAGTGCTGCTACTGTCTGTTGCAGCATTAATTAGGGTACACCAAAAGCCTCGTGCTAAAAACATACTCTTGTCTGCACTAAATTTGCATCTAAGTGCTGCTACTCTCTGTTGCAGCGTAAATTAGGATACGCCAAAAGACACGCTATTGTAGTCAGCGTTTGTGTCTGACTAGTCCACCTGCAGGGCCTTAATTTCAAAACTTAGGGTCGTGCTAAAAACCTACTTTTGTCTGCACTAAATTTGCATCTCAGTGCTGCTACTGTCTGTTGCAGCGTAAATTAGGGTACACCAAAAGCCTCGTGCTAAAAACCTACTCTTGTCTGCACTAAATTTGCATCTCAGTGCTGCTACTGTCTGTTGCAGCGTAAATTAGGATACGCCAAAAGACTCGCTATTGTAGTCAGCGTTTGTGTCTGACTAGTCCACCTGCAGGGCCTTAATTTCAAAACTTAGGGTCAATGCTAAAAACCTACTCTGGTCTGCACTAAATTTGCATCTCAGTGCTGCTACTGTCGGTTGCAGCGTTAATTAGGGTACACCAAAAGCCTCGTGCTAAAAACCTACTCTTGTCTGAACTAAATTTGCATCTCAGTGCTGCTACTGTCTGTTGCAGCGTTAATTAGGGTACACCAAAAGCCTCGTGCTAAAAACCTACTCTTGTCTGCACTAAATTTGCATCTCAGTGCTGCTACTGTCTGTTGCAGCGTAAATTAGGATACGCCAAAAGACACGCTATTGTAGTCAGCGTTTGTGTCTGACTAGTCCACCTGCAGGGCCTTAATTTCAAAACTTAGGGTCGTGCTAAAAACCTACTCTTGTCTGCACTAAATTTGCATCTCAGTGCTGCTACTGTCTGTTGCAGCGTAAATTAGGATACGCCAAAAGACTCGCTATGATAGTCAGTGTTTGTTTCTGACTAGTCCACCTGCAGGGCCTTAATTTCAGAACTTAGGGTCGTGCTAAAAACCTACTCTTGTCTGCACTAAATTTGCATCTCAGTGCTGCTACTGTCTGTTGCAGCGTTAATTAGGGTACACCAAAAGCCTCGTGCTAAAAACCAACTCTTGTCTGCACTAATTTAGCTGTATACATTCAGCACCACATTGAAAATGCACAAGTCCGGTGGCAAGGGACAAGGAACTGGATGTGATGGTGGTGCAGGCAGAGGACGAGCCCGTGTGCAAGCTCGAATTGCACCACGACAAACGCCCACATCATCTCGCTCGACTTTCTTGTCCCAATTTCTAGGTGAACGCAGCAGTACTCCACTATTAAACCAAGACCAGTGTCAACAGGTTGTTAGTTGGATAGCGGATAATGCTTCCAGTCAGTTTGGCACCACCACAAATACCCTGTCTTCCACACGGTCAAGTGTCAGTAGCCGTGAGACTGGACTGCACATTCCACACCCTGATCTTCCTTCCTCCCACCATGCTGAGTGGCCGGACACGGACATAACTGATCCCACACTTGGACACTCTGAAGAGCTGTTCACTTATCCATTCGCAGATTCTGGCCTCTCGCCAGCTCCAGTTGAAGTGGGTCATGAGGAGATCGTATGTACCGATGCCCAAATATTTGAGCAGCCATGGTCTCACGAATGCAACGGTGGGAACGTGTCTCAGCAAGAGGTGGACGATGATGAGACACAATTGCCAGAAAGTCAGGAGGAGGACCAGGGTGCGGAAGTGGAAGACGACGTTGTGGATGGTCCAGTAACTGACCCAACCTGGCAGGAGGACATGCAGAGCGAGGACAGCAGTGCACAGGGGGAGTTAGGCGTAGCATCACAACAGGTCCCAAGAAGCAGAGTGGTGTCCGCAGGCAGAAGGCAGGCAACGTTCCCCGGAACAACAACACGAGTGATGTTGCCAGTACAACTGCTAGGTCTTCCCGAGTCTGGCTGTTTTTTAAGGTGTCTGCAGATAATTCAAAAAAGGCCATTTGCAACACCTGCCATGCCACTATCAGCAGGGTAGCAAAACTAGCAGCCTGACCACCACCAGCATGATCAGGCACATGGCAGCAAAGCACCCAACTTTGTGGGATGTACAGCAGAGTAGAGAAGCATTGTCTGCGGGTGACACCGCTGCGTCTTCCACTGTTGTGCGTGCAAGCCAATCCCCTGTCCATACTGCAGGCGAAGATGCCTCCTGTCCTTCCCCTGTACTTGTACAAGCAGAAGTAGCACCATCATCAGCCTCGTCCTTGTCCCAGCGCAGCGTTCAGTTATCCATACCCCAATCTTTGGAACGCAGGTGCAAATACGCTGCCAACACCCCACATGCCACAGCTCTAAATGCACACATTTCGCGACTGCTTGCGCTGGAAATGTTGCCTTTTAGGCTGGTGGAGATGGAAGCATTCCGCAACCTGATGGCGGCGGCTGTCCCACATTACTCGGTCCCTAGCCTACAATATTTTTCCCAGTGTGCCGTCCCCACATTACATAAGCACGTGTCCCAAAACATCATACGTGCCCTGAACAACGCAGTTTCAGGCAAAGTCCACCTAACCACGGACACGTGGACAAGGGCTTGCAGGCAGGGCCGGTACATCTCTCTGACGGCACACTGGGTTAATATTGTGGAAGCCGGGACCCAGTCTGACCTTGGGACGGAACACGTCCTTCCGACACTGAGGATTGCAGGCTCTAACTCTGTCAGGGTTTCACCCACAGTGTACAGCTCTGGCACGTCATGCTCCTCAGCCTCCTCCTCTTCCTCCACTTCACCCTCCACAACAGTCCCAAGCTGGAAGCACTGCAGCACTGTCTCGGCTAAGCGGCAACAGGCTGTGCTGAAGCTAATATGCATAGGTGACAAACCCCTCAATGCTGAAGAGTTGTGGACAGCTCTGAAACAGCAGGCAGATCACTGGCTCACACCGCTGAACCTACAGCCAGGCATGGTCGTATGTGACAATGGCCGCCACCTTGTGGCGGCTCTGAGGTGAGGCGAGCTGACACATGTTCCATGCGTGGCCCATGTGCTCAACCTCGTGGTTCAGCGGTTTATTAAATCCTACCCTGAGCTGTCTGATCTGCTCGTCAAAGTACGCCGCCTGTGTGCCCATTTCAGAAAGTCACCTACTGCTTCTGCCGGCCTTGCCGGCTTTCAGCGGCGTTTGCAGCTTCCGGCTCACAAACTGGTGTGTGATGTCCCCACGCATTGGAATTCCACACTGCACATGTTGGGCAGGATTTGTGAGCAGAAGAGGGCAGTTGTTGACTACCAGCATCAACTAGGGCATCGGTATACGGTTCAAACTCCACACATAAGACCTCAGGAGTGGACATTAATGTCCGACATATGTACCGTCCTCCAAAACTTTGAGGACTTCACCAAGATGGTGAGCGGCGATAACGCCATCATTAGCGTCACCATCCCGCTTCTCTGTCTTCTAAAACGCTCTCTGCTCAAAATCAAAGACGATGCATTGCAGGTGGAGCAGGATGAGTTGCAGCAAGAAACCGTACTGGGTGATTACACACAGCCCAGCCTCATCTCATCCCAACGTGCATTGGAGGACTATGACTAGGAGGAGGAAGAAATGGAGCTACTTTCATTCGGAATTGACGGTAATACATGCACAACCGTCAGACCGTCGGTTGAGCGGGGATGGCCAGAGGACAGGGGAGAGGAGGAGGAGGAGGTGGAGGTCAGCATGGCCAGTCATGCTGTTGGTGAGGACGCAGAAGTCTTTACTGTTAACAGTCTAGCGCACATGGCTGACTTTATGTTACACTGCCTGTGTCGTGACCCTCGTGTTATCAAGATCTTGACGGACACTCATTACTGGTTGGTGACACTTTTAGACCCACGCTACAAAGAGAACTTTATTTCTCTTCTTCCTGAAGCGGAGAGGTCTACAAAAATGCTGCAGTACCAGAAGGCCATAGTCGCGGAATTATTAAAAAAAAATTTCCCTTCTGAAAACGCTAGCGGCAGAGGTAACGATTCAGTGGACTACCAAGGTGTCCGGCAGAGAGAGGCACAAGTCCAATCCAGGAGAGGTAGGGGAACACTCTCAAAGATCTGGGACACTTTTCTCAGCACCCCCCGTACCACAGGCCCTGAGGTGCGGGGTAGTGTCACAAGGAATGCAAAGTTTGCAAAGATGCTGAGGGAGTACCTTGCTGATCGTACTAAAGTGCTCCTAGACTCTTCTGTGCCTTATAATTATTGGGTATCCAAGCTGGACACGTGGCAGGAATTGGCTCTCTACGCCTTGGAAGTCCTGGCCTGCCCTGCCGCTAGTGTTTTGTCAGAGCGTGTTTTTAGTGCCGCAGGTGGAATCATTACAGATTAACGCACCCGTCTGTCAACTGAAAATGCTGACAGGCTGACTTTAATCAAGATGAACAAGGGTTGGATTGGGCCTGACTTCACCACACCACCATTGAATGATAGCGGAATTTAAATTTGGTGCCGGTAGATTCCCATGCACCTCCGCACACCCACACATCGGTACAGACTTCATGTGTTTGGCTACTTGCTGTACTGCTCCTCCTTCTCCTCATCCGCCACCATCATATAATCAGTGTGACCGTGGTCCATGATGCCACAAAAGCATAATTTTTGGACATCATATTTATGATGATGATGCACCTAACCATTCTAAAGTTAGTCATTAGTTTCATGTATACCCCCCAGGGGTAAATGTTGTAGTCCATGCTTCCAGAATGGGCATTACAAGTACAGGAGACCCGCTCCTTTGTAATGGGAACAATTTTTAGAGGCTCTCCTCCATGTTTCATCTCAGGGGCATCGCAATGCCTCCCAATTTTTGGCTTCCCTGACTAGGGAAATAGTACAGCAGACTCACTTGCTTCAAATGGGCACATTAGTTTATAAGGCTTTCATGCCCGTCTCTATCCAGGGGCATTGTAGTGCTACCCAATTTTTGGCTTCCCTGACTAGGGAAATAGTACAGCAGACTCACTTGCTTCAAATGGGCACATTAGTTTATAAGGCTCTCATGCACGTCTCTATCCAGGGGCATTGAAGTACTATCCAATTTTTGGCTTCCCTGACTAGGGAAATAGTACAGCAGACTCACTTGCTTCAAATGGGCACATTAGTTTATAAGGCTCTCATGCACATCTCTATCCAGGGGCATTGAAGTACTATCCAATTTTTGGCTTCCCTGACTAGGGAAATAGTACAGCAGACTCACTTGCTTCAAATGGGCACATTAGTTTATAAGGCTCTCATGCACGTCTCTATCCAGGGGCATTGAAGTGCTATCCAATTTTTGGCTTCCCTGACTAGGGAAATAGTACAGCAGACTCACTTGCTTCAAATGGGCACATTAGTTTATAAGGCTCTCATGCAAGTCTCTATCCAGGGGCATTGAAGTGCTACCCAATTTTTGGATTCCCTGACTAGGGAAATAGTACAGCAGACTCACTTGCTTCAAATGGGCACATTAGTTTATAAGGCTCTCATGCACGCCTCTATCAAGGGGCATATTGGTGTCTCCAATTTATGGCTTCCCTGCCTAGGGCAATACTAAAAAAGACACACTTGCTTACAATGGGCACATTATTTAAAGAGGCCTTCATTTACGTCTCTTCCCAGGGGCATGGGAGTGCCACACAATTTTTTTGAAAAAAATCTTTGATATAATCCAAAAAACTAACCTACACCAACTCTGTCTCACAAGTGGGTATGAGCCCTTAATATTTTTTCCATGAAAATCCGTTTTGGTTTCATTTTGTAACGTTTTCTTGACAGTCCGTAAAAGTGGCGTAATAGTCTGACAACATTGTTGACATCAGTGACCTTGGGGTCTGAAATGGTTCCAGGGGTCTTCCCCATGCTGTTCCCATGTCATTTCAGCACTGTTCTGATACTTTTGTGACATTTTTAGGCTTTTTCCATGCTGCCGGGGGTCATGTCTGAAAAATACTCGGGTCTCCCATAGGATAACATTGGGCTCGGTGCTCGGGCCGAGTACACGAGTATCTTGGGATGCTCAGCCCGAGCTTTGAGCACCCGAGCATTTTAGTACTCGCTCATCACTATTACTGAACTGAATGTGAATAATCTGGGTCTAAGATTCACCTCCGAAATTCATGAGGGGTCAATCAACTTCCTAGATGTCACCATCTACAAGGATGGGAGTGGGGCGTTACAAACAACCATCTATCGCAAACCGACGGCGACCAATGATCTGTTAAGATGGGATAGTCACCACCCTAGAAGTCTGAGAATGGGTATACCAATAGGTCAGTACCTGAGAGCGAGATGTAATTGCTCAGATACTGGCAAATTTCATCTGGTAGCAAGGGGAATGCAAAAAAGATTCCTCGACAAGGGATATCCCCCTCACGTTCTGAGTAAAGCATTCCAGAATGCTACTAATAACAGTCGGGATACCCTTCTCAGACCAAAAGGGAAGTCAATATCTGATGACTTTGTAAGGATGATAGGGACCTTCCATGACCGGTCAGAAGAGGTGAGAAACATCTTTGAGAAACACTGGGGGATCTTGCTTGGTGATAAGGAAGTAGCACCCTTTGTCCCTAAAAAGCCAGCTATTACATTTAGACAGGGAAGATCAATCAGGGACCAATTGGTCCACAGTTTCTACTGCCCACCTAAAAAACAAGGCACATGGTTGGATGATCGAAGGAATGGTACCTTCAAGTGTGGCAAATGCATTTTTTGCTAGCATGTAAAAAGATCTGATTCCTTCCAGAGCAGTACCACTGGGGAGAGGTTTGAGACAAGTCAATTCGGCAATTGCAAGACGGAGGTGGTGGGCTACCTTTTCCAGTGTACATGCCCTATGGATTATGTGGGGAAGACAAAAAGACCCCTTAAGAAACGCATAGGGGAACACTTGGGTGATATAAGAAATGGTAAGGACACACCAATTTCGCGCCACATACGAGATGTCCATGGAGGAGATCTGAAGTGCTTTAATTTCCAGATTGTAGAGGTGGTGGAAAAACCGGTTAGGGGTGGCAATTGGGATAAGATGATCCTTAAAAAAGAAACAAGGTGGATATTCTGGATGGAGTCGGCGGGGGCGAACGGTTTAAACGAACAATTCAACTACATGCCCTTCTTGTAGCATCGTACACTGTCTTGATGTGGGGACACCATGGCGGCCCATGTGTCCTCCTGTAACTGATTCTGTGTGTTCTTGGCATCTGTACAAGCTATCCAGGCAATGTCTATTAATCCACAAATGGATCTTGGACATTTTGTATATGTAGTGTCATCATTGCATGACTTTAATATCGTAATGAACCCTTTATCGAGCTGGGGATATAAAATGACCATAGATATTCACACTGTGTTAACCAATGTCTATGAACATAACACCTGTCTATACACCCAGACACACTGAAGAAATCCTATTTCCACCTGTGCCATAAATACTATTAGATGGATGAATACAGCGGAGGTGCGCTTGGGGTACATGGGACTGTCATGTGTGATATATCTGGTGTTCCTTCCCCCCTAATCATGGTCCCTGTGGAGTCCTGGCCCTCTTACATCGGTCTTGGGACATTTGGGCATTATACAGAATTGTTGCTATGCTCAGGCGAGTGTTAATAGTCATTCTAGCGCAGGTGGAACTAATAACATCGTTCCATTGTACCTGGGGGAAGGATATAACTCCTACACACTTCTGGTAGCGTGAATTTTTACCGCGATGCACTGACTTGACCACATGACGAACTCAGATGACGCACTTCCAGTGTTTGAGACGCAGAGGGGAGGAGCGGAGCACGGCGTGGAACACACTCTGGCGCCGCCCCCTGTAGAAACACACATGGCACAGAGGGAATATAAGGAAGGTCTGCTGAGAGGTGGGGGCCGCCATCCACTGTGAAGAGGAGTGACAGGGGGAGCATCAGTACCCTACCCTGGGCGACCTGGGGCGGAAGATTAGCCCCCACTACATAGTCATTCACTCCTGATGAACCCATCTTTATATCTCTGGTGGGGGAAACGCGTAGAGTGTCGAACTTCAGGAGAAGATGAGTATACCTATGATCTAAGGATGATTGTAGTGTAACATTGCCTTGCCTGCTATAGGTCCTGCTGACCTTGGTTGATATAGGGAAGAGGGGTATTCTTTTGCATCCTAGCTCCAGGCAATCCAATTATGCAAGGAATTGACTCAAGCTAATACTTGGTGAAAACGATTTGGGTAGAGGTGGTGGTGTGTGTAGGTAACATCACAAAGACCAGTTGAAGAGGGGTTACCTTATACAATTATCTGCGACCCGATGACCCACCAGAGTGTAAAACACTTCCCCAAAGGAACATACAGGCTTTATATGACATACTACCATTTACATGGGTTAAGAATTCCTTAAGTGGTATTTTTTCATCACCACTGAGTCTAAGGGATTGACCTGGACTTGCTGGGATTGACCTTGTGCATACATGCATTTTGTGGACCCTCTAAGAATCATGGATAAGGGGAACATCCAGTAACATTGATATTACCCACTCCCAATCACCATAAGGGACAGCAGGGATAGCCGTCGTGGTACGGGAACACCTTTTTTAGGGTTTTTACGTGTTGAAAACTCTGTTGATAGGAAGGGCAAGCCAGGGAAGGAACAGGGTCAGCATTTCTCCCTTTCCCCCTTCTGCTTGTATTTACTGCTCGACTGTGTTTGTTAGGACGGATCGTTCCTTTTTTAGAGAAACCATTAAAAAATATATTTTAGAAGTAATACCTTTTCTGAATATTTGTATATACTAGGATTACTTACATCTGTTATTCGGTGAGCTATGTGGATATCTAAAATCAGCTTGTAAGTCTGCGCTTGCGCAATTATACTGGATGAGTGCTTCAGCGCACTACAAGTGACAGTGTGGGTGCACACAGTGTGGCTGCAGGCTAATTATGACACCTGGTAGCTGTCTGTATTTGGCTGCCATTTGAACACCTTCAGTTAAGGGAAGGGGTGAATGAGCAGACGGCAGCCCCCACATAACTAGGCCCTTGCCTCCTCACTGAAGCAATTTGATTGCTACTCTTCCAGGACATCAAGTTGTGATCACAAGCATGCTGTAATCCGATGTCAGTTTGCACCCACAGCCACATTGTGCACACCTGTACTGACAGTTGTAGTGCGCTGCTTGCTCATCCAGTGTCAATTATTATCGCAAACAAAGAACACAAAGTGGTTTTAAACCACTACAACTCTTACTGAGTGCTGTTAGTGAAGACAAGGGAGTGGCTTTCACATACCAATATTAGGGCCTAAGGGTGCACTAAGGCCCCCTCATTTGCATATTAAAAAGTAGATTTTTCAGCAAGAATTAAAGGGGTTGTCTGGTCTGGAATGACAAGTCTGTAGCCATTCTGTGTGACTGCAGACTTGTGAATCCTTCCAGTGCAAGCATTTGTCAGTGTCTGTGTCGGTAACAGCAGTCAAGTATTCGATATGCACACTCATGGTCAGGAACCGTCTAGGGGTGCAGCCTCACTCAATACAAGTGTACTGAGTAAGGCTGCAACCACCAGAAAAGTTATGATGAGAAATCTGCATATCGAATACTTGGCTGTCGTTACTGGCACAAACACCGACAAATCCTTGTGCTGAGAGGCTTCACAAGTCTGCAGTCACACAGATAGACTGCAGACTTGTCATTCCAGAACGGACAACCCCTTTAAGCTAAACTGTATATGATTTTTGTTGGGGTTGGGTTCCCTATACTAATTATTTATGCAATTGAATTGGCATTTGACTGCCTTTAGGTAAGCTGAAAAATCATTTCACCCGACCAACAAACATTTTGCTTGTGCATTAGGTGATTTGACAGCTTATTTAGATAAACCAATGATCAATTTCTGATTATTGGCAGCATTGTAAATACACCTTAACAAGTAACTAAATTTTCAGTACTTTTTTTTATGTTTGTGCCCAATAATTCTAAACAGATTGGTGTGGAATCTGGTCCTGAGACCCCAAACCTCAGCTGAAAAGTCCTTTTAGAAAATCGCACAGAGTGGATGCAGTAGAAAGTCATAGTCCTGTCTCCTGAGCTGTGCACTTCTCAGAACTCTATTGAGCAATATATAGGGTTCTCGAGTCAGGACCCAGACCTGCACCAATATGCTCAGAATTGATGGACCTAAAACATACAAGATATCTCCCAAAAGCTAAGGTATTTTTTAAGTATTTAATAGTTCTACTGCCTGCACCTCATCAATACTGTGGTTTGTTTATTTTCTGCAGTGTGGTGATTGCTGATAACAACTTCCAGTATCTCTGCACCCTTGATAGACATACTGGGATCTGCAGTTTTGATGCAATACGATTGTATGTTGGGCTGGTGGTGTAGTGATGTACTGACAGTGGTTCTGTGATGTAGTCATGAAATGATGTAGTCTTGCATCAACCGTGGTTCTAGTAATGTTGTCTTGCACCGACAGTGATTCTGGTGATGTAGTCATGTAGATGCAGCAATATTTAATTTATTAGACTTGATAATAGATCATTATAGGGTCAGTGTGCCTCACTAAAAATATAGCTGTTTTAATGAGGTAATGTCAGTTGAACAATTATCTAAATAAAGCCACCATACACTATAGACAGCTGTCCCATAATTCGGTTGGCAACTATCGTGCTTAACTCTTTCATACACAGATGCACTCTCTTTGTTGATTGCTCTTGTGCTCTCTATAGGTTAAAGCATTAGATGAAAGGTGGTAATTCGTGCGCTGCCGTCTGTCCGTTGGTTCCAGGAAATCCAAGGAATCACAAGATGTTAAAAGTAATACCTTTAATGTACAATTCTTACGCGTTTCGTGGTACTTCAGACCACTTCATCAGAGATCCACAAGGTTGTGCTCTCTATGACAGAGTCGCTATTAGACATCTCTGGTAGTGTGCTCATCTCATAGAGAACTAAAGGATCTACAGTCCAAAATCAGACATACTGTATCTTCATCTCCATGACAGTCATTAGACTATCAGTGGAACCTGTCTATCTCCGGGTTTGGCTAACTTTAGTCTGTGTGTGATTAACTACTATCCGAAGGGTATGTGAACTGTTAAGGTATGTGTATATTCGCATGTACCTGCAAATTCTTTTAGTTTTTCCCTGCTGAAGACAGGTTAGGACACATTGGCATTTAGTTTTTTATTTCTTTTCTAACATATTTTGGTTGTGGGGTATTTTTTTTAGTGAAATTGTATTAAGACAATTGTATTGTCAGACTAGCAAGTTAGCAACTTTGCGATCAAGTGCAGATGTCCATTCTTTTAGAGTTTAATTAGTGTTTTAATTTAAGAGTGTTACTGAGCAGATCTGCCTTAAATAGAGGTTGTGTGCATAGACTCATAGTGTGACGTCAGTAACGTGCACGACCACGAAAAGTGTCTAGGGCAGCAAGAAGGCCAAATATGGCCCTGCTCATTAGGTAGGCTGGTGAGCAGTTGGTGGAGTTCACCGGGATATGGTTATTCCGGCAACTTCTCTGGCCACCAGCTTCGCTATTAAAGAGGCAGGGTCTTCAGCAGGTGTATTACTATCTGGTTCATTTTGTCGCACAACCCATTGGTCTGGGGATGGTACAGCGTCATCCTGCCTTTCTTGCAGCTGTACAGGTTACAGAACTCCTGAAACACTTCTGCTTCAAAGGATGGGCCTTGGTCGGCTAGCACTCGTTCAGGATAACTGTGCGGTCGACAAAAGTGTTGTTGAAATGCCCTGGTTGCTGTCTTAGCCATTTGATCCTTCACTGGCACGACTACCAGGAACTGAGAATGGTGGTCTACTATGGTGAGGGTGTAAACATAGCCTGACTGACTGGGGTTACCTTCAAGTGTTTCAAGGCTACCAGTTCAAGTGGTTACTTGGTGACTATGGACTGTAGAGGAGCCCACTGGCTATCAAGGTCTTTCCGCCTCAGGTTGCATGGACCACATTCACAACACCATCTCAATCGCTCTCCTCATGCCAACCCAGTAAAACCGTTCACATAGTAGGACTTCCAGCTTCTTCCACCCGAAGTGCAGTGCTCCATCATGGTACGCTTCTAAGACCATTTTGTCATCCCTTCTTGGAGACCACTATTTGCCAAACAAGTTCATAGGTTTGAGAATTGACGCTTCTCCAACACAGCTTCCCCTCATAGATGAACAATTTATCCTTCTTCCACAACTGCTGGGCTTCCTGTGGAGCATCTTGACCTGGGTGCAAGTCAGCTTGTGTCAGCAATTCCTTTACTAGGTGGACAGCCGGGTCACTATCTTGCGTGTCTGACTATCCATGGTGGGGTAGTGGGTTAATCGTGACCTCTTGCATGGCATAGCGCTTGTTCCTCATGCAGTGGGAGCACTGGGTCACCCCGTGATGGTGGAAAGCGGGTAGCTCTATTTACTCCAGCTCTTCCGGGTCTTTTTCCACTTCTGGCAAGTTTGAGATTCTGGACAGTGCATTTGCATTGATATTGTTATGCCCTGCTCGGTACTTGATGGCAAACTCATAATTGGATAGCCGGGCCATCTATCGCTGCTCCAGTGCACCCAGCTTTGCCGTTTCAAGGTGGGATAGCGGATTATTGTCTGTAAAGATAGTAATCTTCGCTGAAGCCAGGTAGTGTTTGAAGCGCTCCATTACTGCCCAAACTATGTCAAGAAACTCCATCTTAAAAGAACTATAGTTGTCGGGGTTCCTTTCCGTGAGACAAAGCTTCCTGCTTGTGTAGGCAATCACTCTTTCTCTGCATTTTTGCACCTGGGATAACATGGCTCCTAATCCCACATTGCTGGCGTCTGTATATATAGTATAAAGGGTTGGCCATAGTCAGGGTAGGCAAGGACCTCATCTCCCGTAAGAGCCATCTTCAACCAGGTGAAGGATTCCTCTTCTCTTTTACTCCACTCGAATGGAGGACTCGGGTTCTTGGCCTTCTTGGACTGGCCCACTAAGAGGTCCTGTAAGGTCGCTGCTATCTTGGTGAAGCCATTTATGAATCTCCGGTAGTAGCCTACCAGCCCAAGGAACTGCAGCACTTCCTTGTTAGTGGAGGGTCTTGGCCAGTCCCTGATCACGATGACTTTGTCTGGGTCTGGTGCCACACCTTCGGCGCTTACCACGTGACCTAGGTACTACATCTCAGGCTTCAACAGGTGGCAATTGGATGGCTTTACCTTCAGGACACCGCAGCCAGGTGCTCCAAATGGTCTTTGTACGTTTTGGAGTAGACAATGACGTCGTTCAGGTACAACCAAACAGTTTCGAAGTTTTTATGTCCTGGGCAGCACTCCATTAACCGCTGGAACGTTACTGGTATGTTGCAGTGCCCAAATGGAATGCAGTTGAACTCACAGAGGCCCATCGGTGTTGTAAATGCGGTCTTCTCTCTATCCAGCTCTGCCACGGGAACCTGCCAATACCCACTGGTGAGATCTAAAGTGGAGAAATAGTTAGGAGATATTAAGGCAGCTAATGATTCCTCAATTCTGGGTAACGGGTAGGCGTCCTTATGTGTAACCTTATAAGGTTAATCTGCCTGTAATCAACACACATCCTCAACGTGCCATCTTTTTTCTTAACGAGGACTAATGGATTTACAGGGGCTACAACTATTTCTGATCACGCCAGCCTCCTTCATCTCCCATAACATTCCCTTGGCACATTGATAGTGAGCTGGGGGTAGAGGCCGGAACCTCTCCTTAATAAGCGGATGGTCTCAGGTAAGGCTATGGTCTGGGACCAGTTTTACTTGCCCAAAGTCTAGAGGATGGTTGTTAAGGACCCGATCATACTCTTGGACTACCCGGTAAACTCCATGCTTTTGGTGCGAAGGGGTGGAGTTGGTGCCTACGTGTACCTTCTGACACCAATCCTCCAGCTGCCCTTTGAAGCCATTGTCCTCCACCTGGTCGGACAGAATCAAGGGTTTCACTGCCTTTATTGCATTATTACTGACAGTGAACAGCTTAGTGATGGTGTCATACCCCAGGATAAATGAACCTCCTTCTCCCCACAATTCAGGATGTGTATCGGCACCCTCCCCTTGTGGACATCAACCACTGAGTGCACGGGTTCTACCAGGGCCTGGTAATCCTGTCCTCTGAAGCCTATTGCTGCCCGACACCAGATTAACATTTCGCTCCTAGGGGGTATTGCAATGGGAAATCAATCACTTACTCTGACACTGCCGACTTCACCTCTTTGACAGCTCTACTTGTTGTCTCTGCATCAAGGCTTTTATGCAGATAAAAGCTTTGATGCAGAGACAACAGGTAGAGCTGTCTGGAGGTGAAGTCGGCAGTATCAGAGTAAGTGGTTGATTCTTCTTGCTTCTGCAGGACTCGCTGCTGACTGGAACTGATGGTCTCGGATACCTGTTGCAACAAAACAATTTCTGCAAGACAATTCTCTATTACATTAATGCCTGGAGTAATCATTAGGTTACATTCTCGCCAATGAATGTCTACAATTATTAAACCTTGCGATTTTAACTCTACTGGGCCAAACTTTATGGTCACCTCCTTATACCCCACTTTTCGTAGAGGCTGACCATTGCTGGTGATTATGGTTAGATCATCAGCTGGACCGTGGGTAATATCAGAGTCTGCCCAGTACAGTTTATAAAGGATATATGGCATCATTGTCTCCTGAGAGCCGGTGTCCAGTAAAGTGTTCATCGGGATGCCATCAATCACGTCTGGGAGGACCGGTCGTCCCCTTACATACACTCACAACTGGGAGGACCGGTCGTCCCCTTACATACAGTACTTGTCCCTCCAATTATGTGGGCTGGTCGTCTTACTCCTGAGGGTTGTCTCCTTGCCCCGGGGTTGGTCAGTTTAAAAGAAAGGATCTTGCCAGGTACCCCACTTTGTCACAGCGGCGGCAAATCAGTTGTCTAGCTGCGTCATAGCGATCACTGCCTCTTCCCCTGACCAGTGGGATTCTTTTCTGCCGTTGCTACGGGATATCATCTGGACTGAAGGCCAGCTGAATCTTGTCCTTTTTGGGTGGAACTTGCATGGACTACACGGTTTTGGTTAGCGCAGCCAGACTTTTGGTCAGCTCCTGGATCTGGAGCCGGAGATCTGCAGAGGAATCATTCTTCAAGGACTGTGCATCTGTCCCACAATTTCCTGTGGCGAGGGCACCGCCTCTTGGTGGTATGCGATAGCTGGGTGCTGGAGGGGTGCAGCGCTCAGGGTTAATTCTTGCAGCACCCGGATGACCTGGTCTTTAAATTGTGCAAAGTCTGTATCCGGATTTTGCAGGGCCATTATACGCAGCTGTGTCCGGAGAGCGTTAGACAGGAGCCCTTCGATAAACTGCTCAGTTAGCAGTCTGTCCTCGTCTCTCACACTGTCGGGGTTCACCTATTTAATAGCCCACAGCGCCTCTTGCAGGTTTAGAGCATAGTTCACTGTCCTGCACCCTTTGCATCCGTAGAATTTCAATTTAATCTTCGCTGCTGTGTGGGTGTCAAAGGTATCCTTCAGCCTGGCAAGGATTTGTGTAAAGGTACCGTCACATGCGGCAATTTCGCTGTCAATTTGCTGGTTGCAGTGAAATCATGGACACATTGTTCAATTTTGTTGCCGTGTACAAATGGAACAATGTGTCCATGATTTCACTGCAACCAGCAAATTGACAGTGAAATTGCTAGCAAAATTGCCGTGTGTGATGGTACCTTAACAGTTCTCTTGTCTGTGTTCCGCCAGGACTTTACCTCCCTCTGGGCTGCACCGATTAGCTGGCCTATAAGAATGCTGACTTTTTGATTTTCAGACAGGGGGTACGCTTCAAATAAATTGTGCAGTCTCACTTTATAATCGCTCAGGGTGTGCAACTCCCCTGACTATGGAGGCAGCTAAGCCGCCCTGGGAATATACGGCTTGGATAAAGGCATTACTGCGGCTGTGGCCGCTTCCGCCGTTGGATCTCTGTTGGGGTATCAGTCTGCTGCTCCACAGGTGGGAGGAATTGTACCCACAGGGGTTCTGGGTCGAGGCCTCCTGCTTCCTGCCAGCTGACATCAGATCGTGGGGCAGGGTTTCTCTTCGCACTCTTTCTAGGGTACCACCCACGACAAACACACCCGTCTTCCCGCATGCCGTGTGCCATGGTAATGGCGGCAGCTACACAGTTTAACATAGTTTATGGCACACTGAACCCGGTGATACTGGACACGAAATCCTGTTCGTGACGCCAAGTTGACGCAACCACCAGGGACGTGGGGTGCTCGGAACCGAGTCGGACAGTTCTTTGGGGAGGTCACGGAATCGTAACCCGATTCCATGGCCCTGGTCTTGTCATGAAGATTGGGAAATAATTATATGGGAATAGGTCGTGACGCCACCCGTGGTACTCGCCTAGGATGGCCGACACTACGGTGCAGGTCCACTGGGGCAGTTGGTGATGCAGCAGAGATGGTGTAGCTCCCCACGGGTGGAGTGGGGGCCCCAGGGCAGATAACACAGATGATGCAGCGAATAGGGAACGGTGGGGTGCACGACTGAGAGCACAAGTAATGGCTGGAGGACACAAGTGATGAAGTTTCCTTTCCCTTTACCCGATGCTTGATGGTGCAGACCAGGGCACTGGTAACAGATGGTAATGGAAATCCGGGCAGCCTGGAAGCAATTGGGAAGCCATCTAGCCAGGTGGTTTCTGAGGCCTTCCTTCTGTGCTGTGCTGGTTGGTCCTCGCTGCCTAAAGCTATGCCATGGCCCTCTTCCTGTGTGTTAAGTCTTTGCCTGTATGGCAGGCAGCTCGAGCCTATTACAGGTGTCGATCCTTGGTGACAGTCCTGGGCTCTGGTATGATGCTGTGACTTTGGGTGTTTCATGAGGCCAGGGACTTGCAATCCCCTGCCCTCTGGATTTAGCTGCCAGGACTTCAGTACCCAAACAACCACTGACTCCGGCGTCCGGTTTCTGGCACTTTCCTCCGGGGCGAGCTCAGTCACAGCTCCACTCCATAGGTTCTCCTCAGTTCCTCTCTGCTTACCTTTCACTAGCTTTCCACTGTCCTGGGACAAGCTTCTACTGGCTCCAGCCCCCAGGACGTCTGTCCTGTTCTCTGTTCTGAACTGAAATGTCTAACCCCGCCTCTGGACCAGAATTTATGGGGAAGCTCCCCTAAAACAGGGTTCAGAGCTCCCCCTTCTGGTCTGGAGTCAGGAGAAGTGTTGGATGCTGGTGTTACCTGACAAGGGGACCCCTTCTTGCTTCCAAGCATAACATCACCCCATAGGGAGGCAATGCCACTGTGGCAATCAGACTCCTGGGGTGCCACAAATACGATCTCCAACTGGATCATACTAGCAATCTGTCTCGCATACTCATCACAGAATCCATCTCCTCCTGCATTACTGAAGGCTCATTCTACACGTTGAGTTCCCACATAGTGGGCAGAGAGAGGAGACACATCTACTGAGCAGATATAGTTAGCAAGCTTCATCAAAATGCCTATCTATAACCCCTGTAATGGGGAGCTGGCACTATGGGGATAGACTCGCACCGTAAGGTATCATATATAGAACAAAGAATATGCGAAAAACCAATTTCATGCAAATTTGAATGTTTATTAAAGGTAAAAACCAGGGAGAACAAGGGAGGGGGCAGAGGAACCTGGGTCCACAACCTCAGGTGGAGGGTAACCTCACCAGTCAGACTATGTGCCAGTACAAATTGTACAACCAAATGTTAAAGTACACAGATTATAGTAATAAAGGCACTAGGGATATACACAGCCAATTGAGCACAAAAATTCAGGGTATAGTGTAATTAATAAGATGAAATAGTAGATAACAGGATATTATGAGAACTATTATAAAGTTCTACAAACAGTCTAACAGACAATAAGCATCCTGCCTGTATACCCATGTGAAGATAAATAGCAGGAATCCCAGTGAACTTAGCACTGAACAGTTTCTGGCAACATTAGACAGTGGAGCAAATGCTCCAATGTCACATACCTACTGGTAGTGGTGTCCGAGTGGAGGGTACCGACCCCAACAGCCATTTCGGGCGACCTTCATCAGGGGGTCACTTCACTCTGGACGGAGCGAGTTTAAAAAGGGCTGGCCAGCCTTGAAAATTGTGTGCCGGTGTGTAACATCGCGTGCGTGCCATCACCCGGAAGCCGAGACGCAGGAGACGCGCCGCGTCATCACGCTTGCGGTCACATGACCAGCAAGGGCGAATCAGAGTGCGGCGCCGCCTACCCGCATCACCGCACCATGGAGACGGCAGGGACGCGTCTCAACATCCGGACACATAAATATTAGGAGCCGATTTCGGCTCCAAACCTAGGTAGGATACCACTTAGGTGCACAAAATGACATAGGGACTCAAGTGCAAGTATATGTAAATAACAATTAGTAGCTATACCTAATAATTGCATCAATATTCAGAAAAATAAGGGAAACATAAGAATACAGTTTTATGTACATATATCTCTGACTGGAATGAACAGAGAATATCCAATCTCCTGCAGCCTTTATTCTAGATGTAGGTATATCTTCGCATCATCATTGTGATATGATGCAGGTCAGTGTTGAACAGTCCAATATTAGGTATATAGTCCTTTCCAATCCATGTTAAATAATAGACAGTAGCAGATAGGTGGAGATGTTAGTAGTCCATAGATTTATTGCATATGTTACAAAGACATAAGCTGAAGCCAAGCCTGAAATAAAATTAAGATTAAAAGAAACCCAATTAGGTCACTATTGCATATATACGGTCCAGATAGTTTATGTAGCTACAAAAATGATGCGAAATTCCAGTTTTCGTTTAACCCCAGGGGTTGGAGAGTGCCAAGGCGCCAAATCCACCTTGTCTCCAATTGGGAGAGCCTTTTAAACAGGGGGCCACCTCTGATTCCCAGGTCCACAGTGTCAATACCACGTGCTAAAAGGAGATCACCCCTACATTGATGGTGCTGATGAAAGTGTCTTGGCAGAGTTTTAAGTGTCCTGGTATCCTCACAATTGAGCGCCCCATTGATGGCCAGCACATGCTCCCTAATGCGAACCTTCAAGGCACGTGTAGTGAGCCCGATATAAATTTTAGGGCAGGGGCATACGGCATAATAAATTACCCCGGTGGTGTTACAGGTAATGAATTTACGTATGTTAAAAGTTTCACTGCCAGATGCATTGGTGAAAGAGCACGCTCTTTCGATATTAGGGCATGAAATGCACCTACCACAAGGAACGCAACCCACTCTCTTAGGTATTGTATCTAGAAATGTTTTTTTATATAATTAGGGGCTTCATAGTGACTGGACACTAAAAGATCGCGCAAATTTTTAGATCTCCTAACCGCAATTTTAGGGTGTATTGGCAGGATTTTGGATAAAGTGGCGTCTGTGCGTAGAATGGGCCAAGCTCTATCTAGACATCTCCGCATCTCCCTAAACTGTCCATGGTAAGTGGTTATAAAACGAATTTGTTTTTCTTGTCTGGATGATTTATTTTTATAGAGAACTTCATTGCGCGAAAGATGTCGTGCCCTATTGATCGCATATTTAATCGAGCGATGGCTGTATCCGCGCTCAAGAAACCGGAGTTTAAGTTCTAACGCCCGTTCATGGTAGTCTGAGTCGGAGGAACAGATCCTGCGGAGGCGCAGGAACTGTCCTACCGGAACAGATCTGATCATGAATGGAGGGTGGGAGGAAGAGGCATGCAACAGGGCATTCGAGGCCGTAGGCTTCCTGTAGATGTCAGTGCGCATGTGGCCATCACTATCCCTAACCACGGATACATCCAAGAATTCAGCCGTATTTCTATTTAAACTATATGTTATCCTGATGTTTATATTATTCTGATTTAAATCATCTATCAGGTTATGGAATTCAAATTCCGATCCATGCCAGATAACAAAGATGTCGTCGATGTACCGCGCCCACAAGTGGGCACGGCACATCGACGGCAGCCGATCTGACATGAAGAGGTCCCTCTCCCACAGCCCCAGGAAAAGGTTCGCATAAGAGGGCGCAAAGGGCGCCCCCATTGCGGTCCCCTGGAGCTGCAGGTAGAAGGACCCCTTAAAAACAAAGAAATTATGAGAAAGGCTGAACTCGAGGAGCTCCATGATCAGGGATGTGATGCCAGCAGGCAACACCGACATGTCGAGGAAGTATCTGACGGCCCGAAGTCCATCAGCATGCCTAATGCTGGTATATAAGGACTCAATATCACAGGTAGCCATTAGGGCTCCCTCATCTAACTGCATAGAGTCGACCTTTTTGAGAAATTCGCTAGTATCCTTGATGTAAGAAGGTAAACTCTCCACCAAGGGTTGTAGTTTGGAATCAATCCATCTACCCACATTCTCGAGGAGGTTTCCCCGGCCCGACACTATCGGTCTGCCAGGTGGTGTATTGATGTCTTTATGGACTTTCGGCAGGAAGTATAGAGTGGGAATCACGGGATCTGTGACCTGGAGAGCTGACTGTAATTCTGCAGTTATGATGTTATTGTCATTGGCCATCCTCAAAATTTTCCCCAATTGCTCGGTGAATGCAGAGAGAGGATTGAAAGTAAGTTTTTTATAACAAGTTCTATCATTTAAATGTCTATATGCTTCCTTCTCATATTTTGAGATAGGCCATATGACAATACTTCCGCCCTTATCTGCGGGTTTTATTAGTACATCAGGCAGATCCCGTAGTTCCCTCAATCTATCACGTTCCTGCCTATTAAGGTTATCAGCATAAGTATGTTCAGGGATCGTCTCAAAAGACTTACTAACCACCCGCACAAACATGTCAATACTTGGGCAAGTGGAGAGCAGGGGAAACCTCCTCGAGCGTGGGCGAATGTTGGGAGGGATCTTACCTCCTTCCTCTATTTGGTGTTCGGTGGAGAGTTCCTCTAGGTCATCAAGGGTTATTTTTTCTTCTTCTGTGGAAAAGAAGAGATTTTTAATTGGGTCAAAAAAATGACGTTTGAAAATTAGATTTCTAGCAAATAAATGTAAATCTTTAATTGCAACAAAAGGGTCGAACTTAGCAGTTGGGGCAAAGGATAGACCTTTGCCTAAGAGTGAGAGATCGTGAGGGGAGAGTATGTGATCACTAAGATTAATTACCTTAGTGCCCCTCTTTCCTTTTCCTCCGCCATGACGTCTATTGGGTTGGTAAGGGGTTCTTTGGAGTGTCATCCCTGATCTCGTAACGATTGAAGAGACAGAGATGTCAGATTGATCACTGATCGAGGTAATAGACACTGTGGATGAACTGGGTCGTAGGGGGTGTATTCCGGCAGCATTGGGGGGGCGGCGCCAGTGGTACATCAGTCCCGATTGCCAATCCCTCAAGTCTCGGGTATATTTCTTTGTCTGTGTCTCTTTAATTTTCTTGACACAGTCATCGAGAACTTTGTCTAACTGTGCCTCAGATGTCTGTAATTTGTCTAATGTTGCCAGAAACTGTTCAGTGCTAAGTTCACTGGGATTCCTGCTATTTATCTGCACATGGGTATACAGGCAGGATGCTTATTGTCTGTTAGACTGTTTGTAGAACTTTATAATAGTTCTCATAATATCCTGTTATCTACTATTTCATCTTATTAATTACACTATACCCTGAATTTTTGTGCTCAATTGGCTGTGTATATCCCTAGTGCCTTTATTACTATAATCTGTGTACTTTAACATTTGGTTGTACAATTTGTACTGGCACATAGTCTGACTGGTGAGGTTACCCTCCACCTGAGGTTGTGGACCCAGGTTCCTCTGCCCCCTCCCTTGTTCTCCCTGGTTTTTACCTTTAATAAACATTCAAATTTGCATGAAATTGGTTTTTCGCATATTCTTTGTTCTATATACTGAGCAGATATGCATAGCCGCCACCTGGTCTTCTATCCATACGTTCACCAGATATTACAGACTTAATCTTAATAAGGATTTAACATTTGGCAGAAGAGTTCTGCAGGCTGTGGTCCCTTCCTAAGAAATGAATTGTTGGTATTACTCCGATGCTGCTGTCGTGGAAGGTGACTAAAGAAAATAGAATTAGTCTTACCGGTAATTCGGTATCTAGGAACCTTCCATGACAGCACTAATTTCCCTCCCTATCTGATGCTCTTATTGAATAATTCCTGCACTTTGGTAACTATTCATGCTACCGTGTCCAGAAAAAACACTGGTGGCTGCAGGAAGGGGAGGGGTACTTAACCTCTTTGTGTTCCTGTCCCCTATTAGGGAGGTGAGACATCCTCCGATGCTGCTGTCGTGGCAGGTTTCTAGAAACCGAATTACCGATAAAACTAATTCTATTTTCTTGATTTTATTCTTCTTCCTCCTTTCCTCTTTAGCATAGATATAGTTCCCCTATCTCCTGCTAACTTCTTTTTTTGCCTTCAATAAGGTTTTTGAGTAAATGGCAATGTAGTAGCCTTGCGCCTGATGAAATAACAAAAAGATAAAAAATGATGGGTGAAGCCTATATGAGTTAATTTATAGCTGACTGAATGTTCTTAATGACAGCATAAATTTGAAGACTTGCGTTAAGCTGATAAATGATTTCAAGGAATATATTTCATAAACTCAATGATTTTGTGTTGACTATATGTTTACAGAATAACTAATAAAAACAGATTAAACATAATTGTTACCTGTGCAGTGCCTATTTCTTAATAAAAGATGTGGAGGAAATGGGGTGACAAAATCAGACATATCTCCATGATTTTGTGGGTACTATTCAGTCTCCAAAAATAGAAGGTGAATGTGGCAAGTATGTGTGTTTTTGGTAGAGCACATGAATACAGCATCCAGGCACAGATTATCCTTTTAATAATGCTTCTTTATTTGACAAATGTGGCTCTCACAACGTGTTTTGGCGGATCACCGCCTTTACCAGGTGTTGATGAAGGCAGTGAAACATGTTGTGAGAGCCACATTTGTCAAATAAAGAAGCATTATTAAAAGGATAATCTGTGCCTGGATGCTGTATTCATGTGCTCTACCAAAAAAACACATACTTGCCACGTTCACTATTGATATCAGTCCGGGAGCGGTAGGAGCTGCAGCTTACAGCGCTGGACCATAGAGAGTGAAGGACCTGCGGTGACCAGGGCCACCATCAGGGCATTACTTCCCTGCCTGGTGTAAAGTGTCCGGTGAATCAGTGGGCCCAGGCACCGGGGTAATTACTTGGCTTTATTAACCCCATGCCCGGGGCCCTGTCTCGGCTGCAGCAGAGGGAGTCGTGTCTGCCATCTGCTGCAGGAAAGCCACCGCATGACTAATTAGCAAATGATGATCCAAGCTGGAGCTCATCCCTTCTCGCCTTTCTGTGCTGAGGGAAGGGGGGCTACAGTGGAGGGAGAAGTGGGGGGATTAGCTGCTCTGGCCAGCACTGCTTTCCATTGTGTGTGCCCAGCCACATCACAGTAAGGACACACTGTGACGTCACACAGCATGCCCTGCACTGCTTCCCTCCAGAGAGACTCATCACTGTACAGGGGAGAAGCTGGAGGCTGGTAAATGACAAACGAAAACTCCTAATATGTGTGCATGTGTTCATTCTCTGTCTGTGTATATATATGTGTGTACATATATGTGTGTGTGTGTGCAGGGCCGGCCTTAGGCATGTGTGAGTTGTGCGGCCGCACAGGGCGCCACACTCCAGGGGGCGCTGCAGGGATACAGTAGTCACTTCGATTTGCAGGGGCCTCGCTGTTTCTTCCTGCGCCCAAATCTTAAGTTCAAAGCCTTGATTCTGTTGTGCTGTGTACAGCACAGTGTACCTCAGCAAAACGAGGATGATACATGCAGTAGATCTCCCCTCCTCTCTCCAGAACCATCAAGTCTCCTCCTGGCCTCCAGCATGTGCAGAACGGAGGAGCGTCCCCTCACCCGAGAACTCTTCTATGGAGGTGAGGAGGTCACTGCTGTTTGCCATCTTCATCCCAGCAGTAATAGGTGCCGTCTCTGAGATAAGGAACATTTAGTTCTGGGAGCTCCGTGCTGGGTCGGTGCAGGATCAGGTTTCTCAGCCACACACAGCACCAGGGCTGACTGGAGATTCAAACTCTGGGTGGCAGATTTCCACTGCCAGCCCTTAGGTAAGGACCGGGGGGGTTGCTTTCTGAGATTTTTGGTGTGGTCCGGGGGGGGATTGCCGTCCGAGATTTTTTGGTTTGGTCCGGGGAGGGGGGGATGGGTGCTGTCAGAGATTTCTGGCCACTCACAGTGCCATCTCTGCCGCAAGTCTCCGCGTCTCTGCGCCAGCCGCAAAGCGCCGCCGGCCGGCCCATTTGTGTGGTGGGGGCGGCCCTGGATGAGGGCTATACTACCAGCCCAGGGGGCACTTGCCCCCCTGCCACCTGGGCCAGTCCGCCCCTGCACAGCACCGACCCAGCACCGAGCTCTGAGAGGAAGGAAGGCCTCCAGATCACTGATCCTAATCTCCTGTCACTACTGAACTGCTGAGTCCAGGCTGCTGCCTGGGACTGTCCCCTTATCGCCTTCTTCCAAGTACTGGAGTGGGGCTACTAAGGGGAGGACTATCATACATAGTGGGGGCTAGTAATGGGCACCTCCTTCTCCTCATACACCTGTATAGTGTATCTAGTATCTATATATAGATATATATGTATATATATATATATATATATAGTGATCAGTATACAGGCTCTTTATCATTCCGGGGTGATGACATTGTCAGCTCCTGTGATCAGGGCTCTCCTCCTCCTCATACACTGTACAGTGTATATATAGTATATAGTGATCTGTATAGAGGCTGTTTGTCATTCCTGTGTCCACAGATTGTCAGCTCCTGTGATCAGGGCTTTCGCTCCTCCATTGTTACTTTATATCTGTCATTGTTTGGTCCCTTCTTAGTAAGTGTTGTGATATCTGCTGCTCTGCATAGGAATATTATTCTGTCAGCAGGGTTATTCCTATACAGTACAGCCCTGGGCATATTGTCACTGTGACGCTGATTACTCTGATATCTGCAGTGAAGGATACAATTTTTTAATGATGTATATTATCATCCTGTAAAGATTTTCATGCGGATGACATCACAAATTGTGGCGGCTCTGTGGCATTTGGGACGGCGGCTGTCTCTCCCACCTGTCCATCCCCCCCCCTCCGTGTGCCGTCTCTTCCCCCTGTGCTCTCTCCATTAACCTGTCTTCCCCTGTGCGCTGTCTTCTCTCATGTGCTCTCTTCTTTGCCTGTGCGATCTCTCTCTGCCCCCCCGTGTGCTCTCTCTGTCCCGCCCTGTACGCTCTCTCTCTGTCCCACCCTGTGCGTTCTCTCTGTCCCGCCTTGTGCGTTCTCTCTGTCCCGCCCTGTGCATTCTCTCTGTCCTGCCCTGTGCGTTCTCTCTGTCCCGCGCTTTGCGGTCAATGTCCCGCCCTGTGTGCTCTCTCTGTCCCGCCCTGTGCGCTCTCTCTGTCCCGCCCTGTGCGCTCTCTGTCCCGCCCTGTGCGCTCTCTCTGTCCCGCCCTGTGCGCTCTCTCTGTCCCGCCCTGTGCGCTCTCTCTGTCCCGCCCTGTGCGCTCTCTCTGTCCTGCCCTGTGCGCTCTCTCTGTCCCGCCCTGTGCGCTCTCTCTGTCCTGCCCTGTGCGCTCTTTCTGTCCTGCCCTGTGCCCTCTCTCTTCCCCCTTGTGCTCTTTCTGCCCCTGTGTGCTCTCTCTGTCCCCGTGCGCTCTCTCTGCACCTAGTGCTCTCTTTGCCCCACACTGTGCGCTCTCTTTGCTCCACACTGTGCGCTCTCTCTGTCACAACCTTTGCGCTCTCTCTTCCCCGCCCTTGTGCTCTCTCTCTGCCCCTGTGCGCTCTCTTTTTGCTTCCCCTGTGCGATCTCACTCTGCTCTTCCTATGCACTCTCTCTGTGCCGCCTGTGCACTCTCTCTCTGCCCCCCCTGTGCAGACAGTGCAGAGAGAAGGACCAGAGGAGGGGAGGCAAACGGAGCATGCACTGCACATGTGCTATATATGTTCGTGTGCTATCTGGGTGATATCTGTCAATGTATACTCACCTCCTTCCAGTGCTGCCTCTTCCTGTCTTCCGGGCCCTGCACTCAGAGCAGTGAATATTAGATGAGCCTAATGGGCCCCCAGAAGTGAGAGGAGCAGACCGCGCTGGAGGGAGGTGAGAGGAGCAGATAGCACTGGAGGAGGTGAGAGGAGCAGACCGCGCTGGAAGGAGGAGAGAAGAGCAGACAGCTCTGGAGGGAGGTGAGAGGAGCAGACAGCGCTGGAGGAGGTGAGAGGAGCAGACAGCACTGGAGTCGCGGTGCCAAGAGCGTTGGTTGGTTGCCGTGGTCGGCGGCGACAATCAGCGAAGCGGAGTGCGGCTTGGCAGGAGATTTGAATCCCGCAGTGCTCAGCCAATCAGTGGCGCAGGATTCAAATATCCCACCAAGCCGCGCGCCACTTCACTGGTCGCTGCGATAGGTGGTGACCAATCAATCAGCGCTCTTGGCGCGTGATTTAAATCGCGCTTCGCTGATTGGTCGCCACCGACAGTATACAGTTCTAATCACTGAGCCACCATATACTGTGCTAACCACTGAGCCACCATATACTGTGCTAATCACTGAGCCACCATACAGTGCTAATCACTGAGCCACCATATACTGTGCTAACCACTGAGCCGCCATACAATGCTAACCACTGTGCCACCATACTGTGCTAACCACTGAACCACCAGACAGTGCTAACCACTGAGCCACCAGACAGTACTGAGACACTATATACTGTGCTAACCATTGAGCCACCATACACTGTTATCCACTGAGCTACCGTATACAGTGCTAAAGACTAAGCCACCATACAGTGCTAACCACTAAGCCACCATACAGTGCTAACCACTGAGCCATTGTATACACCATATAAATCCCGCAACAACAGCGTACTTTCTGGAGAGAGGACTGTACTATTCAGCGGCTATTTCTACGGCACCTGTTGATTTCACCGCACTCCCGATGCAATAGCATCGGGCCTATTTCTAATTTTGTATATTTATGGCGGATCTACAGGATTTGGGAGAAACATATAGTAGATGCTGATCCAATCAATAGAGCCAGGAACAGCGCCGCCCTCAGCCAAGAGATGACAGAACAGTCCCATCAATCTCCACATAGAGCGCCAGCGCCTCATTCTTCAGATACACATCGCCCTATTGGTGAGATCCACATGTACCACCCATTATGTAATATCCATGGATACGGTATAAATATACAGAATTAGATTATCCCTTTTAGTGTAAATTCAGACATAGTGGAATTAATATTAATTTGAGTTGCAGATTCCTGGGCACAAATTTGGAAGAGTTTATTGTACAATATATGTGAATAAATTATTTTAGAATATAAAAATGGCGTCCTGTTCCCATTTGTGTCCTGGGAAACTGAGTACAAAAATCAATAGGATGGGGGCACCAAAAGGCAGTTTTGCACAGGGCACCATTTAGGCTAAGGCCTGCCCTGTGTGTGTGTGTGTGTGTGTATAGAGCAGAGGTCTCAAACTCAGCTGGGTTGGTGGGCCGCACATAGAAAAACATTTATATTGGGGGGCCGCATCCCTTGTAAGACTAAGGGTAAGTGCACATCAGTCGTTTTTTGGGCTGCTTTTGCACGTTTTACGTCGGCGTTTTCCGCTCCGTTTTATATTAATTTATGTTAATCCAACCCTGCGTTTGGATTAACATGCTAGTCAATGGATTTTCGAAAACGCTGTGTACATTACAACGTTTTTCGTCTGGTCGTTTTCAGTGAAATCTGGGTTTTTCCAGCGTTTTACAAAAATAGAGCAAGTGACTTCTTTGGCGCGTCTTTCCAGCGATTTACGCCGTTTTCCAATCATTGGAGCGAATGGAGCTGTGCAAGGCCGTCGAGAAAACGTCGGCCAATCGAAAAACGGCGTTTTTTGGACGAAAAACGCCGACCTGAAACAGGAAGCAGGAAGCTGGAACAGGACCAAAAACAACAACAAGGCACGACGATGGCGTGGTATCGGAGGATGCAGATCAATGTGCCCCGTCTGCTGACTCTGGTAAGTATGTACATCACCAGCCAAAGCATGTGCCAGCCCTAGGGGGACTTGTGCCAGGCCTCGGGGTATATGGGGATGGCCACAGGGGACGTGTGCCTTCACAGGGGTATATGGGGATGGCCACAGGGGACGTTTGCCTGCACAGGGGTATATGGGGATGGCCACAGGGGACGTGTGCCTGCACAGGGGTATATGGGGATGGCCACAGGGGACGTGTGCCTGCACAGGGGTATATGGGGATGGCCACAGGGGACGTGTGCCTGCACAGGGGTATATGGGGATGCCCGCAGGGGACGTGTGCCTGCACAGGGGTATATGGGGATGCCCGCAGGGGACGTGTGCCTGCACAGGGGTATATGGGGATGGCCACAGGGGACGTGTGCCTGCACAGGGGTATATGGGGATGGCCACAGGGGACGTGTGCCTGCACAGGGGTATATGGGGATGGCCACAGGGGACATGTGCATGCCCATGGGTATATGGGGATGGGCACAGGGGACGTGTGCCTGCACAGGGGTATATGGGGATGGCCACAGGGGACGTGTGCATGCCCAGGGGTATATGGGGATGGGCACAGGGGATGTGTGCCTGCACAGGGGTATATGGGGATGGCCACAGGGGACGTGTGCATGCCCAGGGGTATATGGGGATGGGCACAGGGGACGTGTGCCAGCCATAGGGCACCTCTGGCAGCCCTAGGGTCATGTGGATTACATGGGTGAACGTGGGCCAGCCTTAGGGCAGTGTGGACAGCCCAGGGGAACTTGTGTCAGCCTTGGTTGCCGTGTTACATGACAGGGTTCTTACCTCTGCACTTGGCCAGACACCTGACCAACAGGGCTGGGCAAAGTTGCGCAGGATGATCTCAATGTACACTGGGACAGTAGGCCACAGCAGGCCAGAGTGTTTTTTTACGGATGCAGTGTAGGGGGACCGGACAGTATTGCACCTTAGTAACCAGTGTTTCAGCCCTGAAGCAGTGGAGGGGGTCAGGGCAGTATGCCTGGAGCAGGAGACCAAGCTGCACTTTGTGTAAAAATGTTTCTGTTCCTTTTTTACTTTGAACCGGGATTTAAATTGACCACCTTTGTGTCTTGTAGATCGAAGCACACCCTGATATCTGGGATGCTGCGTGTCCCGCGTACAGTGACCGGCAAAAAAAAGCCCAATCTTGGACATCAATCTGTCGCCAATTATACAGGGAATTTGATGAGGCGGAGCGTGATCTTCAAAATATCATAGGTACCATATATCCACGTGTCTAATGTGTTTTTGTTATCCACATATTTTGGGTTCAAAGTCTACTCCTCAGCTTTGGCAATGGTCAATATGGTAGCTGTGTGCTGTGTCCATGGCTGTGGAGGAAGGAGGAGGCGTGGAGAGGTAGCAGAATGAACATCCCCGTTACCTGATTTTGAGAATGCACTGGTTCCCCCTCTCAATCAGCAACAGGGTGAAACAGTGCATAAATGCATTTTTCTAACACAAATGATGCCAATTGCCTCCCCTGCTTGAATGTCTCCCCCCCCCCACCGTATGCTAGGATTCATATCCTCGGTCATCAGCACATGTGCATCTTCATCCGTGCTCACGTCATGCTAGCATACGGGCTGATGTGACTGGCATGTTGCATGACGTCCTCACAATCAAAGTGATGTTGAACCAGCCTCACGCCGTCATCTTGGAGCCCGTCATCAACGATGAACCTGCACGCACAATATAGAAGAAGAACTAGGATGCTGATTTAAGCAGGCGTGGGTGATTCAAAGCACGTGTTCAAGTTACTGCATTTTGGGGATGCATGTTTTAGACCTTTGTGGCCGCAAGAACATCCCACCACTGGGACGGATGTTTAATGAAACTGTTGATGCTGCTGTATACACCAACGTGGAGGCTGCTGTCTAGGACGACTTTGTAATCCAGAACCCCTTTGATGGGCTCAAGACTCGCCTTACACACTAGTCAATCTGTTAGTTAATTTTTTTTTTTAATCAAAGTAGGGGGGGCGCCTTAGACGTGGTTAGCTAGCTTTTTTTGTTTAAATTTTTTGGATAAAAAAAATGACACTCTCTGTGCTTTCCTTTATAGAAGAAGATGTTAAAAAAAGGTGGAAGTCAGTGCGGGACGCTTTCACCAGATTCCTTGCAAAGAGTGAAAAAAGTGGTGCTTCCCCACCAAAGAAGAAATGCCCATTTTACAAGGAGCTACTCTTCACCCTCACCAGTCGCACAGTGCGCCCGTAAGTACTTACATTTCAACAGTTGTATAAATAATCGACAGCCAATAGCATGAGGACATGAGTGACAAGACAGCATCAGCGAGCATGAAGGCTGGCGGAAATACCAGTGCAGGAGGAGTGGGAGATTGTGGGACACCATGCGTAGTATTCTGTCATTACCCATGCGTGGCTGTGTCGGCTGTGACTCCCAATATGACAGATGGCCAGTACATCTTGAACGTTTTTTTTATTTTTTTTATTAAAATAACAAAAAAGAGGAAGGACATTGTAGTAGTGCCCTTATGGAAAAAATTATAATTTGAACAGTCCAAGGCTATAAAAATTCAACATTCCATCCGCCCTTAACAATTAAAGTATGGTCAGGATAGCTATGTTCGTATTAAATATGTAGCTTATAATATGTAAGCACTCACTATAACCAGATTTTTCTTTTTTCAGAACGGAGGGCAATATAACTAGCCCGACCCATGTCGGCAAAGCGTCCGTGACGCCAACAGATGACGAAGCCGTGTTGAATTTGAGTGCATCGACCACAACTTCCTCTCCAAGTATTTCAATAGAAGGGGATGCGGCCAGTCAAACCTCATGTTCCCTTTCAGGAGCTGTGGGTGCAACATCTACTGTAGAGTCTTCGAGTACCATGAGATCCCCAAACACAACCCAGACAGCATACACACGTAGGGGCCAAAAACAACAAAATAAACAGCCACAGTCACAGTTTGCTCAGGAGGCCATGAACCTCTTGAAAAGAGCAGAACAAGAAGACCGGTATGATAGAGCGGGGTCACATGTAGCTGATTGTCTAAGGGAAATTGGGCCAGATCGGGAGGCATCCTTTCTGTCAGTGGTGTATATATTAATAGATTACTACCGTGCAAAGAAGCCAATTCCTAGTGCGGTCACTATTATAAATAGCATCCCCCAAGTTTTTGAACCTCCAAGGGATCTTAGTAGCGTCACCAATCCAGCCACATCCAATGTAGGTCCCCCACAAATGGCATGGATGAGACAAGATCAACATGCTTTTGGGCCGCGCCAGCAGGTGCAAGGGGAAAAATACACATCTTATAGGGCACAATTACACATGGACGACAGCTCGGCAAGTGTTCAAATGTCGGGCCAACAAATGTTTGGAGGAGATGGGTCTCCTCATCAGTATACAACCTTGAATTGAATGTCATGTGATATTCTGCATTTGTCATGTTAGATAGTTGATCATGTTTATACCTTGTTTTCTTTTTCAACACTCCGGTTTTACAGAGTGTCAAAAATACCGACAGATGTGTATTGTCAGGTCTAGGTTCTCTGCCTCTATGTGTGTCTTTTCCTTTAATTTATGATCTGTCACCAATGTTTTGTGTGAACAAGTTGAGTTCTATTGTGCTAAAAATAAACCACGCTTTGGAACGTTTCTTTGCCTTTTTAATTCCATGTGTTTATAATCCACATTTTAGCCTTTAAATTACAGTTTTCTCTGTCCAAAAAATAAAACCAAACAAAATATGAACATTGTAATTACATTAGTTAGATAAATGAACGTGATGTGCGCCACACTATCCATGGGATTCATCATCCAAGGTGAGGTTGCTCTTGGGTAACCATTGTTGGTGGGTAATATGGGGTGGTTAAATAGCTGCTCAATTCAATCCTGTATCCCTGAAAAATTGGTCCAAACATCCAAGACCGTTTGTGTCTTCTAGAACCTGTGTGAGTCTTCAAGGGATCACCTCCAAAATGAAATCTACATCTTCAATTTAGGGTAGGAGTTGGCACATGGCTAGCGCTGTACTGCCAGGACATGGCACCTTCAGGTCTCATGAAATAGTCCGCAAAGGTGTCTCTTACAGCCAAGGCATAATTAGGTGGGCGACCCAAACCCCAATTGATAGCTGTCTGTAATAAAGGCAGCTGCAATCCTTCCATCTGCTCGGTTCCATATTTTCGACCAAAATTATGAAGGACGCAGCATGCCTTTATTACAGAATCAATTGTGTTTGGGGACACCTGAATGGCTGAATGCAAGACCCTCCACTGACTAGTCATGATACCGAAGGTGCATTCCAAGGTACGGCGTGCCCGGCTAAGCCGATAGTTGAAGACCCTACGACGGTCATCCAGTCCCCTACGTGGGTATGGGCGCAGCAGGTTCGGCATCAAAGGAAAAGCCTCATCCGATACCATCACGTAGGGGACTGCATCCGTGGAACCGGGCAAAGGACTATCAGCAGGTAAGGTCTGTTGATCTTGGAGTACTTGCAGGCCAATTTGTGAGTTTCTCAACACACGAGAATCCCCTGTACTACCATAGGCACCAACATCGATGGCAACAAATCGGTAATGAGCATCAGCCACCGCCATCAGGACCACCGAAAAAAACTTCTTATAGTTATAGAAGCGTGATCCTGATCGAGTAGGCTGTTTCACACGGATATGTTTGCCATCAACTGCACCTATGCAGTTAGGGAAGTTGGCCACAGACTGAAAGCCTGCCGCTACCTGCAACCAAGTCTCCTCGGTTGGAGAAGGCATCACTAATGGCTGCAACTGCTCCCAGATGACAGTGCACGTCACCTTTACAATCTGTGAAATGGTGCTTTTTCCCACCCTAAACTGAAGATGTAGCGACCCATAGCTCTCCCCAGTAGCCAGGAATCTGAAAAAAACAAAAAAAAGGAAATCATTAATCAAAAGTATGTATATTACCTAAAAATAAACGGCATGGGAGCAGGCAAAGACAAAACATTGCAAAAATAGCTATTCCTAATTTATTCCCAAATTAATGATTCAAGTAAAATGATGGACACATTTTTCCGTGATACATTATTGGCTCATTTCCAGCATGTGTTGATGATGTCAGGGAAAGAAAATACTTTAGGCCTATTTATAAAAATTCATTTTAGCCAAAAAAAAGTTCCTTGTGTGTGCCTTCACTGATTTATTTGCGTTAGCCTTGTTGTTTGCCCAAAAATACACAGCATCATATCCAAATTTCGCCACATGAAGTCCTCTGTACATCGGCCAGATTGGGTTCATATCTAAATGGCCTCAAATTGGGTACTAAAAAAATTTGGTGGATATGTATTTCGTGGTCCATAAATTACACGGATACAATTGGCTTGTGACAAAAGGTCATAGGGTGTAAAACGTCAGCCCCGATACTGTGACATCACCCAAGGTCCTACTCTGAAGTACAATACATTGGCAGACAGCGAGAGGACAACGCAAGCAATAGGGACCACTTACCTTAATGTGATGAGCAGCCTTTCCTCGGCTCCTATAGCATTACGGAATCGTGTGTTCTGGAGGGTCAGCTTACTACGTACAAGCTGCAAGAGCTCATCAAAAGCAGCGATGGTCAGCCGGCAAAAGGAGACAAATTTTTCCGGGTATCTAATATACAAAAAAAAAAAAAAAAATACTATCAAACAGAAATAACAAGCCCTTGTACAATAACATTGACATAAGGCATTTTCCATACTTTTGTATTAAATATTGTAATTGTGCACGTGCCTGATCAAGAGCCACGCAACACACAAAGCATTTTGAGCAAGGTGTAGTCTGCAAGCCACTCGGCCTCACAGACATTTCCAATTATAAGAGCAGAAACGTTCAAATTTGGGAGTATTGGAGTTACCTTCGTAAGTCTTGGTACAGCTGGCCAAAGTGCCCCTTAGTTTCACGGGTCTGTAGGAGGGGATGCACCCACATTCTGGGAGGTTGCTGGACCTGTGTAAAGGAAAGCAACCCAACAATGAACTATCAAACCATCAACAAACAGACTACGACCCACAATTAAACAGCAAAGGCCCATGTGACATAATAATTTTGCCATGAGACATCGACTTGATGATGATGGGGGCCATACACATGCTTGGGTATGTGGGTTTTCCAAGAGGAACAGCAGCTAATGATGATGCGTCAAATTAACTAACCCAGCCACACCCTCAGACTATATGGCGCTTATGTGCTCCCAAAAATTAACACAACATGCCTGATTTCACATTCAAAAATAAACATATATCTTACAGGCCGGGACAAATCATGCAGCTGGACATAAATGTTTAAGTGTAGGTTTGGCTTACCTCATCATCATCCTCTTGCTCACATACGAGCCAGTCGAGTATGGAGAGAAGCAAGACCTGTTGGTATGGCCTCCGCAGGCGCAAACGACGTGTTCGCGGCATGTTGTCTAGAAAGGTGATGCCTGTATGTAGCTAAATGCCTCACACAACTTGGTCACAATTTTTTTTTTTTTGTTTGGAGAGTGGAACAGGAAGTGATGAAAGAATGTTTTTTTTTTTTGGTCCTTTTGAAGGCAACTTTATGTGTAGACTCAAATCATCCAGTGGCAAAAAAAACCAAGTTTTCAAAAACGCCGAGAAAAACGCCGAGAAAACGCCGAGAAAAACGATGTAAAAACGGACGCAAAACGAGCAAAAAACGAGCAAAAATCCAGGGACACTGCTGAGCACAGAAAACTCAGTTTCTGCCAGTGTCCACCGTTTTTTGGACGTTCTGCAGAGATGCACAAACGTCAGATGTGCACATAGCCTAAGTGATATTTTTAGTAATACCAGAATTTTTTGCTCAATGTAGTAAAGTACAAATCCTGATCCTCTTCTTGTAATAATGTCCCCATCCTGTAGTAATGTCCTTTTCTACTGATGTTCCTCATCCTGATCCCCTTTTCTACTGATGTTTCCCATCCTGATCCCTTTTTCTAGTGCTGTCCCTATCCTGATCCCTTTTTCTAGTGATGTTCCCCATCTGAATCCCTTTTTCTAGTGTTGTCCCCACCCTGATCCCTTTTTCTACTGATGTCCCCCATCCTGATCCCTTTTCTGGTGATGTGCCCCATCCTGATCCCATTTCTTTGTGATTTCCCCCATCCTGATCCCTTTTTCTAGTGATGTCCCCATCCTGATCCCCTTTTCTAGTGATGTCCCCATTCTGATCCTCTTTTTTTGTGATGTCCCCATCCATCCTGGTCCCCTTTTGTAGTGATGTCCCCATACTGATCTCCTTTTGTAGTGATGTCCCCATACTGATCTCCTTTTGTAGTGATGTCCCCATCCTGATCCCTTTTCTAGTGATATCCCCCATCCTGATCCCCTTTTCTAGTAATGTCCCCCATCCAGATATCCTTTAGTAGTGATGTCCCCCATTCTGGTCCCCTTTTGTACTGATGTCCCCATCCTGATCTCCTTTTATTGTAATGACCCCCATCCTGTTTTACCTTCTTTTTACACACTCACATACACACTCATTCATACTCATTCACACTCGCACTCTCTCACACAGAAACCCCCACACACACATACTCTCTCACACACTCTTACACATCCACACATCCTCATACACACTCACACACTCTCATACACACAAACTCACACACAGCTCACACACATTTTCTTATACACATATCCTCACTCACATACTCACTCACATACTCACACCCTCACCCTCACACACACACCCTCTCACATACACTCATACTTTTCTCACTTTAATGATGCATGGCTCCAGTGCAGGGGGCCGCCGCGGTCCCCGCTGTGCTGACTTCCAGCCTCCGCTGTGCTGTGACTTCCTCCAGCTGCCTCTCAGACAAGCTATGTTGCTCAGCAAGATCAATGCAATCTGCCAGCCAGATGCCCGCATGTGATGTAATTCTGCCTTAATCTGCGGACCTCTCATTGGCTGGCAGCTTGCATTGATCTTGCTAAGTGGCAGAGCTGGTTAGTGCCGCAGACGGAAGTCATCACACAGCAGGGACTGCAGCGGCCCCCTGCACTGGTGCGATGCATCATTAAGTTGCCCAAGGTGCCGCGGGCCGCATAGTGAAGCCCCAGGGGCCGCATGCGGCCCTCGGGCCGCGAGTTCGAGACCCCTGGTATAGAGTGTATATATATATATTATATATATATATATAATACTAAATGGTAGCCCGATTCTAACGCATCGGGTATTCTAGAATATAGAAATAGAGATTGCATGGGGAAGGCGGTGAGGGCTGAATTGGGAGGAACTTTGAAGAAGGAGGAGCGGGGGAAAGGACGGTGTGGCAGGGGGGAGGGAGGACAGAGCAGCAGGGAGGAGGAGGATGGAGGACAGAGTGGCAGGGGGGAGGAGGAGACGGAGGACGAAGCGGCGGGGTGGGGGAGGACGGAGCACCACAGGCAGGGGGAGGACGGAGGATGGAGTGGCAAAGGAAGGAGGAGGAAGCAGTGGGGGGGGGGAGAGGATGGAGCGGCACAGGCAGGGGGAGGACGGAGCGGCAGGGGGAGGATGAAGCACAGAGTGACGGAGGGTGGAGGACAGGATGAAGCGGCAGGGTGGGGAGGACAGAGCAGCACAGGCAGGGGAGGACGGAGGATAGAGTGGCGGAGGTGAGGAGGACAAAGGAAGGAGGAGGAAGCGGTGGGGTGGGGAGGAAGAAGTGGCACAGGCAGGGGAGGACGCAGCGGCAGGGGGAGGACGAAGCACAGAGCGGCGGGGGAGGATGTAGGATGAAGCGGCGGGGTGGGGGAAGACGGAGCAGCACAGGCAGGGGGAGAACGGAGGATGGAGTGGCGGAGCTGAGGAGGACAAAGGAAGGAGGAGGAAGCGGTGGGTGGAGGAGGATGAGCGGCACAGGCAGGGAAGGACGGAGCACAGAATGGCAGGGGGGAGGAGGACAGAGGAAAAGGGTGGTGGTGGGGAGGAGGAGCAGACAGGCAGGGGAGGACGGAGATGGAGGGAGGGGGATGACAAAGAGGAGGAGTAAGCGGTGGGTGGGGAAGATGGACAGCACAGCAGGGGGAGGACGAGAGAGCGAGAGGAGGACAGAGGACAAGCGGGGTGGGGAGGAGGACGAAGCGGGGGGGAGGCGAGCAGCACAGGCAGGGGACGGAGGAGGAGGGAGTGGGGGGAGGAGGAAATGAAGGGAGGCGTGAGGGAGGTGGAGCGGCAAGGAGGGGAGGACAGAGCAGCGAGGAAGCGGCACGACGGGGGGGAGGAGACAGAGGAGAGGGGGGTGGGGAGGAGAGCAGCACAGGCAGGGGGAGGATGGAGATGGCGAAGGGGAGGAGGACAAAGGAAGGAGGAGGAAGCGGTGGAGGGAGGATGGAGCAGCACAGGCAGGGGGAGGACGGAGAGCGGGGGAGGGAGGAGTGAGGAGAAGCGGCGGGAGTGGGGAGGATGGAGCAGCACAGGCAGGGGGAGGAAGGAGGATGGAGTGTGCGGAGGGGAGGCGGACAAAAAAGGAAGAGAGAAGGGGGGGGGGGAGAGGAGGAGCGGCAGGGGAGGAGGAGCACAGAGGCGGTGGAAGGAGGACGGAGGACAAAGCGGTGGGGTGGGGGAGGAGGGAAAGCAGCACAGGCAGGGGGAGGATGGAGGATGGAGTGGTGAGGGGAGGAGGACAAAGGAAGGAGAGGAGAGGAAGTGGTGGGGTGGGGGAGGATGCAGCAGGCACAGGTAGGGGGAGGACAAGCGGCAGGGGGAGGCGGGAGGACAGAGACATGGGGAGAGGGGATGGAGCAGCACAGGCAGGGGGAGGATGAAGCAAGAAGCGGCGGGGGTGGGAGGAGTAGGATGAAGCGGCGGGGTGGGGGAGGATGGAGCAGCACAGGCAGGGGAGAGAAAGGAGGATGGAGTGGCGGAGGTGAGGAGGACAAAGGAGGAGGAGGAATGGTGGGGGGGGGAGGATAGAGAGCGGCACAGGCAGGGGAAGGACAGAGCACAGAACGGCAGGGGGAGGAGGACAGAGGACAAAGGGGTGGGTGGGGGAGGATGGAGCAGCACAGGCAGGGGAGGACGGAGGATGGAGTGGTGGAGGGGAGGATGACAAAAGAAGGAGGAGGAAGCGGTGGTGGGGGGAGGTTGGAGTGGCACAGGCAGGGGGAGGACAGAGCACAGAGCGGCAGGGGGGAGGAGGACAGAGGACAAAGCGGCGGGTGGGGGAGATGGAGCAGCACAGGCAGGGGGAGGATGGAGTGGCAGAGGGGAGGAGGACAAAGGAAGGAGGAGGAAGCAGTGGGGAGGGGGAGGATGGAGTGGCACAGACAGGGGGAGGATGGAGCACAGAGTGGCGGGGGGAGGAGAACGGAGGACGAAGCGGCGGGGTGGGGGAGGCCAGAGCAGCACAGGCAGAGGGAGGGACGGAGGATGGATGTGGTGGGGGGGAGGAGGATAAATGAAGGAGGAGGATGCAGTGGGGGGAGGATGGAGCGGCACAGGAAGGGGGAGCACAGAGCAGCAGGGGGAGGACGGAGCACAGAGCGGCGGGGGGAGGACAGAGAGGATGAAGCGGTGGGGTGGGGGAGGATGAAGCAGTGGGGTGGGGGAGGATGGAGCAGCACAGGCAGGGGGAGGATGGAGGATGGAGTGGCGGAGAGGAGGAGGACAAAGGAAGGAGGAGGAAGCGATGGAGGAGGATGGAGCAACACAGGTAGGGAGAGGACGGAGCACAGAGCGGTGGGAGGAGGAGGACGGAGGACAAAGCGGCGGGGTGGGGGAGGATGGAGCAGCACAGGCAGGGGAGGATGGAGTGGCGGAGGGGGCGGAGGACAAAGGAAGGAACAGGAAGCGGTGGGGTGGGGGAGGATGCAGCGGCACAGGCAGGGGGAGGATGATGCGGGGGGGAGGATGGAGTGGGCGGAGGGGCGGAGGACAAAGGAAGGAACAGGAGCGGTGGGGGGGGGAGAGGATGCAGCGGCGAACAGGCAGGGGGAGGATGATGCGGCAGGGGGAGGCTGGAATACAGAGCGTGGGGAAGAGGAGGATGGAGGACAAAGTGGTGGGGTGGGGGAAGCCAGAGCAGCACAGGCAGGGGGAGGATGGAGCGGCAGGGGGAAAACGGAGCACAAAGCGGCAGGGGAGAGGAGGATGGAGGACAAAGTGGCAGGGTGGGGGAGGCCGGAGCAGCACAGGCAGGGGGAGGATGGAGCGGCAGGGGGAAAACGGAGCACAAAGCGGCAGGGGAGAGGAGGATGGAGCACAGAGCGGCGGGGGGGTAGGAGGACGGAGGACAACGTGGTGGGGTGAGGGAGATCGGAGCGGCAGGGGGAGGATGGAGCACAGAGCTGCGAGGGGGAGTAGGACGGAGGACAAAGTGGTGGGGTGGGGGAGGACGGAGCAGCACAGGCAGGGGGAGGATGGAGGATGGAGTGGCAGAGGGGAGGAGGACAAAGGAAGGAGGAGAGAAGTGGTGGGGTGGGGAGGATGGCAGCGGCACAGGCAGGGGGAGGATGAAGCGGCAGGGGGAGGCCGGAGCACAGAGCAGTGGGGGAGAGGAGGATGGAGGACGAAGTGGTGGGGTGGGGGAGGCCGGAGCAGCACAGGCAGGGGGAGGATGGAGAATGGAGTGGCGGAGGGGAGGAGGAAGCGGTGGGGTGGGGGAGGACGGAGCAGCACAGACAGGGGGAGGATGGAGGATGGAGTGGCGGAGGACAAAGGAAGGAGGAGGAAGCAGTGGAGGAGGATGGAACGGCACAGGCAGGGGGAGGACGGAGCACAGAGCAGTGGGAGGAGGAGGATGGAGCACTGTACGGCAGCTCAGTGGTTAGCAGAGTATACAGGGGCTCAGTGGTTAGCACTGCGCGGTGGCTGAGTGGTTAGCACTGCGCGGTGGCTGAGTGGTTAGCACTGCGCGGTGGCTCAGTGATTAGCACTGCGCGGTGGCTCAGTGGTTAGCACTGCGTGGTGGCTCATTCGTTAGCAAAGTATGGTCGCTCATTGGTTAGCAAAGTATGATCGCTCAGTGTTTAGCACTGTACTGTGGCTCAGTGTTTAGCAATTTACGGTGGCTCAGTGGTTAGCAGTGAGTGCGGTGGGCAGAGTGGCCAGCGCAGCAGCGCGGTGGGCAGAGTGGGCAGCGCAGCAGCGCGGTGGGCAGAGTGGTCAGTGCAGCAGCGCAGTGGGCAGGTGGCGGGGGGCAGGATTAAGCGAGCGGGGCAGGATGGTGGTGGGGGGGCAGGATGGAGGCGGCCTGCGAGGCAGGATGGATGCGGGGGGGCAAGATGGATGCGGGGGGCAGGATGGATGCGGGGGGGCAGGATGGAGGCGGCCTGCGAGGCAGGATGGATGCGGGGGGGCAGGATGGATGCGGGGGGGGGCAGGATGGAGCCGGCGAGGCAGGATGGATGCGGGGGAGAAGAATGGATGCGGGGGGCAGGATGGATGCGGGGGGGGGCAGGATGGATGCAGGGGTGCAGGATGGATGCGGGGGGGCAGGATGGATGCGGGGGGGCAGGATGGATGCGGGGGGGGCAAGATGGAGCCGGCGAGGCAGGATGGATGCGGGGGGGCAGGATGGATGCGGGGGGGCAGGATGGATGCGGGGGGGCTGGATGGAGCCGTCGAGGCAGGATGGATGCGAGGGGGGCAGGATGGAGCGTGAGGGGGCAGGATGGAGCCAGAGGAGCAAGATGGGGGAGGGGGCAGGATGGAGCCGGCAGGGGGGGGCAGGATGGAGGCGCTCCTCCTGCCCCCCTCTCTCCCCGCGACCCCACTCCCCCTGCCCCCCCCCGCTCCTCAATGGAGATAAAAATAAAAAAAATCTCATAAGGATACTCACCCTCCGCATGCGCGCTCCACCTGTCTTCTATCTCCCAGGAGAGGACCTGTCGTTGCCTGGGAAACAGATCAGCTGATTGGTCTCATGACCGCAGTTAGCGGTCATATGACCGATCAGCTGATCGGTTTCCCAGGGTGGGGCAAGGGGAGTGGGGGCCGCAGGGAGCGGGAGGGCAGAGGGAGGGGGGGCCGCGGGGAGGGAAGGGGGGCCGCGGGGAGCGAGAGGGGCAGAAAGAGCGGATCGGGGCAGAGGAGGAGCGGGGGCGCAGGAGGGTGTGGGGCGCATCTCGCTAATGGTCAGCCATCTTGCTTAGGTATACAGCCGGCTTCAGTCAGGATGTGACCTCATTTCGATGACATACTGATGGAAGCTGGCTTAGGGTTTTATTAGAATAGATATATGTGTATGTCTGTGTATATACAGTTGTGGCCAAAAGTATTGACACCCCTGCAATTCTGTCAGATAATACTCAGTTTCTTCCTGAAAATGATTGCTATCACAAATTCTTTGGCATTATTATCTTCATTTAATTTGTCTTCAATGAAAAAACACAAAAGAGAATGAAGCAAAAAGCAAAACATTGATCATTTCACACAAAACTCCAAAAATAAGTCAGACAAAAGTATTGGCAGCCTCAGCCTAATACTTGGTTGCACAATCTTTAGCCATAATAACTGCGATCAACCGCTTCCGGTAACCATCAATGAGTTTCTTACAATGCTCTGCTGGAATTTTAGACTATTCTTCTTTGGCAAACTGCTCCAGGTTCCTGATATTTGAAGGGTGCCGTCTCCACACTGCCATTTTTAGATCTCTCTACAGGTGTTCTATGGGATTCAGGTCTGGAATCATTGCTGGCCACCTTAGAAGTCTCCAGAGCTTTCTCTTAAACCATTTTCTAGTGCTTTTTGAAGTGTGTTTTGGGTCATTGTCCTGCTGGAAGACCCATGACTTCTGAGGGAGACCCAGCTTTCTCACACTGGGCCCTACATTATGCTGCAAAATTTGTTGGTAGTCTTCAGACTTCATAATGCCATGCACACGGTCAAGCAGTCCAGTGCCAGAGGCAGCAAAGCAGCCCCAAAACATCAGGGAACCTCCGCCATGTTTGACTGTAGGGACCATGTTCTTTTCTTTGAATGCCTCTTTTTTTTCTCCTGTAAACTCTATGTTGATGCCTTTGCCCAAAAAGCTCTACTTTTGTCTCATATGACCAGAGAACATTCTTCCAAAACGTTTTAGGCTTTCTCAGGTAAGTTTTGGCAAACTCCAGCTTGGCTTTTTTATGTCTCGGGGTAAGAAGTGGGGTCTTCCAGGGTATCCTACCATACAGTCCCTTTTCATTCAGACGCCGACGGATAGTACGGGTTGACACTGTTGTACCCTCGGACTGCAGGGCAGCTTGAACTTGTTTGGATGTTAGTCGAGGTTCTTTATCCACCATCCGCACAATCTTGCGTTGAAATCTCTCGTCAATTTTTCTTTTCCGTCCACATCTAGAGAGGTTAGCCACAGTGCCATGGGCTTTAAACATCTTGATGACAATGCGCACGGTAGACACAGTAACATTCAGGTCTTTGGAGATGGACTTGTAGCCTTGAGATTGCTTATGCTTCCTCACAATTTGGTTTCTCAAGTCCTCAGACAGTTCTTTGGTATTCTTTCTTTTCTCTATGCTTAATGTGGTACACACAAGGACACAGGACAGAGGTTGAGTCAACTTTAATCCATGTCAACTGGCTGCAAGTGTGATTTAGTTATTGCCAACACCTGTTAGGTGCCACAGGTAAGTTACAGGTGCTGTTAATTACACAAATTAGAGAAGCATCACATGATTTTTTAAAAGTGCCAATACTTTTGTCCACCCCCTTTTTTATGTTTGGTGTGGAATTATATCCAATTTGGCTTTAGGACAATTCTTTTTGTGTTTTTTTGAAGACAAATTAAATGCAGATAATAATACCAAAGAATTTGTGATTGCAATCAATTTCAGGTAGAAACTGAGTATTATCTGACAGAATTGCAGGGGTGTCAATACTTTTGGCCACAACCGTATGTGTGGGTGTGTACAATGTGCAAATGTGTATATATGTGTGTATACACAATGTTCCAAATTATTATGCAAATTTTCTTTTTCTCTGATTTTCCTAAATAGTCGGTGCAAATGACAGTCAGTGTAATAAAAGTCATCACCCGTTAGAGTATACATCGAATTTTATTGAAGAAACCTTCCAATGATAACAGTATAATCTTCAAAATTAAAAAAAAAAATCTAAATGCACTGTTCCAAATTATTAGGCACAGTAGAGTTTCTAAATATTTGATGTTTGAAAGAACTGAAAATGCTCATTTGTTGAATTTGCAGCATTAGGAGGTCACATTCACTGAAATAAAAATCTATTTAACTCCAAAACATCCTAATAGGCCAAGTTACATGTTAACATAGGAACCCTTCTTTGATATCACCTTCACAATTCTTGCATCCATTGAAGTTGTGAGTTTCTGGAGAGTTTCTGCTGGTATTTCTTTGCATGATGTCAGAAAAGCCTCCCAGAGCTGCTGTTTTGATGTTAACTGCCTCCCACCATCATAGATCTTTTGCTTGATTATACTCCAAAGGTTCTCTATAGGCTTAAGGTCAGGGCAAGATGGTGGCCACACCATGTGTTCATCTCCTTTTATGCCCATAGCAGCCAATGACACAGAGGTATTCTTTGCAGCATGAGATGGTGCATTGCCATGCATGAAGATGATTTTGCTCCTGAAGGCACGTTTTGTTTTTTGTACCATGGAAGAAAGTTCTCAGTCAGAAACTCTATATACTTTGCAGAGGTCATTTTCACACCTTCGGGAACCTTAAAGAGGCCTACCAGCTGTTTCCCAATGATTCTGGCCCAAAACATGACTCCTCCCACTCCTTGCTGACGTTTCAGCCTTGTTGGGACATGGTGGCCATCCACCAACCATCAACTACTCCATCCATCTGGATCATCAAGGGTTGCTCGGCACTCATCAGTAAACAAGACTGTTTGAAAATTAGTCTTCATGTATGTTTGAGCCCACTGCAACCATTTCTGCTTGTGAACACTGTTTAGGGGTGGCTAAATTGTAGGTTTATACACCACATAAAGCCATTAAAGGATCTTACACCTTGAGGTTCGAGGGACTCCAGAGGCACCAGCAGCTTCAAATATCTATCAAAAGGGAGGGATCTGGGCACTAGAGGGCTGGATTTAATTTTAGGCTGGTCTCAGCTCCCTGCAGTTAGGTGTTGCACAAGTCTGAACAGAGCTTTAGTCAAATATTTAGAAGAGAAGACAGCACTCACCATTAATAGAAGGTTTCTTTGATCCATTTCTTTGTTAGAAAGTGTAGGTTACATACGTTTAAGTGGTGGGGAAGGAGGTGCGGGGAGGACGACGCACCGTCGTCCTCCCCGCACCTCCCTCCCCACCACTTAAACGTATGTAACCTACACTTTCTTAAAAAGAAACTGGCGAAACATGGGCCCGTCGTCCTCCCCGCACCTCCCTCCCCACCACTTAAACGTATGTAACCTACACTTTCTAACAAAGAAATGGATTAAAGAAACCTTCAATTAAAGGTGAGTGCCGTCTTCTCTTCTAAATATTTAGCTTCAAATATCCGTTTGCTGGTTTGTAAGGCCTTTTTAGCAGCTGCTCTCTTAATCCAGTGAACTTGCCTGGCAGAAACCTTCCTCATTCTGCCTTTATCTGCACAAACACGTCTATGCTCAGAATCAGCCACAAATCTCTTCACAGTACGATGATCATGCTTAAGTTTTCGTGCAATATCTAATGTTTTCATCCCTTGTCCAAGGCATTGCACTATTTGTTGCTTTTTGGCAGTAGAGGCATCCTTTTTCTTTCCCATGTTACTTGAAAACTGATCTGCTCAATATTGTGGAACATTCAGTATTCCTTTTATTGGGTTCACCTGCCAAACGTATTATCACAGGTACAGTGCCTTGTGAAAGTATTCGGCCCATTGAACTTTTCAACCTTTTGCAGATATAAATTCACATTTTTTTGTGAAAAATCAACAAGTGGGACACAACCGTGAAGTGGAACAAAATTTATTGGATATTTTAAACCTTTTTAACAAATAAAAAACTGAAAAGTGGGTTTTCAATATTATTCGGCACCTTTACTTTCAGTACAGCAAACTCACTCGAGAAGTTCAGTGAGGATCTCTGAATGATCCAATGTTGTCCTAAATGACTGGTAATGATAAATAGAATCCACCTGTGTGTAATCAAGCCTCTGTATAAGCGCACCTGCTCTGTGATAGTCTCAGGGTTCTGTTTCAAGTGCAGAGAGCTTTATGAAGAGCAAGGAATACACCAGGCAGGTCCGAGATACTGTTGTGGCGAAGTTTAAAGCCGTATTTGGATACAAATAAATTTCCCAAGTTTTAAACATCTCAAGGTGCACTGTGCAAGCGATCATATTGAAATGGAAGGAGTATCAGACCACTGCAAATCTACAAAGACCCAGCCATCCCTCTAAACTTTCATCTCTAACAAAGAGAAGACTGATCAGAGATGCAGCAAAAAGGCCCATGATCACTTTGGATGAACTGCAGAGTTCTACAGCTGAGGTGGGAGAGTATGTCCATAGGACAATAATCAGTCGTACACTGCACAAATCTGGCCTTTATGGAAGATCAGCAAGAAGAAAGCCATTTCTCAAAGATATCCATAAAAAGTTTTTTTTGAACTTTGCCAGAAGCCACCTGAAAGAATCACCAAACATGTGGAATAAGGTGCTCTGGTCAGATGAAACCAAAATCGAACTTTTTGGCCACAATGCAAAACAATATGTTTGGCGTAAAAGCAGGTCATCACCCTTAAAACACCATCCCAACTGTCAAACATGGTGGTGGCAGCATCATGGTTTGGGTCTGCTTTTCTTCAGCAGGGACATTGAAAATGGTTAAAATTGATGGGAAGATGGATGGAGCCAAATACAGGACCATTCTGGAAGAAAACCTGTTGGAGTCTGCAAAAGACCTGAGACTGGGACGGAGATTTATCTTCCAACAAGACAATGATCTCAAACATGAAGCAAAATCTACAATAGAATGGTTAAAAAATAAACGTATCCAGGTATTAGAATGGCCACGTCAAAGTCCAGACATGAATCCAATCGAGAATGTGTGGAAAGAGCTGAACACTGCTGTTCACAAACGCTCTCCATCCAACATCACTGAGCTCAAGCTGTTTTGCAAGGAAGAATGGGCAAGAATTTCAGTCTCTCGATGTGCAAAACTGATAGAGACATACCCCAAGCAACTTGCAGCTGTAATCGCAGCAAAAGATGGCGATACAAAGTATTAACTCAAGGGGGCCGAATAATGTTGCACGCCCCACTTTTCAGTTTTTTATTTGTTAAAAAAGTTAAAGATATCCAATAAATTTCCTTCCACTTCACGATTGTGTCCCACTTGTTGATGATTCTTCACAAAAAAATTAGAATTTATATCTTTATGTTTGAAGCCTGAAATGAGGCAAAAGGTGGAAAAGTTCAAGGGGGCCAAATACTTTCACAAGGCACTGTATACAGTTGTGGACAAAAGTATTGACACCCCTGCAATTCTGTCAGATAATACCCAGTTTCTTCCTGAAAATGATTGCAATCACAAATTCTTTGGTATTATTATCTTCATTAAATTTGTCTTCAATGAAAAAACACAAAAGAGAATGAAGCAAAAAGCAAAACATTGATAATTTCACACAAAACTCCAAAAATGGGCCAGACAAAAGTATTGGCACCCTCAGCGTAATACTTGGTTGCACAACCTTTAGCCAAACTAACTGCGATCAACCGCTTCCGGTAACCATCAATGAGTTTCTTACAATGCTCTGCTGGAATTTTAGACTATTCTTCTTTGGCAAACTGCTCCAGGTCCCTGATATTTGAAGGGTGCCTTCTCCAAACTGCCATTTTTAGATCTCTCCACAGGTGTTCTATGAGATTCAGGTCTGGACTCATTGCTGGCCACCTTAGAAATCTCCAGTGTTTTCTCTTAAACCATTTTCTAGTACTTTTTGAAGTGTGTTTTGGGTCATTGTCCTGCTGGAAGACCCATGACCTCTGAGGGAGACCCAGCTTTCTCACACTGGGCCCTACATTATGCTGCAAAATTTGTTGGTAGTCTTCAGACTTCATAATGCCATGCACACGGTCAAGCAGTCCAGTGCCAGAGGCAGCAAAGCAACCCCAAAACATCAGGGAACCTCCGCCATGTTTGACTGTAGGGACCGTGTTCCACAGTGCCATGGGCTTTAAACTTCTTGATGACACTGCACACGGTAGACACAGGAACATTCAGGTCTTTGGAGCTGGACTTGTAGCCTTGAGATTGCTCATGTTTCCTCACAATTTGGTTTCTCAAGTGCTCAGACAGTTCTTTGGTCTTCTTTCTTTTCTCCATGCTCAATGTGGTACACACAAGGACACAGGACAGAGGTTGAGTCAACTTTAATCCATGTCAACTGGCCGAAAGTGTGATTTAGTTATTGCCAACACCTGTTAGGTGCCACAGGTAAGTTACAGGTGCTGTTAATTACACAAATTAGAGAAGCATCACATGATTTTTCTAACACTGTCAATACTTTTGTCCACCCCCTTTTTATGTTTGGTGTGGAATTATATCCAATTTGGCTTTAGGACAATTATTTTTGTGTTTTTTCATTGAAGACAAATTAAATGAAGATAATAATACCAAAGAATTTGTGATTGCAATCATTTTCAGGAAGAAACTGAGTATTATCTGACAGAATTGCAGTGGTGTCAATACTTTTGGCCATGACTGTATATGTGTGTATATGTGTGTTTGGTTATAATCATGTCCATTGTATATTTTTTTTTATATATCTGTGTACATGTCTGTGTATATGTTTGTTTGTCAATGTATGTGGTATTGTGTCAGCACAGGGCTGGCGTCAGCACATGGGCAAGAGTCAGGGTCCTGGACGACCGGGTGGGCCCATTCGTTGTCAGGAACACTGTCAATGCTGCTTGCCGATGGTGTCCACAGCCCTTCATGTCTCTCTTCCCCCCATGTGTGCCGTGTCTCTTGCTCGCCAATTTGCTACATTCTCCCCACGTGTGCTGTACTGTGATGGGAAGAGCATTCGACTGTCCAATAGGGAGCCAGATCTGCTGCTGGCTTACTAGTATAAGTAAGCTGGCAGCAGTAGGAGGCCGCGTTAATCGTAGCACCGCTCACGTGGGGAGAAGATAGTGATGCGCCCCAGGGTTGTGTGGACTCGGGTATCTGGGCCTTCAGCTGCGGTTGGGATGTCACTGGTGGCCTGCCCAGAAGTGCATTCTGATGTCAGCCTCATTACAGTCCTCAAAAGCAACTTTTAGTTTGTCAAAGATTGCAGCCACTGATCCCCGTTCATCTGTGGACCAGGATTCAATCTCTCTTTCTGCTGCACCATTTAACTGTCCCAATACAACAGTGGCGCGCTGCTTGCCAGTCATTGCATACATGTCCAACACACTGCAGATCTTTCTTTTGAAGGTGAACAAGGTATCAGGGCGGCCAGCATACTGGGGTAACCACTTGGCACCCGGAATATACGAAAGCAAGATCTGCATGATCAGGGCTACGGCGCCCGGTGGGTCGTCGGCTCTACTGGTTGCAGCCATGGTCGCTTCATGGTGATTTTCGGGGTCTGCAAATGTGCTTTTGTCATCGCTGGACGTGGCAGACATTTTGGGGTCCCCCCTAGTGAATCACAACCAGTCTTTAAACAGTTAATCAGTTTTTTAACCACAACGGCAGAGGGTTAAGCGTTCGGGAATTTCCGGATTACGCTGCTGCGATTTTGAAGTGTTCGGCAGAGCGAGGGGCGGGGTTTTGGTTTCACACTCTGCAAGCTATCATGCCCCCTTTCTTCCAGCTACGCGGCGCAGTAATGGCGGCTCAGTTGAACAGTCACAAATCACAGTCTTCAAACACGGCACACAGTACACGGTAGCACCGGGCACAGGATCCTGTACGTGACGCCAGGAAAGGCTATGACGCGCCACAGGGTTGTGTGGACTCTGGTACCTGGGCCTTCAGCTATGGTTGGGATGTCACTGGTGGCCTGCCCAGACCCGTGGCCCTGGCGGTCTGCTTTAAAAAAGGGGAAATTGAAATGGGAATTGTTTGTCTTGACGCCACCTGTGGTTTCTGGTGACTGCACCAGCGCTGCTTGGGGCCTCCAGGGATGATGGATGGGCAGCTAGGTGTTGAAGCTCCCCACAGGCGGAGTTGGAACCCTGGAGAGTTTGGTAATGATGATAAGGGATGGATCAGGGATTTGTCCGGCTGTTAGGTAACGGGACAGTCTCTGTGGATGGCAGAGGCAAAGGTTGAGGAATTGACACACAAACCATAGGTTGTTTCTTTACCTTTGACTGATGACTTGGCAGGTAAAAGCCAGGGTACTGATGGGTGGTCAAGAAGCACTTCTGAATCTCCACAGTGAGTGGGTATAAGGCCTCCTTGTCTCTTTCCCCGTGTGTGAGAAGCCCCTGCCCCATGTGAAACTTGGCTGGCCTCCTCTGCTCTCCTATCACCTGTGCTGTTGTTGGGAAACCCACGATGGACTGCCGCTATTCCTCTCTCCGCAGTGCCTGGCACCCTTGTTGGTGGCTGCACAGATGCCTGGGAGACTGAAGTCTCCACGGTAAACCGGTATTCTCTACTCGGCTAGGTGCTCTCCGGCAGACTCGGACTCCGGTGTCCGGGATGCTTTCTGGAGTGAACCAAAGATGGTTCCTCGGTCCCTACTTTGCTCTTTCTTCGTTCTCTCCTCGCCTTCCAACCACACTCTTGGGCCCTGCAAGACTATTCTGAAGGCTGTTCAGGGTCACTGGCTCGGGCCTAGCGCAGCACCGATCAGCAGAACAACTTCACAGCATTTCTAGTGTCTGTACAGTCTAACTAACTCCGCCCCCAGCAACAATATTTAGAGGGGATCTTGACTAAAAGCAGCAAGTTTAAGCTCCCCTACTGTGCTGGGGTGGAAGGTGTTGTTTGCTCTGTGTACCCATTGTGGAAAACCATCCGTGCTGTAGGTGAGTCTGTGCTTACCTGTAGCAACAGGGTGCCACAATAGCACAAGGGGGGCAAGTGCCCAGGAAGAGAAGCCAACACGAGCTGGGGATGCCAGAGACGATGTACAGGAAGAGAAGACAGCTTAAGGGAGGCAAGAGACAACGTGTACAGGAGGAGAAAGTGCATAGGAGAAGACAGCACAAGGGGGCAAGAGCTACTGCTTACAAGGGGGAGACAGTGCACAGGAGGAGAAAACAGCTCAAGGGAGGGCAAGAGACACAAGAGGAGACAGCTCTAGGGGGGCAAGACACAGGAGGAGACAGCTCAAGGGGGCAAGAAACACAGCACACAGGAAAAGACAGCTCAAGTGGGGAAGAGACAGCACAGAAAGGAGAGACAACACACAGGAGAAAACAGCTCAAGGAGGGCAAGAGACACAGCGTACTGGAGAAGAAAACACACAGGAGAAGACTGTTCAAGGGGGCAAGAGACACCGCTCACAAGGGGGAGACAGCGCACAAGAGGAGAAAATAGCTCAAGGGGTGCAAGAAACACAGCATACAGGAGGAGAAAGCACACAGAAGACAGCTCAAGGGGGCAAGATACACTGCTCACAATGGGGAGACAGCGCACACGAGGAGAAAACAGTTCAAGGGGGGCAAAAGGCACAGCAAACAAGAGGAGAAAGCGCACAGGAGGAGAAGACAGCTCAAGGGGGGCAAGAGACACAGCAGACAGGAGGAGAAAATATTTAGGAGTAGAAGACAGTTCAAGGGGGGCAAGAGACACCACACAGAGGAGAAAGCACACAGAAGGAGAAGACAGCTTGGGGGGGCAAAAGACACAGCACACAGGAGAAGACAGCTCAAGGTGGCAAGAGACACAGTGCACAGTGGAGAGACAGCACACAGGAGGAGAAGACAGCTCAAGGAGGGGCAGGAGACACAGCACACAGAGGAGAAAAGCACACAGAAGGAGAAGACAGCTTGGGGGGGCAAAAGACACAGCACACAGGAGAAGACAGCTCAAGGGGGGCAAGAGACACAGTGCACAGTGGAGAGACAGCACACAGGAGGAGAAGACAGATCAAGGAGGGGCAGGAGACACAGCTCAATGGAGGAAAAAGCACACAGGAGAAGAAGATAGCTCAGGGTGGTGCAAGAGGCGCAGCACACAAGAGAAGACAGCTCACTTGGTACAAGAGACACAGTTCAAATGGGAGACAGCACACAGGACGAGAAGACCACTCAAGGGGGGGCAAGAGATGGCACACAGGGGGAGAAGACAGCTCCAGAGGGGGCAAGAAACACAGCATACAGGAGGAGAAAGCACACAGAAAACAGCTCAAGGGGGAAAGATATACCGCTCACAATGGGGAGACAGCGCACAGGAGAAGAAAACAGCTCAAGGGGGGCAAGAGGCACAGCGCACAGGAGGAGAAAGCGCACAGGAGGAGAAGACAGCTCAAGGGGGCAAGAGACACAGCACACAGGAGGAGAAAATATATAGTAGGAGAAGACAGTTCAGGGGGGGCAAGAGACACAGCACACAGAGGAGAAAGCACACAGGAGGAGAAGACAGCTTAGGGGGGTCAGAAAACACAGCACACAAGAGAAGACAGCTCAAGGGGGCAAGAGACACAGCACACAGGAGAAGATAGCTCGGGGGGGCAAGAGACACAGCACACAGGAGGCACAAGGGGGCAAGAGACACCACTCACAAGGGGGAGATAGCGGGGCAAGAGACAGCACACAGGGGAGAGACAGCACACAGGAGGAGAAGACAGCTCAAGGGGGGGCAAGAGAAACAGCATACAGGAGGAGAAAGCACACAGAAGACAACTCAAGGGGGCAAGATACACTGCTCACAATGAGGAGACAGCGCACAGGAGGAGAAAACAGCTCAAGGGGGGCAAAAGGCACAGCAAACAAGAGGAGAAAGGGCACAGGAGGAGAAGACAGCTTGGGGGGGGCAAAAGACACAGCACACAGGAGAAGACAGCTCAAGGGGGGGCAAGAGACACAGCACACAGGAGGAGAAAGCACACAGGAGGAGAAGACAGCTCCAGGGAGCAGAAAGCACACAGAAGACAGCTCAAGGGGGAAAGATACACCGCTCACAATGGGGAGACAGCGCACAGGAGGAGAAAACAGCTCAAGGGGGGCAAGAGGCACAGCACACAGGAGGAGAAAGCACACAGGAGGAGAAGACAGCTCAAGGGGGCAAGAGACACAGCACACAGGAGGAGAAAATATATAGAAGTAGAAGTCAGTTCAGGGGGGGCAAGAGACACAGCACACAGAGGAGAAAGCACATAGGGCACAGGGGGACAAGAGAGCGCACAGGGGAGAGACAGCACACAGGAGGAGAAGACAGCTCCAGGGGGGGCAAGAAACACAGCATACAGGAGGAGAAAGCACACAGAAGACAGCTCAAGAGGGAAAGCTACACCGCTCACAATGGGGAGATAGCGCACAGGAGGAGAAAACAGCTCAAAGGAGGCAAGAGGCAAAGCGCACAGGAGGAGACAGCTCAAGGGGGCAAGAGACACAGCACACAGGAGAAAATATATAGAAGTAGACAGTTCAGGGGGGCAAGAGACACAGCACACAGAGGAGAAAGCACACAGGAGGAGAAAACAGCTTGGGGGGGGGCAGAAAACACAGCACACAAGAGAAGACAGCTCAAGGGGGGCAAGGGACACAGTGCACAGCGAGAGAGACAGCACACAGGAGGAGAAAACAGCTCAAGGAGGGGCAGGAGACACAGCTCAAAAGAGAAGATAGCTCAGGGTGGTGCAAGAGGCGCAGCACACAGGAGAAGTCAGCTCAATGGTGCAAGAGACACAGTTCAAAGGGGAGACAGCGCACAGGACGAGAAGACCACTCAAGGGGGGGCAAGAGACGGCACACAGGAGGAGAAGACAGGGCACAGGGTAGAAGACGGCACACACAGGAGAGAGACACAATGCACAGGTGGAGAGACACAGCGCACACCAGAGAGGGACACAGCGCACAGGGGGAGAGATACAGCACACAGGGGGGAGAGAGGCACATAGAGGGGAGACACAGTGCACAGGGGGGAGAAGTCAGTCTTAAAAGCTCTCAATGCAAGTCTGAGAGCCTGAACGAGGATGGAACGAGGCTCTCAGATTTGATCTGTTCAATGTGTAACCGTATTTCATCTTGTATGTGGTATTATTCTGTCACGATGTGGTGGTAATGTGTGCTCTGATCATGGTGTATAAAAAAAAAAAGGAGAATAGATTCTACCTTGTCATGGTGGCAGGCTTTAAAATATCTTTTGGGCAAACAAAATCTGATTGCTATGTTTGTATTTGATCTGGTGTTTGAAGAGAACTGTTAGGCTATGTTAACACAGTGCATTTTTATAGCGTTTTTCCTGTGGTTTTGTGATGCATTTTTACCACGGTTTCATGTTAATGTATGCAAATATAAAGTTGTGTTTTTGTTTCCCTGCAAAACCAATGTGAATCAGGAAACTCTGTCCACACACATTGATTTAATTGATGCGCAAAAAATGAAACCTCATCAGGTTTTCATGCATTTTGAAAAAAATTAGTATGTCAATTATTTTCAAAACGCAGAGCAGCATTTTACCATAGGATTAGTAATGTCTATGGGAGAATGCACTATAATCGGTTTGGGGAGAGGGGGAGAGAGAATGAACACTAGCAAGGAAAATGTGGGGTACTGCGGCATTGCCTCCGCTGCCCCCTGACTCACAAGCCCCTTGAAAGGGTTAAAATTGATGCCAAGTAATAAACCCCCTCCCTCTCCCTCTGTTAGCCTATCTACAGCCTGTGTTATGCTTGTGCATCCCCTTCTAGTTAATCACGCCCCCATAGGTATTTAGGGTGCTGTTCTGGGGGCCATTTTACCTTTTCCCTTGTCAGCACCCAGAGCTGTATTCAGCTGCTGGCCACCTGATGGACCCGCTGGAGACTGCGGTTAGGGAATGGATCGCCAGGGACGTTGCCGCATGGCTGACAGCCCGGGTTAGTAGCAGCGGCGTCCCTCTGAGCGATGCGCGCGAGGTGCTGGGCGGGCGGAGGTCTGCAAGGATTTCCCGCCCGCCGCAGCGTTTGAGTCCTGAGGCCCCCCACTCTCGGAGCATGCGCCGTGCTACTGCGCGCGGTCTGAGTGTGGATCCGCCCACTCCCCAGCTCTCAGCAGATGCAGCGGCCGCACACCGGCAGCATGGTCCAGTTTCAGCGGCGCTGTATAGTGATTCACTAGGGAGAACACCACTCCAGGAACTGGTCTTGGCAGCATTACCCACCTCTCAGGGGTTCACTGGTCCGGTCGAGGCAGGTTGTACTATGGGAGGCAATCAGGCGTCTAGTCACCCCCTCCAGGAAGGGCGAGAGCAGGGGGTACTGCACAGAGCAGTTTAAGGGGCAGCGAAGGGTGGTGGGGGTTGCAGGACAGCTGGGCGGGAGTGGGTTACAGGCATATATTGACACCCCTTCTAACTCAGCAGGTCCTCAGCTCTGCGTCTGAAGGGTTGCATGCACGGCCAGTGTCGGCTATACCCTGCTCTGGGTCTGCACCCGCGAGATTCCTCCAGGGCCAGCAGCAGTTGGTGCCATTGGAAGCGGCGATGCCCCAGCAGGTGATTTCAAGGCAGTCGTCGAGTGAAGGGACAGCAGTGCTGGTACCCGCGGGTGTTGGGGGTGGTAACAGGCGCGGCAGCCACGCTGCAGGATCCACAGTGCCTTCTCGGAGCAGGGAATGTAGCTATACCAGCTGAAGAAGTGAAGGATCTCGTAGGTCCAGGAGCAGATATCGGTCAAGATCACATAGGAGCCGCTCTAGGTCCCATAGATCTCGTGAAAGATCAAGGTCCCACAGAAGTCGCAGGAGATCCCGTTCGCGGAGAAGTTCTTCTTCCTTTTCAGATGGTTCCCGCCGCTCGTGGCATCGGTCCCGAACCCCCAGGCAAAACAGTAATGAGAGAGTGGGATCTCGTTTGGATGAAGAAGGTCCTCAGGTTCCCAGTCGGCAACAGGAAGAATCGTTGTCCGCATCCGGTATACCGTCAGGCGGTGAGTTAAGTTGTGCTGGGGCTTGGGGAGGGCGTAATGCAAATGTGTTAGAAGTTCGCTCTAGTTTGCTGTCGGGAAAAGGCTTGACCATCCCGGCGCCGCAACAAATGGCGAAAGTTGAACCCCCTCGCCTTGACCTTCATAAACATACTTTCTTTTGTGACGTTCCGCCGTTAGGTGCTCACCTCGACCAGGATACCCTGCAGAAAATCTGGGCAAATGAGTACATTGATTTGTGGTCTTTACTGTCCGCAAACCAGTGTACGGTCGACAGAGCGTCGCACGGGGGATCGTCCATATGAAAGAAAACCAAGACTTGCTAAAACAATGAACAATTGGCTGCAGGCTTTCTGCGTGCTGGGTAGTGTGATGGGTCAGAAGCACCCCGAAAAATGCTCAGAACTTTTTACGTATATGGATTCTATATATACTTCTTACAAATCACACGGCGGGTCGGCTTGGTGGAAGTATGATGAAGACTTCCGCCGCCGACTTGCACTGAATCCTCAACTGGGTTGGGGAGTCAAGGCTACGGACTCCTGGCTGCGGTTGATGGTTTCACAGAAAGCACCTCAGCCCTTTTCGGCCTCGGCCCCCCAAGGTGCGCCCCCCCTCAGGGCCGTGGTCGTGCGACGAGCAGGTTGCTGCTGTTTAATGAAGGCCACTGCAGATTTCAAAACACCTGCAAGTATAAACATGAATGCTATGCCTGCGGGGGCCCACATATTGCTCCAAAGTGTACCCGGTCCCAGCAGAAACCGAGTCCAGGAAAGGCACCAGGCGCGGGAGAACCCAAGGATGCCAGTGAGCGTAACCGCGATGGCTCCTTGGTTAAACAGGTACCCCAATAAAATAGCTGCTGCTACCTTGCGCGATGGTTTCACCCGCGTTTTTTCCATACCTTTTAAGTTGTCTAGGTCTGGTTCATTTGCGTCCAATTTAAAATTGGCTAGAGAATCCCCCTGGGTGTTGGAACAAAAATTGGCGAAGGAGGTTTGCCTTAGCAGAATGGAAGGCCCTTTTCTGGCCCCACCTTTTTCAAACCTCAGGGTATCTCCCTGGGGGTGGTTCCTAAGAAGGAAGAGGGTCAATTCAGGTTGATCCATCACCTATCTTTTCCGGCGGGTACCTCAGTTAATGATGGCATCCCTCCTGAGAACGCGGCAGTGTCATTCGTCTCTTTTGACAGGGTGGTTTCCCTGGTTCGGGACTCTGGCCGCTGGGCTCTGTTGGCCAAAACGGATATTGCATCCGCCTTCCGCCTACTACCGGTGCACCCGGATTATCACCATTTACCGGGTTGCTTTTTCAACGGGGGTTACTATTATGACACTTGCCTCCCGATGGGTTGTTCTATATCGTGCCGTTTTTTCTAAATGTTTAGTACCTTTTTGGAAAGGGTGTCGCAGGTTAGTTCAGGGATTCAGTCCTCCAGCCATTACTTGGACGATTTTTTGTTCGTCGGCCTGGCTGACTCCGACCGGTGTTCGGTGGCGTTGACAAATTTCTAAGAACTGTGCTCTTCCTTCGGGGTCCCTCTTGCCCCGGAGAAGACGGTTGGCCCGGTTTCCCGACTGTCTTTCCTGGGTATAGAGATAGATACCGCGGACATGGTTTTCCATCTCCCCCCGGAAAAAATTGAAAAGCTTGGTTTGCTGGTCAATGGTTTCTTGGGGACAGACAAGGTCACGCTCGGTCAGATGCAGTCGCTTTTGGGTTCCCTTAACTTGCAGGGTGATGCCTATGGGCAGGATATTTTCGCGGCGTTTGAGCCTAGCCACAAAGGGAGTGAAGGCAGCCCACCATAGAATCAGTTTAACCAGGCCTTTAAGAGATGACCTGACTGTCTGGAAATCCTTTTTATCCGAATATAATGGCCACACTTGCGTTCAGTCTGCTGAAACATCCAATGCAGAAATTGAATTGTTTTCGAACGCTGCTGGTTCCAATGGTTTCGGGGTCATTTTGGGTTCTCACTGGTGCACCTCCTTGTGGCCAGAGGACTGGCATGCAAGAAAATGGACAAAGAACTTACATTTTTTGGAGCTACTCCCTATCCTGGTAGCGGTTTTCACCTGGCCGGACTTGTTGAAGAGTAGGCGGATATGGTTTTGGTCTGATAATTTGAGTACGGTACATGCGATTAACCATTTGTCATCCTCTTCCCTGCCTGTAATTAGGTCCCTGCGGGTTTTGATGCTAAAGTGTTTGGAACTGAATATATGGTTTAGGGCTAAGCATGTCCCTGGTATTCATAATGAGATTGCTGATGCTCTTTCTCGATCCCAGTTTCAGAAATTCAGAGAGCTACTTCCGACGGTGGATCCAGAAGGTTCGAAGTTCCCGGATTGCGTGTGGTTGGTGCCAGCGAACAGCTAATGCCATTGATCTGAGCTTCCTTGGCCCCTACAACTTGGAGAGCCTACGGTAAGGCGTGGTCAGATTGGTGTAGCTTCGTGAGTTCCCGGAATGATGATGATGCAAGGGAATCTTACAGGTTTTTTGCATTATCTCTCCTGCTTGCGCGAGCAGGGCTTATCTGGAGCGGCGGTGCAAACTCGGCTGTCGGGTATCTCCTTTCACCTGAAGTTGCGGGGTATGGTGGACCTCACAAAATGTTTTTTAGTGGGGCAAATTTTGAAGAGGTGGAAAAAAGAAAGAACACACATCGAAAAGCGATGCCCAATTTCGTTCGAAATGCTGAGACGTCTTATCAAGGCGTTACCTGGTGTATGTAGCAAGCCGTACGAGGCCGTACTATTTTCTGTTATTTTCGGCATAGCCTTTTTTGGAGCGCTTCGGGTTAGTGAGCTCATCCCGAAGTCCCCCAGAGGCCCTGGGGGGTTCTTTTCTTTTTTTTTTTCTTTTTTCAGTAAATATGTTTATTATTTTTCAAATGGTCATAAAGGAGAAAAAGATAACAATTCTAACAAAAAGAATTACACAAAAAGAATTACACAGTAATACATAGTCCAGGGTGTAACAGACCCCGGCATCAATCTCTAACGGCCGTGACACATATAATTCTCCAATGATATAACATTATAAAGAAACATGAAATTAAATGGAAGCAGTTTCGCACTGTACATCAGCCAACTAAACATCACCAACATCCTTGCGGACCATAAAAGTAAGAAAAGAAAAGAAGAAAGGTAAAGAGAAAAGACACAGAAGGGGGGGACAGAAGGGAAGTAGGCGCGGAAAAGAAGGGAGAGGGTGGGAGGGAAGGGGAAGCCTGGTTGACCAAGCTCAAGAAGGAACAGAGGACTGCAACAGCCAGTCCATAAACTCCGGGCTCTCCTTAAAAGAATGCCAGAGAAACCATGTGCTGCCCCTGTCTGATCCAGTGCCATAATCATCGGCCATCAGAGACTCAATACGACTCAGTTTATTCATCTCAGCTATCCACTCCAGCGTGGAAGGGACCTTAGTCGACCAATGTCTAGGAATGAAAGCTCTAGCCGCCAGTAAACAGAACCTCAAAATTCCCCTCTTTACTGAGGATACAGAGGTAGGAATCAAGGACAGGAGGGCAATCGGGGGGGAAGGCTCATGATATACCCCAGACATCACGTGAAAGGCCTCAAAGACCAGACCCCAGAAGGGTTGGAGGAGACCGCACGACCACCAGATATGGAGCATACAGCCTCTCTCCAGCCCACATCTCCAGCAAGCATCTGAGACTCCATGGTCAAGCCTGTGGAGGAAAGTGGGGCAACGGTACCAACGTGTTAAAATTTTGTAGTTCCGTTCTTGAGCAGCACATGAGACCGTCATTTTATGAACGAGTACAAAGATTTTTTGACGATCAGTCTCAGATAAGGTGACCTGCAGATCTCTCTCCCAAGCCTCCATGTATCCAAGAGGGTCGGAAGTCAACCCAGACAGAACCAGGACATAGAGCATGCAGTCCATCCACGAGAGCGGTGTCCCACTGGTTCGGTCCCAGAGGCCCCCACGCCAGAGAGCCCCGCAAGTCTATCCGCGACCTGTCCTAGGCATATCCGGTCACGTACCGACCAAAACAAAAAGGTTGATCTAGCCATCACAGGGGGGTTACCAAACAAGGGACTCAGCCTACCCGGTCTGGAGGTCAGCTTCAATTTACGGTTAATCTTATCCCAATGTCTTAGAACCGTCTGAGTGAGTGGGACCCACTCCGCCACAGGAGGGCGCAAGGCCCTATCAAGCCAGGGAAGCCAGTACAGAGATGTAGGGTAAAGGAGACCCTCCAGGGTCACCCATTGTTTATGGACACTATTAAACCTCTAATCCACTAACATAGAAAGCAAAACCGCATGATAATATTTTTTGAAATTGTGGAGTACCCGCACCCCCCCCCCCCCCCTTACTCTAAGGACTAGTCAAAATTGAAAATCGGATCCGCGGTCTTCTGCTTCCCCAGATAAAATTATTTACCGCTGATTGCAGACGTTGGAAAAAACTATCCAGAATATTTATCGGTGCAGTTTGGAAAAGATATAAAAACCGGGGCAAAACGTCCATTTTAATGACGCTCATGCGTCCAAACCAAGAAAGTCGAGGTTTGTCATATTTCGCCAGGTCCAGGATTGTCCTCCTCAGAAGTGGGACATAATTTAGCTCATAAATTTCACTCAAATCCGTAGGAATCAGCACACCCAAGTATTTAAGTGCAGAGGTTTTCCACTTAAAAGAAAAGGACGCCTGGAGCCGCGACACTAGGTCACCAGACAGGGATATATTAAGTACCTCTGTTTTTGAGTAATTAACCTTGAAGTTCGAGATGTCCCCAAACTTCCGAAATTCCCTAATGAGCACCGGAAAAGCTATGAGCAGATTGGTAACATATAAAAGCAAATCATCCGCATATAGCGATAGCTTAAAGTTATGCTGACCAATCCGTACTCCATCAATATCTGGTGAACCACGGAGTGCCACCGCTAAGTGCTCCATGGCAATAACAAAGTAATGGGGATAGTTATGAGGCTATGAGGCCCACCCGACCATTTTCCCCTTCCTTCTTCACCTTCTTTCAACCTTTTAACTTCTTAACCGCTTACATATTCTCTTCTTCTTTTTCCCCCCTTTTTCTCTTTCTTTTGGAACTGTCTTGATATGTTTTCTTATCCAGTTATATGGAAGATGCCCTCATAATGTCGGAGTTACTTTTATCTCGGTGTCTCTGGAGATTGTTGTTCATATGCCACAATTTGGCCTTATATATAGGGGATGTTCTGAATTTCTCAGCGTGTGGTTGAGTCTTCCTCTATAATTGGTTTTCTGTATGTTTTCTTTTTCTTCGTTTTTTCTGTCCCTTCACATTAGGTTCGCTATGTGTTATGCGAATATAAGTGATACAATGCGCTAGTGAATTTTTTGTTTATGATTTGCTGCTGTATCGGTGAGATATGTTATTTCTGAAAATAATAAAAATATGATTTACCAAAAAAAAAAAAGTAATGGGGATAGAGGACAACCCTGTCTGGTACCATTGTGTATTGCGATGGGTGCCGAAAAGATGCCATTTATTTTAAGTCGTGCTGTGGGGCCCTGATACAAGGCAAAAATCTTTTCAAGCAACCCGGCCCTCAACCTCAGTTGTGTTAAGGAGGCTCGCAGGAAAGGCCAGCCCAGGCGGTCAAACGCCTTCTCCGCGTCAATGGATAGCAAACAGGCTGGAACCTTTCCTGTGCGCATATATGAAGTAAGGAGCAAGGTTTTCACCGTATTATCTCTAGCCTCCCTACGCTGCACGAATCCCACCTGGTCATTGTGTATGACCATGGTGAGAACTGGACCCAGCCTGTTTGCTATGATGTTTGCATATATTTTCACATCAACATTGATGAGGGAGATGGGTCGGTAATTTGCACATACCACGATTTGTGGTTTTTAAAGGAGGTATCGCTATCAGGTATTTTCAGCTGGAGTCGGATACCAGGAGGCTAATGCTACAGGATGGTGTCCATTTGAATAATATCGGCCAAGATATATTTTGTCCGGTTTGCAAGATAGAATAGACCAAGCATTATGATCTTTCGGTTGGGGGGGGTCGCAGCTCAGGTCAAGACCTTAGCTCCTCCTTGGCGCTGGAAGGAGTGGCCTGGTGAGGGGCAAGCCTGCACTGGACGGCCAGTGGTGGAGTGCCCTCTTTCACTCACGATGATAGGCGGGTTTGTGCCTAATATTTGCTGCGGCCAATATATATAAAATTTCCAACAAAGAAGTTTGAATACAGAATGTTGGGCTGGTATTACGTTTGTGCCTCCCAAATAAAGTTATTGAAAATTGATCGGTGTTGTTGTGTTATTACTCGGCAGGGGAAAATTGGGGTGGGGTCTTTGTTAGTCTGTGGGGCACTGCGGCGTTGCCTCCGCTGCCCCCTGACTCACAAGCCCCTTGAAAGGGTTAAAATTGATGCCAAGTAATAAACCCCCTCCCTCTCCCTCAGTTAGCCCATCTACAGCCTGTGTTATGCTTGTGCATCCCCTTCTAGTTAATCACACCCCGTAGGTATTTAGGGGGCTGTTCTGGGGGTCACTTTACCTTTTCCCTTGTCAGCACCCAGAGCTGTGTTCGCCCACCCTCCCTCCCTATTTTCAGGAATTTTTTGCCGTCACAGCGCTGGAAGGAGTGGCCGGGTGAGGGGCAAGCCTGCACTGGACGGCCAGTGTTAGAGTGCCCTCTTTCACTCACGATGATAGGCGGGTTTGTGCCCAATATTTGCTGCGGCCAATATATATAAAATTTCCAACAAAGAAGTTTGAATAAAGAATGTTGGGCTGGTATTATGTTCGTGCCTCCCAAATAAAGTTATTGAAAATTGATCGGTGTTGTTGTGTTATTACTCGGCAGGGGAAAATTGGGGTGGGGTCTTTGTTAGTCTAAGGTCAAAATGCAGTAAACTCGCACCTCAAAAACACAATAAAACCTTAACCCCTTCACCACCCGGGAATTTTTCATTTTCGTTTTATATTTCCGTCAATATAGACATATGAGGGCTTGTTTTTTGCGGGACGAGTTGTACTTTCAGATGCAATCATTTATTTTACCATATAGTGACCAGGAAAATGGGAACAAAATTCCAAATGCAGTGAATTTGCAAAAAAAGTGCAATTACACATTTGTTTTATGGGTTTTCTAGTTGCCATGTTCACTATATGGTAAAACCGACGTGATGGTGTGATGCCACTGGTAGGTACGAGTTCGTACATACCAAACATGTAAACCCAGGGCCGGTGTCAACACCCTGCGAGCTCATCACAGTGCTGCAGGAAGAAGGAAGCTCCACAGTCCCAGGAGCCTGCTGCTATAAGGATGTGGTGGGGAAGAATCTGAGGAGGACACAGCCCCGGGGGAGCGGATGGAAGGTGAGTATGATCATTTGTTTTTTTTTAACTGAGAGCAGCAGCAGGATGGGGGATTATATGTACCATAGAGGCTATGCAGACTACATATAGAGGCTGTGCTGACTGTATATAGAGGCTGTGCTGACTGTATATAGAGGCTGTGCTGACTGTATATAGAGGCTGTGCTGACTCTATATAGAGGCTGTGCTGACTGTATATAGAGGGAGGCTGCCTGTGCTGACTGTATATAGAGGCTGTGCTGACTCTATATAGAGGCTGTGCTGACTGTATATAGAGGCTATGCTGACTGTAGATAGAGAATGTGCTGACTGTATATAGAGTCTGTGCTGACTCTATATAGAGGCTTTGCTGGGGTATATAGAGGCTGTGCTAGGGTATATAGAGACTGTGCTGACTGTATATAGAGGCTGTGCTGACTGTATATAGAGGCTGTGCTGACTGTATATAGAGGCTGTGCTGGGGTATACAGAGGCTGTGCTGGGGTATACGGAGGCTGTGATGGCTGTATACGGAGGCTGTGCTGGGGTATACAGAGGCTGCTGCTGAGGTATATGGAGACTGCTGTTTTGCTGTATATATAGTATAGAAGCTGTGCTGGACTATATATATTATTTGGAGGCTGTGCTGGGCTGGATACATTATTTGGAGGCTGCTGCTGGGCTGCCACAGCTTCCAAATAATATATACAACCCAGCACAGCCTCCAAATAATATATATAGTCCAGCACAACTTCCATATTATATATACAGCCCAGCACAGCTTTCAAATAGTATATATAGCCCAGCAGTCTCCAAATAATATATACAGCCCGCAGCCTCTATGTTATATATACAGCCCGGCAGTCTCCATATTATATATACAACCCTGAACAGCCTCTATATTATATATACAGCCCACTCAGGAGTCTCTATATTACATATACACAGCCTGCAGATTTTATTACATTCATGAATCATAGTATGTGTTAAAAAAGGGGCACACTGAGACTGTTTCGCTTGGGGCCCACAAAAACCTGGAGCTGGCCCTGTGTACACCTTTACTGGTATGGTGAAAAAAATGTCAGATATTTGAAGGAAAAAAAAAAGAATCACACTTTTTGCGCACACTTTTTCTGCGACCCATAGCGCTCTCATTTTTCAGGATCTGGGGCTGTGTGAAGGCTTATTCTTCACGGCTTGAGCTGACGTTTCTAATGATACCAATTTTGGGTGGATGCGCTGTATTGATCGCCCGTTATTACATTTTACAGCAATGCTGCGGTGGCCAAAAAAAACGTAATTTTGGCGTTTAGACCTTTTTTTCTGTTACAAAGTTTACGGCTCTCATTAATTGATTTTATATATTGATAGATCGGGCGTTTCAGAATGCGGCGATACCAAATATGTGTTTTGGTTTTTTATATTTTTATTTTGAATGGGGGTAAGGGTGTGATTTGAACTTTATTACACAATTAATTCTTGATTTTACACAGCCCCATAGGGCACCACTGCACTGCAGTGGCTGATCGCTTCTACCATGTCCCGATGAGCTGCAGCACATCGGGACATGGCAGTTGATTTCTCTTTCAGTGGTTGGCAGCTCTTGCCAACCACTGACAGGAAGTGCTCCGTGACAGCTTCCGGGGTCAAGCCAGGATTCTGGGCTGTCACGCGAGCGCCGTAGATCCCGCAATCTTTTTGCGGGATCTCCGATGCAGGCAGGGAACATCGCGTTCCCCGCTGCGGCACCTTTGGATCCTGCTGTCAGTGATTGACGGTGGGATCTAAAGGGCTAACAGCACCGATCGGATCCCAGATCTGATCGGTGCTGTAAACCCGACATTTCAGCTGATGAAATCAGCTGAGATGTCGGGTGTTTGATGTGAGCTCCTACGTCATGGGTCTATAAGGGGTTAATAAAAAAAGCTGTAAAATCAACACTAAAACTTCTTGCCAGGGCTTTTGTTTACAAATACTACTGCCACCGTTTTTGCTGTGTTTTTATGCATTTTTGAGTAGTTTTTTTAAATGCAGTGTGTGAGCATAGCCTAATGTGTAATTGATGAGTACCTAGTGCAGAAGTAGAGTTTTTCCAATAGTGGGCGGTGGAAGTTGGAACTGTGAAAAATTTGAGAGAGGAAGGTGGAGCTGGGGAAGAAGCTGAGCTGGTGAGGGGGCGGAGCTTGTGTGGAGGCAGAGCGGGGGTGGAGTCTCAGGGGGGCCCCACAATTTTACCAGTTAGGGGCCCTGAAATTCCTAGTTCTTCAGAAGGTTATGGTCTGGCTCAACCACTAGTAGGTGCTCTGGGGGAAGAGATAACTCTAGAGAAAATCAATGATAACCCTGGCACACTTTCAAGAAAAAAGACTTCAGAAAATGATTCAGGTTTTTTTTTTTTTTTTTTTATTCCATACCTTCACTTGTCACTGCAAAAATTAAAAAAAAAATCTTAAAAGGAATAATATTCTCAAGTCTTTTTTTCTTGAAAGTGTGCTGGGGTTATCACTTACTTTCTCTGAAATTCCTAGTGGCAGCCCTGGCAGTGACGTCACTCCCACGTGATCTGCCAAGCCTGAATGCCGGAGGATTGTGCGGTGTGTGATTACACACTGGAGGCCCACACTGTGGTTGTGCAGAGGTGCACAACCACGAAAGGTGAGTGATCTCACAACCCCCATTCGCCAAAAATCCCCATTAGACCACCAGGTACACACAAGGACGCCTCTCTGTATGTTCTTATTTTTCATCCAAAAATGTAAGGAATTGTGAACAACTCCATAGACTGTAATGGACTTATGAAACACATTAATGGAGTTGAAATAGCTTCAGAAGCACTAATGTATGACTGAGCCCTTAGTCTAAGTAAAAATGACCATTAAAAAGAACATTTTATTATATGAATTTAATGTAGTGATTTTTTGTTTTTACAAATGGCATGCTTTACCTTTTATAAGAATGTTCATAGGTAAAAGAAGTTGTAGTCAACTAAATATCAAAATATGATATGCATATTTTAGCTGAAATATTTATGCATCATAATATATATTGATGATGAATACAGCGAGTGAAGTAAGTATTGATCATGAGTCACAACTCTAATTTTCTAAGGAAATATATTTTTAAAGATGCTATTGACAAGTTTATTACCAGATGTCGGTAGCAACCCATAAAATCCACACAGGCAAAGAATTCAAAGAATAGATGCCCATAAATTAACTTATGTATAATAATGAGAAATGACAGAGGAAAAAGGTATTGAACATATGAAGAAAGAGAGGTGCAAAACTCCATATTAACTGGTTCAACTGATGGCCAAAAAGTTGCCTTGTTACCAAGGTGCCACATCATCTCATAGTTTAAAAACAGTGAGCTGTCTCAAGACCTTCACAACCTTACTGTACTACTAATGGCATTGGTTACAGAACAATTTCTAAACTAATGAAGGTTCCAGTGAGCTCTATTGTAGCCATAATCTGGAATAAGAAAGAACATCAATCACCATCAACCGTTCATGACCAGGTGCTCCCTGCAAGATTTCAGACAAAGGAATGAAAACAAATATCAGAAGAGCTGTGCAAAAGCCAAGGATTCCTTGTCACTTTTACCAATGGTTACACATCTATATATATGAGTGTATGTGTGTATGTATCAAGCCATGCCCACTCTACACATCCACGCCCACTCCATAGCCACACCCCCTACACATAGCTCTGCCCCTCCAGTTAGTCCTACCCCTTTATTGTGATGTCACAATAGAATGTAGAATGTTAGCTTATAAATTTTCATGTCACTGCCTGATCATTAAATCATTGGGATCATAGTGCCCTACAGACACTAATCTATATTTATATAATCCGCAGTTTGGAATTCGGGCACTGTAGCCGAATCCCAAAATGCTTTGCGCGGGACTGCGAGTGATGACGCGCAGCGTCATCACGAGCCGCAGACCCGCACTGCCGTCTCCGCCACCCGCCGTCTCCGCCGCGCACCCGTCCGCCCTGCCGCCGCCTCCGCCCTGCCGCCGCCTCCGCCCCGCCGCCGCGAGGTCACCGCTGCCCCTCGCTGCTCTAGCAACGCTGGGGCCTCGGTGACGCCATGCAGCTGGAGGAGCACTGTCCTTGCGGCGACATGTAATTTCCAACATGGCGTGCAAAATCTCGCGAGATTTCGCCGCCATCTTGGATATTACATCTCGCCCCACCGGCTCCACTTTCCCACCGCCACCCGCTGCTTCATTCCCTCCCTCCCCTCCTCGCTCCATCGCCCACCCACCGCTCCATTCCACCAGCACCGCTCCATTGCGCTTTATCCCCCTCCATTGCGGCCCCCCCCACCTCTCCAATGCGCACCCCCCCTATATTGCGGCCCCCCCACCGCTCCATTGCACACACACCCTCCATTCCAGCCCCTTCCCACCGCTCTATTACCCCTAACCGTCCCCCTCTCACCGGCCGCTCGGTCTCACCCGCTAATGAGCGGTCATGTGACAGATATCACATGACCGCTCTTTCCTTGCTGCGCTTTCCACACAGACTGCGCCTGACACCCGATGCAAGCGGGGGACACATCCTAACCACTCTCCCTCCAGGTGACCTGACCACCCACTGTCCCTCCATCCTCACCTGACCACCCACTCTCCCTCCAGGTGACCTGACCACCCACTGTCCCTCCATCCTCACCTGACCACCCACTCTCCCTCCATCCTCACCTCACCACCCACTGTCCCTCCATCCTGCGCTGACCACCCACTCTCCCTCCATCCTGACCTCACCACCCACTGTCCCTCCATCCTGCGCTGACCACCCACTGTCCCTTCATCCTGCGCTGACCACCCACTGTCCCTCCATCCTGCGCTGACCACCCACTCTCCCTCCATCCTGCGCTGACCACCCACTCTCCCTCCATCCTGCGCTGACCACCCACTCTCCCTCCATCCTGCGCTGACCACCCACTCTCCCTCCATCCTGACCTCACCACCCACTGTCCCTCCATCCTGCGCTGACCACCCACTGTCCCTTCATCCTGCGCTGACCACCCACTGTCCCTCCATCCTGCGCTGACCACCCACTCTCCCTCCATCCTGCGCTGACCACCCACTCTCCCTCCATCCTGTGCTGACCACCCACTCTCCCTCCATCCTGCGCTGACCACCCACTCTCCCTCCATCCTGCGCTGACCACCCACTGTCCCTCTGTCCTGCGCCGACCACCCACAGGCCCTCCATCCTGCGCTGACCACTGCCCCTCCATCCTGTGCTGACCACTGCCCCTCCATCCTGAGCTGACCAATGAGCCTCCTTCCTGCGCTGACCACTGAGCGTCCATCCTCTGCTCACCACTGAGCCTCCATCCTGCGCTGACCACCCACTGTCCCTCTGTCCTGCGCTGACCACCCACTGTCCCTCTGTCCTGCGTTGACCACCCACTGTCCCTCTGTCCTGCGTTGACCACCCACTGTCCCTCTGTCCTGCGCTGACCACCCACTGTCCCTCTGTCCTGCGCTGACCACCCACAGGCCCTCCGTCCTGCGCTGACCACTCATCCTCCATCCTGCGCTGACCACTGAGCCTCCATCCTGCGCTGACCACTGAGCCTCCATCCTGCGCTGACCACTGAGCCTCCATCCTGCGCTCATCACTGAGCCTCCATCCTGCGCTCACAACTGAGCCTCCATCCTGCGCTCACCACTGAGCCTCCATCCTGCGCTGACCACTCTGGCTCCATCCTGCGCTGACCACTGGCTCCATCCTGCGCTGACCACTCTGCCTCCATCCTGCACTGACCACTCTGCCTCCATCCTGCACTGACCACTCTGCCTCCATCCTGCACTGACCACTCTGCCTCCATCCTGCGCTGACCACTCGGCCTCCATATACAGTGCTAACCACTGAGCCACCGTATACAGTGCTAACCACTGAGCCACCGTATACAGTGCTAACCACTCAGCCACCATATACAGTGCTAACCACTGAGCCACCATATTCAGTGCTAACCACTGAGCCACCGTATACAGTGCTAACCACTGAGCCACCATATACAGTGCTAACCATTGAGCCACATTACTGTTCTAATTGTTGACAAACAATATACAGTGCCAACCACTGAGCCACTGTAGAGTGCTAACCACTGAGGCTCTGTATACAGTGCTAACTACTGAGCCAGCGTATACTGTGCTAACCAGTCAGCCCCCGTATACTCTGCTAACCAATGAGCCCCTGTATACTCTGCTAACCAATGAGCCGCCGTCAAGTCTGCTAAGCACTCAACCCCCATATACTCTGCTAACCAATGAGCCCCGTATACTCTGCTAAGCACTCTGCTGCACGCAGGATGACGTCCGGGAACAGTGTTTAAGTGCGGCCAGGACGGGCCCCCCTCTTGCCCGCACCCGCCCGCTGTTCCCTAGCCATCTCCTGCCCGCTCTTCACCAGCCCCCTCCTGCCCGCACCCGCCCGCTGTTCCCTAGCCTTCTCCTGCCCGCACCTGACCGCTCTTCCCCGGCCGCCTCCTGGCCGCACCCGACCGCTCTTCCCCGGCCCCCTCCTGCCCGCACCTTCCCGCTGTCCCCCGGCCCCCATCCTGGATTTCTGCATCGCTGCACACTCACACCGCTGTAGGTATCTATATATTTAATCACCAATGTTGTGCTGCTATTCCGCCATGCACCGCGGCACCGTCCCCACCGATCGCGCTCAGCGCCTTCGCGAGCCGCTATTCACAGAATAAGACCCGCGAGCGCTGGCACACTACTGCGCCACCCCCAGCCACAGTCACGTCCCCAACTCTTACGTCACCATTCACAGCCCCAAGAGCGATGGCGCGCTCGAGACCCACCGTAAGCCGCAGTCACGCCAGCCACAGTTACGACGCCATTCACAGCCGCACGAGCGCAGTAACCATCCCTCACCGTGCATGCGCCTTCACGAAATTTACCTCACACCAAGGACACGCCACGATTTCCTCCACTCTGGAAGTATGCAGCTCTCATACAAGAAGTCAGTGGTGACAGCCATTACGTCACATCACCTCTCCACCCACCAGGACGCCCATTAAGGTCACCATCACACCCACAAACCTGTTACCCACAGAACTACCTGTATATACTCTGCTACCCACGCAGCCGGCTGTATACTCTGCTACTGACAGAGCTGCCTGTATATACTCTGCTACCCACGCAGCTGACTGTATACTCTGCTACCCACAGAGCTACCTGTATATACTCTGGTACCCACGCAGCTACCTGTATACTCTGTGACCCACAGAGACACCTGTATATACTCTGCTACCCACGCACCCGCCTGTATACTCTGCTACTCACAGAGCTGCCTGTATATACTCTGCTACCCACGCAGCTGACTCTTTACTCTGCTACTCACAGAGCTGCCTGTACAAACTCTGCTACCCATGCAGCTGCCTGTATACTCTGCTACCCACAGAGCTACCTATATATACTCTGCTACCAACACAGCTGCCTCTATACTCTGCCACCCACAGAGACACCTGTATATACTCTGCTAACCCATGCAGCCGGCTGTATACTGTGCTACCCACAGAGCTGCCTGTATATACTCTGCTACCCACAGAGCCGCCCGTATATACTCCGCTACCCACGCAACCGCCTGTATACTCTGCTACCCACGCAGCTGCCTGTATACTCTGCCACCCACAGAGACACCTGTATATACTCTGCTACCCACACAGCCGGCTGTATACTGTGCTACCCACAGAGCTGCCTGTATATACTCTGCTACCCACGCAGCAGCCTGTATACTCAGCTACACACAGAGCTGCCTCTATATACTCTCCTACACAGGCCGCCACCTGTATACTCTGCTACCCACAGAGCCGTCTGTATATACTCCGCTACCACGCAACCGCCTGTATACTCTGCTACCCACGCAGCTGCCTGTATACTCTGCGACCCACACACATACCTGTATTACTTTGTTACCCACGCAGCGCCTGTGTACTCTGCTACCCACGCAGCTCACTGTATACTCTGATACCCACAGAGCTACCTGTATATACTCAATTAACTTATGTAGATTATTTTTCTGTCACTATTACCTTACAGTATGATGTTTTGCCTTATTTTACAAATGTAAATAAAAACTATGCTTTTTTCACAAGCGCAAAGCGTGTCATGCATGTTTACTGTTCCTGTTAGCACATCTAAGGATGCACACAATTCATTTCACCACGCTCCCGATGCAATTGCATCGGGCCTTTTTACTAGTGCTCAATAAGAAAATGAATGTGACTGGATGATAGTCATCACATGCTAAGAGAAAAGCTGAGCAAGACTTACAGAAATAGAAGAAAGGGAGGCAAAATTTGCAGACATGAGAACAATACCTGCTTCCTCAAGGGCCACTGAAATGGCCACTCCATCAGGACTATATGGAGGGGTGGAGCTAAGAAGTAGTGGGGCTATACATAGGGATGGCACTATGAAGGAGGCAGGACTACCAGAAGGGGTGTGTCTATGAAGGGGCAGGGCTACTGGGAGGGGAGGGGCTATGATACATACACCTATACATTACCATATATGGGCGATATTACCATATATGAGCATTATGACCAGATATGAGCATTATGCCTGGGCAATGCCGAGCTCTACAGCTAGTTTTTAATATTTAGGGATCAACATTCATCAAGACTGTAAAAAGAATCTCCAGTGTAACATTCTGCCATTATAGATTATGCTAAACTGAAGTTTAATCTCTGGTGGAAACTACATTTATCAGTGCCATCCCTATGTATAGCCCCCCACTACTTCATAGCTCCACATAAACCTAATTAAGAGGATATTATTGACAAACTACAGCTATACTTTGTAACACAGTGAGGTACCTATCCTTAAATCCTTCTTCACAACACTTAACTCTATATTGTCTTCATTTATGTTGGGTAGTTTTAGCCCAAATATAAATTAGTATAAATATCTACCCTTTAAAAATCCAAAAAGCTCAGGGGTACATGTTTGCCATATTTTTTTCTTTATGACAGCAGGCCAGCTAAAGGCACTAAGTAGTTGGATGCGGGGTTCTCAACTTTCATATTTTCAAAGTCACTTGATGGAAGTTTGTGGAGGGTTTGTGGAGTTTGATAAGCCCGACACTCCCAAAATGTTGCCTGTGCTCAAGTTGGCATGGCTGGACTGCAGACATTTGAGACAAGTGTCAAATTTTACTCATATTTTAGTGGGAATGCCTCTATGGTAGAACCTTAATTTTCCATCCCTGGTATCTCACCAATATTCTCAATTTTGGAGTATGCAAAATGTTCTTTTACTTGGTGACCTTTATGACTAAAATATACTGTTATCTTTTGATTAGTTGAGGAATAAGTTAGGGGCCTTTCAGGGTATGTGCACACAGTGCGTTTTTGCTGCGGTTTTGCTGCAGTTTCTGCCTGCGGTTTACCATTGGTTTTATGGTAATTTATGCTAATTTGTTCCTGCGGTTTTGATTCCCAGCAAAACCAATGTGTTTCACAGAAACGCTGTGCCCACACATTGGTTTTTCAAGTGTCAAAAACTGTCAAATCCCTGCGTTTTTGGTGCGGATGGGAAAGAATTGACATGCTCTATTTTTCCCGCGTTTTTGTTGCAGTCAATGGAAAAGACGCAGGAAAAACACAGCATGAAAACGCAGCAAAAACGCAGTAAAAATGCGCAAAAAATGCGCAAAAAACGCAGGACCTGAAATCAGCAAATCTTATGGCAAAGACTCTAGGATCCTTGAAACCAGTTCAGGTTTTGCTGCGTTCAGGACTGCTTAAAAAACGTTCTGTGGGCACTTTGTGGGCATTTTGAGTCAGATACAACATTTTGATCGCCTTTTATTGCATGGTGACCCAAAAAACATAATTCTCGCGTTTTTAGTTTTTTCCCGTTACGCCATTTACCAATCGGATTAATTTACTTCATATATTGATAGCTTAGATTCTTACGAACGCAGCGATACCAAATATGTGTAATTTGTTTACTGTCTTATTGCTATTTTCAGTTCAGATCCTTTGGGGGCCCCTAAGAGAGTGGGGGCCCTGGGCAACTGCCCAGTCTGCCCGCCCTAACACCGGTCCTGGCTGCGAGCCCTCACGGACAGGGTCCTCTCCCCTCCTGTTCCTGGTTGTCCAGACTACACAAACATATTGATCTTGTCCTCGTCTACCTTCTATGGCTGGTTTCCGACTTGCGAACACCTCCGCAGCGTCTTGCAGATGGCGAACGCAAGCCGAGCATAAGCACCGCCCATCCTTATGTCGCGTTCATGGTGCGGACGAGAATGTGTGATTTCTACGCAAGCATCCACGTGTACAAATCAAACACGGAAGTCAATGGGTGCGCACGGCAATCCGCAACCGAGCGCATCACTGTGCGACCCCATGTTAAACATAGGGACGCGCGGTGTCTGCGCTTGGCTTGCACTTCCCCGCCGCAATACGCAGCGCTGGGAAGCGCAAGTGTGAAGGCAGCCTAATCATGTAAATTGCCATGGAATCTAATGGTGCAATATAAATAAATAATAATAATGTGTCGAGATCCAATTTTTTTTAACTTAACTTTAATTATGGTCTGCTTTCTAATTACAGTTGCATTTACAAAATGTAATAATGACCATATCTACCTTCCCATTGATAGGTATTCTTAAGTCACCAGGTCCGTAATGTGTCATATCAACCCTGTAAACATACATGCTATTAATAGGTATTGGTTCTACTTCACTAAAAGTGAAAGACAAATGGGAGCTGCTTATTCTCACTATTAGTGGAGAGGACTATGAGGAAATCTTTGAATCCCTCCTTAATGTCTCCCCTCCTGTGGACAATAAAATGAGTGATTGAAATATTATTCACTAAGCCTACCTAACCCCAATCAAATGGGTAGATTACCCTCTTCTGAATGTTTGCAGCGTCACATTGTAAACACAGATTTTTGGCAAAGGGTTTGGGCTTGTCCAATTATTTCTCCTTCTGGAAAAGTATAATCACCTCTTATTCCAAATTGATATCCATTCCTATTCCGCTAGATCCTAAAATATGTTTATTTGGGCTACTGGTGAAGGAAATATTGAGTCATCATACCAAAAGCTTTCTTATAGAAACTTTGTTTCTTGTCATGAAATTGATAGCTTCAGGATAGATGGATAACTCTCCACCAACATTAACCCCTTCCCGACCCGTGACGCAGTATATGCGTCATGAAAACAAGTTCGTTCCCGACCTTGGACGCATATGCTGCGTCAACGCCAGTTTCCCTTCCTGCGGCTCTATTAACCGCGGTCACTAAGGGGTTAATAGAGCCGCAGATACGGAAGGACCTGCACTGTACCCCGGGGGGGTGGCTTAGCTCCCCCGGGGCTAGGACCGCTCCGATTGGCAGTGACGTGAAAGTGAAACTGCCAATCGGAGTGAATGTAATATCTCACCAATGAAACATGGTGAGATATTACAATCCAGCCAAGGCCTGATGCTGGATAGCATCAGGCTTTGGCTGGAGAAGGGGTCCTGTGTCACCCCCCCCCCTCAGATTTGATTGGAGAGAGTGTCACCCTCCAATCAGATGTGGGGGCGGCATGACCGGCGGGTCCCCTCCCTCCTAAGCCGCCGCAATTGTGCCGCTGATCCCGGGCCCTCTGCTCTCTCCCCTGGCTGCCAATGTGCCCCCCTGCCCTCCGGATCTCCCCCCCTGCCCTCCGGATCTCCCCCCCTGCCCTCCGGATTTTCCCCCTGCCCTCCGGTGATCACCGCTGCTCCTTCCGTTCTCCTGTTCTCTCCAGGCCTCTCACCTGTCTTCTTTCTTCTCCCTCTGTCCTCCGGTCTTCTCCTTCTGTCCTCCGGTCTTCCCCCGCTTTGCTCCGGGTCTTCTCTGTGCTGTCCTCTTCTTGCCGTCGTCCTGCTGCTTCTGTCGGCTCCTCTGCACACTCATCTCCCAGCATGGAGATGAGGGTGCGGAGGAGCAGTGTCACAGCATCTGTGTGATTGCTGTGCCCTGGCTCTGTGTTAACCCTCTAAGTGCTGTGATCTCATGGATCACAGCACTTAGTGGATTCAATCACTATGGAAACTATCGCCAGAGACTACAACAAGGGAGCACTTGATCCCTTGTTGTAGTCTCTGGGATCAGCGTCATGGTGCACAGTATGGCAGATCATTGCTATACCGTGCACCATGACGCTGATCCCAGAGACTACAACAAGGGTACACTTGATCCCTTGTAGTCTTTGGGGTCACATAGATTGTGCACTGTATGGCAATGATCTGCCATACTGTGCACCATGACGCTGATCCCAGAGACTACAACAAGAGGAGACTTGATCCCTTGCTGCAGTCTCTGGATGTAGCAGAGGTGATCGAGCGTCGTGGGATCTTTGTTGTGGACTACGTCGGAGGCGATCGAGCGTCGTGGGACCTTCGTTGTGGACTACGTCGGATCTTTACAATAAAGATGGAGTCCGAATTTTGTTTGTGTTTTTTTTTCAAATAAAAAGATTTTTCTCTGTGTGTATTTTCTATTTACCAGAGATTCCTAATGGTGGGTCTATATTATGAATCTCGGGCTTAGTGCCAGCTGCCAATAAAAAGCTGGCATTAACCCCTTTATTACCCAGTTTGCCACCGGCAACAGGGCAACTGAAAGAGCCTGGGTACAGTGCCAGAAAATGGCGGTTCAATGAATGCGCCATTTTCCGGGGTGGCTACGGGCTGCAATTCGCAGCATGGGGGGCCCAGAACGCTTGGTCCTCTCCGTGCTCAGGATTACAGCCCCCAGCTGCCTAGTTGTACCTGGCTGGGCCAAAAATATGGCGGAGCCCCACGTCATTTTTTTTTCTGGAATTAGTTCTAGAACTAAAAAAAAAATGGGCTTCGCTGTATTTTTGGTTGACAGCCAGGTACAACGAAGCAGCTGGGGGTTGCTGGCAGTCCGTAGCTGCCAAGTTGTACCTGGCTGGACCAAAAATATGGCGGAGCCCCACGTAATTTTTTTTTTTTAAATCTGTTCTAGAAATATAAAAAAAAAAAAGACCTTCGCTGTATTTTTGGCTGCTAGCCAGGTACAACTTGGCAGCTGGGGGGCTGGAATCCTCAGCGTGGAGAGACCCAAACGTGGGCCCCCACGCTGCAAATTGCAACCCACAGCCACCCCAGAAAATAGCACATTCATTAGAGGCGCCATTTTCTGGTGCTGTACCCCAACTCTACCAGTTACTCTTGTGCTGGTGGCACAGGGCTTCTCCATATGACATGGTGTCCGCTAACAATTTCAATGGAAAAATTAGCTCCAATTGTTAGCGGAAACCATATCGCGTATGGAGATCCCCTCCTTGTGTGCCTGAACATTGGAGCTCCCCCACAAGTGAAACCTTTTTGGAAACTAGAACCTTCAAGAAACATATCTAGATGCATAGTGAGCACTTTGAACCCCCAAGTGCTTCACAAATTGATCTGTAATAAGGAAAAAGTACTTATTCTTCACAAAATTTCTTTTTTACTTTTTACTGATCAATTTGTGAAGCACCTGGGGGTTCAAAGTGCTCACTATGCATCTAGATAAGTTCCTTGGGGGGTCTAGTTTCCAAAATGGGGTCACTTGTGGGGAAGCTCCAATGTTTAGACAATAGGGGCTCCCCATACGCAACCTGGTGTCCACTAGCAATTGGAATTGTTAGCGGACACCATGTCACGTATGGAGAGACCCAGTGTGACTAAACATTGGAGTTCCCCCACAAGTGACCCCATTTTGGAAACTAGACCCCCCAAGGACTTTATCTAGATGGGTGGTGAGCACTTTGAAGCCCCAGGTGCTTCACAAATTAATCTGTAAAAATGAAAAAATATTTTGTGGGAAAAAGTACTTTTTCATTTTTACGGATCAATTTGTGAAGCACCTGGGGATTCAAAGTGCTCACTATGCATCTAGATAAGATCCTTGAGGGATCTAGTTTCCAAAATGGGGTCACTTGTGGGGGAGCTCCAATGTTTAGGCACATAGAGGCTCCCCATATGTGACATGGTGTCCACTAACAATTGGAATTGTTAGCGGACACCATGTCACGTATGGAGAGACCCAGTGTGACTAAACATTGGAGCTCCCCCACAAGTGACCCCTTTTGAAAACAAGACCCCCCAAAGAACATATCTAGATGCATAGTGAGCACTTTGAACCTCCAGGTGCTTCACAAATTGATCCGTAAAAATGAAAAAGTATTTTTTTTCCCACAAAATATTTTTTTTTTATTTTTATGGATTAATTTGTGAAGCACCTGGGGGTTCAAAGTGCTCACCACCCATATAAATTCCTTGGGGGGGTCTAGTTTCCAAAATGGGGTCACTTGTGGGGGAGCTCTAATGTTTAGGCACACAGGGGCTCTCCAACTGCGACATGGTGTCCGCTAACAATTTGAGCTGATTTTCCATTCAAATTGTTAGTGGACACCATGTTGCATTTGGTGAGCACCTGTGTGCCTAAACTTTGGAGCTCCCGCACAAGTGACCCCATTTTGGAAACTAGACCCCCCAGGGAACTTATCTAGAAGGGTGGTGAGCATATTGAACCCCACAGGTTCTCCACAAATTAATCCATGAAAATGAAAAAAAAAACATTTTGTGGAAAAAAAAGTACTTTTTCATTTTTACGGATCAATTTGTGAAACACCTTGGGGTTCAAAGTGCTCACTATACATCTAGATATGTTCCCTGGGGGGCCTAGTTTCCAAAATGGGGTCACTTGTGGGGGAGCCCCAATGTTTAGGCACACAGGGGCTTTCCAAATGCGACATGGTGTCCGCTAACAGTTTGAGCTGATTTTCCATTCAAATTGTTAGCGGACACCATGTCGTGTTTGGTGAGCTCCTGTGTGCCTAAACTTTGGAGCTCCCCCACAAGTGACCCCATTTTGGAAACTAGACCACCCAAGGAACGTATCTAGATGCATAATGCACATTTTGAACCCCCGTGTGTTTTACAAATTGATCTGTGAATATGGAAAAAGTACTTTTTTTCACAAAAATGTTCTTTTAGCCTCAATTCTTTCATTTTCACATGGGCAACAGGATAAAATGCATTTGTTGGGAAATTTCTCCTGAGTACACTGGATACCTCATATAGGGTCATAAACCACTGTTTTGGTGCACGGCAGGGCACTTTTTGAATGGAAAATTAGCTCCAAAAGTCAAATTGCGCTCCTTCCCTTCTGAGCCCTGCCGTGCGCCCAAACAGTGGTTTATGACCACATATGAGGTATCGATATACTCAGGAGAAATTGCCCAACAAATTTTAGGATCCATTTTATCCTGTTGCCCATGTGAAAATGAAAAATTTGAGGCTAAAAGAACATTTATTTAGAAAAATTAAAATATCCATTTTTTTGTTTCCACTTTGACGCACGTGAAGGGTTAATAATCTTCTTGAATGTAGTTTTGAGTAGCTTGAGGGTGCAGTTTTTGGAATGGTTTTCACTTTTGGGTGTTTTCTGCCATGTAAACCCCTCAAAGGGACTTCAAATGTGATGTGATGTCACTAAAAAAATGGTTTTGTAAATTTTGGTGGAAAAATGAAAAATTGCTCATTAACTTTGACCCCTTATAACTTCCTAACAAAAATTGTTTTTTTTCAAAATTGAGCTGAAGTGAAGTACACATGTGGGAAATGTTATCGTATTTATTAACTATTTTGTGTCACATAACTCTCTGGTTTAGCAGAAAAAAAATTCAAAATTTGAAAATTGCAAAATTTTCAATATTTTTGCCATATTTTTGATTTTTTCACAAATAAACGCAAAAATTATCGACCTAAATGTAATACTAACATGAAGCCCAATATGTCACGAAAAAACAATCTCAGAATTGCTAGGATCGGTTGAAGCGTTCCAGAGATATTACCTCATAAAGGGACACTGGTCAGAATTGCAAAAAATGCCAAGGTCTTTAGGGTCAAAATAGGCTGGGTCCTGAACGGGTTAAGGGCCTATTTTGATTCTGTAAACTCAATAATCACATATGAGAAAACTATGTATCATAATAGAGGGCTAAGAAATTTGATAAGGTCTGGGAAATATGGAACTCATCAGAGCAGATGGTCTTTCATAATTAAGGTATTATTTATATTCTCAGTTGAAGGATACATATAGCTTAGAGCTGTAGTTGGGAATATACAGTGAGCAGCAAAAGGTTCTTGGCTTTATTGTTAGATCTGAACAGTTTAAATTCTCAGCTAGTTCATCAGGTTTAATATCAGAAGAGTAACATATATTATTTCTATGCTTCTTCGACACAACATGGGTTTTAATTGGCGTAAAGATACGTCTACCTTACGAGCTTCTTTATGTTTACCTTTAGAATAACAATGCATATTGTGCTACTTTTGTTTCCTACTTGAGAAGAAGACTATTAGTGTATTGCATGGTACAAGTTTTGAAGGGGTCTATATTTCTCTCAAAGTCTTTCTTTATGCTGAAGAAAGCCAGATAGGGCGACATGTCGCGTTCCTGGTGCAGACGAGAATATATGATTTGTGCGCAAGCATCCGCCTGCATACAAATCATACATGGCAGTGAATGGGTGCGCACAGGGTGCGCATGGCAATCTGCACCCGAGCGTAGGCACCTGCGTCCCCATGTTAAACATAGAAGCTTAGGGAAAAGAGGTATACCACAGTCCGCGCTGCCAGCGTCACTCACATCAAAGAAAACGAGTAGACGATGTCCAGTTCAATCCTTCTTCAATCCTAAAGAAGGGTTGAACTGGACATCGTCTACTCGTTTTCTTTGATGTGAGTGACCCTGGCAGCGCGGACTGTGGTACACCTCTTTTCCCTAAGCTTCTGGTTTTGTCTTCACATGTGTGAGACCGGTGGAAGTCCAGCAGCAGCCATCAGGATATTTATCCTAACAGGTCTACTAACCAGTTGTGGGTCTCACAACTGGAATAGGTGAGTGGTTCATTTTTTCTCACCTCAATACAAGCTAGTGTCTAGTGATAAGGGCACTATTGCGCCTCTTGTCGTCCCCCCCTCTCTTTTTTGTCATGTTAAACATAGGGACTTGCGGTGCCTGCGCTCAGCTTGCGGTTCCCGTCTGCAGGACACTGCGGAGGGGACCATGAGTGTGAAGGCAGCCTTATTAAAACCCTTTACCATCTGACAATTTTTAGTTTTCGGCTTTCGTTTTTTGCTCGCCTACTTCCAAGAGCCATAACGTTTTTATTTTTCAGTCAATAGACATATGAGGGCTTGATTTTTGCGGGACAAGTTTTATTTTCAGATGCAATCATTTATTTTACCATATAGTGTACAGGAAAATCAGAAAAAAATTCCAAGTGCAGTGAAATTGCAAAAAAAAGTGCAAATACAGTTTTTTTTGTTTTTTTTTTATTCACCACGTTCACTATATGGTATAACTGACATCATGGTATGATGCATCGGGTCGGTATGAGTTCTACCAAACATGCATACTTTTACTGTTACTGTATATAAGTGAAAAAAATGCTGAAGTTTGGATAGAAAAGAATCACACATTTTATGTGGCATGTTCTGCGACCCATAGCGTTCTCATTTTTCGGGATCTGGGGCTGTGTGATGGCTTATTTTTTGCGGCTTGAGCTGACGTTTCTAATGATACCAATTTTAGGTGGATGCGCTGTTTTGATCGGCCATTGATGTATTTTATAGCAATGTTGCGGCGACCAAAATAACGTAATTTTGTCATTTGGACCTTTTTTTCCCCTACGCAGTTTACAGCTCTGATTAATTGATTTTACATCTTGATAAAAAGAATCACACATTTTATGTGGCATGTTCCGAGACCTGTAGCGTCCTCATTTTTCGGGATCTGTGGCTGTGTGATGGCTTATTTTTTGCGGCTTGAGCTGACGTTTCTAATGATACCAATTTTAGGTGGATGCGCTGTTTTGATCGGCCATTGATGTATTTTATAGCAATGTTGCGGCGACCAAAATAACGTAATTTTGTCATTTGGACCTTTTTTTCCGCTACGCAGTTTACAGCTCTGATTAATTGATTTTACATCTTGATAGATTGGGCATTTCTGAACGTGGCAATACCAAATATGTGTATTTTTTAACACTTTAATTGGAATGGGGGAAAAGGGGGGTGATTTGAACTTTTGTGCTTTTTTCATATTTTTAAAAACTTTATTTTTTAATTAATTATTTATTTTACACAACCCCATAGAGCACCACAGTGCTGCAGTGGCTGATCGCTTATGACAGGTCCCAATGAGCTGCAGCATATTGGGACCTGTCACACATGATCACTGTGAGTGGTTGGCAGCGCTTGCCAACCACTCACAGGAAGTGATCAGTGATAGCTTCCGGGGTCACACCAGGACCCCAGGCTATCACGTGATGGCTGGAGATCCCATGGTCTTATCGTCGGATCTCCGATAATGGCGGGGAACAGAGCGATCCACGCCGCTGTGCCTTTAGATCGTACTGTCAGTGAATGACAGAGCAATCTAAAGAGTTAACAGCACCGATCAGATCGTGGATCTGGTCGGTGCTGTAAGCCCGACATCTCAGCTGATGAGATCAGCTGAGATGTTGGCGGGATGATGTTAGCTCTGCGCCAGAGCTGACGTCAAACATTTACGTCATGGGACGGGAAGGGGTTTAACAAAAAAGATTGCTCAACAATATTAGACAAGCCTGTGAAGTACTGGGAGAATATAGTCTGGTCAGATGAGACCAAAATGTAACTCTTTCGCATGTCATAATATACACCATGTTTGGAGGCCAAAAGCACTGCATATCATCCCAAATAAACCATGCTAACAGTGAAGTTCGAAGGTGGGAACATCATGATGTGGGGCTGTTTTTCAGCATATGGCACTGGTAAACTTCATATAATTTAAGAAAGCATGATGAATGGATAAATGTACCATGAAATTCTTGATAAAAATTTGCTGCCATATATCAGGATGATGAAGATGAAATAAGGGTGGACATTTAAGCATGAAGCTCAAAGTTCATAAAAATAGCCCACAGAACCATCAGTATTTGAAGAGTGTTTGTGTGAAAGAATGGACAATAATCACACCTAAGCAATGCATGTTATTAGTTTGTCCATACTGTAGGCATCTCGAAGCTGCCATCACCAACAATGGTTTTAGTACAAAGTACTAAACACATACAGTGTGTTCTATACATTTTCCCCTGTGTCATTTCTCATGGACATCTTTGGTTTAATAATTTCTTGGCTCGTATGGATTGGATGGGTTGTTACTAACATCTGGTGAGAAATTGATGTCAATAGCATCTTTAGAAATATATTAACCTACAAAATTGGTGACGTGTAAAATACTTATTTCACCCGCTATATGTCAGTTTAACAAAAGGAAAATATACCTATGCATTGGCACATAACAAAACCAATCTTACGTTAACAGAAAAATCAAGAAGTCATTATTCACAAACCTCTTATAAGTGTAACACAAGTGCAAACAAACTTTTATGCAGTTAACAGCAAATATACTTTGCATAAAAAGTATATATAAATATATGATGAAACACTCTTAATATATTTAGATATTGCATTTAGACAGCAGCCAGAAACAGTAATAAATGCAGCAGTCATTAACAGTAATACTTCAGCAGAAACACACTTCACATATAAGGTTTTTCTAGCTTGTAAGAAATATTTTCCATGTCATGATAGTTTTTTCCATTTGAATGCTCACTGCTATAGTCATGGGTATATGTGGTACCCTGGGCTTCACTAATTGAAGATATGGTGTATGAAGCAGATCGGAGACCTTCAGAATGTGCAAAGCTATTTCCAAACTGAATTCTGTACTGATTCCAGTGTCTTTTCAAAACAGCTTGCACCTAGAAATAATGATATTATTACTAACATATTATGACAAGATGCTACAAAAAAAAAAAACATTTGAGGCTGCTTTCACACTACAGTTTTACACTGATCAGTGTCCATCAGTGTTTGTGTGCCAAAACCCGAAGTGCCTCCAAAACTCAGAACAGGTGTCAATCTTTCAATTATAGTTTGTCTCTGCAAGTTCCTCTCCTGGTTCCTCTCCGGGTTTCGGCACACAAATCTGATGGACACTGATCAGGAAAAAGCTGCAGTGTAAAAGCAGCCTAATAGAGTTTAGGCATTTACCTGCATGAAAAAAGTAATACTAGATTTTTTTCATATTTTTTTTCTCAATTTTTCAGCCATGAAACTGATGAGTGAGATCATCACACATTGTAAACATCACACATTGTAAACTTGAGAAGTACAGCAAAGCTACTAGACCAAACTTACCTCTCCATTAAAGAAGCAGAATATTGTTGCAACTAGCAATCCCTGTTGAAAAAGACTGGAATTAAAGATTTATTCAAAAAAGATAAAACTATTCAGCAGAAATATGGTAGGTATAAGTGTTACATTTTGGGGTGGTCAACTAAAATGCAGATATACCCAAAGGCAATCATTTACCAACCATAAATAAACTATATATAGTAATTTACAGAGATTGTCCAGGACTATGGAACTGGTCACCTAACCTCAGGTCATCAATATCAGTATGTTGAGAGTCCAACATCCAGGTACTGTCGCTCACTTCCTAGTCACTTCAGTAGGAGACAAGTGACAGTACCCAAGAACAGCTGTTATTTGGGCTCTGCAAACCGTTTGCATGCAGCAGACACTAGAGGTTATTACATCTATTCAATGGTGTTGCCAGATGTGTGACCCCCAGCCATTTGATACTGATTATCAAGCTTGTGAATAAGTATTGTAAAAGCAAGCACTCCAACTTAGGTCTTTAAGAAAATCTTTGCATTCTTTTCAAGAACATATTAAAATGACACCATCTATATTCCGCATCAGGGATGAGTTTCAAATTACAGTTGTGGACAATGCTTTAATAAGGTTGCCACATGAACAAAGTACATTATAATAATAGATCTTGGAATAATGATAATAATTTCCACAATTAGATGTGTTAAGAAAATGTTCCTGTGCTGTGATACGGTCCTGCTGATCGTTATTGGCACTCATGTAGTTTAAAGTGTAAATGTCATTTGATTGAAAAAAACACAATACTGCACTGATTGTTAATGATGGGATGATGGGTCACATAGCAGCTAAGATACTACTTTATTTTTGGGCCATATGACTTATTTTCTCACATTATTCTGTGCCGTTTTAAAAACTGTATTTTATGGCTGTGTGGGTATGTCCAGCATCTGCAAGTACTGTGTGCGTATTTCCACAGCTTCTGAGAGCAGGTTTATAGGAAGCTGTGCAATGTGATAGCAGAGAAAAGATAAGAGAGATCCTGAGTTGTGTAGGGAGCCAGCAGCCAGATGACAAATCAGAGATGCTTGTGTCAAGGAAAGGGCAGAGAAGTTTACACTGATCCTCATATCGCTTTGCAACAGTACGATAATCTGAAGCAATCTGATACATTGTTTCTTCATTGAGTTGCAGTCAGTAGTGTATGCCATGCCCCCTTTCCTTTATATGGTTACATGCCCGAATTCAGTGTGAAGACGGATCTGACTGATAATGAACATCTGCTTCACAAACAGTGCAGTGGGGACACCATGTGGAAGGTTTATGCATGGTTTTCAACCAGTATATTCTTATGAAGTATATTTGAACGTTTATTGTAATCACTTGCGCTACATTATTATCACATAAAAATTTAAATGGAGTTTACGCTTTAAGTACATAATGTGAAATATCTCATGATATTTGATATGTATATCTGCCAGTGCCAGGCAGAGAGAGAATTCCAATGTTTATGTTAGATAAGGACTGTATCTTCTTTGTTAGAATCGAAACTTAAAGAGGACCTGTCACCCCCCTCATGGATGTGAATCTAAGTGCAGCACTGAATGCAGCATGTATGCTGCATTCAGGCAAAGGGTCCCCCATGTCTCCGTGTGGCTGGTACCCCAAGATATAGGCTTAGAAAAACAGTTAGAAGCCATGGCGGCTGGCCCTTGTGCTGCAGCCACCTCATACGACGAATGCATTTCACGCCCCCTTTATCTCTGTACCGCCTTTTTTACATGCCCTCGCCTCCTCCCTCCTGCCAGTCATCAGTCATGTCTTCCTTGCCTGCGCCTCCTTTTGCTGCTTGACGCAGGCGCAGAGCGAGGTATCGCTTCTTGTGGTTCCCGAGCGCCTGTCCCGCCTCCTGCGGTGACATCCTCTTCTTTCCCCACCCTGCTCTGTGTTATGCTATGGAACAGGGCGGGGAAAGGAGTCGACATCAGAGCGCCTGTCTTGCCTCCTGCTCTGACATCGGCTCCTTTGCCCACTCTGCTCCATAGCATAACACGGAGCAGAGCAGGGAAAGGAGAGAACGTCACCGCAGGAGGCGGGACAGGCGCCTGGGAACCACAAGTGATACCATAAGGAGGCGCAGGCTAGGAAGACATGACTGATGACTGGCAGGAGGGAGGAGGCGAGGGCATGTAAAAAAGGTGGCACAAAGACGCAGGAGGCGTGAAATGCACCCATGCTACGAGGTGGCTGCAGCACAAGGGCCAGCCTCCATGCCTTCTAACTAAGTTTTTGTTAGATAAGGACTGTACCATCTACACAGAGATATGGGGGACCCCTTGCCTGAATGCAACATACATGCTACATTCAGTGCTGCACTTAGATTCACATCCGTGGGGGGGGTGACAGGTCCACTTTAAGGAAAAGTTGGAATTTGAGAACACTTTGAGCAGTATGCAAAGGGTGCTGATGATCACCCAATAGGATGAATATATGTAAATGCCAAAGTATAAGTTGACCAATGATGATCCAAGTATAGAAAACAAATAGGCGGCACTCACCGTGTGTTCGTAGGTGCTTTCTTTATTGAAGAGGTGCGGGGAGGGGGTGCATGAAGGTACAGACGACAGGTCCTGTTTCGCGGTTTGCCCGCTTCTACAGGTCCTGTAGAAGCGGGCAAACCGCGAAACAGGACCTGTCGTCTGTACCTTCATGCACCCCCTCCCCGCACCTCTTCAATAAAGAAAGCACCTACGAACACACGGTGAGTGCCGCCTATTTGTTTTCTATACTTGGACTGTAAATGCTTGACTGGCTGATGCAGGCGTAGCACCACCAGGTGGCTGGGGATAAGACAGCGGTCTGTCTTTATGGAGAAATAAGAAAGACCAATAGCCCTGAAGGTGCCCGGTGCCCCTACCTTTCTATACACGTGACCAATGATGATGTTACAATGCTTGTCCAAGAAAATACCTATATAAGTTAAAGACGATAATATAATAAACACACTGAACATTAGGACAAAGAGCTGTTTCTGATGCATTTATTTCTGGGGTGCTCCTCTGTTATGTACGTATGAGATCTCAATGATTTTAATATAGAGCACACAAATAAAGGTCTTATACGTCCCATGCTAAATGGCGACGACAAACCTTGCGCCTTGAAAAGGGACCCACTGATGAGATGCTATTCTCAGACAGAAAGACAACTTTAGCTGCAGCAAAAAGTTGAGAAATTTTATCTTACCAAATTTGAGGTTGTATTTTTGTCTTGGATTCAACCTGTTTGAGTAAGTTAGCCCCAGATCAATCAATCTGAATATAGTAAGTGGGTCCATTATTGATAGACAAAGAACCCTGCACACTTAGGGTACCGTCACACATGGCGACTTGCCGGGATCGCTGGTGAGATGTCAAACAGTCATTTCTCACCAGCGATGCAGCAACAATACGGCGGTCATTGGGACTCTGTCACTCTCGGGTGTAGTGTTGAGATCGTTGGTCGTTGTCCCAGTCAAAACACAGTGATGCATGCTTCCCAGCGGGAGCGCAATGACCAAAAAATGGTCCAGAATGTTTTGTAACTAGCAGCAGGGGCCTGATCGCTGCTAAGTGTCACACAAAGTGAGATCGCTGTTGAGGTCGCTGTTGTGTCACAAAATTTGTGACTTAGCAGCGATCTTGCTAACGATCTCGTTTAGTGTGACGGGATCGCTGAACTTGTGTTGAACTTATGTGTTAAACATCTGTGCTGAAGTTGTGCGTTGTGTAGAAATGTGGATTTAGCATTTTACAGGACATTGCCCATGGGGCTGGATTAAGCATTAGTGGACTGTATTGATCTGGAAGATTACAGACAATTGCTTCCTTTGAGTACAAAGTAAGAAGAAAACCCATATGGTTCCAGCTCCAGTCGTGGAGTTGATGGTATTCGTCTGATAATTTAGTCTGGCAAGGAGAGGCAGAGAGCAGACTATAGTGACAGCTAAAAGTCCCCGCTGGTCTGCTTCTCTCGTCCTGTATGTCCCTGTGAAATAGGCAGAAGATGGGTTAGGCTGGGTTCACATTGCATATTTTTTCCTGTCCGTGGGATCCTACTTTTTGTAGGACCCCATGGACAGGAACTGACACCACAGGAGGTGACCTTTTCTGTGTCCCGGTCCGTGATTATCACGGGTCCGGACACAGAAAGCGCTGTGCAGGGCCCTTTCACTTCCGCATTGTATATACATACATTGCGGAAGTGAAATGTAGTAAAAGAAAGGGTTAAAAATAAAAAAATAAAAAAATCTCTATGCTCACCTGTCCGGGATCCACCGATGGCTCCAGCAAGCTGCGGTGTGACTACAGGACCTGCCGTGATGTCACAACCCGGCAGCGTCACCGGGTCACATGACCAGTTACCGGTCATGTGACCCGATCAGCTGATCGGGATGTGACGTCACGATAGGTCCGGTAGTCACATCGCAGCTTGCTGGAGCCATTGGTGGATCCCTGCCAGGTGAGCATAGAGATTTTTTTATTTTTAATCATTTCTTTTACTTAATTTCTTTTCCGCAATGTATACATATATACAATGCGGAAGTGAAATTAGATGGTTAGGAGCAGTTTTAGTGTACTGAGCATGCTCAGTACACTAAAATCAGGTCCGAGAAACAATCCTGTCTTTTCTCGGACCCATGCTTTATAGGCCCCCATGTTAAAGGCCAAGGATCGGATTTGGCCTAATTGCCATCTGATTTTGTCAGATCCGATTTGTGTCCGATTTCTTTCTGTGCCCAAAATCGGAGCAGTGTCCGATTTTGGGTACAGCAAAAAAATCGGACACAAATCGGATCCCACAAAATCGAATGGTAATTAGGCCAAATCCGATCCGATCCGATTCCCATAGGATAACATGGGGGCCAAATTGGATCCGTGGCTGTCCGTTTTACAACTGAAAGCCACGGATGCTTCAAAATCGTAATGTGAGACCAGCCTTAGTTTGTACAATAATGAAAAGATTATAGAAAAAGGTAGGCATCCCCGCTGGTCTTATTTGTATAATTGTGTATACAGAGGATGGGTAATATAGATTGCCCAAGATAGAGCTGTTATCTGCTGTGGTGAAAATAAAGTTAGGAGAGAGATACGTCCAGTAAATGTATAGAGTTTGTTTGCTTAGTGTCTGGTGCCCATCAGGTGGCATACAATGAGGATTTTTGAAAAAGTGTATTGCAGGAATGTTTGTAGGTAGTTTGACAGATGTTGGCTTGTAGGACGAGGTTGAGATGTAATCGAAAATGTTTAAATGTGTAATTAGAGGTGAGACAAAGGAAGAAAAACATGGTGATAAGTTTTTGTGTGTTAAAGAATGTAACATATATAGCACCTAACTTCTCTGCCACTTCTAAATTGACTCCATCCCCTTACTAGGGCACTGGAGGGTGGTGGTGTTGTTTATTCAGAAGTACCTAGATTGGGTGGAAAATTGCTATGTATGTGGCCCCACCCCCATCAGCACATAGAAACTGATACACATCTCAGCCAGGATTAATTCCTTTGTTAACACATTTGTATATTATAAGCCCTCAGAGCCCAGTCAAGCCAGTGTAGCCTCCCTGGCCAGTGCTCCAAGTGCCATGCTCCCCAGTAAATATCATACCTGCATTGGATGGAGCTAACGCCCCTTCAGGACCTGCCCTGCTTCCCTGCTCCTCGCCTGACACAACCTAAATAGATGCTCCAGTGTTATGCTGCCATCCATGATTCAGTAGGATAATTACTCAGGGTGGGGAGCTCACATTAACCCCTGCTGCTGGACCACAGCCCCCACCAAGACTGTTAGCACTAGACCTCACATGCCAGTCTGGAGGCCCAATATTAAAGAGCCCCATTGAGTGTGGTGCACCTGGAATCCTAGTGAATACTGGTTATGATGAGTAGAACGCCAGACCCTGAAATGTTTCCAAGGCCATTTATTAGAAAGGTGGAGAAAGTCAGAAAGGCCTTCACCTGTTGGTGGAATTTAGAATATTTAGTGTCAGCAAATGCAGGGGATTTATTGTACCCCCTTGTGGCTGGGGCAATATGGGCTCCAACTTGTTAAGTCACCGTCAGACTCAGTGACTGTTGTTCCTGCCCTGGCCACTAAGCAGCAATGGATTCCTTCGGGTGCTGGTGCTGGTGATGGGGGTGGCCATGTCCTCATCGGGACCTGCTCCTTTGGTTTCTGCCTCTGTCGCTGGGTATAGCTGTGCTCATCCTATGGTTGATGCTGGTGACAGGAGCGAGGTCCCTGCAGAGGTGTCTGATAGGCGCCAGCTTCTTTATGCTATCATAAGTGTGGTGGTCGGTAAGAGTCATGCATCACCACCTGGCCTGGTTGTAGGGTCAGCCTATGAGAGGGAACCGTGCCCTTCAAAAATCTTGGGGCCTGTCCTGCAAATGGCCAGATATATTCTTGGTTTTCCCAACTATCTAGTTTGTGCTGTATTATATTGACTTTGACTTTTGCCTTGATTTTGACCCTCCTACTGCCTGACAATTTTGTACTTTTGTTGCCATACCGGTTTTTTGACACTGCCTTCTGACTACACTTTTGGATCCTGACTTTGTCTATTCACTGACCTCTTAACCTTGTCCCTTCCTGGCAACCTCCCTGCTCCGGTCTGCTGCTCACCTATGGGCAGCTACCTCCTGGGCTCCATTGTAATTCCAAATCCCTGTATAGAGGTAAAGGGTCTCAAGAGTTTTTCGGGGTGCTGCCTTACCAGCAGCTCAGCCATTGCAGTGGACGGTTGTCACACACCTGAGGATGATATTGCACTGAATTTAAAGTTTAAATTAAAAGTACTATACACGACTCTGGTATAGATGGTAAGACTTATGATAGAAGAATAAAGGTGCCGTTACACACAGCGATGTTCCAGCGATCCCAACAATGACCAGGATCGATGGAACATCGCTGTGTGGTCGCTGGGAAGCTGTCAAACAGGCAGATCTCCTCAGCGACCAGGGAGCCGACCTCCACATCGCTGGGTAAGTGGGAGGACGCTCCCACTTAACGCAGCCTGTAAGCGGGAGGATGCTGGTAACCATGATAAACAACGGGTATCTAGGCAGCGCGCGCTGCCTAGATACCCGCTGTTTATCATGGTTACCAGCATCCTCCCGCTTAGCGCAGGTAACCATGATAAACACTGGGTATCTAGGCAGCGCGCGCTGCCTAGATACCCGCTGTTTATCATGGTTACCAGCGTCCACCCGCTTAGCGCTGGTAACCATGATAAACACCGGGTATCTAGGTTGTGAAGCCCACTGGGACAGGGAACTCGGTGCCGGACCGGGGTACTGCTGGGGATGTCATGGAGGTCCTGGTCCAGCCCGTGTTCCGGGTTCGCACAATAAAATGGGGTGTATTTACAGGGGATTTGGTTTGTCGTGACGCCACCCATGGGTTGTGGTCTGTAATGGGACCACCGCTGCTGCAGAACCTCCGGGGATGATGTTTGGCAGCTTTAGATGGAACGGCTCCCCGCAGGTAGAGCCTGGTTCCCTGGGGCAGTGTAATTAAAGTCTCTGATGGTTGTTATAGATTTTGCAGGAAAGGGGATGATAGTGGAGATGGTGTTGCTTATGGGGGTGATCAGGGCTGGAGTGCAAGGATCACACAAACTCACGTTTTTTTGTAGTTTTCCAAGTCTTTACTTTGCAGATGGTATAAGCAGAGTATTGTCCACGGAGTCTGTACCGGGGCCGGGTTGCTCCCACCCTGACCGGGTCCTTGGCTTCCCACTCCTGCGCTTTGTGTGAGGCCATGCTGCCGCCTTTAGCTGACCTGCTGGCCCTGTCTCCTGTCACGGGTACCAATCTACTAGGCAACTTGAGTCTTCCGTGTCACTGACCCCTCCGTGTTGCTTTGTTATGGTACAGTGAAGATGGTGGATCTTCACTATTCCGGTATTCACTGTGCTATCTTTTTCAGGCACAGCATCGGATCCGGGTATCCGTCCTATGCACTTCTCCAGGGTGAGTTCAGGGTATCTCCTTGTCCCGGTTGTGTTCCTTTACTTTTCCTACTCCTTTCCTCAGACCCAGGCCGCCCTGGAAGTCAACAGTGGACCGTGGGTTGAGCTTAAGGCAGCTCCTCTGCTCCCAGGTCCTTCCCTCAGTCCTCTCAGGAACTCAACTCCAACTCAACTCTCACTGAACTCACTAACTGTCACTCCTACTCTGAGGTAAACAACGTTAGCTCCTCCCACTCTTGCAGGTACCACTTAAGCTCCACCCACCACTCTGCTCTTCCCCACTTCCTAGTGTAGTGTCCAGGGTTGTGTGGTGTGGTGAGCTAACCCTTTGTGTTGTTTCTGTGGCACTTTAACCCTTGGGGTGCCACATAGGCAGCGCACACTACTTGGTTACCCAGTGTTTATTATGGTTACCAGTGTCCTCCCGCTTAGCACTGCCTGTAAGCGGGAGGACTCTGGTAACCATGATAAACACCTGGTATCTAGGAGAGCGTGTTCTGCTTAGTTACCCAGTGTTTATCATGGTTACCAGCCTGCTCTTGCTGTCATACACAGCGATGCGTACTGACCAGTGGGAGACCAATGACCAAAAAATGGTCCTGAAGGATGTGCAGCCTCAGCGATCTCACAGCAGGGGCCTGATCGCTGCTACATGTCACACACAGCGATATCGCTGTGTGTGATGTACCCCTAAATCTAAGGGCCATATCAGTTTATTGTCTTGTGCTTTTGTTAAATGCTTAAAGCCTGTAATTAAATAGCCCTTTTATAGTGTCCTGAAATTAGTACTGAACCATGTCCCCTGCTGTGATATGGAAAGTATCCAATGGTATGTAAGCAACCAACACCCTGAATAACAGGGCAAAACCCTGAGCCAGAGCTTCCCTTATGTATGACCAGGTAGACCATTGCTGCCCCAGTTAAGAAAGCTGTGTTGAAAACACTCTGTCCCTCATACAGTTCCTTGTAGACAGTAGCTGCAAAGCCTCAAAAAAGGAAACTGCAATCTTGCAGTACGACCATTAACTTTTTGGGCCATTGTATTTCTGCAGGGGTGAAGCACCTCACTACAAACAGAAAGAAAGACATTTAGATGCTCACCCCTCCCTCCAATTCTGTAGACCTGAGAACTATTCTTGGTCCTGTATTGCACTGTGGTGCCAGGGTTTGAAATGCCTCACCCCTTATGCAGCCTCTGTATGATTGTCTATCTATCCAGCTTTTCCTATTGGCGTCTGAAGCCCTATAGAACTTCTATACCCTCACACTGACCATTGCTTCTGCCCCGATGCTAGGCCTCCCAGACTACTTAAAATCTTTTATGCTGTATTGTCATGAACTTTCAGGCCATACTTTGAGTGTACTCACTAAAACTCATGGCAGCCAACAGTGACCAATAGCCTACTATTCCAGTAGCCTAGATCCTGCAGCAAGAAGTACTCCCTCTTGTTTGTGAGCTATAGATGCTCCTGGACAAGTCTGCTACAATTGTTCTGATTTTTTCCCTCACTATTCACATCCTTCATGATGTTACTGCCATTCTTTCTCAAGTACAACCAAACATCTCAGTACTGCTTGTCATCTTAGGCCTCAATGTGCCCTCTTCATGCCTGATAATATCAATATTCAGTGTAGCACACTCTGAATCCAGCCACCTTGTTACCTCTGGGGGAGTGGGGGTGGTAGTGATAATCTGGATGACCTGTTAGTTGAGCCAGAAAAGGAACATGACTGTGTACAGTAAATGGCCCAGGAAACAATGGGTTTCAGTCATGTTACCGACGTCCCACTAGATAACCCTGACCATGAGCGTTTTGTGGATGGATCGCAGTATGGTGTTAATGGTCGGTTCTACACTGGATATGATGTTTCCCTCCATGAAACTATGAAAGCAGAACTGCTGCCCCGCTTGTCTGCCCAGGAAGCTGAAGTCTGTGCCTTACAAGAAGCCTGCAGACATGCTAAAGACTAAACTGCCAACATTTATACAGATAGCCGCTATGGTTTTGGCATTGTGCATGACTATGGACTAATATAGAAGCCTTATTTTTTTCCTCACAGAGGCAGGCAAGCCTATCAAGATTATGAATTAGTCCAACACATGACAGAGGTCCTACTTTTACCGAAAAAAGTTGCACTAGTGAAAGTTAAAGGACATGCAAAAGAAAACTCAACCACAGCAAAAGGCAACCCCCTGGCAGACCAGGCTGCAAGATCTGCAGCTTATCAACCTAGCTGGAATGACAGTTTATCAATCCTCCGGGGATGACAGCTGCAGAGGTGGCCGACATCATGAACCCAATTGTGACCTATGACCTTCTACAGAAGCTGCAAAAACAGACTGGTGCTGAAGAATTTTCCAGATGGCAAGAGAAGGGAGTTGTGCAGTGACCACAAGGGCTGTGGCATGTGGGGAACAAAGTTTGCCTTCCATCGGTTCTGTATCCCATGATTGCTCAAGCCACCAACGGCAATACCCGCAAATATAAGGCTGCCATAACAGACCTTGTGCACCGCCATTGATATGCTCCTGAATTCAGTGTCACTGCAGGCAACTACATTCAAGTTGTCTGATCTGTGTGCTTAACAACATGGGACGCACCCCCAAGGTGCAGATGAGACACACATCAAGACCTCTGTACCCATTCGAGCACCTTCAGATAGACTACATTCAACTTCCCAAAATGCAAACCTACGAGTATGGGCTTGTGTGTGTCAGGATGTCAGGAAGAGTACCCATTATCTGAAGCAAAAGCCAAGGTACAATGAAGAAGCAAATCTCAGAAATTGTCTGCAGATATGTGTTGCCGGGACCATAGAGAGTGACAGACGCACCCACTTTACCAGAGAAGTGATGCAGGAAATAATGTTCGCCCTGGGAGTGGAACAGGCCTTTCATACTCTGCACCATCGACAAAGTAGCGGTAAGAGTAGAGACTAAATGGGACCCTGAAACTGAAAATCCAGAAAGTCATGGCTGATTTGGGTAGGTCATGGACAAAATGCTTGTCCTGTGCACTCTCCTCAATCAGTAAGACTCCCAACGGAAAGGCAGGCCTCAGCCCATATGAGGTGTTAGTTGAGTCAGCCCCTAGGCTAGTGTTGTATTTTTCGTAGCAGCTCCAGATTCAACATGATAGGCTGTCTTCTTATGTTGTGGCACTTTTAAAATGCTTGTCTAACATATATTCTCGAGTTTTTCCTCCCCTCCAGATGCATGTACTGTGGAATGGAACCACTCCCCACAACCTGGAGATTGAGTGGTAGTCAAAAGAAACGTCAGAAGTTCTGCTGACAACTGAGATGGCTGTAAAGCTTGAGTAGAAGCCCAACTGGATCCATGCCTCACGCTGCAAGACAACAGATGATGCCTGGATAGCTACCAAATAATGCAGAGGCACACCGTGTGCCTTATCCTGCCTGATTCTGCAGGGGTTCGGGAGTATAAGATTGTGCACCATATCACCTGCAATACCGAATCAGTGGTGTATCATGCCACGTGCCCTTGTGGTCTCATATATATTGGGATGACAACGAGACCTTTGAAAGTGAGACTACAGGAACACATCAGGGATATCCGCAATGCAGCTGACTGTGAGGATGTAGAAACTTTAACCCCTAGACGACAGCCTTACGTCTCTAGACGTCGGCTGTCGTTACCCCCGTGTTTGGAGTGAGCTCCGGCGTGGAACTCACTCCAAACCTCCCACATCTCAGCTGATCTCACTAGCTGAGATGTGGGAGAAACAGCACCAATCGGTCCCGCCACCGATCGGCGCTGTTTAACCCCTTAGATCCCGCCATCAATCTCTGAGAGCGGGATCTAAGGGAGCCGGAGCGTGCAGCGCGCGCTTACCGGGCTCCAGGGGAGATCTCGCGATAGTATCGTGGGATCTCCCGTGCTGACGTGACAGGCCAGGGTCCTGGCTTGACCCTGGAACCTGTCATGGAGCATTTCCTGCTTGTGGTTGGCAGAGGCTGCCAACCACAACAGGTCCGCGATTCTGACACATACAGAGGAGCTGCAGCTCCTCTGTATGTGTCAGAAGCGATCGGACTGTGCATCTGCATGCCTCTCTATGGGCCAGTGTAAAATTAAAAATTAATAAACAAATAAAGTTTTTACAAAGTTGAAAAAAAAAAAAAAAAACCTAAAAGTTCAAATCACCCCCCTTTTCTCCCATCCACAATAAAAGTATTAAAAAATTAAATAAAATACACATATTTGGTATAGCCGCGTTCAGAATCGCCCGATCTATCAATATAAATAATCAAATAATGAGAGCCGTAAACTGCGTAGCGCAAAAAAAGGTTCAAACGCCAAAATTACGTTTTTTTGGTCGCTGCAACAATGCTAAAAAATGCAATAACGGGCGATCAAAACAGCGCATCCACCCAAGTATGGTATCATTAAAAACGTCAGCTCGAGACACAAAAAATAAGCCGTCACCCAGCCCCACATCCCGAAAAATGAGGACGCTACGGGTTGCAGAACATGGCGCAAAAAGTGCAATGTTTTTTTTTTTCATGCTTTTGAATTTTTTTCCACCACCTAGATACCAGTAAAGGTATACATGTTTGGTGTCTACAAACTCGTACTGACCCGAGACATCGCACCGTCACGTCGGTTTTACCATATACTGAACACGGCGACTAAAAAATCCAAAAAACAAACGTGTAATTGCACTTTTTTTGCAATTTCACTGCACTTGGAATTTTTTTGCAATTTCCCTGTACATTATATGGTAAAACAAATTATTGCATCTGAAAGTACAACTCGTCCCGCAAAAAACAAGCCGTTATATGTCTATATTGACGGAAAAATAAAAACGTTATGGCTCTTGGAAGCCGAGGAGCGAAAAAACGAAAATGAAAAATGACAAATTTCTTCGTCATTAAGGGGTTAAATACCATTCCGCGACACTTTTATGATAAGCACAACTGCAACCCCAGAGGATTGCAATTCTGCGGAATAGACCGAGTGTATATGCGTATACGGGGGGGGGGGGGGGGGGGGGAGATCCAAACCCCTGCAGGATCAGTAAAGGTTTTTGTTCTGGGTGTAAATTTACAGGTACAGCAGCAACCGCATGGATAAGATCCCCACGGGGGGCCTTTTGAGTTAAAAAAAAGTATGCCTGATGGGGGCTGCATAGTGACTGTGCGTGAGCATATCACCCAGATTTTGAGAGCGACGCCATGCAAATTGTGGCTGGGAGTTCAGATTACGCTTCAAAACCTTATCTGTCAACAACACGGGTCAATGTTTTTTAATAATATCCCTGATTGAAGCCCACTGGGGATTAAAAGTAGTGATAAATCTTACTTTATTATCCCCATAGGGAGTGTTCTTTTTCTTTCTGGGTTGTTGTGACAGAAGGGTTCCTCTATCTGAGCCTGTTGCTCTTAGATAGCCCCTTTTGATGTCTAAATTTTTATATCCTTTTTCTTTGAAGCGCAAACTGAGTTTCTCCGCTTGTCTGCTAAAGGTGACATCATCAGAGCAGATTCGTCTGGCCCGCAGGAATTGTCCTATTGGTATAGTTTTTTTTCAGGCGTGGAAGATGAGATGATGACACGTGTAGTATACTATTCGTTGAAGTCTTTTTAAAGAATTAAGGAATGTAGAAAGAGTTCTAGTTCTGACGTGGAACCCTGCCAAATGAAAAGTATATCATCGATATACCGCAACCACGAGATGACTGCATTGTACCCCTCAGTTTTAAGGACCGTATCCCCCTCCCACAGCCCCAGGAATAAGTTTGCGTATGAAGATGAGCAAGTTGCGCCCATAGGCTTATTTCAATAGGCTATTACTATAATAGGTGCTCTGCGGGTTCCCTATATATGTGGATGCCTGTCCCTTAATTTGCGCCATTGATAGGTGGGAGATCAGTGATCCTAGACAGCAAAGCGGCACAACTCCACTCTAATCGCGCCACTGCGCGTGCGCTCCTCCGCTTCCTGTCGGCGGCCTGGTTGTCTGGATGCGGGCGACGCTCTGGACGAGGCTCCGCCTCTTCCGATGCGTCACCTGACGTCTGGGCGGCCCGGCTTGCCAACTGCGTATAGCGGATGATCACGCCAGGCGTCGCGCATCATGTGGAGCTGTTACCTGGGCAACAGATATACAAACAGCCTAGGACGCTGCGATGCAAAGACACCACGCAAACTGATCTAAGCTGTCAGCAAGTGATAACCACCGTGGCTAGTATTATACAGCCAGTGAGACTTAGGTCCAGTGACTGGATTGCATTCCTTGGGTCTATTTTAGTATGAGAATTGATACATTACGGGATCATGAGTGTGGGAACCATATCTAAATAAAGTGGTCACCATGGTTACATAGTGTGTGTTACCACCAATAGGCTATAGGTCTGAGGTGTCACATGATACAAATGGGAGGTGGATTGGCCTGATTTGTAATTAGACAGGTGTCTTTTAACTTAGTTATTATCGTATGGAGCACAGGGGAGTGATATATAAGGAAGTGAGTTTAGCAACACCACACCTCCTGATGAAGTAATTGTGTGACGAAACGATCGTCGAGGTGGACTAGTCGTGTGGGCTCCACATCGGTTACCTTATCAAAAGTTCCACATCATGGCACAAGGTAAATAAAGTGCGATTTATATTTAAATGCAGATATTTATCCATTTATAGGGTAGACTAGGGGAATCACCTTAAGCTACTTATAATGGCTGTAGCCTCATTTTCTAAGATATCCATGGAATGTGTCTTTTGTGCTATTCAGCATTAGCATAATGTGTGCAGAATAGATTTATTTTAAAAATGATTTTTTAGGCCAGCAATTGGTGTTCTAGTGTTCTGTATTATATCAACTTAGAATTTTCTGTAAAATAAGGTTTCCGGTGTGGATTACCATACGAGTTGGTCTTCTCTCCTCTTTAGGGCTATAACAACTATACCAAAAATCATTATTTTTGTGTAAACTCTCCAAATGGATTTACCGTATATACTCGAGTATAAGCCGACCCGAGTATAAGCCGAGGCCCCTAATTTTACCCTCCAAACCTAGGGAAACTTATTGACTCGAGTATAAGCCTAGGGGGGAAATGAAGCAGACCCTCATCACGGAATAAGCCCCTCTCATCATGATAAATGGCCTCCCATTACTGGTATATAATCCCCCATCACTGGTATATAGGACCTCCATCACTGGTATACAGTTTTCCCCCATCAGAGGTTACATCCCCCCATCAGTGGAATACAGCCCCCCACCAGTGGTATATACAGGCCCCCCATCAGAGGTATATACAGGCCTCCGATCAGTGGTATATACAGGTCCCCCCAGTGGTATATACAGGCCCCCCCAGTGGTATATACAGACCCCCCCAGTGGTATATACAGGCCCCCTCAGTGGTATATACAGGCCCCCTTCAGTGGTATATACAGGCACCCTTCAGTGGTATATACAGGCTCCTCCAGTGGTATATACAGGCCCCCTTCAGTGGTATATACAGACACCCTTCAGTGGTATATACAGGCTCCCCCAGTGGTATATACAGCCCCCTTCAGTGGTATATACAGGCCCCCTTCAGTAGTATATACAGGCACCCCCAGTGGTATATACAGGCTCCCCCCAGTGGTATATACAGGCTCCCCCAGTGGTATATACAAACCCCCCCAGTGGTATATACAGGCCCCCCAGTGGTATATACAGGCCCCCCCTCCAGTGGTATATACAGGCCCCCCCTCCAGTGGTATATACAGGCCCCCCTTGCTGCCGCACACCTGTAAAAGAATAGCTCATTCATACTTATCCTCCTCGCTGTCACCGCGCATCCTCCAGTCTTCTTCCTGCTTGTGACCGGCGCAGAAGCAATGACGTCATTGCTGCTGCGCCCGCCGGGTACAAGCAGGAAGGAGACCGGAGGACGTGCGGTGACAGCGAGGAGGATAAGTATGAATGAGCTATTATTTACAGGTGTGCGGTAACAAGGGGGGCCTGTATATACCACTGGGGGGGAGCGATGACAGTGCAATGTAATATGCACCGCTCCCCCTGCCGCTGATGGACAGGGGGATGCAGTGCATATTGCATTGCACTAATGAGCGGCCCCACGTGACCGGCCGCTCCTATTACAGCCTCCCCCCGCCTGCTCCAGCCCCCGGACACTGCCTTCCCCCCACACCGAGCCGTCACTGACTCGAGTATAAGCCGAGGGGGGCACTTTTCAGCACAATTTTTGTGCTGAAAAACTCGGCTTATACTCGAGTATATACGGTATATATTATAATACCCAATGATCTCTTGTCTTGGCTATCTATTTAAAAATAAAAGTTGTAATATTTTGTTTATTATTACGTAGTTGGTGTGGTTTTGTGATGTTCGTACAATTGATCATCACGTTGTTTGGGTAAAATAATCGGAGTTTGCTAGCTACTTGGTGAATTAAGAGGCTCTTATCTGTAGGTTATATATATAACGATGTCGAGTACTATGACCAAATGTTGGCTGAGAACTTGAACCAGAACCAGAACATGAATGTGGCACACATATAGTTTCCTTGCTTGTTATGGCTGGTGTGAGTGTGTGTGTTCATCCGACGGTGTAACGGGAAGGCGGATCCGGAGAATCTGGTGAAGTGGTTTAGGAAGTCACCTTCTCGTCCACTAATAGAAGACGCTTATCTGAGGGCATGCACTTCAGCTGGAACATCCACCCATTGCCACAAGAGAAGGGATTTGTGATAGCAGGATTCATTTCATTATATCTACAATCCATTTTGCAGATTGTTTATAGACGGCACAATGATGCTTATAAGGAAAAGAATATCCTACAAACAATTAAGCAGGGTTAAGGAGTCATAATGCTGTGGGGGTAGCTTTTCTGCGTCTGGTACTGGAAATCTTGACTTTATTACAGGAGTCATGAAATCAGAAAATTATCAAGAGACTTTAGAGGGAAATGTCCTACCCAATGTAAAGGCCTTGTCACACATAACGACCATTCCAGCGATCCCGACAGCGATAACGATTTGCCGGGATCACTGGAGCGTTGTTACCTGGTCACTGGGGAGCTGTCAAACAGGCAGATCTCCCCAGCGATCAGGGCCATGGGGGCCACCTCCCACATCGCTGAAGGCGATGTCAGCGTCCTCCCTGCTTATTGGCAGTGGGAAAGATAATGACAGCAGAAGCAGCAACTGGTTATGTGTAGAAATTGTGATTAACATCGCATTATGGGTACTTTTAGAGTTATGAGCTGGAACGTCAGGGGCTTGTCGGAGAGAAAACTAAGAGGGCAGCGATTCTCAAGTGTGCTCAGGATCAAGGAGCCTCGGTGGTGTGTCTCTTAGAGACTCATTTGAAACGCGAGAAGACTCATGTTCTTAATAGAAGATGGATACAGAGATCGTACCACTCTACTTTCTTCAACTATGCCAGGGGGGTGTCGGTTTTGATTAGTAGATCCACGCCTTTTGAGGAAATTGATGTCTATATTGACCCAGAGGGACGGGGAGTGGCGATTAAAGGGGTGTTCTATGGACAACTATTATGTATAGTGGCAATGTATATCCCCCCCCTTATTCTAGCACACAAATTAGAGTGATGAGGGAATTTGCAGAAAAAGGAAGGGTGCTACCGTTGCTAATGGTTGGAGATTTTAATAATGTAGTGGTCAGTTTTTGGGATTGCAGTAAGAGGCAGGCTAATGTACGGGAGGGCACCATGACAGTTTTTGGTAATCTTATAAAAGAACTAGGTCTGGTTGACACATGGAGGGCTAGGAACACTGGGAAGAGATGCTATTCCTGTCACTCTGCTACGCATGACACGCTGTTCACGTATAGATCTTGCCCTGGCAGATAGCTGGGCTGATGGTGTGATTGGGGAAGTACGATACCTACCTCGGGTGTTATCGGACCATAGCCCTGTCACTGTAAGTGTCAGTTATGGGTCTCGGAGTGGAGTGACCAGGGAGCGGTGGAAGATGCATCCGGTTTGGCTGCAGCACCTTAATGTTCAAAAAATAGGGGAGGAAGTGGAGGAATTTTTCACACTTAATGAGGGAAGTACAGATAAATTAGTGGAATGGGATGCCTTGAAGGCCTTTCTGAGGGGGATCTTGTTCAGAGATATATGTAGACGTAAAACACTAACTAAGCGGGAGGAATTGGAGAGTATGGAGGCATTAGAGAAAGCCGCCATAATTGATACTACAATGGAATCACAAAATGATCTTAAAACAGCTCAGGATCGGGTGAACAAGATTCTGCTGGATAAGATGGCGAAAAGGCAGGCGTTTAGAGAGGCTGAATTTTATGCTGAAGGGGAAAAAGTGGGACACCTGCTGCTGTCATAGCAGTAGCGCAGAATGGCACTACACATATTCATGAAATGGTGGATGGGGCTGGGAGGACGGTCACGGAAGTGGAAGAGATACTAACCGTCTTTACAAGCTTCTATAGTGCACTCTATTCCTCGGAAGGGAGGGTGGTGGATGGGGAGATAGATAATTTTCTGGAAAAGGGAGTGCTCCCTAATTTGAATGAGGAAAGCAGAGAGAGACTGGAGGCCTCCATTACGGAGGAGGATATGGCACATGCTCTGCATGGCATGGCAAATGAAAAAGCCCCAGGCACTGATGGTTTACCGACAGAAGTGTATAAGCAGTTTTCAGACCTTTTATTCCCTAGACTGCTACGGGTATTTGAGGAGGCCAATAGGAAACGACTACAGCCGGATTCCATGAGGGAGGCAATGATAGTGGTAATCCCGAAGGAGGGGAAGGACCCCAAGATACCCGAGTCATATAGACCAATTTCATTGTTAACTACCGACGTTAAAATACTGGCGAAAGTATTGGCTACTCGACTGTCTGGGGTTGTCTCCTCCTTAATACATCCGGATCAATCGGGGTTCATGCCCAGTAGATCTACAGCGATCAACATACGTAGATTGTACCTCAATCTCCAGCTGCAGGCCGATAACGCGGGAAGTAATGTAATCGCTTCACTAGACGCCCATAAGGCGTTCGATAGTGTACAGTGGAATTATCTGTGGAGGGGTATGCAGCGGATGGGGTTTGGGCCACGATTTATGCAATGGGTACAATTGCTATACTCTCAACCTACGGCCAAACTTAGAGTAAACGGGGCGGTGTCTTCATCTTTTCAACTTGCTAGGGGAACTCGACAGGGATGCCCCTTGTCGCCCCTCATTTTTGCCATAGCAATTGAGCCGCTGGCTTCGGTTATCAGGAAGAAGCGAGAGATCAAGGGATTCCAATATGGAAGGTTGGAAGAAAAAATTGCTTTGCATGCTGATGATCTCCTGTTGTTTCTTGGAGATCCAGAGAGATCATTGAGCTGTGCCATGCAGATCATTGAAAGTTTCGGGACAATCTCGGGATTGAAGATTAATTGGTCCAAATCTGTACTGTTCAAAGTAGATTGGGGAGTGGAGTCGTCAGAGAGAAATGTAGAGGCAAATAAGTTGCAATGCACGAAGGTATTTAAATATTTGGGGGTGCAGATTTCTCTGCTTATTTCAGATTACTTGAATGTCAATCTTGTGCCTTTGGTTAAAAAACTCAAGAGAGAAGATAGAGGTTTGGGTTAAGATGCATTTAACGGTGGTGGGGAGGATCAACTTTCTTAAAATGATTATAATGCCCAAATTACTTTATATCCTACACAACGCACCTATCTGGATTTCCAAAAAATGGTTTAGGTTACTAAATAGTTTGTTTAGAACCCTGGCATGGGGCAAGAAACAGGCAAGGATTCGATTAGAGATACTTCAAAGGCCCAAAGATGAGGGGGGGTTAGCGCTCCCTAATCCTGAATTGTATTTCTTAGCGGCTCAAAGCCAGCACTTTAGGGGATGGGCATGTCTGGGGGGAAAGGGGTCCTCACGGTATCTCCTGGAGCACTATATGAGTGGGAGACCAGTAATGGAAGGCCTGGAAGGGGTTGCCTATGAAACGGCTGGGAGGTGCCAGTCCCACGCTGGACCTGATACAAAGGGTCTGGGATTCATTGAAGAAGGTGAGAGGGATACAGGGACTAACCAAGTATACGCCCATATGGAATAACAATGGTCTTCCTGAGTTACAAAAAATTGGGACTATAAGAGAATGGGATGCCAAAGGAATAACTCGGATGGATCAAATTTTGGAAAATGGGAATATGAAGCCATTTCAACAGTTGCAGGGAGAATTTTTACTATCGGGCACGCAGTGGTATTATTATGAACAAGTTAAACATGCCATTAAATCCCAGAGGAAAACACAAAATATGAAGGTGGAAGTGGACCTGGTCCTTGATTATGTCTGCCAGGAGGGGATTACCAGAGGGGTTATCTCGAGCACATACGGGGATCTCATGCACACATTTTTGCTTCAGTTTCCACTGAAGGCAGGGGATAAATGGGAGGCAGAGCTTGGGCATATTGAGATCGATGTATGGGAGACCATCTTGGAATATATTCCAAAGCTCTCTTTAAGTGAACCTGCAAGATTGGCACATATCTATGTAGTTCACAGGGTTTATAGATCGCCACTACGACTGTATGAAATGGGGCTGAGGGAAACCTCTGCATGTCCTAGGTGTGGGAGTGACGGTGCGGGTATACTCCACATGATGTGGGAGTGCCCCAGGTTGGCCACATTCTGGTCTGGAGTATTGGATATGATTGGAGGGGCGTACGGATGTGTGGTTTCTGGAGATCCTGTTACATGCTTGTTGGGGTATGTGGAGGAGATTCCAGTTGTGTCTAATATGAAAATAGCCATTGCAAGGTTATTCTACTGTGCTAGGAAATTAATTGCGCAACATTGGACTGGGACTGACCCTCCTACTAACGAGGAGTTTTCCAAACGAGTGGAGTATATCATACAACTAGAAAGGGGAAGCATTCCCTGCATGACATCATATGGGGACCATGGATTCAGTTTAAAGGATTGTGAGATCTGCTGTACGTTCTGAGAGGTGTGCGGGAGGGAGGGAGGATGAGCTGCTGATGTGGGAGGAAGCCAGATTAAGGGAAAACAACATATAATTCCTTGCTGCATTGTTTGTGAAGGGTATGGAGGGAGGTACTGCTGCCGAGGAATGGGGAGGGTGGTGGTGGGGTTCATATTAAAATGATTGTATTTATGTCATGCTGCATTGAAATAACTGACATGTGTTTACCAAAAGTTCAATAAAAAAGTATTTGATTTAAAAAAAAAAAAGAATCCATTTACCGTATATACTCGCGTATAAGCCGAGTTTTTCAGCCCAAAAATTGGGTTGAAAAGTCCCCCCCTCGGCTTATACGTGAGTCACTGTATACTGTATACACTGTATACAGTATACAGGCCGCCCCCCCCCATATCAGTATACAGGGCCCCCCCCCTTGTGTAGCAATCCTGTAAAGGAATACATTAGTATACTTATCCCTGCCACTGTCCCGCTGCCGCTGTCCCGCCGCCGCTATCGCGCTCCTCCGGCTTCATCCGGCTTCTTACGGCTTCCTCCGGTGGGCGCAGGCAATGACGTCATTGTCTGCGCGCCAGAGGAGGAAGCCGGAAGACGCTGGATGAAGCTGGAGGAGCGCGATAGCAGCGGCGAGACAGCGGCAGCGGCAGGGATAAGTATACTAATGTATTCCTTTACAGGATTGCTACACAAGGGGGGGCCCTGTATACTGATTTGGGGGGGGGAGCTGCTGTATATACCTCTGGGGCTGCTGTATACTACCACTGGGACTGCTGTATACTACCACTGGGCTGCTGTATACTACCACTGGGGCTGCTGTATACTACCACTGGGGCTGCTGTATACTACCACTGGGGCTGCTGTATACTATCTCTGGGGCTGCTGTATACTACCACTGGGGCTGCTGTATACTACCTCTGGGGCTGCTGTATACTACCACTGGGGCTGCTGTATACTACCACTGGGGCTGTTGCTGTATATACCACTGGGGCTGCTGCTGTATACTACCACTGGGGCTGCTGTATACTACCACTGGGGCTGCTGCTGTATATACCACTGGGGCTGCTGCTGTATACTACCACTGGGGAGGCTGCTGTATACCACACTGCTGGGGGCTGTATACCTGTGCTGGGGTCCACCCTCGGCTTATACACGAGTCAATAGGTTTTCCCAGGTTTTGGGGGCAAAAGTAGGGGGGTCGGCTTATACACGGGTATATACGGTAGTTAAATGTAAGCTCCATTTTCTCTTTGTGTGAAAATCTTTGCTATGTATTTCTGCCAGTGCCAAAATAATGATATAGTGATAAAGGGTGCTGATAAAGGGGGGGGGGGGGGGGGTGGTGGTGATGAATAGGAGTTGGTATATTGGGGAGGGATTAAGATTATTAGGGGATGAAAGCTATTATAGGAAACTTGAACATGATATTTCTAATCAAATATTTCTAGAATATAAAGAGATAATTGGTAAGGCAGTACAATTAGGAATTTTTGACAAAAGAGAAAAGCAGTTTCTGAATATTCATCACTATCAAATCCCTTTCTTTTATTTTCTCCCCAAGATTCATAAGGACATTAAAAATCCCCCTGGTAGACTTATTATTTCGGGTATCCAATCTATTACAGCAAATCTATCCCACTACATAGACCTATATCTGCAGAAATATGTGTTGAGTCTAGAGTCTTATATTCGTGACTCCACCCACCTTATTGAAGTTTTGAAATACAGGAACACAGTCTTTTTTGCACACTTGACGTTACCGCTCTCTATTCAAATATTCCCCATGAACTGGGCCTAAAATCGGTCGAATTCTATTTGATGCAAGATCATACCCTACCAATGGAGCAGAAGATGTTTCTCTTGGAAGGGTTAGGATTTATTTTGGATAATGTTTTTACTTTCGAGGGGGTGCAGTACAAACCGATAAAAGGCTGTGCCATGGGGACTCGCGTGGCACCAAGCTACGCGAATCTATTCATGGGTAATTTTGAGACACAGTTCATTCTCCCCCATTCTATGGTGGAACATAAGCTATCCCTTTATAAACGATTTATAGATGACCTCTTTCTGATATGGTCAGGGACCCGAAAAGAACTTGAGGATTTCATTATTATACTAAATCAGAACCCTTGGGGTCTTAAATTCACCAGTACCATTTCAGAGGTAGCAATCCAATACCTTGACTTAAATATTAAGAAGATAGGTGAAAAAACTTTAGTGACGTCCACACATTTTAAAAGTGTGGAAGTCAACAGCTACTTATCCTTTACTAGCGGCCACCTCCCAAAATGGATATCCAACGTACCCTATGGTCAATACTGGCGAATTAGAAAGAACTGTAGCCGAGAGGAAGATTTCGTTGGAGAATCCAGGATTCTTAGGGAGCGGTTCAGACAAAAAAGGTACCCAGAGAGGCTCCTAATGGATGCTTTTAATAAAGTAAAAACAGAAACACAAGCCACCTGCCTAGAAAAAATGGAAAAGAAAAGAGAGCAACGACAGGACGGGGACCAACAGGGGAAAGAGGAGAGGGGTGTCGGAGATTGTTGTTTAGTTACCACCTATAGTCAATCTACCAAATCACTAACGAGATTATTACGAAGACATTGGTATATTCTTAAAAATGACCCAATACTGGGGCATTATCTGCCTGACAGGCCCGATATTATCTATAGGAGAATCTGTACCCTAAAAAACTTGATTGCACCTAGTAATAAATCCCTTTACCATCATATAAGTGAGATCACAACGGATGAGACTAAAGGTTGCTATAAGTGCAAATCTAAGAAATGTCTATGTTGTGAGGTAATTAATGAGGGGGCAACTACTTTTGTATCCAGGACCACGGGTGAATAGTTTTTGATAAAACAGAGGTTGGATTGTCATTCCACCTACATAATCTATCTTCTTGAATGCACCTGTGGTCTTCAGTACGTTGGTCGCACTACTCAAGAAATGCACCAACGTCTGAATAAACACAGGCATAATATTAAAAATGGGGTACTGGTCCATAGTGTCTCTAGGCACTATTTAATGGAACACCAGAAAGATTTTACACAAATGAGGGTCACAATAATAGACCAGATAAATGAGGCCTCTAAGGACAGGTATAGGACCCTTATGAACAGGGAGAATTATTGGATTTTTAAGTTAGGGTGTCTCCACCCTGAAGGACTGAATCTGAAGCTGGAAAACACGGTTAGATAAGGGTATGTGTTGTCTTGACAGAAAAGAAATGGGGCTATGGTTATAACAAATACAAACACAAATACTAATATAACAGAAAATGGAAGGAATATGTGGCTTTAACATTTATGAAAAGGGGTTCGTAAAGGGATGCCTATAGATATTTTTTACCATGGTCCTCTCTATAGATATTCTTTACCATGGTCCTCTCTATAGGGTAAATACTATTACTAATATCAGGTCATTCATGGATTAGGGGTATATTTTCTTATATATATTTTTATATTTATATTTTTATATGTATATATATTTTTGTCATTTTCGTTTTATTTGATAGATGTATTCTTGATGTACTGTGATTGGAGATCCATATATATATATATATATATATACTAGATAAAAACTCTCTGCAGCACTCAGCTACTACCAGTGGTGTACATATGCTAACAAGCTAAATATATATGAGAAAAAATTTAAAAACTTACGTTTTTTCAAAAAACTCAAAATTCTTATATTTTTTTTTTTAAATCTGAAGTTCTTAGTACACACATTGGCCAATGTCTGCTTGCTCATCGACTGCGACAAAGTGACTTCAGGCACGATGAGTCCTAACGCTGACACCCAAGTCCTCCTTGTCCACCCGACCCCACTACTAAGTGGGAGGACACCATCTATACCCTAGATCACCTGTAGGCAATGAGGGTGCACCTTGCAGAAATGGAGCCAGCCACTCCACACGATACAAAAGAGAAAAAAACTGCACAGCACTCACAGACAATGTGATCTGGTGCCAGCAGGGACGCTGGATCAAAATACTAGATAAAAACTCTCTGCAGCACTCAGCTACTACCAGTGGTGTACATATGCTAACAAGCTAAATATATATGAGAAAAAATTTAAAAACTTACGTTTTTTCAAAAAACTCAAAATTCTTATATTTTTTTTTAAATCTGAAGTTCTTAGTACACACATTGGCCAATGTCTGCTTGCTCATCGACTGCGACAAAGTGACTTCAGGCACGATGAGTCCTAACGCTGACACCCAAGTCCTCCTTGTCCACCCGACCCCACTACTAAGTGGGAGGACACCATCTATACCCTAGATCACCTGTAGGCAATGAGGGTGCACCTTGCAGAAATGGAGCCAGCCACTCCACACGATACAAAAGAGAAAAAAACTGCACAGCACTCACAGACAATGTGAACTGGTGCCAGCAGGGACGCTGGATCAAAATACTAGATAAAAACTCTCTGCAGCACTCAGCTACTACCAGTGGTGTACATATGCTAACAAGCTAAATATATATGAGAAAAAATTTAAAAACTTACGTTTTTTCAAAAAACTCAAAATTCTTATATTTTTTTTTAAATCTGAAGTTCTTAGTACACACATTGGCCAATGTCTGCTTGCTCATCGACTGCGACAAAGTGACTTCAGGCACGATGAGTCCTAACGCTGACACCCAAGTCCTCCTTGTCCACCCGACCCCACTACTAAGTGGGAGGACACCATCTATACCCTAGATCACCTGTAGGCAATGAGGGTGCACCTTGCAGAAATGGAGCCAGCCACTCCACACGATACAAAAGAGAAAAAAACTGCACAGCACTCACAGACAATGTGAACTGGTGCCAGCAGGGACGCTGGATCAAAATACTAGATAAAAACTCTCTGCAGCACTCAGCTACTACCAGTGGTGTACATATGCTAACAAGCTAAATATATATGAGAAAAAATTTAAAAACTTACGTTTTTTCAAAAAACTCAAAATTCTTATATTTTTTTTTAAATCTGAAGTTCTTAGTACACACATTGGCCAATGTCTGCTTGCTCATCGACTTTTTCTCTTTTGTATCGTGTGGAGTGGCTGGCTCCATTTCTGCAAGGTGCACCCTCATTGCCTACAGGTGATCTAGGGTATAGATGGGGTCCTCCCACTCAGTAGTGGGGTCGGGTGGACAAGGAGGACTTGGGTGTCAGCGTTAGGACTCATCGTGCCTGAAGTCACTTTGTCGCAGTCGATGAGCAAGCAGACATTGGCCAATGTGTGTACTAAGAACTTCAGATTTAAAAAAAAATATAAGAATTTTGAGTTTTTTGAAAAAACGTAAGTTTTTAAATTTTTTCTCATATATATTTAGCTTGTTAGCATATGTACACCACTGGTAGTAGCTGAGTGCTGCAGAGAGTTTTTATCTAGTATTTTGATCCAGCGTCCCTGCTGACACCAGTTCACATTGTCTGTGAGTGCTGTGCAGTTTTTTTCTCTTTTGTATCGTGTGGAGTGGCTGGCTCCATTTCTGCAAGGTGCACCCTCATTGCCTACAGGTGATCTAGGGTATAGATGGTGTCCTCCCACTTAGTAGTGGGGTCGGGTGGACAAGGAGGACTTGGGTGTCAGCGTTAGGACTCATCGTGCCTGAAGTCACTTTGTCGCAGTCGATGAGCAAGCAGACATTGGCCAATGTGTGTACTAAGAACTTCAGATTTAAAAAAAAATATAAGAATTTTGAGTTTTTTGAAAAAACGTAAGTTTTTAAATTTTTTCTCATATATATTTAGCTTGTTAGCATATGTACACCACTGGTAGTAGCTGAGTGCTGCAGAGAGTTTTTATCTAGTATTTTGATCCAGCGTCCCTGCTGGCACCAGTTCACATTGTCTGTGAGTGCTGTGCAGTTTTTTTCTCTTTTGTATCGTGTGGAGTGGCTGGCTCCATTTCTGCAAGGTGCACCCTCATTGCCTACAGGTGATCTAGGGTATAGATGGTGTCCTCCCACTTAGTAGTGGGGTCGGGTGGACAAGGAGGACTTGGGTGTCAGCGTTAGGACTCATCGTGCCTGAAGTCACTTTGTCGCAGTCGATGAGCAAGCAGACATTGGCCAATGTGTGTACTAAGAACTTCAGATTTAAAAAAAAATATAAGAATTTTGAGTTTTTTGAAAAAACGTAAGTTTTTAAATTTTTTCTCATATATATTTAGCTTGTTAGCATATGTACACCACTGGTAGTAGCTGAGTGCTGCAGAGAGTTTTTATCTAGTATTTTGATCCAGCGTCCCTGCTGGCACCAGTTCACATTGTCTGTGAGTGCTGTGCAGTTTTTTTCTCTTTTATATATATATATATATATGTTTTATTATGTATTTTTTAACATGGCATCGGGCTAGATTGTATTCCTTGTATTGTAAGACTATTTTGAAGTGAAGGAGTTAATTTGTGGAATGTTAATTGTTAATTGACTTCAATGGGGCTAATTTCTCTGGCCTCTATATAATGCGAACTTCATTGTAGTACTGGTTACACCTGAGGAAGGCACAAATCGCCGAAACATGTTGTGGAAATAACCAGTATTTTTATTGCAATTTTATTAAATCCTTGGAGTATTAATTACGTCTCCTGCAGTCCTGTCTAAGCGCCCGCTACATCCGCTGTTATTTCGTTTCGTTTTGATCCAGTGCCAGGCAGAAAGAGAGAATTCCAATGTTTATGTTAAATAAGGACTGTATCTTCTTTGTTAAAATCAAAACTTAGGAAAAAGTTGGAATTTGAGAATAACACTTTGAGTATGCAAAGGGTCTTTATTTTTCACATACTGTTTATTCAGTTTCTTTTTGTTCTATAGTTGTATTACTTTGGACCACTAATTAAAACATCCTGAGGACATAACTTTGGTACATTTCAATTTATTTACTGAAGATATTATAGTATATGAAGAAAATAAAGGGTTGCCAATAATGGGGAGCAGCATTGTCATATTATACAGTCCCTGACAAAAGTTATGTTGCTTATCCATGTTACGTAAATAAAAGCTTATAACCTGACGTTAAATTCATCCATTGGTTGTATAAATTACTCTTTTGAAAGCTGAAACTCTCCGAAATGTGTATTAGGTTAAGAAAATAAATTGGCATCAATGCTGACATTTTGATCATTTAATGAACACAGAATGGTCAGATTTTGGTAAGACAAAAGTTTTGTCGCCTGGTCATATAATGCACCCAATCCTAGTTTACATCCTCACCTGTGCTCAGTAAATGATCGGTTAATTAGTGGCTGTGTATAAAAAGAAACCCAGCACCCCAGACCTTCACTTGAACTGCAACTTGAGCTTTGACAGCATGCCAAAAATCCACCCTGCGACCAAATCCTTGATTATCAAGAGGCTGAAGACCAGATCCACTGCAGAGGTAGCTGGCACCTTTAATGTGTCTCAGCGTCAAGTGCAAAAAATAAAAAAAAGATTTGAAGAGACTGGAGATGTGTTTGACAAGCTCAGGTCCTACAGACCCCGCAAGACAACTGCTCAGGAGGAACATTTGTTGGTTAGAAAATCCAAAGCAAGCCCCTCTTCCACTGCAGCAGAGCTCCAACAGGCCTGGTCACCTCAAGTCCCTGTGTCAACTAGAACAGTTTGTAGGATTCTGTCTCAAAATGGCCTCCATGGTCGAATCAGTGCCTAGAAGCCAGCACTAAACAAAAGGCAAATAAAAAACCGTGTGGCATTTGCAAAGCTCCACAGCCTGCTAAACAGATGGATGCAGGAAAAGTGGCAGAAGGTGGATTTCTCTTATGAATCTTCAATAGAATTACACCACAGCCGCCGCAAATACTGCAGAAGACCTACTGGAGCCAGTATGGATCCAAAATACACTCAGAAAACAGGTTAAATTTGGTGGTGGAAAGATAATAGTCAGGGGTTACATTCAGTATGGGGGTGTGCGAAACATTTGCAAGGTGGAAGGCAATATCAATAGCCCAACATATAAAGAAGTATTAACTACTTCTTATATTCCAAATCATAAAAGGGGTCAAATTCTGCAGCAGGATGGTGCTCCATCTCATACATTCATCTCTACAACAAAGTTCCTCCAGGCAAGATCAAGGTGCTCAAGGACTGGGCAGCCCAGTCACCAGACATGAACATCATTGAGCATGTTTGGGGTAGGATGAAAGAGGAAGCTTGGAAGACAAAACCAAAGTATCTAGATGAACTCTGGGAGGCATGTAAGACGGCATTCTTTGCTATTCCTGATGACTTCATTAATAAATTGTATGAATCATTGTTGAACCGCATGGATGCAGTCCTTCAAGCTCATGGAAGTCACACAAAATATTAAATATGACTCTAATAGCACCACAAGTTCATTCACCAATGTTATGCAACATATATTTGTATTTTAAGTTAATTATTTGTTTGAATATCACATTACTTTCTGTGGGCGACAAAACTTTTGTCTTGCCAAAATCTGACCATTCTGTCTCGAAATGGCCTCCATGGTCGAATCTGCGCCCAGAAGCCAGCACTAAACAAAAGGCAAATAAAAAAAACATGTGGCATTTGCAAAGTGCCTGATTAAATGATCAATATTTCAGCATTGATGTCAATTTATTTTCTTAACCTAAACCAAATTTGGGAGCGTTTATAATACCAATGGGGGGAGTGGCCTGAGAGCTAATGGCGGTGGTCGCTTAAACCCGGCCACAGATCTGAAAGCGACACACAATGATCTCCATTCTGCTCTCTTGAAGTCCCGTGCTGCGGCTGAATCTCCCCGCTCACCTAGGAATGCCGCGGGGACCGGCTAAATCCCAGCCAGGGTCGGCAAAGGTGTTGGACTTCTTCCTCCATAACACTCTGCCTCACACACCAACATGGCGCGGGCAAGTGCGTCCCGCTCTGCCTCCTCGCGCACCTCTGCAAAGAGTGTGGGGGAGAAGGAGCAGATGGAAGCGGATGACGTCCCGCTTACAAGGAGCACCATGCAGAAGCTCCTGTCGTCACTGCGCACTGCCCTCCATGAGAATTTTCAAGGTATGCTGGGGGAGCTCAAACAACGCATAAATAGTCTGGGAGATCGCACAGCACACAGGGGAAAATGGCCAAATATGCTACAGCCCATAACACCCTGGCTGATAGCTATGATGCTTTGGAGAGGAAAATGGAGGCCCAGCAGCTAAAACTATGGGACTTAGAGGACAGAAGCAGGCGCAGTAACATTAAACTAAGGGGAATCCCGGAGGACATTAAAGATCCTGACCTTCCTGGCCTGCTTTCCTCTTTTATCAGCCATGTCCTCCCTGGCACATCCCCTGCATCTTTGGGAATTGAACGTATTCACCGCGTTCCTAAGCCATCTCACATCAACTCAGTATCGCCCCGGGATGTCCTGGCGTGTATGCATACGTTCAGAGTTAAGGAGGACTTTATGATGGCTTTAAAGAAACGTCCGGAGCTCCCTGAGCAGTTTGCCAAAATTACAGTCTATCCTGACCTCTCCATGGGAACCCTGGCTAGACGTCGGGAATTTGCTCCTATGTGTAGGATCCTGCGGGAGCCTGGAGTCCCCTATAGCTGGGGCTTCCGGTGAAAGTACGATTTACTTACAAGGGAAATCGCCACATCTTTCACTCCCCTAATCTGCTGGATCGAGCGTTGAAAACATGGAAATTAACCCCATCTGCTATAGAAGCGAATGGCTCCCCCAAACCTGGAAAGCTTCCTCCCCTACAAGAAGAGTAGAAGAGTTGATCCTGAATGGGAAGATGTCTGTTGAGCGAGAGATGCAGGTTCACTCGGTAGGAAGATCTCTGGATGTGACTTATTTCAATTTTGTTTCCAGCCCGAGATCCTGGTTCACTTGTTAGGAAGATTTCTGGCTGTGACTTATTTCAATTTTGTTTCCAGCCCTGGAAGACACAGCATTGTATGATTACTCTTTAAGCACTGAGGATGCCCTGCCGTGTTGGAAGCTTCCGGTTTGTCACCTCCGGGCTTTCCCCTGCTTTTGCAAACCCGGGTTTGCCTTATTGGTTAACGTATATGTACTGTTAATCCATCCTTAGTTACCCTTTGTGCCCCAACCCTTCTTTTCCCCTCTCCTTGTGGGCTATATGTGGTTCGCGTTTTTCCTTTCCAGCCACCATGAGTATTAAGTTGCTATCTCTAAATGTGAATGGCTTGAACTCTCCGGTCAAGAGATCGTTTCTCTGGATGGAGACTACCAAGAGTAAAGCGGACATCCTTTGCATCCAAGAATCCCACCTCCTCAAGGAGGGCAATGTCCGGGTTCACCACCGCCTATTTAACACGACCTTTATTGCAAATAACCCCGCGAAAAAAGCAGGGGTTTGCATTTTTGTGAAAACATTGAAGCCTTTAAAATTGGTCAGTGAAATAGCGGACCCTGCTGGAAGATATCTGTTACTTGTTTGTAGACTGTATAATTCTTTGTTCACAATAGTGAATCTCTATGCGCCAAATGCTTCTCAAACGAGATTTATCCGTGATGTTATGAAGCTAGTCCATAAGCATATCCAGGGTATGTTAGTAGTATGTGGGGACTTTAATATCATCATGTGCCGTCAACTGGATTGCTCGTCAGGCAGATTGCCTGTTAAGAGGGGAGCTGGGCCCGCTTCGCAGAGGTCTGCACTTACATGATGTCTGGAGGTATCTGCACGCCGGAGAAAAAGACTTCACCTTTTTTTTCTAATAGACACAGATCTTATTCGTGCCTGGACTACTTCCTAGTAGACAGCGCGAGCCTACCTGCTTGTAGCACTGGAGAAATTGGTCTGATTACGTGGTCGGACCACGTGCCTGTAACTTTGGACAGACCGCGGACATCGGGTTCCTGGAAGCTCAATCTGGATCTGCTTTCGGGACAGCAGATTGTTTCGGAGATTGTCCAATACTATTCCCAAATATATAACATTAAAGATGATCAGAGCAAATTAACCGGATCAATAGACCGAAACCTTTATCTCCTATTGTTCTGTATACAAAACAAACAGCAAGAGCAGATAGATGATCAGCGTAGTCTAATTGATTTTGAGGAAACTACATGCCTCTTGAATCTAGGTGAATCAGGAATTCTACCTAGAAACAAAATCACTACTCAGGAAGTACAAAATAGTGGCACACCTCCGTGTAGCGAAAAATCTCTTGAAAACAGCAGCATGATAATTGATAATTCCAACCAAAATAATACAGAACTTGTTCCTTTTTTGTCCACAGCCCACTACAACACATAGACCATTTTTTTCCCCAAAAGAACAGAAAAAGAAAAAATCCAGAAGGGTGGCAGTGGAGGGATGTTTGCAACACTGAACTAGATGAAGTGGTTGTCATAGAAAAGGACACACTCCGGAAGGGAAGGTTCAGCTGGCTATGCATTCATCATCAGAACGTCCACAAGATGGGTGAGAACGTTCTAACTTGCTAGAATTCTGTAGGACAATAGTCCTGAGTTATTGGCTACGCTTGTTTAAAGGCATAGTAAGAAACAAAGGCTTATATGCCATTAGCTGATACTCAAACAAAATCATTGTAGTCCTTTAATGTTGATCAATTGAGCTTAGTATCACAATTACAAGGATCCACTGACACACGTTGCATCGGTTTCAAACTGTCATTTTAGGTTTATATAACTTTTACTGATCTAATTAAAAAGATAAGTTTTATGTCTTTTACTTTATCTTTTGTCACCATTCACTGCTGTTCCTAAAGGTAATAGAGAGGGAAGCAGAAAGAAAAAAGAAAGGAAGAACGCTTCAAGGAAATTAGACAAAAATAAAAAAGTTAATAATGCATTCAATCTATCTAGCTATAAACCTACAGAAATAGAAATACAAGTTTTAAATAAAGGGCTATCGTTTTGTCCAGATTATAAACCAAAAATTTGGATCTTTTGCTAGATCTCTATAAATTCACAAGGAAAATCACTTTAAAAAGGCATTTCCTGGGGGCGTGGCCTGGCCATGGAGAGGAGAGGAAGCTAAGACTGCAGCTCCTGCTCCCCACGCCGGGAAAATCTCACCACCAGCCGCAGCAGTGACCGCACTGGCACCCAATGCTGGTTAACAGGAGAGGCACTAAGCACAGCAACTGCCCGGGACCCCGGTAGCTGGGGTAACCAGCATCCAGCGCTACCTAAGGAGCGCGGACAAGAAAAGGATGACGCGCTCCACCAGCAAGATGACGAACCACGTGGGACAGCACAGCGGGCCGGAGCTAGAGAGAGCCCGACATCAAAAAGATGGAGGAGAGCGAGGAGTCAGTGAGGATAGCGGGGACCGCCCCGGAGCACAGCCACCCATCTTCCTCCAGCAGACGCCGGCCGGTGCAACCAAGCCGTTGCCCCGGCAACACAGACTCACACACCGGAGGCTGCAGGAGATCACCACGGCCCCCGGAGAGAGCCACACATCCACCCCCACACTGCTCAGCCATCCACACAGAAACGCAGCCACACACCCCAGGGTTCCGCACCAGGGGATCACTGCTGTCCCCGGAGACAAGAGAGAGGCATGCACCCACCCCCGCACTGCCAGGGCACAGACGCAGAAACACGGCCACACACCCTGGAGGCCACAGGGGATCACTGCGGCCCCCAGAGAGATGAGAGGGACAAACATCCACCCCCACACTACCTGGCCGCCGACATAGAAATGCGGCCAGACACTACAGAGGCTGCAGGAGAATGCCGTGGCCCCCAGATGGATGACAGGTCCACACATCCAACACCGCGCACCACAGGACCGATGGGAGGCACAGCAGCAGCAGAGGAAGGTAATAAGTGAGGGGGAGGACCAGCCACACAGGGTTTCCACCCCACAGAACACCAATTCTGACAGAAAGGATCTATGGGGCACTACGGCCCCCAACACCCAGCCCTCTGGGTGACCCACATCCAGCCACAAAGGCCCCAAGACCCCCGGGGCCTAGCAACACCCAGGCCTCACCACACCCTGCATGGCCTAATGCCGGTCCCCCCACAGGCCCAGCTACTGAATGCCTGATCCACATGGCACCCCCGCAGGCCCCCCCACGACCCAGGCAGCAGACGGGGGGGTTTGGGACGACCTGAGAGCCCGCATCCAATCCATGCGTACCAGAGAGGAGATGGAAGGCTACCTGATCAGACTGGAATCCTCATTCAGGGCAGAGGAAGCGACACTGAAGGGGCGATTGCCAGCAACTGGCTAGGAAAGTCGACTCCTATGAAACCACCATAGCAGAGCTAACAGGCCGCCTAATAGCTCTAAAACAGCAGGTCTCCCTCCAAACGTCAACATCTGACCACATAATGGACCTAATGGAGGACCTGGAGAACTGGGATAGAAGAAATAATATCAGAGTCCAGGGCCTCCCAGAATCCATCCCCGCCAGGGACTTAGATGCCACACTCCGGGGGTTTCTCAACTCCGTCCGCAACAAGCCCAAAAATACCCCCTGGAATTCGACAGGGCACATAGATCTTTAGGCCCCCCCCCCCACCAGAAGGTGCTAGACCCAGGGACATTATTTGTAGAGTCCATCATTTTAGAGCCAAAGAGGCTATACTAAGAAAGGCCCAGAGCCAAGAAACTTTACAATTCCTAGGCAACTCGATCCAGCTCATGCAGGACCTGTCCCGCCGCACTCTCCAGAAACGCAGAGCTCTCAGACCACGATTGGAGGTGCTCTGCAGAAGCGATATCCCATACTCATGGGGCTTCCCGTTCCGCCTCCAGGTCCGCAAGGATGGTTAGTCACTCTCAGTCTCACAACCGAGGGACATCCCCGTGTTCCTGGAGAGTCTGGGGATACCTACCTTTGGAATCCACATCACGGAGTGGCCCGACACACAGTGGGGAGGAGTCGAGCCCCGAGCCCCCAGAGAGCGACGACCACGGCATCGAGCAAGAGGGAGGGGCACAGGGGGCAGGGGGCCTGGGAGGAAGGTTCCCGGCCATACCAGAAGAAGTTGACTCCCACACAACCCCCACAATGGCACACAGCTGCCGACTTGGCAGAGGCCCCCCACCCAACTGGCCACCTTAATTTGCCTCTTTTTAATTTTGCCACAGATCTGATTTGGCCCCCATGTTATCCTATCGGGGTCGGATTGGGTCGGATTTGGCCTGGTTGGCGTCCGGTTTTGTGGGATCCGATTCGTGTCCAATTATTTGCTGGGCCCAGGGTCGGAAACTGCTCTGATTTTGGGTGCAGAGAAGAGTCGGGTCCTGCAGAGTCGGATGGCGGTTGGGCCGGATCCGATCTGGTTCGTGGCCTCTAACATGGGGGCCAATGAGCGCGAGTCCGAGGAAACAGCTGATCGCTCCTCGGGCCCGATTTTGGTGTACTGAGCATGCTCAGTGCACTAAAAGTGCTCCAACCCTTCTAATTGCACTTCTGCGGTGTATGATGTGCATTGCGGAGGTGTGGTTAAGTAGAGGAGGGAGTTGGAGATGGGGAGTCGCTGTGCTCGCATGATCTCGGTCCGCCGCTGCCTCCTGGCGGGGTCCGGCTGCTTGCGGGGCCTGTGGTGATGTCGCGGCCCATGGCGTCATCGGGTTGCGTGACTGCAGTTACCGCGGTGGCTGCGGTCGTGTGGCCCGATCGACTGGTTGGCTTGTGGTGTCGCCGCGGGTCCTATAGGCGCCCGGGCCTTGCAGGGGGGGGGGCGGCGGTGGATCGGGGATGGGGGGGAGTGGTAGTTTTTTTATATTTTACTCTTTTTCTTGCGGTGTATGTTGTGCATTGCAAAGGTGGAAGTGCCCCACTGTGTCCGGGTTCGTGATAATCACAGACCTGGACATAGAATAGGTCACCCCCTGTGGTGTCCTTTCCTGTCCTTGGGGTCCTACAAAAAGTGGGATCCCGCGGACGGGAAAAAAGAAAAGAAGGAAGGAGAAAAAAAAAAGAAAAAAGCGTTATGTGAAAGCGCCCTGACCTGTTGTCTAAAGCTGGTCTCGCACTGCGGGGGTCCCCCCCCCTCTTCCTGTATGCCGGGAATGGGGGAGACACCAGAACTCAAAACAAATATTAATCCTCCAATTATAGTTTCCCTCAGCAGGCTCTCCTCCGGGCTTTGGCGCGCGGGCCGGACGGGGTCCGGTCGGGCAGGGAACCGCAGTGTGAGTCCAGCCAAACCAGCCTCTTGATTTGCCTTTTTGATTTGCCTTTTGAATTGCTTCTTGATTTGCCTTTTGACTTGCTTTTTGCTTTGTCTTTTGGGCTGTGTTCACACCTAGCCCTCTTTATGCGCGGGCGCTTTTCTCATCGTTTTTGATTACGCGGAGAAGCGCAAAAGAGACCCTGTATGGATACGCGGGTGCATCCACACACGGCGTGCTTTTGAGTGTTACTTCTGCGGGGATGTCGTCAGAGGGGACTCCTGCTCCCTCATCCCCTCGGTAGCATCTGTTGCGGCCCCGTCTGATCCAGCAGGGCGCTGCGCGCTGCGGAGTCGGATGTGGGGAGTGCCGGGGGTGCTAGGAATGGTGGGAACTCTTGTGCTTGCCCGTCCACCGTGTGCTCGGCGGCCTGGGGAGGCGGGCGTTGGACCACGGGGGCCCTGCGAGGGGTCGCCGGCTGTGGTTGGCCGCCTGCGGTCGCGAGGTGTAGGCGTCATAGGACATCGTAGGACGTCGTATATCGCACGGCCGCGGGCGGGCCGGTCGCAGTTCCCGGTGGCGTTGGGCGTGGTCCTTGCGGGCCTGGGGCCGGCTGCTGCTCCCGGCAGCTGGGCGTGAGGCGGGCGGGAGAATGGGGGGGTCGTCGTTGTTTTTGGTATGCTCAGCGTCCTGTACAAATGATTTTGCGGGGTGTGGTGCGCTACGGGATCGGGTGGGGCTGCGGCGAAGTTCACGGAGGGGTGTCTACCTCCTTGCGCATGGTCTGAACAGCGATGCGTAGTCCCAGCGGTTATTATGGGGCCTAAGAGAGGGGCGTGCGCTAAAAAGTGGAAGGAACGAACATATTCGTTTTTTAGGGTTTTTTTTTTTGCGGGTATGCGCTTTCTCCCAGGAAAGCACAGCCGAAAACAGCGTTGTGTGCAAACAGCAAATACGAAAGTCCATTTGCTTTGCTGTCAAGCGCAGACGCAGGTGCGCGTTGGGAGCAAAAGTGCACGCGGAGGTGCGAGAAGAGTACGCAGAGTGTGAACAAGGCCTTAATTTGCCTTTTTATGTGCCTTTTAACTTGCCCCTTAATGTGCCTTTTAATTTGCCTCTTAATGTGCCTTTTAATTTGCCTGTTAATGCGCCTTTTAATCTGACTGTTAATGCGCCTTTTAATCTGCCTGTTAATATGCCTTTTATTTTGCTTATAAATGTGCCTTTTAATCTACCTTTTAATTTGCCTCTTAACGCGCCTTCCCAACTTGCCTCCTATCTTGCCCCTTATTTAGCCTTTAATTTGCCACTGAATTGGTCTTTTAATTTAATGTGTCCCACAAGCCGTCTCCCAACTTGCCATTTAAGGGTTGGGACGCACTGGCGTGTATTCCTTCCTTTTTCCCCCTTTTGCGGTTGTCTGGGCTACAGAGTGCTGGACACTCACAAAAGAGCTCCAGGACACTGAGCAACATTGGTCAAACTGTGGTGCGATAAAACATTCTACAAAACACTCCAGAGACAATAACTGCCCCAGATGCAGGCTACCTTCAACTCAATCTCGGCTGAAACAAACTTCGCCCCACAATTCCTAGAGGCCCACATTAGTATCTTACCCAAACCAGGGAGGGACCCGAATTTAGCAACTAACTACAGACCTATCTCCCTACTAAACATCGACATGAAGCTGTATTCAAAGATCCTGGCAAACGGGTAGCGCCTCTTCTCCCCTCTATTATCAACATGGACCAGGTGGGCTTTGTCAAAGGACGCGAAGCTAGGGACAACACAATCAAGACCTTACTCCTCATAAATAAGGTGAAACTACAAAAGGTCCCCCAGAGAGGTAGATCTGACTGTCATCAGTGTACAGGTGGTACTGGAATCCATGGGACTTTATGAGTTGTCCTAAGCCAAGGGTATAGATGGAAAAAAGAAGGGGCCCCAGGACAGAGACTTGAGGGACTCCAACAGAGAGTGGATGGGGCAAGAGTTGTTGGAGTGGGAGACATTAAATGTGCGGTTGGAAAGGTAGGAGAAGATCCAGGAGAGGGCAAGGTCAGTGATACCAATGGAAGAGAGGATCTGTAATAAGAGGCAGTGGTCGACTGTGTCAAATTCAGAGGACAGGTCAAGAAGGAGGAGAATGGAGAAGTGTCCGTTAGCTTTGACGGTAAGTAGGTCGTTAGTAATTTTGGTTAAGGCGGTTTTGGTGGAGTGGTGGGGGCAGAAGCCAGATTGAAGGTAGTCAAAGAGAGTTGGGTGAGAGGTGGGATGAGAGTACAGTGTGGACATGCTTTTCAAGAAGTTTGGAGGTGAACAGGAGCAGCGATATGGGGTGGTAGCTGGATGTGGAGGTCGGGTCGAGACATGGCTTCGTCAAGACAGGTGTAATTGTTGCATGTTTGAAAGCGAAAGGAAAGGTGCTCGAGGTTAGTGATAGAATGAAGAGGTGGGTTAGGGCTGGGATAAGTGTGGTGGTGAGGTTGGGGAGGAAGTGGGATGGGATGGGGTCTGATGCACAAGTGGTGAGGTGCGATTTGGAGAGGAGGTGTGCAAGTTCTCCTTTAGTGAAGGAGGGGAAGAGGGTTAGAGGGGGAGGGGAGTGGTCTGAGATACATAAGGGTTGTGGTGGTTGGGTAGCAAAGACTTGTCTGATCTGACCGATCTTGTTGGTGAAATGTGTTGCGAAGTCTTCTGCAGAGATATGAGAAGTAGGGGGGGGGCAGTGGGGGGCAAAGGAAGGAGTTAAATGTGTTGAATAACTGCCTGGGGTTGTGGGATAAAGAAAATATGAAGGTAATGAAGTAATTCTGTTTAGTAGTGGTGAGTGCTTACTTGAATTTGAGAAGTGCTTGTTTGAATGCTGTGTAGTCTTCTTGCAACTGTGTTTTCTTCCAGCACTGCTTAGCAACCCTAGAGTCTCGCCACAGCTTTTAAGTGGTGTCTCTTTGCCAGGGTTGTATGTTGATTTGTCGTGTTCTGCCATGAACGAGAGGGGCAACTGCATCAATCGCTGAATCACTTAACAAACGCGAGGTTTATTGGATCTACAAACCTTAAGGGCCACTTTACACACACCAACTTATCTGTCCAACTTCTGACCAACTTGCTGGTTGCAGTGAAATCATGGACACATTGCTCCATTTTGTGACTGTGTACAATGGAACAATGTGTCCATGATTTCACTGCAACCAGCAAGTTGGTCAGAAGCTGGACAGATAAGTTGGTGTGTGTAAAGTGGCCATTAAACCTAAAGGGCTCAACATGATAACTGAGATAATATGAAATTTATATGGTTACATTGTCAACTTATACATTTTCACCTTTTTTGTAAAAATGTTCAATCAAGTAATCCACACCGTGGATGTGTTTCTCTATTATATTGTACAACATTTTTGTCTGACTGTATCCATTGTAGTCCAATATAATCTAATACAAGAATATTATGTGTACTATTCAGTTTTCTTCTTTCCCTTCTCTCCTGCTCTTTTTTTGTTCATTCTTCACTCCCCCTTTCCTTTCTTCTACATCCAGAATTCTTTTCTGCTTATCCAAACCACATTTCATAATTATTTAGGCCCACAATGAATCCCCTCTATACATTTATTGCTTGGTGATACCACTAGTGCAGGACCTCCACTTTTTTCAGATCTGAGGATTTTGACAGCTTCTTTGCAGCTGCAATATGGATATTTTCCCTTTGTTTTTTTTTCTTTTATCTCTGTGCAGCATCCTCTGGTGCTGTGTGTTCAGCTTCATATACTGTCGTCAAACTTACCATCCTCGAGATTTATAAAAAATATAAGGAGATATTACTGCCAACTCTTATGGAGACCTATCAGGAGTGCTTGACTTCAGGCTCACTTCCTTCCTCCATGAGGGAAGCCATTATCACGTTAATTTTAAAGAGGGATAAAGACCCGACGCTCCCTGACTCCTATCGACCTATCTCTCTGTTACCGGTAGATACAAATCTCCTGGCAAAAGTATTAGCTATCAGATTGGCGATGGTTATTGAGCATTTGATTCACCCTGATCAGTCAGGTTTCATGCCTAACAAATCCACCTCTATTAATATACGACGTCTTTTTTTAAACATGCAGGTAAGAGCGGAGAATGCGGGGCGGAGGGTGATCCTGTCTCTTGACGCCGCTAAGGCATTTGACAGTGTTGAATGGCCTTATTTGTGGCTCACACTGGAATGCATGGGTTTCGGCCCTAGGTTTATTGCCTGGATCCGACTTCTCTATGCCGCACCGCGGGCCGTAGTGCGGGCTAATGGTAAGTTTTCCGAGCCCTTTACTCTAGGCCGTGGTACTAGGCAGGGTTGCCCTCTATCCCCGTTGCTGTTTGCTCTGGCAGTGGAGCCACTAGCAGCTAGGATAAGGCATGACTCTGATATTGTGGGTTTCAAATATGGGGCCCATATGGAGAAACTGGCACTATATGCTGATGACTTGCTCCTCTTTCTGGCTGATCCTGACCAATCTTTAAGTAGAACCATGTCTGTTTTGGCTACTTTTGGTGGTCTATCAGGGTTGGTCATTAATTGGGACAAGTCGATTCTACTTCCCCTCGACTCTGACTGGAACATAGACACGACAATACCGATTGTAAAAGAATTTAGATATTTGGGACTTGTGGTCTCAACCAAATTAGTTGACTATGAACGTCTTAACCTGATACCCTTATTGCTTAAAATTAAACAGAAAACCCGGGCCTGGGCTAAACTGCACCTCTCTTTGGTAGGTAGGGTCAATCTATTAAAGATGATCGTTATGCCTCAATTGTTGTATATCCTGCATAACGCTCCGATTTGGTTACCCCAGAACAGATTTTCTAGGATCAGCGCTGTTTTTCGAGACTTCATTTGGAGGGGGGGTCAGGCACGTATTAAATTGGAGCATTTGCAAAAACCTAAGGATGAGGGTGGTTTGGCTTTGCCGAACCCCTGGATTTATTACTTAGCATCCCAGTGTCAACACTTGGCGAGAGGTGCTGAGATAAACTCGGCTAATTACGCAGTTCGGATAATCCAGTACCTGAAGGGGCGGGGTCACTGCTCACACATTTAGAGGCTGACAGATTTCGCCCGTTCAGCACGAGCTGTTCCACGCTACTTCTTATGATGAAGGTCTGGGAGAAGGTTAAGCACATAAGAGGCATTACTGCATACACTAAATATACCCCAATATGGGATAATCCCCGTCTGCCGGAGTTGAGATCTCTAAAGGGATTTGCACAGTGGAGGAGGATAGGTATTTGGTGGGTTGCGTAGTTGCTGAGTGCTGGAGTATTTAAAACCTTTGAGGAGCTAAGTGCAGAGTTTGAGTTACAGCATTCTATGTTTTTCCAGTATCTGCAGCTGCGCCATGCCTTTAACACTCAGCAACGGGTGTCTGGTATTGTGATTCAACAAGATGCGGTAGTCAATATCCTCGGCTCACAGTCTACCTGTAAAGGACTGATATCCTTTGTATATGGATGCCTCCATAATGTGTTTCTATCTACACATCCCATGACCTCTAGGGCCAAGTGGGAGACACAGTTGGGACCTATTACTGACGAAAATGGGAATCGATCCTACTGAATGTCCCTAACCTGTCCCTTAGCGAACCCGCACGTATGTCACAGTTATATATTCTGTATAGGGTGTATAGAACCCCTAAATGGCTTTATGACAGGGGACTGCAGCCTGACTCTACTTGCCCTAAATGTCAGATGGACGAAGCGGAAATTCTTCTTATGCTCTGGACATGTCCCCATGTTCAGGTCTTTTGGAATAAAGTCCTTACCATAATTCGCTCAGTGATGGAGCAGAGCCTTCCTATGGATCCGAACGTGTGCGTCCTGGGATGTACTGATATGTTGCAGGGTGATGAACACACACTAGTAGCTATCTCCAGACTACTCTATATGGCCCGTAAATTGATAGCTCTCTATTGGATCTCTGACAGGACACCTACCCGTAGTGAATATGTCAATAAGATTAATCTTAACATTTATAGGGAAAGAGCCATTTACTCTAGGAGAGGACGGGAACGAGTCTTTTGTAATCTATGGGATAAATGGTTGAATTCACCGGAACTGGTGTCGTCAGAGTTGATGTAGTTTGCATGGGCAATATCCTAATCCATGATCTTCGCATTGTATCTTTAAATTTTTGATTCTTTGATCTCTGAATATTTTTTTGTGTAGCCCCGGATGCCTAAAGGGACGTGGATCTTGAGGGGGCGGGGAGGGATGGGGTTGGGTGGGAGTTTCTGGGTTTTGTTTTGATCCTATGTATGTAATGTTTTTTTGATACCTATTTACTATATAATTCTGCAATTAATTATATGTGTATTTGTTGATGATTAAAATAATAAAAATTATCTGATTAAAAAAAAAAAAAACTTACCATCCTCAGTGGATTTATTGCCCTCTTTTCTCTGCTCCAGCGATTCACTCCACCATGAACTGTATGAGACAGGTCACTGACATGCAGTCCATTTTTTCCCTGCTTGGTTTAAATCTCCTGCTTCCTCAGGAGATGTTTTCTCTCTTTCATGGAATCCCTGTAGCATCCATTGCTTACATGAAACATTCCTGAGCTCAGTTATGCCACCATAGTCCTGTTCATTTTGTCTTCATAAAGTGAATATTGTTGTATTTTTGAATATCTCTCAAGGCTAATGGGTTCATATATATTTTTAAACTGTGATATATTTTTTATCAACATCTTTATTTACATTTTTATTAACATTTTTAATTCCTTTTATTTTCCTTCTTTTTTAAATATGAATTCATTACTTTTACAGTATATTTTGTTTTTCAATAAATCTTTTAAATAAAATATTTTTTAATAATATTTTTTAATAAAATGTAGTTGTACATATGCTCTTTTTTATTTCTTATTTTTGGAATGATGTTCATTTTTTATCGTATCACCTCAAAATTATTATACTCTTCTCAGGATAATTATGTCCCCCTTAGTCCCAGAGAAATCCTTCATTACATACAAAATAGACAGAGACACCTTGTTATCCACTTTATTAGCTCCTAGCAAGTTCCCCTCTAAAGTAATCCTGTAATTACTGTAATCTAGTGGTGTGGCGGTGTGATGCATCATCTTTATATACCGAAGTGTCCAAAGATGGCAGGTACGTAAGTGCGCATGTGCTCTCTCTACCCCTCCATGTCTGCTATCTGCCCCTCTGCACGCTCTGTGCCCCCTCTCTGGCCCCAACTTTGTGTGTGCTCTTTGCCACCCCTGTGTGTGCTCTCTTAATCCCCTGTGCAGGCCATCTGGACCCCCGTGTGGTTGCTCTCTGCACCCCCTGTGCTGTCTCTCTGTCAACTCCCCTGTTGGTGCTCTCTACCCTCTGTGGTGTGTCTCTGCCCCCGTGATTGCTCTCTGCCCCCGAGGCTGCTGTCTACCCCACCTGTGCGGTCTCTCTGCCCCCACCTGTGCTTTCTCTCAACTCCCATCTGTGTTGTCTCTAGACCCCCTGTGCTGTCTCTTCCCTGTGGTCGCTCTCTTCCTCCCTGTGCTGTCTCTCTGCCCCGCCAGTGGTCACTCTCTGCCCCCTCCTGTGGAAGCTCTTTGCCCCGCCAGTGGTCGCTCTCTGCCCCCCTGGTCGCTCTCTGAACCCCCATCCGTGTTGTTTCTTCCCCTGTGGTCACTCACTTCCTCCCTGTGCTGTCTCTCTGCCCCCTTGCGGTCGCTCTGCCCCACCTGTGCTGTCTCTCAACCCCCATCCATATTTTCTTTGGCCCCCCTGTGATGTCTCTTCCCCCGTGTTGTCTCTCTGCCTCCCCTGTGGTCATTCTCTGCCCCCCTGTGATCAATCTCTGCCCCCTGTGTGGTCACTCACAGCCCCATGTTCTCTCTGACCCCCCTGTGTTCTCTCTGCCCTTCCTGTGGCCCCTCTCTGGCCCCCCATGGTAACTCTCCGGCCTCCCCTGCGTTGTCTTCCTGCCTTCTTGTGGTGAATCTTTTCTCCCACAGTGTTTTTTTTCTGCAAGTAGGCTGCAGGTTGAGTGGGTAATTGAGACCGGGGACGTGAACCAGGCGGTAGCTGTACCTGGGGCCAGGCTCTAGGGAGTGGGGTGCGTGGAGCGGGCTGCAGGAGTGAATGGGCTGTGGGGGTGAGCAGAGAGCTGGAACCGGGGAGCGTGGACCAGGAAAGGGCCTGTGGGATGTCACGGTCATGTGATTTTGCTCCCTCCATGACTGACATCAATACAGGTCCTGTAACATTACAACACAGGTCCTGCAGAGTGATTGTGGGGGGTGGATAAGAACTGTGGCGATGTCAAGGTCATGTGATCTGCCTCCACCCATGACAGTGACATCATCACAGGTCCTGTAACATCTCCAGAGAACCTGTAGGGTGTTTGTGGAAGGCGAAGGCTGGATAGCTGGCATCGGGCTGCAGTGACGAGTTAGTGGGGGGGCATTTTTAAGTGCAGTCACTGGTGGCTATTGGCGGTACTGCTGGTGGTTCCACACCGTCAGCGGGTGCATATTGGTACACCCATCACTTGGGTGTGCCAATATGGTTGCCACCGACGCGTGGAATTCTGTGATTCTTAGACATCCTTACGCTGACAGCCACAAGGTAATAATTATATTGGATGTATGGCTATTCTACTGTATGGAGGGCTATTGGGGGCAATTATACTGTATACTGGCAATTATACAATATGGACGGTTGTGTTGGGGCCATCTTTCTGTATGAATGGCTGTGTAGGAGCTATCATACTGTGTGGAGTGAGTAGTGGTTATTATACTATATGGAGGGCCATTGTACTGTGTGGAGGGTTGTTGGGTGTCACGGGTTAGCATACTGTGTTGGGGTCATCAAACCTTGCGGGAAAGGTGTACACTAGGTTTCTACAAAGAAAGGAAAATATTTACTCAGAATTAAACTGCCTTTCTATAAAAGTTTGGGGTATAAAATCTTAATGACAGATTCTCTGTAATGTATATATCGGCTGCTTTTCTCAATTTATACATTAATAGAGGACAAAACAAAAATATGATGTGAAACAGAATTATCACCAAGAATCAATAAGATGTGAATAGAAAGAGGCCAATAATTCTATCCTTGGACACCAATACATTCTTTACTATACACTTTACTACATTACCTGATAATTCATGAGAATATGCATGATGTAGTCAAACACTTCTTCCGCTATCCGTCCGCTTGGTCTCCATGGCAGCAATACAAACTGAATTCCAAGAAGTGGTACAAGGATAAGTGTTGCCCTTACAGCTTTCATGTACAGATTGGATTCAGCTTGATGTGTAACTTTCAATTTTGTTATCAGAACGCGTACAATGTTCAGCAAGAAAAAGAGGTTCACCTTGATGCAAAAGAGAGCAATCCATAATAAATTATACATGATTTTATTGATGAGAAAATCCTAAACTGACGGCGAAAATAATTGTTGAATAGCATTTGTGACATAAGGACACAAAGAAGTAGATCAATAAACTGAAAAAATACATAAAGTATATCTAAACATTTTCTAAAAATTCCGTATTACCCCTCTACATTCTAAACTTCACTGAAAATCTAATTCCACATTAATGACAGAATAAAAAAGCAGATTTTAACCAATAATATTGCATAAAGATATCCTATTTTATTAGTTCCCAAGTTAGTCTACGATTATACAAGAAGACTTCACATAATCAGGCCAACATAGGTTCAGGTCATCAACAGTTATTGCGATTTTGCAGACAGACCAGACACCCTTAATATTTGCTTATGGTGTGAAAATTATGACAGACTATGCTGCTTCTACCGTGTTTCCCCAAAAATAGGACATGCCCCAAAAATAAGACCTAGTAGAGGTTTTGCTAAAGTGGTAAATATAAGGCCTCCCCGAAAGTAAGACCTACCAAATTTTCTTGTGGTAAGCAGAAGACTAGGGCATGCAGCTGTGATTACAGTATATATTTAGCCTGCCACCGTTGTCCTGGTGTTGCCACTGTATGTACTGATATTCCGGGTGCTGCTCTGAGCTCTCTTATCCAGGACAAAGTGCCTTCACGTCCGCACTGCTGCCCCAGAAATTACCAGACTCACCGGGATATCTGGGATAATAATAACTTTATTTTACCAACACGTTTCGGAGCCCCTCCTGGCTCCTTCCTCATGGAGATATCAAGAAGATCATGTGCGCATTACAATTTATAGTGCAAAAGGCGCCAGAATTTCAAAATTTGCAGTCTCATGGTGACGTCACCATAGGGAGGAGCTTCAGTGACGTGAACACTGATCTCATGTTACATTCCTCAGAAACAGTGCAAAACACACATTATAACACAAAGAATAATAATTCAATACATATAGTCAATAGTTGAAAACTTCTATAAATTATTAAATGAAGAATGTGATAAAAAAAAAAAAAACAGTGGTTCATATATAGTCAAAGAAGAGTGACAGGACACGAACACCTAAAATCCAAAAAGATTCATCCTACCTAATGGTGCATTAGTGCAATGAGCTATTTCATTACTCAGTGAGAGAGTAAAGCACACACAAAACCATTTACCCAGTATAGTACATGGGAATAATCAATGCCACTGGTGTTACAGACGAAACCTAGGTAAGAAGTGAACAAGGATAGTTCAGGTGAAAATCTGAAGTAGCTCCGTGGCTCTGATTGTAGGACGACTCAACAAGTTGTCCCTAGCTGTATACTGACCAGTTTAATAAATATATTCTCACCACTGGGGGGGCGTGTCCTGGCACCAACCATGCTGGACGCTTGATACCGGAGCTCCGGCTTCAGCAGCTATTCCAAGGCGACTTTCAACAATCTCAGCCTCCCCAGCAGGTCACAGACGGACACATCAGCTGCAGCTCGCCCTGAAGATCACCAGGATGCCAAGACAGTCCTTGAGGAACAAAGAACAGCTGCCTAAAGTGACGGACTTCTTCTCCCCGGGTCCCGCCATGTCCTCCCCTCTAAAATGGCGCCGGCTGAATCACACACAGCGCGCTCGCCCCGCTCTTCCCATGCCTCAAACAGCCCGAGGTCAGGGGGAGACTAGCAGGATGAGAACACCCCGGTCACACTGGGCTGTAAAAGGGGTTTGTTTGATTCCATGCGCAAGTCCCTGCAAGCAGACATTAGGAATTGCATAGGAGAGCTGAGAGAGGATATGGCTGCAATGGGGGAGCGCACACAGCCCTTGAAACTAAAATGGCGGAGTATGCCACAGCTCATAATGAGCTGGCAGACAGCTATCAAGAAGTAGATCAGGACATTAAAACCTTGAGAGCAGTAACATGGGATCTAGAGGATAAGCTAAGAAAGAACAACCTGAAGCTTAGAGGAATCCCAGAAACAGAAGGAGAGGAGGACATAAAAGGAATAGTGCATACATTCCTCTGCACAACATTACCAGACCTGCCTGTTACAGAGCTATTACCAGACAAAGCATACAGGCTACCAAGGCCCCCTAACATTAGACAGGACTTACCCAGAGACGTTTTGGTGTGTCTCCTCTCCCCCAGACCTAGAGACATGGTCCTGCAGAAGCTGAGACAACAACCCCTACTTTCTGGGGACTACAAGGGATGGCAGGCCTATCCAGATCTATGTCCAGGAACTTTGGCAAGAAGAAGGGATTTTGCTCCTCACTGTAAGGTTCTTCGGGACAGGGGCATACAGTATTCATGGGGATCACCAGTACATGTATCCTTTAGATATAAAGGCAGCAGACATGTCTTTATGTCACCTTCTAAGCTTAAGACAGCCCTAAGTGTATGGAACCTACAACGACCCCCAACCTCTCCATCTGCTGACTCTAAAAAACAGAAGAGAAACACTGGAAGCCCTTCCAGCCCTAAAGAGGCTGAAATCTGATTGTTCACAACTGTAGTGGAGTTTGCTGATGCCGGTTAAGATGTTTTCCCAGCCTAGATTTCCGGTTATTTAGGCTGTGGGATTGTGAGCAGGGAGTCACCTATCCATCAGGGTGACTTTCTCCCGCCTTAAATGAGGACGGGAGAAACCAGTAGCTCACATTGATACCCCCAGCATTTTCTAGCTCCCCTCGACTCTGTGGAGAGGAGACTGGAGAATAATTACACTTTTTTATAAAGTTTACATGCATGTGTGATTGCAGCTGTGCAATCAATATTTTTTACTTGTTCTTGTTCTTGTTTTTCTTTCTCTGTCTCTTCTCTCTCTTCCCCCCACTCCCCCGTCTTCCCTCCCCCCTCCAGCTTTCACCCTTTCACCTATTAAGGTGGACTATAGCTCTTTACTTTATCAAAAGTGGTGCTATTTCACAATTTGTACTGTATTGTTTAAGCTGAAGTCTTGATATCTAACAAAAATGAGTATCACTATGGTATCGTTTAACATTAATGGTCTTATCGCTCCGTGTAAGAGAGCGATGCTCTGGCAGCATCTGAAGAAGAATCAAAGTGATGTTGTATTCTTACAGGAGACCCACCTGTTGGAGAAAGACCACCCCAGACTGGACTCGGCCTTATACCCGATCCAATTTTTATCTGGGGGACCCTCTAAAAAATCGGGGATAGCGGTCCTGATCCACAGGTCGGTCTCATTTAAGCTGATTGAGAGAATATCTGATCCAGCGGGTAGATACGTGATTGTACTATGCCTTCTCAATGACAATCCTTTCACACTTGTCTCTATCTATGGCCCGAACGCAGGCCAGATGCGGTACATGAGGTCTTTTCTATCTAAAGTAATCTCTGTAGCACGAGGTAGCAGAGTTATAGCTGGTGACTTTAAGATACCAATAAACAAACAACTGGATTGCGCCAAAGCATCACTATATAGGTCGGAGCTGGGTCCCATAGTCTCTATGCACCACCTCTATGATGTGTGGCGATATATGCATTCAGACGAAAGAGACTACACTTTTTATTCACACTGCCATAGATCTCAGAGCAGGCTCGACTACTTCCTGATTGATGACTCATTACTGCCGAAGAGCCTGGATTCGACTATAGGGTCCATCACGTGGTCAGATCATGCTCCAGTGTCACTCAGGATAGCCGACTCTGCTGCACATCGCCCACCAACTAACTGGAAAATCAATACATATCACCTGTCCTCCCCTTCTAATGTAGAGCAACTCTCTGAAGCTATCAAGCTTTACTTCAAAGAAAACTCCTCAGCTGATATACTCCCAGACACACTGTGGTTTGCCCATAAGGCAGTCCTGAGAGGTTTGCTCATCAAGATTGCAGCGATAGCCAAAAGAAAGCATGATAAGTCCATACACACGTTACTGGGAAAAATTAAAAACCTTGAGGCCCTTCAGAGAAACTCGCAGCTGGCTGTGCAGCCCCCCGATTTGCTGACGGCCAGACAGGAGCTCCGCACTCTGCTCCTTGTGCGAGCGGAGCATCAACTTAAGAAATCCAGAGCGAGGTTCTATGGTATGGGAGACAGAGCCGGAACGCTATTAGCCAGGAGAATCAAAAAAAGAGAAACTGCAGGCAAAGATCCCCTACATTCGTAGAGGAGATGGCACCACAGTACGCAATCCTATGGGTATTGCGAATGAATTTAGATCTTACTACCACTCCTTGTATAATTTACGAAACTCGGATTCGGTCCCACAACCCTCACCTACCTCAATTAAAGCTTTCTTGGATCGAGCTAAGCTTCCTACCCTATCTGAGGAACAATTTAGGTCGCTTAATGCGCCCTTTACCGAAAGGGAGATACAAGGAGTTATTGCTTCTGCCAAGAAGCGAACTGCACCGGGGCCTGATGGGTTCTCATTCCAGTACTACTCTTGCTTTTCGCAGCTTTTAACCAAACCCCTATTAGACCTCTTTAATTATTGGCGTGAAGTGGGCAGTATTAGAGGAGAGGGGTTGGAGGCGGTTATAGCTACTCTTCCCAAACCGGGAAAGACACCTGACACCCCAGGCAACGTCCGCCCAATCGCCTTATTAATAATAATAATAATAAAGCTTTATTTATATAGCGCCAACATATTCCGCAGCGCTTTACAATGTAGGGTTAGAGTACAGAAAATATAATACAGTAAGTAATTACAGTAGAGAACAAATACAGTACAATAATTGGATACAAAACAATAGGCATAGAATCAATGTAAAAAGAAAATACAATAAATAAAGCAAGAAATGAAGGTGACCCTGCTCAAAAGAGCTTACAATCTACAACGGGATAGGGGTTGCACAAGGTGCAGGGGCTTATTGCACTCATGGTCCAGGCGTCTTGAGGAAATGGGGCATAGAACTAAGCTTACATGGATGGTCATTATACAATCTGTGTAGACCTTTTTTGGTTTGGTGGAGTTTATAGAAGAGTAATGTCCAGAGGGATAGCCCATTCACTGTCTACAGTACAAAGGACTTCTATTAGGGAGTATGATAGGCCGCCTTAAAAAGATGCGTTTTTAGGGATCGTCTGAAGCCATGCAAGTTGTGGATAGTCCTGATTTCTTGGGGTAAAGCATTCCAGAGGTTTGGTGCAGCTCTGGAGAAGTCTTGGAGCCGGGAGTGGGAGGATCGGATTAGTATAGATGTCAGTCGAAGGTCATTTGAGGAACGTAGAGAACGGGTGGGGTGATAGACAGAGATGAGGGAGGAGATGTAGGGGGGTGCTGCACTGTGAAGAGCTTTGTGGGTGAGAAGAAGCAATTTGAATTTGATCCTGTAGTATACGGGCAGCCAGTGTAGTGAGTGGCAAAGAGCAGTGGCATCTGAGTAACGATTGGCCAGATGGGTGATCCTGGCTGCTGCATTAAGGATAGACTGGAGAGGAGAAAGTCTGGTGAGGGGGAGGCCGCTTAATAGAGAATTGCAATAGTCAAGGCGGGAATGGATTAGGGCCACGGTGAGGGTTTTTGTTGTTTCCAGGGTGAGAAAGGGGCGGACTCTAGAGATATTCTTCAGGTGTAAGCGACAGGAGCGGACGAGACATTGTGTGTGGGAGGAGAAGGAAAGATCGGTGTCAAACATAACACCCAGACAGCGAGCCTGCTGCCTAGGCGTTATCGTGGTGCCACAAACAGAGAGAGATGTCCGATTTAGGAAGGTTAGTGGATGGGGGGAGCAGAAGAAGTTCAGTTTTGGAAAGGTTTAGTTTCAAATAGAGAGTGGACATGATGTTGGAAACTGCAGCTAGACAGTCATTGGTGTTCTTTAATACTGCAGGGGTAAGGTCAGGGGCTGAAGTGTATAATTGTGTGTCATCAGCATAAAGATGGTACTGAAAGCGAAATCTGCTGATGGTCTGTCCAATCGGGGCTGTGTAGAGAGAGAAGAGGAGAGGGCCAAGGACTGAACCCTGAGGGACTCCAATAGTGAGAGGAAGAGGGGAAGAAGTGGAGCCAGCAAAAGATACACTGAAAGAGCGGTCAGAAAGATAGGAGGAGAGCCAGGAGAGAGCAGTGTCCTTTATGCCAATGGAGTGCAGCATAGAGAGTAGGAGCTGATGGTTGACAGTGTCAAAAGCTGCAGAAAGATCAAGGAGAATAAGCAGAGAGTGGTCACCATTACGTTTTGCTGTCAAAAGGTCATTGGTCACTTTGATGAGGGCGGTTTCTGTAGAGTGAAGGGGGCGGAAACCAGACTGTAATGGATCTAGAAGAGGGTGAGTGGAGAGGTAACGGGTGAGGCGGGAATAGACCAGGCGCTCCAGGAGTTTAGAGATGAAGGGGAGATTGGAGACTGGTCTGTAGCTATTTGTGCAGGTTGGGTTGAGAGTGGTTTTCTTTAATAATGGAGTAATGATCGAGTGTTTGAAGGAGGAGGGGAAGATGCCAGAAGAGAGGGAGAGATTGATAATTGTGGTTAAGTGGGTGGTGACGACAGGAGAGAGGGACTGGAGCAGGTGTGAGGGAATGGGGTCAGTAGTGCATGTGGTGGGACGAGAGGAAGAAAGGAGCCTGGAGACTTCTTCTTCTGTGACTGGGTCAAATGTGGAGAGTGAGCCGGAGGAGATGTGGGGAAGAATGGGGGTGGCAGTGCTTGGAGGCTGAGAGCTGATTTCCTGGCGGATGTTGTCTATTTTCTCCATGAAGTAGGAAGCCAGGTCATCAGCACAGAGGTCAGTGATGTGGGCCTGCACTTTAGGACTGAGGAGAGAGTGAAAGGTGTCAAAGAGTTTTTTTGGGTTGTTGGATAGTGAGGAGACCAGGGTGGTGAAGTAGGTCTGTTTGGCAAGGTGAAGGGCAGAGTTGTAGGTTTTGAGCATGAATTTATAGTGGATAAAGTCTCCTGGTGAGCGAGTTTTCCTCCATAAACGTTCAGCACTCCTCGAGCATCGCTGGAGGAATCGAGTTTGTGGTGTGAGCCAGGGCTGTTTTGTTCTCTGTTTGGAGGTTCTGAGGGTGAGGGGCGCTACTTGGTCCAGGGAGCTTCTGTGATGTAAAATTATATGCTAAACTTCTTGCTAACAGACTAGGAGAAATACTACCCTCCTTGGTGGGATTGGAGCAGGTGGGATTTATCCCGGGGAGACAGGCCAGTGATGGTACGAGAAGGCTGGTGGACTTGCTGGAGATCATGGAGAGGAAAGGGGCTCCCGCTGCATTCCTGTCCCTAGATGCCGAAAAAGCGTTTGACAGGGTGCACTGGGGGTACCTGCAGGAGGTACTCCAAAGATTTGGAATAGTAGGTGACTTCCAGAGGGCCATCATGGCCCTCTACTCCTCTCCATGCGCTTCAGTTAAGGCCTCGGGTTTCATGTCCTCTATGTTTACCATTTCCAACGGGACTAGGCAGGGCTGCCCCCTCTCCCCACTAATTTTTGCCTTGGTAATGGAACCCTTGGCTGCGGTGGTGAGGGCAGACCCTGACATTCGGGGGGTGGAGGTGGGATCTGTAGAGCATAAGATCGGGCTCTATGCAGATGATGTAGTCTTCATGTGCTCGCAGCTCCCCTCCACAATCCCGAAAATCTTGGAAGTTCTGGAGGAGTTCTCCCGAGCTTCTTATTACAAATTGAACATGTCTAAATCCTCATTTTACCCCATTAATATGACAGAATCTGAACAGGAGGCAATCAAGGGACAGTTTTCATTTGCCTGGGCAGGGGAACGCTTCACCTACTTAGGCTTATACATAACTAAACTAAACAAACTTGTCCATCATAATTGTGAGGCCTTGCTTAGACAGATCCGGGGGGAGTTGGAAGGCCACTCTGGCCTTATATTGTCATGGATCGCCAGGATCCAAGTTGTAAAAATGACCTATCTTCCCAAAATATTATATTTACTGAGGTGCCTACCCCTTCTGGTCCCAGGCAGATTTTTGCGAGCATTCCAATCATTGCTAGGCAGATTTATATGGCAAGGGAAGCAACACGGGATAGCAACAAGAGTTCTCACATTGCACACCACAATGGGTGGATTGGGAGTCCCAGACATTTACTCTTACTATAAAGCAGTACATCTAGAGGCAGCCAGGAGCTGGTGGACTCAGGAACAGACCTCTCTGTGGCTCCAAATTGAAGCCTTTTTTGCCCCAAACAATCCACTAAACTATTACTGGAAAAAAATTTGCTGCGGTACTCTCCATCACCAGGAGGCTTATCTTCTATGAAAATCCTAACGAGGATATGGTCTCAGGAGGGCAGAGAGCTACTATCCTTCCTACATAGATATGTCACACTTAGTGTAGTAGAGCAGTAGAGCACTCAATCGGGCTGATATCTCTCTGAAATTGGAAAACGAAAGGAATTCAGTTTCTGCACCAAATTGTAGAAGAGAGTGGTCTGAGATCCTTCTCAGCTTTGGTGGACAGATTTGATGTCCCCAAGAATGACTTTTTCAAATATCTACAATTGCGGCACTTTCTGGCCTCTGTCTCCCTGCCTGCTTGCTCTCAGGAGTTTTTTAATGGCTCCTTACAAGCGTTCTTCAAGTCGAGGGGCGCCAGCTCTGGCGGTGTCTCCATCATTTACAAAGCGATTCTGAACCAATACTCCAAACAGAAACTAGCATACATGACTAAATGGGAAAAGGATTTGGGGTTTGTTGCCCTCTTAGAGGCCTGGCAGAAGGCGGCCACTCATGTGTCCCCCTACTCGTCATGCATAAACCACCTGGAACAGGCAAAGAAGCTGCAATTACGATGGTATCTAACCCCCGACAGAGTAGCTAAATTTGGTAACAAAACCTCCCTCACATCTCATCAGTGTTGGTGGGGATGCCCCACAGTGGGGACCCCTGCACACATTTGGTGGGATTGCCCTATCATAAAAACCTTCTGGGGCGAGGTGGAAGACCTACTTAGACTTCTTACAGGGCTCCCTTTGGCGTTGGAGCCACCGGTTGCCCTATTGGGCCTGGGACTTGACTCTATTCCTAAAATTCTACGCCCTATTGTCACCAATGTATTAGTAGCGTCGAGACTGTGTCTAGCATCTAAATGGAAGTCCCCAGACCCTCCATCTAAAACGGAACTGATTAACCGCATAAATCTGCACTTCCAACATGAGTCTCTCTTGGCTCATGATCTCCCAACGAGAAATAAAATCATAAACTGGTGGGACCCCTGGGTACATCAGTGTATAATGTTATAGTGATCAACAGATGAACAAACTGTACGTGATACAGATGAAACTCACAGCGTTTATCTGAAACAAACTAGTTTGGCAATACACTACTATTGCAATGACATATAACTCTTATTAGTACAACCTGAAATACTACTGGTGAAAACGAACTATGTTCCTTTTACCCTCTCCCATTCTTCCTCTCTTTTTCATTCATCTTTCCTATTCATTCTATATTGTTATGTATGGTAATGTTCCCTATTTTTAGGCTCGCCTTCGCATTTTGATGCCAGAGCCTTGTTGTGTTGAATTGGTGATATGCATATTTGTTGTAACCCCTTCTAATATACTTTAATAAAAACATAATGGTTAAAAAAAAATATATATATATTCTCTCTTCACATCAGGTGCCGGATATCATTGTGAAACAAGAAGAAAAGATTAAAAAACGCACTGGATCAGAGGGACTGCGATATCAAATAAACTATATTCAATCTATACAATAGTGAGATAAATATGGGGGAGCGGGCTATGCTAATAACCATTTAAATGTAAAAATATGATGAATTATATATAATAAAAAGAAAAACATGAAATGTGACAATTGATTTATTAAATGAAAATGTATATACAAAAAAATATATATAATAAATGTATAAAAATGATATACAGTATAATATATATATACAGTTAGGGCCAGAAATATTTGGACAGTGACACAAGTTTTGTTATTTTAGCTGTTTACAAAAACATGTTCAGAAATACAATTATATATATAATATGGGCTGAAAGTGCACACTCCCAGCTGCAATATGAGAGTTTCCACATCCAAATCGGAGAAAGGGTTTAGGAATCATAGCTCTGTAATGCATAGCCTCCTCTTTTTCAAGGGACCAAAAGTAATTGGACAATGGACTCTAAGGGCTGCAATTAACTCTGAAGGCGTCTCCCTCGTTAACCTGTAATCAATGAAGTAGTTAAAAGGTCAGGGGTGGATTCCAGGTGTGTGGTTTTGCATTTGGAAGGTGTTGCTGTGACCAGACAACATGCGGTCAAAGGAACTCTCAATTGAGGTGAAGCAGAACATCCTGAGGCTGAAAAAAAAGAAAAAATCCATCAGAGAGATAGCAGACATGCTTGGAGTAGCAAAAGCAACAGTTGGGTACATTCTGAGAAAAAAGGAATTGACTGGTGAGCTTGGGAACTCTAAAAGGCCTGGTCGTCCACGGATGACAACAGTGGTGGATGATCGCCGCATACTTTATTTGGTGAAGAAGAACCCATTCACAACATCAACTGAAGTCCAGAACACTCTCAGTGAAGTAGATGTATCTGTATCTAAGTCAACAGTAAAGAGAAGACTCCATGACAGTAAATACAAAGGGTTCACATCTAGATGCAAACCATTCATCAATTCCAAAAATAGACAGGCCAGAGTTAAATTTGCTGAAAAACACCTCAAGAAGCCAGCTCAGTTCTGGAAAAGTATTCTATGGACAGATGAGACAAAGATCAACCTGTACCAGAATGATGGGAAGAAAAAAGTTTGGAGAAGAAAGGGAACGGCACATGATCCAAAGCACACCACATCCTCTGTAAAACATGGTGGAGGCAACGTGATGGCATGGGCATGCATGGCTTTCAATGGCACTGGGTCACTTGTGTTTATTGATGACATAACAGCAGACAAGAGTAGCCGGATGAATTCTGAAGTGTACCGGGATATACTTTCAGCCCAGATTCAGCCAAATGCTGCAAAGTTGATTGGACGGCGCTTCATAGTACAGATGGACAATGACCCCAAGCATACAGCCAAAGCTACCCAGGAGTTCATGAGTGCAAAAAAGTGGAACATTCTGCAATGGCCAAGTCAATCACCAGATCTTAACCCAATTGAGCATGCATTTCACTTGCTGAAATCCAGACTTAAGACGGAAAGACCCACAAACAAGCAAGACCTGAAGGCTGCGGCTGTAAAGGCCTGGCAAAGCTTAAGAAGGAGGAAACCCAGCGTTTGGTGATGTCCATGGGTTCCAGACTTAAGGCAGTGATTGCCTCCAAAGGATTCGCAACAAAATATTGAAAATAAAAATATTTTGTTTAGGTTATGTTTATTTGTCCAATTACTTTTGACCTCCTAAAATGTGGAGTGTTTGTAAAGAAATGTGTACAATTCCTACATTTTCTATCAGATATTTTTGTTGAACCCTTCAAATTAAACGTTACAATCTGCACTTGAATTCTGTTGTAGAGGTTTCATTTCAAATCCAATGTGGTGGCATGCAGAGCCCAACTTGCGAAAATTGTGTCACTGTCCAAATATTTCTGGCCCTAACTGTATATATTTAAAATACCAGTTTCTTTCAAATAAATTTATGTAATTACTGGAGAATTCTCTGTTTTTATTAAAGGTACCACAATTTGGAAGGTGAAAGTCTTACATCAGATATGAATTGGTTATTTAGGGTTAAAAAGGTATCATAATAAAACATTTCTCATATCACAATGACATCGCTGTGATATCCAAGCACAGTCTAGTGTCGTCACAGTCATCACCATACTGTCATGGTCATTAAAGAGTGACAACACTGTATCATCACAGCAATCACTCAGCGACGTATGGAAAATCGCAGGAGAACACGGGCATATGTTGGAATCCCAGGAAAAACGCAGAGTAAGATCGGGAGGTCAGCAGAAGAAAATCCACACACTTTTTTATAAAGCTCCATTATAACAAAAGGAAGTCGGGAGACACAGGTTCGTTCCTCTACTTTGCCAAAAGGATTAAGAAGCAAAATAGCCATTATGTCATAGGTGAACCACAGATTATTCGGAGTTCCACATACTCGAAATCATGCTGGGCAGACTCGAGGGAGTTAATGGGTATTTTATATGAATAACTAAATCCAGGTTATCAGACATACCGTAATTGATTGTTATATTATATAAATAAATGTTAATGGATAATAAGTGTTATTTAATCTCAAAAATAAAGATTTGTATTGTATTAATTTACATTCATATCAATGACTCAGTGGGAAGGTGCACAAATGTTAAAAAAGAAATATCTATTATATAATCACGAATGGGTTTTTTGCCCCTTTTGAGACCGCTCTCGCTGCGAGTCAGCGTGGTCATGTGGATACGAACGAAGCATTGGCCGCGCAGCGGCCATTGCGAGTCAGAGACTCGCTCTGCTAGAATCCCGATGCATTGTGCATCGGGCACCCATCTAGTAATATTAGAAAAGAATTATAAGATACTAGCTGGGTGCCCGATGCACATGCATCGGGATTCTAGCAGAGCGAGTCTCTGACTCGCAATGGCCGCTTCGCGGCCAATGCTTCGCGCTGCTAAGGCGACTCGCCATGCCCGCTGTGCGGGCATAGCGAGTCGCCTTACAACTGCTCGCAATGGCCGCTGCGCGGCCAATGCTTCGGGCGTATCCACATGACCACGCTGACTCGCAGCGTGAGCGGACTCAAAAGGGGCAAAAAACCCATTCGTGATTATATAATAGATTCTCAAGAGAGCAAAAATAGACACTAATTATCAAAGTGCTGATAAGTATAGAAGTCATACCAAAGATACCAAGAGAGGAAGTTAAACCAGAAGAACGAGGGTTAAGTGACAAAAACTGTATATAAATTAATGATGATAAAACCATAATACAAAAAAATTAGCAAAATTAAGCAATTATTACTGATATCAAGTTTAGACCTTTCGGTTTCAGGGTGCCCAGTTAATAAATCCAATATTTCTCTCTCTTATTTAATGTGCCCAGGGTATTATTCGTATTAATGGGGATATGATCAATTGGAGTGACCTTAAGTTTTGTAAAATCTCTTCTATGGACAAGTTCAAAATGATTTGATACTGACTCACCGCGGCCGGCTGACTCCGGTTGATACAGGCGATTCTTCTCCTTCCTTGTCACGGGTGGACCGCGCCTGCCGGTAGTGGGGCCCGGTGTAGTGCAGATCAAAAGTGAAGACGTCTTGCGGGAACAGATTAAAGGGGTTTTAATTTGTTTTCTTCGTGACGCCACCTATGAGTAGTTCGGTAAGGGCTACCGACGCTGCGGAACCTCCGGGGTGATGGACAGCAGCAAGATGTTACGCTCCCCACAGGCTGAGCGGTGATCCCCGGGGGCTGGAGCTGCTCAAGATGTTGTGCGGCAGCTGCGGTTACTTCTTAGTTAATGACGGACAGTTCATAAGAAAGCACAGACACAGTAAGTCTCTATAACGGTTCTTTACTGTAACCATGAAGGCAATACACGGTATGCAGTGGTTACAGATAGTGGACCGGGTGGACTCAGCAGTGGTAGTGTTCCTCAGAGATCCGTAGGTGTTCCTCCATTCTACCTGTCTTGTTCTAACCAATGTCGCCCAGGAATACCAGGTCGGGTACGGGGAGGCTGCTTCAATGCCCTATCCATCTGTATACGTCGTGGATGCTTTGGGGAGCCTTGGATCCCTCAGTGTGTACACCGCTGGTTAGACGACTGGTCGGTGGTGGGGTGCTCCTATAAAGCTGCTCCTCCACGGGGCTGGTTCGCGTGGCAGAGGTGAACTGCTGCCAGCTTCGGTACCAGTGAACCGGCTGTAAGTTGTGGGCACGGGAGTCTTTTGGGAACCCGTGTAATAATGCCCATTCCCGGATGATAATGCCTCAGGTGCTGACACCCGTCCGGTGACGGCCCAGGGGCCCGCACGGAGGTGCGGAGCCCCCGCTCCTCTCTCTCTTCTCTCTCTCTCTCCTGTTCTGTGTTCTCTGTTCTGCTCTGCTCTCCACCCCCCAGGGCCTATGATTGGTTCCCTGTTCTAGGTGTTGCATGCTGAATTGGATCTCCGAGTTAACTATTTCATTGCTGAGTCAGAGGACATTGCGGCTGCAATACCCTCTTGTGACGCACTCGTTGCGGGGCGCCACACTCCCCCTTGGTTGAATACGCTTGTCCCCAAGCGTCCACTATTCACATTACAGAGATTTTTTTTATATAACAGGTAATACACTTTTATTAATGACAAGTCATAGATGCATAAAAGTGAAGTAGTTAAACAGGTTAACACTTTGCGCGGACCCGGCGGACGGTCGGCTGTCCTTAGAATGAAAGTTCAGGCTGTAGCCGCCAAGTCGCGGTGTTACGGTGCAAACAGGAAGAAGTCTCTTTTAATAGCAAAGTTCAATCAACAACAGTCACTTATGAATGGCAGTGTTCCGGACTCGTATGGCGAACCACCCATCACGGCATATATGGCGCTCATAGGTTACAATGTCCCCTCTATACAAGTCTCGGCTTGGATGGCCTCGCGGTAGTTGCGATTCCACATCACGGCGCCCCACAAACACTTCAGTATTCATACCCTCCTCCCTTACGAATCCCCACCCGGTGGACAAGTTAAATGTGCTTACCCACCCGGTTTTACGGAATTGTTCAGGCAATGGAGATTGGCGGCGGGCCTCGGCACGAGCCTGCATGTTGGCTTGCAGTCGAGTGTGCCACTCGTCTCTCCGGATACGACGTACCTCTTCGTCGGAGTGATGCGGCGTGTGGATAAAGTCACTACGGCGTGCTGGTTGTTGAACCGCTCGAGCTTGGTGGGCAGTCTGGAGTGGAGCCCGGTTCAACGGAACCGGAGAAGATACTGTTGCGGCGGCACCCGACCAGTGCACCCGAGCTGATCGCCCGGCAGAAGGGTTCCTTGTGTCTCCCCAGGCGAACCCGGTGTAGAGATCCTCAGCTGGACTGTAGATCTCCTCGTCATCCTCCTCGACCTCCTCGATGACTACGTCGGGCTGCTCGGCTGGCGAAGACGATGGGATGGAATCCTCTGGATCGGTGGGTGGCTGTGCTGCAAAGTTCTCGTCTGGGTCGTTGTGCAGGACTTCCAGGCTGCCTGCCTCTTCTTCTGTAGCAGCGGAAAGTGATGTTTCAATCCCGGTCACCAGGTAGGCCTCTGTAGTTGCAGAGGAGGCCTCCGGTTCAGGGGAGAAACAGGCGACAGTCTCGGTAGTGTGGAAACTAGTCGCGGGTTCCACAGGCGGAACCAGGTAGAAACGGCTTCTTCGTGGGAGCATGTTGGAAGCTCCGGCTCTGGAACGGGATCGGCTGCGGTATCGTCCGCTGGAACGGGTCGAGTCGGGGTCCTCGCTGGGATAACACAGTCTATGGGCTCCGGTGACGAAGCAGGACAGGCGGTGGGCGACGGTGAGGCTGTTGAAAAGCTGGCGATGTCGTCTGGGCTTGGAGAAGCTGTACCCGGTCAGCTCTGCTGCATCGCATGATGGAGTCTTCTGCCTAGGGTCGCGCTCCAGCTGCGAATCGTCCACTCCACTGTCTCAAGTAGTCGCACCCGGAGGTCTTGCAGAGCCTCTAGCCAGAAGTCGGGGCTGCCGTCTATGGTAAGGGCAGGATCCGGACCCGGTTGGCTTATGGCGGCTCTGGCCTCCGCCTCGACCTCTCGCATTAGGTCTTGGAGTCTCGTGCTGGTCATTCTTCTTGGAGGGAGACCACACCCGTTCAACCGGTAAGACGTTCTGGTAGAGCTCGTGAAGAAGGTCTTCTTTCTCTGTCGGTGTGTCTATTTATGACACTCCCATTTCCTCTGGGCTTTCGTAGTCCAATCGTGGGAAAAGTCTTTGGGGTCCGCCCCCATGGTTGATTCGAGCAATCAGGGGGACAAAGAGTTTGGCGCCTTTTGTCTTTAGCCCTCCCACGATGAGGGGGGGGTTGACTCACTCCTGGGCTTCACGTGGCGGCTTCTTGTGGCGGGAACGCCATCTTGGGCGCCATCTTGGCCCGATGGTGTAAAGGCGGGAAAGTTCTTTTTGGGACGAACAAAGTCCAATTGTAGACAATAAAGTCCAGTTTAAGCACAATATACCCGTTGGGTAACGGGCCTGCTCGTATCCTGTTCGTGACGCCATTTTCTGACTCACCGCGGCCGGCTGACTCCGGTTGATACAGGCGATTCTTCTCCTTCCTTGTCACGGGTGGACCGCGCCTGCCGGTAGTGGGGCCCGGTGTAGTGCAGATCAAAAGTGAAGACGTCTTGCGGGAACAGATTAAAGGGGTTTTAATTTGTTTTCTTCGTGACGCCACCTATGAGTAGTTCGGTAAGGGCTACCGACGCTGCGGAACCTCCGGGGTGATGGACAGCAGCAAGATGTTACGCTCCCCACAGGCTGAGCGGTGATCCCCGGGGGCTGGAGCTGCTCAAGATGTTGTGCGGCAGCTGCGGTTACTTCTTAGTTAATGACGGACAGTTCATAAGAAAGCACAGACACAGTAAGTCTCTATAACGGTTCTTTACTGTAACCATGAAGGCAATACACGGTATGCAGTGGTTACAGATAGTGGACCGGGTGGACTCAGCAGTGGTAGTGTTCCTCAGAGATCCGTAGGTGTTCCTCCATTCTACCTGTCTTGTTCTAACCAATGTCGCCCAGGAATACCAGGTCGGGTACGGGGAGGCTGCTTCAATGCCCTATCCATCTGTATACGTCGTGGATGCTTTGGGGAGCCTTGGATCCCTCAGTGTGTACACCGCTGGTTAGACGACTGGTCGGTGGTGGGGTGCTCCTATAAAGCTGCTCCTCCACGGGGCTGGTTCGCGTGGCAGAGGTGAACTGCTGCCAGCTTCGGTACCAGTGAACCGGCTGTAAGTTGTGGGCACGGGAGTCTTTTGGGAACCCGTGTAATAATGCCCATTCCCGGATGATAATGCCTCAGGTGCTGACACCCGTCCGGTGACGGCCCAGGGGCCCGCACGGAGGTGCGGAGCCCCCGCTCCTCTCTCTTTCTCTCTCTCTCTCCTGTTCTGTGTTCTCTGTTCTGCTCTGCTCTCCACCCCCAGGGCCTATGATTGGTTCCCTGTTCTAGGTGTTGCATGCTGAATTGGATCTCCGAGTTAACTATTTCATTGCTGAGTCAGAGGACATTGCGGCTGCAATACCCTCTTGTGACGCACTCGTTGCGGGGCGCCACACTCCCCCTTGGTTGAATACGCTTGTCCCCAAGCGTCCACTATTCACATTACAGAGATTTTTTTTATATAACAGGTAATACACTTTTATTAATGACAAGTCATAGATGCATAAAAGTGAAGTAGTTAAACAGGTTAACACTTTGCGCGGACCCGGCGGACGGTCGGCTGTCCTTAGAATGAAAGTTCAGGCTGTAGCCGCCAAGTCGCGGTGTTACGGTGCAAACAGGAAGAAGTCTCTTTTAATAGCAAAGTTCAATCAACAACAGTCACTTATGAATGGCAGTGTTCCGGACTCGTATGGCGAACCACCCATCACGGCATATATGGCGCTCATAGGTTACAATGTCCCCTCTATACAAGTCTCGGCTTGGATGGCCTCGCGGTAGTTGCGATTCCACATCACGGCGCCCCACAAACACTTCAGTATTCATACCCTCCTCCCTTACGAATCCCCACCCGGTGGACAAGTTAAATGTGCTTACCCACCCGGTTTTACGGAATTGTTCAGGCAATGGAGATTGGCGGCGGGCCTCGGCACGAGCCTGCATGTTGGCTTGCAGTCGAGTGTGCCACTCGTCTCTCCGGATACGACGTACCTCTTCGTCGGAGTGATGCGGCGTGTGGATAAAGTCACTACGGCGTGCTGGTTGTTGAACCGCTCGAGCTTGGTGGGCAGTCTGGAGTGGAGCCCGGTTCAACGGAACCGGAGAAGATACTGTTGCGGCGGCACCCGACCAGTGCACCCGAGCTGATCGCCCGGCAGAAGGGTTCCTTGTGTCTCCCCAGGCGAACCCGGTGTAGAGATCCTCAGCTGGACTGTAGATCTCCTCGTCATCCTCCTCGACCTCCTCGATGACTACGTCGGGCTGCTCGGCTGGCGAAGACGATGGGATGGAATCCTCTGGATCGGTGGGTGGCTGTGCTGCAAAGTTCTCGTCTGGGTCGTTGTGCAGGACTTCCAGGCTGCTGCCTCTTCTTCTGTAGCAGCGGAAAGTGATGTTTCAATCCCGGTCACCAGGTAGGCCTCTGTAGTTGCAGAGGAGGCCTCCGGTTCAGGGGAGAAACAGGCGACAGTCTCGGTAGTGTGGAAACTAGTCGCGGGTTCCACAGGCGGAACCAGGTAGAGAACGGCTTCTTCGTGGGAGCATGTTGGAAGCTCCGGCTCTGGAACGGGATCGGCTGCGGTATCGTCCGCTGGAACGGGTCGAGTCGGGGTCCTCGCTGGGATAACACAGTCTATGGGCTCCGGTGACGAAGCAGGACAGGCGGTGGGCGACGGTGAGGCTGTTGAAAAGCTGGCGATGTCGTCTGGGCTTGGTCAGAGGACATTGCGGCTGCAATACCCTCTTGTGACGCACTCGTTGCGGGGCGCCACAATACCCCATGCTGTTTAAAACCACTTTTTATATTGGATCTATGCTTATTTATTCTACAGTGCAATTCCTGCACAGTACGTCCAATGTATTGCAATTTGCAAGTACATTCCAGCAGATAAACGACAAAAGAAGAATTGCAGCATGAATCAAAATTTACAGGGTAGGTTTCGCCTGTGGTCACAGAGTAAAAACTCTTAGTAGATTGCATCAGTCTGCAGCAAAGGCACCTCTTTTTCCCGCATTTAGCAGAACCTTTCAAGGGGACCTGTTTGGCTGTATAATCTATACTGTTTTTTTTTTAATCTGCTAGGTGCTATCATGCTCTTGATGGTAGGTGCTCTGCGATATGTTTTGCCGGGACACTTAGGCAGGATCCTGTTTAAAATCGGATCATTTAGCAATAAGGGCCAATGTTTAGTCAGAATGTCTTTAATGTCTTTATTTTTTCTATTAAAGGTGGTTATGAAATTATAAGAAAATTTATCATTTTTGACCTCTACGTTTTTTCTGTAGTAAATCTTTCTGCACAGTATTTTTACTGATGACATATGCGTTTTCAATTAGCTTCATGGGATAATTTTTTTAAACAAATCTGTTTCTTAAAATTTTAGATTGTTCTGAAAATACCTTCTTATCAGTGCAATTTTTTCTAACTCTCTTGAACTGATTTACCGGGATATTACGTAGCCATTTGTTATAATGCCCACTAGAGAAATGCACGTAACTATTCTTATCTACTTTCTTGAAGAAAGTCTTGGTCATAATTTGTTTATTTTCTAGATAGATGGTTAAATCTAGGAAGTCAATCGTGTTCCCATCAATATGTGGTTCAAAATTCAGGCCCCAGATATTGTTATATAATTCCCCCAGAAAATTATTGATATCATCATAATCAGTGTCACAAATCACAAAGCTATCATCTATATATCTTTTGTAAAGCACTAGCCCCTTATTATAGGAATTACCATAAATATATATCTTCTCAAATAAACCCATGAAAAGATTAGCATAGGCACATGCAACCTTTGACCCCATGGCTGTACCCCTGATTTGATGATAGAATTCACCCAGGAAAGTAAAAAAATTGTTTTTCAGTATAAATTCAAGACCATGTAGAATAAACTTCCTTTGTATTTGGGGGAACTCTGCTGTCAGATTGAAGAAACGCTTCAATGTATGTAATTCCGATATTGTGCTCAAGATCTTATATATAAAACCCGAAGGCCACTTCCGGTCTATCCGCTCAACTTCCGTGATGGCCTGCGCCCTGTGACAAAGACCAGAATCGGAAGTGGTAGACCCACGAGCGGTGAGCGCGTAGCGCTCACCGCGAGCCGCTGTCAAAATGGCACAGCGCCTCGCGGTGGGCGCTAAAGCGCCACCACTCGCCGTTATCCCGCCACCGGCCCTGCACAGAGCCCCGTGTGCGCCCACCCACATCCGGCCCACAGCCCCTGCTGCCCCATCACCCCCCTGCCTGTCACCATAGCCATCCTCCACTGCCCGCTCACCCCCCGCCTGTCACAACACTTCCCCCCGCTGCCCCATCAGCCCCCTGCCTGTCACCATAGCCGCCCTCCACTGTCCGGTCACCCCCAGCCTATCACCACTGCCCCTCCGCTCCCCGATCGCCCCCCTCCACTCTCCGGTCACCCCCCGCCTGTCAGCACAGACCCCCTCCACTGTCCGGTCACCACCCCCGCCTCTTACCACAGCTCCACCCAGCCACCTGAGATCTCTCTTCATCCTGCTTGAGGACCTCTGATGACGTCACGATGATGGGTGGAGTCACAGATCACATGACCGTGACGTCATCAAAGGTCCTGTCCCGATCTAACCTACTCTGCCTAATCATCCCCCTGCGCTGCACACTGACCCACGATCTGCTCCCTCACCCCCCGTTCTGCCCACTGACCCCCACTCTGACCCTGCTCTGCCCACTCACCCCCACTCTGACCACTGACCCCCACTCTGACCCTGCTCTGCCCACCCACCCCCACTCTGACCACTGACCCCCACTCTGCCCCTGACCCTGCCCACTCACCCCCACTCTGACCACTGACTCCCACTCTGCCCACTCACCCCCCAACTCTGCCCACTCACCCCCCAACTCTGCCCCCCCTCACCCCCTCTCTGCCCCCCTCTCCCCCACTCTGCACACTGACCCCCACTCTGCCCCTGCTCTGCCCACTGACCCCCACTCTGACCACTGACCCCACTCTGACCACTTACCCCCACTCTGCCCATTCACCCCCAAACTCTGCCCACTCACCCCCCTACTCTTCCCCCTGAACCCCTCTCTGCCCCCTCACCCCCACTCTGCACACTGACCCTCTCTCTGCCCCTGACCCTGCTCTGCCCACTCACCCCCACTCTGACACTGACCCCCACTCTGCCCACTCACCCCCAAACTCTGCCCACTCACCCCCTATCTGCCCTCTCACCCACACTCTGCCCACTCACCCTGCTCTGCCCACTCATCCTGCTCTGCCCACTCACCCCCACTCTCTGCCCACTCACCCACTCTCTGCTCACTCACCCCCTCTCTGCCCACTCACCCCCACTATGCCTACTGACCATGCTCTGCCCACTCACCCTGCTCGGCCCATTGACCCCTCACACTGGCCACTCATCCTGCTCTGCCCACTCACCCCTCACTGCCCATTGACCCCTCACACTGACCCTGCTCTGCCCACTGACCATCCTCTGCCCACTGACCCCTCACTGACCCTGCTCTGCCCACTCGCCCTGCTCAGCCCACTGACCCCTCACACTGCCCACTGACCCTCCTCTGCCCACTGAACATGCTCTGCCCACTGACCCCTCAATCCCACTCACCCTGCTCTGCCCACTGACCCTGATCTGCTCACTGACCACTCACACTGCCCGCTCACCCTGCTCTGCCCACTGACCCCTCACACGCACCACTGACCCTGCTCTGCCCACTCACCCCTCACACTGACCCTGCTCTGCCCACTGACCCTGCTCTGACCACTGACCCCTCACACTGCCCACTGACCCCTCACACTGCCCACTGACCCCTCACACTGCCCACTCACGCCTCACACTGCCCACTGAACATGCTATGCCCACTTACCCCTTACACTGCCCACGCTTTGCCCACTGACCCCTCACACTGCCTACTGACCCTGCTCTGCTCATTTACTCCCGCTCTGCCCACTCACCCCCGCTCTGCCCACTCGCCCCTGCTTTTACCACTCACCCTGCCCTGCCCACTGACCACCCTCTGTTCACTCACCCCCCGCTCTGCCCTTTCACCATGCCCACTGACCCCTGCTCTGCCAACTGACCGTGCCCACTCACCCATGCTCTACCCACTGACCCTTCTGTGCCCACTCACTGTGCCCACTGACCGCCCGCTCTGCCCACTAACCCCTCCTCTGCCCACTGACTGTGCCCAATAACCCTTGCTATGCCCACTAAACCCTGCTCTGCCCACTCACCCCCGCTGACCCCTGCTCTGCTCACTGACTGTGCCCACTCACCCCTGCTCTGCCCACTCACCCCTGCTCTGCCCACTGATTTTTCCCACTAACCCCTGCTGTGCCTACTGACTGTGCCCACTGACCCCTGCTCTGCCCAATCACTGCCCACTAACCCCTGCTCTGACCACTGACCCCCGCTATGACCCTGCTCTGACCACTGCACTGACGCCCCAATCCTGCTCACTGACCCTGCTCTGCCCATTCACCCCCCACTCTGCCCACTCACCCCCGCTCTGCCCACTGACCCTGCTCTGCCTACTTACCCCCCCCCCTCTGGCTACTGGCCATGCCCACTGACCCCAGCTCTGCCCACAGACCCCAGCTCTGCCTACTGACCCTGCTCTGACTACTGATTATGCCCACTGACCCCTGCTCTGCCCAATGACTCTGTCCACTAACCCCTGCTCTTCCCACTCATCCCCCACTCTGCCCACTGACCCCCGCTTTGCCCACTCACCACCAGCAGATCGGTTTCACAGCCAACGACAGGTCCTGTCCTGCCACCTACAAGACGGGTGGAGCGAGGCGCCGCAGGGTAAGTATCCTCACTGAGGTTTTTTTATTTTTATTATCACCATGAAGAAGCGGGGGAGGGGGGCCGCAGAGACTGGAGGCCCAGAGGGACGGGTGCCGCGCGGAGCGGAGGGGGTCAGGAGGAGCGCCTCCATCCTGCCCCCCTATCCATCCTGCCCCCCCTATCCATCCTGCCCCCCCTATCCATCCTGCCACCCCCAACACCATCCTGCCCCCCCGACTCCATCCCACACCCCCACCACCATTCTCACCCCCCGCCAACATCCTGCCCTGCCGCCTACATCCTCCCCCCTCCCCCACCACCATCCTGCCCTGCCGTCTCCATCCTGCCCTGCCGTCTCCATCCTGCCCTGCCGTCTCCATCTGCCCCGCCTTCTCCATCCTGCCTCGCTCTGTCCATCTGCGCCACTCACTCCATCCTGCCTTCCGGCTCCATCCTGCCCTCCGGCTCCATCCTGCCCCGCCTTCTCCATCCTGCTCGCTCTGTCCATCTGCGCCACTCACCTCCATCCTGCCCCTCTGGCTCCACCCTGCCCCTCCGGCTCCACCCTGCCCCTCCGGCTCCATCCTGCCCCTCCGGCTCCATCCTGCCCCGCCCCCTCCATCCTGCTCTGCCACCCACCATCCTGACCCCCTTGCTCCTTCCTGCCCCGCTCACTCCATCCTGCCCCGCTCGCTCCATCCTGCCCTGCTCGCTCCATCCTCACCCCCGCTGTTCTTGCTCCCCCGCCTCCATCCTGCCCTCACGCTTACTCATCCTGCCCCGCTTGCTTCATTCTGCTCATCTGCCTCCATCCTGCTCCTCCCGCTCCATCCTGCTCAATCCTGCCCCTTCGGCTTCATCCTGCTCCTCCGCCTCCATCCTGCCCCGCTCAATCCATCCTGCCCCCCGCTCTTCTTGCTCCCCCGCTTCCATCCTGCCCTGCTCGCTCCATTCTGCCCCCCCTCCCCCATCCTGCCCCCCCCTCCCCCGCCTCCATCCTGTTGCCCCGCCTCCATCCTGTTCCCCCCGGCTCCATCCTGTTCCCCCCGGCTCCATCCTCTTTCCCCCGGCTCCATCCTCTTTCCCCCGGCTCCATCCTCTTTCCCCCGGCTTCATCCTGTTTCCCCGGCTCCATCCTGTTTCCCCCGCCTCCATCCTGCCCCCTCCTGCTCCATCCTGCCCCCCTTCCCGCTCCATCCTGCCCCGCTCGCTCCATCCTGCCCCACTCGCTCCATTCTGCCCCCCCAACACAATCCTGCCCCCCTCCCCTCCTCAGCTGATCACTTGCCCAGGCAACTACAGGTCCTAAAGGCCTGTAGGACCTACAAGGCGGAGGTGGAGCGAGCCGCCGGACAGGTGAGTATCCTCACTGAGGATTTTTTTATTTTTACTGTGGACGACCGGGGGCCAGGAGGAGTGGGGGACCGCGGTCACCGCAGTATTGCCATATACCATAGTGCTGCTATACATGTGCTATAATGTACTGCCATATACCATAGTGCTGCTATACATGTACTGTAATGTACCGCCATATACCATAGCACTGCTATACATGTACTGTAATGTACCGCCATATACTATAGTGCTGCTATACATGTGCTATAATCTACCGCCATATACTATAGTGCTGCTATATATGTACTGTAATGTACCGCCATATACCATAGTGCTGCTATACATGTGCTCTAATTACCACCATATACCATCGTACTGCTATATATATATCTTATATATAAAACCCGAAGGCCACTTCCCGCCAATCCGCTCAACTTCCGTGATGGCCTGCGCCCTGTGTCAAAGACCGGAACCGGAAGTACCAGACCCACGAGCGGTGAGCGCATAGCGCTCACCGCGAGCCGCTGTCAAAATGGCACAGCGCCTCGCGGTGGGCGCTAAAGCACCACCACTCGCCGTTATCCCGCCACCGGCCCTGCACAGAGCCCCGTCTGCGCCCACCCACATCCGGCCCACAGCCCTGCAGCTCAACGCCCACTCTCCATCAGGGACCGCCATCCCGCCACTGGCTCCGCACACAGTCTGGTGTGCGCCCACCAACATGCGGGAACCGGCCCGGACCGGCCCACACTCCGGTGTGCGGCCTCCGCCGGCACCGCTCCCAGTCCTGCCGCTCTCTCCACACACCCGGTGACTCTCCTTCATCACGGAGCTAGCCCCGCCCGCACTCCGGGGCCGGCCTCCGGAACCGCCGACAGCCCAGTGAGAGTTCAGCCCTCCAGCCTCCGTTCTCCTCTGCCCCCCCAGCCTCCGCTCTCCTCTGCCCCCCCAGCCTCCGCTCTCCTCTGCCCCCCCAGCCTCCGCTCTCCTCTGCCCCCCCCAGTCTCCACTCTCCTCTGCCCCCCCAGTCTCCGCTCTCCTCTGACCCCCCAGCCTCCGCTCTCCTCTGACCCCCCAACCTCCGCTCTCCTCTGACCCCCCAGCCTACGCTCTCCTCTGACCCCCCAGCCTACGCTCTCCTCTGACCCCCCAGCCTCCGCTCTCCTCTGACCCCCCAGCTTCCGCTCTCCTCTGACCCCCCAGCCTCCGCTCTCCTCTGACCCCCCAGCCTCCGCTCTCCTCTGACCCCCCCAGCCTCCGCTCTCCTCTGACCCCCCAGCCTCCGCTCTCCTCTGACCCCCCAGCCTCCGCTCTCCTCTGACCCCCCAGCCTCCGCTCTCCTCTGACCCCCCAGCCTCCGCTCTCCTCTGACCCCCCAGCCTCCGCTCTCCTCTGACCCCCAGCCTCCGCTCTCCTCTGACCCCCCAGCCTCCGCTCTCCTCTGACCCCCCAGCCTCCGCTCTCCTCTGACCCCCCAGCCTCCGCTCTCCTCTGACCCCCCAGGCTCCGTTCTCCTCTGACCCCCAGCCTCCACTCTCCTCTGACCCCCAGCCTCTCCTCTGCCCCCCAGCCTTCCCCCCTCCTCTGCCCCCCCAGCCTCCGCTCTCCTCTGCCCCCCAGCCTCCGCTCTCCTCTGCCCCCAGCCTCCGCTCTCCTGCCTCCCAGCCTCCGCTCTCTCTGCCCCCCAGCCTCCGCTCTCCTCTGCCCCCCAGCCTCCGCTCTCCTCTGCCCCCCAGGCTCCGCTCTCCTCTGCCCCCCAGCCTCCGCTCTCCTCTGCCCCCCCAGCCTCCGCTCTCCTCTGTCCCCCAGCCTCCGCTCTGCTCTGTCCCCCCAGCCTCCGCTCTCCTCTGCCCCCCCAGCCTCCGCTCTCCTCTGACCCCCAGCCTCTCCTCTGCCCCCCAGCCTTCCCCCCTCCTCTGCCCCCCCAGCCTCCACTCTCCTCTGCCCCCAGCCTCCGCTCTCCTCTGCCCCCCAGCCTCCGCTCTCCTCTGCCCCCCAGCCTCCGCTCTCCTCTGCCCCCCAGCCTCCGCCCCCTCCCTCCTCTGACCCCTCCCTCCTCTAACCCCTCCAGTTTCTGCCTCCTCCGTCCTCTGCCTCCTCCGTCCTCTGCCCCCTCCAGCCTCTGCCCCCTCCAGCCTGTGCTGCACTCACTGCTGACCACTGAGCCACCGCACTCTCTGCTGACCACTGAGCCACCGCACTCTCTGCTGACCACTGAGCCACCGCACTCTCTGCTGACCACTGAGCCACTGCACTCACTGCTGACCACTGAGCCACCGCACTCACTGCTGACCACTGAGCCACCCCACTCACTGCTGACCACTGAGCCACCGCACTCACTGCTAACCACTGAGCCACCGCACTCACTGCTGACCACTGAGCCACCCCACTCACTGCTGACCACTGAGCCACCCCACTCACTGCTGACCACTGAGCCACCCCACTCACTGCTGACCACTGAGCCACCGCACTCACTGCTAACCACTGAGCCACCGCACTCACTGCTGACCACTGAGCCACCGTATACTCTGCTAACCACTGAGCCGCCTGTATACACACAATTAATTTCACAGCACTCCCCTATTACTAAATAAACTCTATATAGATTCTAGACTACCCGATTCTTTAGAATCGGGCCACCATCTAGTTAATATATAAAGAAGCCACATCCAGAGTGAGGAAGCAATATGAATCTTTCCAGACATAATCCCTTAAAATATTTATCAACTGTGTAGAGTCCCTCAGGTAGCTTTCAAGTGATAATACATGATATTGTAGGATTTTGTCTATGTAATTAGCTAAGTTGCTAGCCAATGTATCAATACCCCAGATTATAGGCCACCCCGGGGGCTTTTGTAGGTTTTTATGTACCTTGGGCAAGTGGTACATGAAAGGATTAACAGGGTTTCTGTTAGAAAGAAATGTTTTCTCCGTACTATTTATTAACCCTTCTTCAAAGGCATTTTTAATCATCTCATGGTACATTTTGATAAGTTCAGGAAATGGTCTATTTTTCTATAATACATATCATCTGAAAGGATATTATGCGTGTCTTCAACATAATCAGCAAAGTCTTGTATCACTATCGCTCCCCCTTTGTCTGCACTCCTGATGACAATATCCTTATTATGTTGTAAATTGTGGAGAGCTATTTTTTCATCAGAGGATAAATTACTTTTACTTCTCGCTCGTGTCTTATTAAGTGTCTCCAAATCTTTTAGTACCATTTCTTGAAATGTTTCCAAATTATGTCCCCTACTCTCTTAGGAGATAAGACCTTATTGCGCATTCTCATTCCACAGAGCTCTGAGCCATAGAGCATCTGCCATAGATGTATGGTAAGCCGCCGGCCAATCAGAGGCCAGCAGACGCCGACCAATCAGAGGCCATCAGCTAACGTCGGCGCAAGCCATTATATGCTGGCCTCTGGCCGCAGGCTTACCATACATCTACAGTAGCTGAGCCAAAGAGCTCTGAGCGGGGCCTGGAATATCGGTATATAAAGCTCAGACTGTGGAGGACCAGTGAGAAAAGGTGTTTGTGTATGTGGGTGTGTGTGGTGTACAGTATGTGTATGTGGGGGGATTTCAGGTACCATAATGGGGATATTGGGGGCTGCAAGAGGAGGCTGGGGGCTGCAAAGGGATGATAGGGATATTGGGGGCTGCAAGGAGATGAAAGGGATATTGGGGGCTGCAAGGGGATGATGGGAATATTGGGGACTGCATAGGAACGATGGGGATATTGGGGGTTGCAAGGGGATGATGGGGCTGCAAGGGGATTATGGGGATATTGTGGGCTGCAAGGGTATGATGGGGACATTGGGGGCTGAAAGAGGATGATATGGGGCTGCAATGGGATGATGAGGGCTGCAAGGGGATGATGGGGAAATTGGGTGCTGAAAAGGGATGATGAGTGCTGCAAGGGGATGATGGTGATATTGGGACTGCAAGGGGATGATGAGGGCTGCAAGTGAATGATGGGAATGTTAGGGGCTGAAAGGGGATGATGGGGGGATGCAAGGGGATGATTGGGATATTGGGAGCTGCAAGGGGATGATTGGGATATTGGGGGCTGCAAGGGGATGATGTGAGCTGCAAGGGGATGATGGTGATATTGGGACTGCAAGGGGATGATGAGGGCTGAAATGGGATGATGGGGATATTGGGGTCTGCAAGAATATGATGGGGTTATTGGAGGTTGCCAGGGGATGATGGGGATATTGGGGACTGCAAGGGAATGGATGGGGATATTGGGGGCTGCAAGGGGATAATGGGGATATTGGGGTCTGCAAGGGAATGATTTTGAAATTGGGGATGCATGGGGATGATGTGAGCTGCAAGGGGATGATGGGGATACTGAGGGCTGAAAGGGGATGATGGGGGGCTACAAGGGGATGATTGAGATATTGAGGTCTGCAGGATGATGATTGGGATATTGGGGGCTGCAGGGGATGATAGGGATATTTGGGGCTACAAGGGGAAGATGTGAGCTGCAAGGGGATGATGGTAATATTGGGGCTGCAAGGGGATGATGAGGACTGGAATGGGATGATAGGGACATTGAGGGCTGCAAGAAGATGATGGGGATATTGGAGGCTGCAAGGGGATGATGGGGATATTGGGGACTGCAAGGGAATGATGTGGATATTTGGCACTGCAAGGGGATGATGGGGATTATTGGGGGCTGCAAGGAAAGATAGGGTCTACAAAGGGATGATTGGGATATTGGGTGCTGCAAGGGGATGATTGGGAAATTGGGGGATGCATGGGGATGATGTGAGCTGCAAGGGGATGATGGGGATATTGAGGGCTACAAGGAGATGACGGGATCATGGAAAAATAAGACATCTCCTGAAAATAAGACCTGGCGCATCTTGAGATCAAAAATTAATATTCCTATATACAGGGTGAGACATTTATATGGATGCACCTAAATAAAATGGAAATGGTTGGTGATATCAACTTCCTGTTTTTGGCACAATAGTATATGGGAGAGGGAAAACTTGTCCAGATGGGTGGTGACTATGGCGGACATTTTGGATCCAACTTTATTTTTTTCAATGGGAACAGGGTCATGTGACACATCAAACGTATTGACAATTTCATAAGAAAAACAATGGTGTGCTTGGTTTTAATGTAACTTTATTCTTTCATGAGTTATTTACAAGTTTATGACCACTTATAAAATGTGTTCAAAGTGCTGCCCATTGTGTTGGATTGTCAATGGAACCCTCTTCTCTCACTCTTGACACACTGATAGCAACACCGCAGAAGAAATGCTAGCATAGGCTTCCAGTATCCGTTGTTTCAGATGCTGTACATCTCGTATCTTCACAGCAAAGACAACTGCCTTTAGAACTTTTTTGTGAATGGTGAAGTTAACAAGCAAAACCACTGCTATTGGTCTGACACTAACCCACAGTGGATGGGTCCCTCCAAGACAGTTGGAACACAAAATTTGATGGTATGGTTTGGTATATGGTTTTACATCAAATACAAAAATCATGTCTGCTCACCTGTCTTCTTCTCCTGTGTTCCTCCCTCTCAGCACGGATCACAGCGGGCTTCAGGCTTCCCCCAAACACAGCAAATTATTATCCAGTGAGTGTAGGAACTTGGCACTCCGAGTTCTTCATAAAATTTCCATTTATTAGAAATTGGTGAAGAACAATTTTTTGCACATAAAATTTCAAAAGGTCAATGTATCGTGGTCTTTAGGCCACTCGCTGGATAATCATTTGATGAATTTGGTATATGGGGTACAAAGATAGTGGGGCCATTCTACATCAATGGAAACCACAATGCCACTGGATATCTGAAATTGTTACATGATACACAATGTTTCGACACACACAGGAGAAAAACGACTTAAGTCTGATTATGTGAAAATATAAACTTTTTATTTTTATTAATATTACGACAGGGGAAAAGTCAATGTGAATGCACATGGCAGGGAGGCCATGAGCAAGGTGGGGGAATTCTAATATACACAACACGTTTATAGTACAACTAGATGGTGGCCCGATTCTAACGCATCGGGTATTCTAGAATATAGAAATAGGGATTGCATGGGGAAGGCGGTGAGGGCTGGATAGGGAGGGACTTTGAGGACGGAGCGGTGGGGGAAGGACGGCGTGGCAGGGGGGAGGAGGATGGAGAGGCACAGGTAGGGGATTTCCGTGACAGACAGAGAACATTAGACGATTATAGAGTAGATAGTAGTTATCCACATCAATATGCCAAAACTGGTACAATTCATGTAAGTTTAAAGACACCTATGATTATATACATATTAGATAACATATTGTATTCAGACCAGATAAAATATATGGTCACTTATAGTGAAACAATAATTAATAACTTATAGTGAAACAGATATGGTCAGTATGTTACCCCAGAAACAATATATTGATTCTCCTCCCCAGGGGAACAGATATACTTCAAAACCATTATATGGTAGATGAATGTAACAGTCTACTAGTGGAGGATTTGATTGTTTCTGTATGTGTCACAGATCCCAAGATTTTGCAACTGTGGTGGTTAATATTCAACTGAGGGGGTTATCTTAGAGTGGTTACCATATGTAACATCCTACTCCCCATAATTATTTGATCTATTTACATATATAGCAGTTTAAAGGGAACCTGACCCCTCCAAATCATCCCCAACCCTATTAATACCTGTCCCTGCACCCTAACATATCAGTATTAGTGCTCCTTTTCTATAAAAAAAAAAAAGCGCTCTGTATCATTGGAATAATCAACAATATACACTTACAAATCTGAGACTTCTTGTCCCTGAATAAGTCTACAGGGCGTCCCCTGTGAGACTCTAAGCCCTCCCTAGGTGCTCATTTTCATGCCCGAATGATCCACCCTCTCTGTCTGTGCTGCTGTGATGTCCAGCTGAAGGCAGGACTAATGATTTGCATTCTGTGAGTGATAGAGAGGGGGGAGGGTAAAGCCTGCACAAGCAGAGCACACAGAGAGAGGGTGGATCCTGAAGCTGCAAAACAGCCCACCCTGGTGACTAAAGAATATAGCCCCTGCTAATTATAATCACTAATGAGTAAGTATTAAAACGTTTTTATGCACTTTCACAGGATGCTTTTAGGAGACAAAAGGAGTGTGAAATTAGTGATGGGATGCTGCAGGGACATTTTTTGGTAGCTTAGGAGGTGTTCTGGAGATGACAGGATCCCTTTAATTAATGTGACATATATAGCCACACTGCTATTTGTATAGGTAAAGACAGGGAGTGGTAAGCATCTGTTAGATCCGCATGTAACACACGATCCCAGTACTATTGTACTCTAAACGTGTTGTGTATATTAGAATTCCCCCACCTTGCTTATGGCCTCCCTGCCATGTGCATTCATATTGACTTTTCCCCTGTCGTAATATTAATAAAAGTAAAGAGTTTGTATTTTCACATAATCAGACTTAAGTACTTTTTCTCTTGTGTGTGTCAAAGGTTTAGTACACGACTGTCTGTATAATTATAAATCCTTAAATTTACCTTATACACAAACGGCAAATTTACATGCCTTTTTCTGAATATAATGTTGGTAAATTAGTGACCAGCAGATGTGTATAACAGGATGTGGTCTTTGCTAATGATACACAATGGCCTGCTGCATTGCCATTGTGTATGCTGCGCCTTGTAGTTCAGCAAGTTATGCTCTGCAATATAAAGGTCACTATGGGATTTGTGGTGCAATAAGGATTAAGTTTGCAAGTTGCTGAGGATGGGTGTGGCTTATACCTAATAATGAGTGTTGACTGGGCAGATCGAAAGACAGAGTCTATAAATGTCTCTGTGATGCAAGGAAGTTCTCTGTGTGTGTTTGTAAGTGTCTGCAGATGCCATTTTTCCTAGAGAGACATGGCCAGGAGACTGTCTCTAAGTGCTTGGGAGCAGGTGTCCCTGGAAGGTAAGAAGGCTAGAGAACCTGGGATGGCTCTCTGAGTTCAGGAGGCTACAGTCCACTGAGAGTCTGAATCAGACAGGAGTCTGTTTATCCCAGAGAGGCAGATTCTTAACCCTTAGTGACGGAGCCAATTTCCACCTTAATGACCAGACCGTTTTTTGCAATTCTGACCAGTGTCCCTTTATGAGGTTATATCTCCGGAACGCTTCAACGGATCCTAGCGATTCTGAGATTGTTTTTTCGTGACATATTGGGCTTCATGTTAGTATTAAATTTTGGTCGATAATTTTTGTGTTTATTTGTGAAAATATAAAATAATTGGCAAAAATTTTGAAAATTTGACAATTTTCAAATTTGTAATTTTTATTCTGTTGAACCAGATCTTTATGTGACACAAAAGAGTTAATAAATAACATTTCCCACATGTCTACTTTATATCAGCAACAATTTTGGAAAAAAAAATTTTTTTGGTTAGGACGTTATAAGGGTTCAAAGTTCATGAGTAATTTTTCATTTTTCCAGCAAAATTTACATAACCTTTTTTTTAGTGACCACATCACATTTGAAGTCTCTTTGAGGGGTGTACATGACAGAAAACACCCAAAAGTGACACCATTCCGAAAACTACACCCCTCAAGCTACTCAAAACTACATTCAAGAAGATTATTAACCCTTCAGGTGCTTCACAGGAACTAAAGCAACGTGGAAACAAAAAATGGCCATTTTAATTTTTCCAACAAAAATGTTCTTTTAGCCTCAATTTTTTCATTTTCACATGGGCAACAGGATAGAATGCATCCTAAAATTTGTTGGCCAATTTCTCCTGAGTACACTGATACCTCATATGTGGTCATAAACCACTGTTTGGGCGCACGGCAGGGCTCAGAAGGGAAGGAGCGCAATTTGACTTTTGGAGCTAATTTACCATTCAAAAAGTGAAATGGCACTCCTTCTCTTCTGAACCCTACCGTGCGCCCAAACAGTGGTTTATGACCACATATGGGGTATCGGTGTACTCAGGAGAAATTGGCAAACAAATTTTAGGATGCGTTTTATCCTGTTGCTTATGTGAAAATGAAAAAATTGAGGACAAAAGAAAATTTTTGCAAAAAAAAAGTACTTTTTCATTTTTACAGATCAATTTGTAAAGCCCCAGAGGGTTCAAAGTGCTCTCTATGCATCTAGATAAGTTCCTTGGGGGGTCTAGTTTCCAAAATGGGGTCACTTGTGGGGGAGCCCCAATGTTTAGGCACACAGGGGCTCTCCATACGCGACATGGTGTCCGCTAACAATTTGAATGGAAAATTAGCTCCAATTGTTAGCGGACACCATGTCACGTATGGAGAGCCCCTGTGTGCCTAAACATTGCAGCTTGAACTTATTTAGATTGGTGGTGAGCACTTTGAACCCCAGGTGCTTCACAAATGAATCCGTAAAAATGAAAAAAGAAAATTTTTGTGGAAAAGAAAGTACTTTTTCATTTTTACGGATCAATTTGTGAAGCACATGGGGGTTCAAAGTGCTCTCTATGCATCTAGATAAGTTCCTTTGGGGGTCTGGTTTCCAAAATGGGGTCACTTGTGGGGAGCTCCAATGTTTAGACACACAGGGGCTCTCCATATGCGACATGGTGTCCGCTAACAATTTGAATGGAAAATTAGCTCCAAAAGTTAGCGGACACCATGTCGCAGCATATGGGGAGCCCCTATGTGCCTACACATTGGAGTTCCCGCACAAGTCATCCCATTTTGGAAACTAGACACCTCAAGGATTATATCTAGGGGTATAGTGAGCATTTGGAACCTACAGCTACTTCACAGAATTTGATAATGTCATATTGAACATTTTCTTTTTTTCACGCAATTTCTCACTTTTAGAGCATGTGCACAAGACACGGAGACACCGTGTCCTGGTCGTCTCCTCCCCTGCATTTTTTTTTTTGTATTTCTTTATTAAATTTTTAAAAAAAAACACGTGGGGCTTCGCCATATTTTTGGTCCAGCCAGGTACAGCAGGCAGCTACGGGCTGCCACCAACCCCTTCTGCCTAGTTTTACCTGGCTGGAAACCAAAAATATAAGGAAGTCCCTTTTTTTTTAAATTATTTCATGAAATAATTTTAAAAAAAAAATGGCGTGGGCTTCGCCATATTTTTGGGCCAGCCAGGTACAACTAGGCAGCTGGGGGCTGGAATCCTCAGCGTAGGGAGGCCCAAGCTTTCTGGGCCCCCCCCGCTGCGAATTGCAGCTCGCAGCCGCCCCAGAAAATGGCGCATTCATAGAAGCGCCATTTTCTGGTGCTGTATCCAGCTCTTCCAGCTGCCGTGTAGCGGTGGCAGACTGGGTAATAAGGGGTTAATGCCAGCTTTTTCGCACCTGGCACTAAGCCCGAGATTCATAACGTCTGGCCAATATTAGACCGGACCATTAGGAATCTCTAGTAATTTGTAAAGAAGACACAAGACAGAGAAAAATATTTTTATTAGAAAAGAAACACAAACACTATTTGGACTCCATCTTTATTATTCTTTGACGTCCGACGTAGTCCAGTGGGAAGGTCCGACGTAGTCCAGTGGGAGGTCCCGCGACGATTCTCAGTTTTATAGCATATGGGGCATCCCCCATATGCTATAAAAGCAGGTTTATTGCCAGGAGGATGACAGGTCATGAACTCAGTGAGTTCATGACCTATCAGAATCCTCGGGTCACAAGGGGTTAACTGTGCTCTTCATGGCGGTCTCCACATCAGGTCAACATCAGTGGTGATCTATCAGGATCCTGGGATCCCATAGGGATCCTGGGATCACCACTGATGGTGATCTGATGTGGAGATCACCATGAAGAGCACAGTTAACAAGGGGTTAACTGTGCTGTTCATGGTGGTCTCCACATGAGATCACCATCAGTGGTGATCTATCAGGATCCTGGGATCCCATAGGGATCCTGGGATCACCGCTGATGGTGATCTGATGTGGAGATCACCATAAAGAGCACAGTTAACAAGGGGTTAACTATGCTGTTCATGGTGGTCTCCACATCAGATCACCATCAGTGGTGATCTATCAGGATCCTGGGATCCTATAGGGATCCTGGGATCACCACTGATGGTGATCTGATGTGGAGATCACCATGAAGAGCACAGTTAACAAGGGGTTAAGTGTGCTGTTCATGGTGGTCTCCACGTCAGATCACCATCAGTGGTGATCCCAGGATCCCAGGATCCCTATGGGATCCCAGGATCCTGATAGATCACCACTGATGGTGATCTGATGTGGAGACCACCATGAACAGCACACTTAACCCCTTGTTAACTGTGCTCTTCATGGTGATCTCCACATCAGATCACCATCAGTGGTGATCCCAGGATCCCAGGATCCCTATGGGATCCCAGGATCCTGATAGATCACCACTGATGGTGATCTGATGTGGAGACCACCATGAATAGCACACTTAACCCCTTGTGACCCGAGGATTCTGACAGGTCATGAACTCACTGAGTTCATGACCTGTCATTCCCTGGGCCGCACAGCAGGGGTTAACAGCGGTGCACACCAGGGTGCGCGCACAGAGGAGGCGAGCGCCGCAGGAGAAAGAAGCAGGAGCCGCCGGCAGGAGAAGCCCCCAGGACCGGAGGACCGCGGGACCGGAATCAGGATCGTTGGTAGGTAAGAGTGGTGAGGGGGGATTTACTGGGGCTGGGGGGGGCCCTACAAAGAGTTTAGAGGCGGCGGGGCCTCTGGGGAAAAGGCACCGGGCACAAGGCATCAGGGGAGGGGGTGCCCGGTGCCCGGAGGCCAGGGGATGCCCGGTGCCCGGAGGCCGGGGGATGCCCGGTGCCCGGAGGCCGGGGGATGCCCGGAGGATGCCCGGAGGCTGGGGGATCCCTGCAGGGGACCAGGGAGCACCGAGGGAGGACATTCCCATGCAGCCTGACATGTGTGACATGTCAGGCTGCATGGAGATACAGGGAAGGCAGCGAACCGCCGCCATTTTTGATTGGTACGGGGGTGGGGGGGTGGATGGAGGTGTGGGGGGCCCGGGGGGGGGGCTCGAGGGGTCTTAGGGGCCTTAGGGGTTAATGGATCACTTTGATCCGACATGTGTTTTCATGTCGGATCAAAGTGAAAGCATTTTTTACAGAGCACTTTCACTTTTGTAATGTGATGACCGGTAAAGGGTGTTTACCGGTCATCACATTACAGGTGCGGGTACAAAAACAGCTAATTACTAATCTCTAGGGTGTCAGCTACAATCGGTACGCTGACACCCTAGAGGTATTAGCTCCAGGGGCGGCGCTATAGAGCTTTTTCCTGCCAACGTCTACAGACGTCGGCTAGGCTTTAGTACCCTTTTTTTCCGACGTCTGTAGACGTAAGGCTGTCGTCTAGAGGTTAAACATCGGACTAAAGTCAGTGGACACTATGATGGACTAAGTATGACATGAACTGTGCAATATATGTCGTTTATGATTTAATAAACTGCTGGACATTTATTTTACTGGAAAATATGCCTGGTTGCCTCACTCCCACTACAATTTGAGTGTTCCACAACATGCTACCAGAGCAAATCCCTAATATATATATATATATATACACATACATATATATACTAGATGGTGGCCCGATTCTAATGCATTGAGTATTCTAGAATATGTAGAAAAATATATTGCAATCTGAGAGTCCTCAGTGGTTGATAGCTTTTAATGGCTAACTGAAAAGATGGTAAACCTAGCAAGCTTTCGGGACACTGCAGCCCCTTCTTCAGGCTTTTAATGACACAAATTCTGAAGACACACATATATACATAAGCGATAGCAAAAAAAAAAAAAAAAAAAGAAAAGTAAAGGCAAAACAGTGTTATATGCTCTGGTGGATATGACAGGTGACGCAAAGCAGGGTCGGGTTAGGGAGGGATGGAGGAGCAGGGACAGAGAAAACCAGATTTCTAAGATAAGTGGAACCAATTGTATTAGGTAGATGGTTAGCAACCCATGGAGACCTGAAAATACTTAGTTAAGTTGTGGAGAGCAGAGTTCTAAGTGAGAGAGTTCACAGAAGTGTCAAGAGTTTATAGTCCTATAATTTCAGTGTGTTGCAAGCTGTCTCCAAATGCACTTTCATTTTATATAAAAAAATGCATGAATCTGCTATCCCCAAATGTCCGGTCATTTTACATAAAATCCCATAAATCCATGTGAAATATTTAATCTGGTTTTGAATGTGTCAAAGGTTGTTATCAATTTGTATTCCCAAATTCTTCTCTCTCCTGAGATTTGAAGTTACTCTTTAAAATGAGCAGCCTCATATCTGATTCAGTGTTGTGCTCAGAGCTGTAAAAATGTTTTGCTACAGGTAGATCCATACGCTTTTCTTTTATTGAGTGGCGATGAGAATTCATTCTTGTTCTGAATTGTAATCCGGTCTCCCCTATGTACATGCTGCCTGTTGGGCATTTGGTACATATAATTAAATACACCACATTGCTTGTGGTGCAGCTAAAGATACCTGGGATCTTGTAGTCCTGATCTGTCCCAGGAATCCTTATTTTGTCCGTTGTCATTATAGATGGACAGGTTTTGCACCTGTTCTGGTTGCAGGGAAAGGTTCCTGTTGTTGCTGGAGATGACAGTGTGCTTCTCACAATGATGTTTTTTAGATTCGGAGGTTGTCTAAAACACAAGAGTGGGGGATTCGGAAAACTGAATTAGTCCTTACCGGTAATTCCTTTTCTTGGAGCCTTCCACGACAGCATTGGAGGATGTCGTCCACGCCCTATTGGGGGACAGGAACACAGAGAGGTTAAAAGCCCCTCCCCTTCCTCAGTACTCCAGTGTTTACCAAGATCACCCTTAGCCATGGATTATCTGATACAAACCGGAACCAAACACCAACAAGGGGGGGAACTGATGCTGTCGTGGAAGGCTCCAAGAAAAGGAATTACCGGTAAGGACTAATTCAGTTTTCTCCATTCGCCTTCCACGACAGCATTGGAGGAATACCACCGATACTCCTCAGGGTGGGACTATTGCCTGTAGGACTCTCCTACAAAAGGACAGATCCCGACTGAAGGACAGATCTAACCTATAGAGGCGAGAAAACGTGAGGAGAGGCTACCACGTAGCTGCTCTGCAAATCAGCTCCGATGAAGCTCCAGCCTGCTCCGTCCAGGAAGTAGCAGCAGCCCGAGTTGAAGGAGCCTTCAACCCCACCGGAGGAGCAAGGACCGGAGCGACGTAGACCTCCCAGATCACCTTCGTGATCCAGGAAGTGATGGTAGCCTGGGAAGTCTTCTTCCCTGTATTATTCCCAAAAGCCGAACAAACAGGTTCTGATCTAACCTCCAGGAAGCGGACTCTCGGAGATAGAGGAGGACAGTCCGACGAACATCCAAGGAGTGAAACACGGCCTCAGCCGCATTAGCGGGAGATTGACAAATTGAAGGCAGAACCACATTCTGGGACCGATGGAAAGCCGACAACTTTCAGAAGAAAAGATGAATGCAACCGAAGCGTAATGCGAACAACGGACACCACGAGGCACGGAGTCCGGACAGAGAGTGCCTGCAGTACTCCAACTCTGGGAGCAGAAGTGATGGCCACCAAAAACGCCACCTTGTGAGAGAGAGACGTAAGGGATGCAGCAGACAAGGGTGCAAAGGGACTTCGAGCAAGCCCTTGGAGAACAAGCATCAAATCCCAGGGAGGGACAGAAGGCCGAATCCGGGACGCCACCCCGAAGCAGAAGTAAAAAACTGCTTGAGCCATGGATGGGAAGCAAGATCCTGGGCAAAAACCGCCCCAAGTGCCGACCTCTGGACTTAAAGAGTGCTCGGCCGAAGCCCCAAATCCAAGCCATGCTGCAAAAATCCAAGAGTTGGGCCACATTAGGATGATGCATGGTCGGGATGGAAGGAGCACACCAGGACAGGAACCGATTCCAGCCCTCCCGTAAATAGCGTTTGTCACAGGCTTCCTGCTCTGCTGAAGCGTGCGGATCACTGCCTGGGAGAGACCTTGGTCTTCAGGATCCCGGCCGCAACAGCCAGGCCACCCGGATGAGCCACTGAGGGCCCGGGTGAAACAGAGGACCCTGGGACAGTAGGTTGAGACTGGGCTAACATAATCGGTCCCTCCAGGCCCAGGTCTCGGATGGCGTCGTACCACGCCAGTTTGGGCCCCAGGGGAGCCACCAGGATAGTGTCACCCCCTCCACCCGAATCCGTTGCAACGTCTTGGGAAGTGGCGGGATTGGAGGAAATGCATACACCAACCGGAAGTCCCAGGGATGGGCAAAAGCGTCCAGCCCCAGAGGATGGTCCAACCTCGTCAGGGAGAAAAAAAGGTTGGCACCTTTGTATTCGAGCCCGAAGCGAACAGGTCGATCGAAAGGACACCCCACCTGTCCGTAAGAGAGCAAAATACTTCCGGATGGAAGCACCATTCTCCTGGGTGGACCTCCGTGCGGCTCAAGAATCTGCCTGTACATTGGCCATTCCCTTCAGATGTACTGCCGAGGAGGAGAGAAGATGGCGTACTGCCCACAAAAAGAACAGTCTTGCCAGCCCCTGCAAGAGTAAGCCACGAGTACCGCCTTGGTACCTCAAGAAAGCAACCGTAGTCACGTTGCCTGACAGGACCTTGACATGATGACCCCGGAGAACGTGAGATGCAGCAAGAAGCGCTTCCTCCACTGCCAGAAGTTTGAAGACTGGCGGCTGACCGAGCGACTCCAAATCCCCTGGAACGGTGGGCGAACTACCATCGTGCCCCAACCGGAACCGCTGGCATCAGTGGGAACGGAGGTCACAGGAAGGTGTCTGGGATTCATCCCCAGGAAAGCCAGGTTACCACCCGCCCCGGGGTCCGGACCCGCGAGTTTAAGGAATCCTGACGTCTGTCCCAGGAACTCAGTATGTGTTCCTGGAGCAGTCGGGAAGGAGCCTGAGCCCATGTTACTGACTGAATGCAGGCCGTCATGGCCCCTAACAGGAACATTGCTTCCCGCAAGGAGGGCGACCCCCTTGCCCGGAAGTGGGTCAGATTCACGCGGCGCAAAAGCTTATATGCCGCAGGAAGGAACGAGGTCTGTCTGGAGGAGGCCAGCAAGACTCCCAAAAATTGACGTCGGGTTGCAGGCACCCGTTCCGATTCCCAAAGATTGGGACCCATCCCAGGGACTGAAGAATCTCCAATGTGTTGGAGACCTTTGTGCGCAGAAGCACTGCCGAAGGAGCCACCACCAACATGTCGTCTAAATAGGGAAGCATACATATCCCCTGGGTCTGGATGAATGTGATCGCTTCCCCCATGAGTTTGGTAACCTCTGGGGCCGACGAAATCCCAAAGGGCAGCACATTAAGCTGAGAATGGACCGTCCCGCCTGCCCCGGAGATCGTGAATCGCAGAAAGCGCTTGTGGGACGGGTGAATGGGGACATGAGAATACGCGTTCTGGAGGTCCACAACAACCTGGAGTAGTGCCCCTGGCTCTCCTCTCCAGGAGGAACCGGGGACCCCACACCCGAATCCAACAGGTGTCGCAGACCCGACAAGAAAAACCGTGCGAGAGTCTCCCTGAGGAAGGGAGAGGACTCGAAGACACGGAGGGGCTGGCTCTCGAATTCCAAGCGTAGACCCTCCCAAATGGTCGAGAGGATCCAAGGGCACAAGGAGATTGCTTGCCACTGTGGCAGAAACCGCAGGAGCCGCCCCGCAATGGGGAAGGCGGCCTTGTTTAGGGGCGGCTGGTGATGCCCCTGCTGGGGGAGCAAGATATTACGGGTCTTGTCCCTGTACTGGAATGCCCAGCGACCAGACTTACCCTTCCCTTTAGACTGGGAGGGAAGGCTGCGCTCAGGCCAAAAGGACTGCCTTCGAAAGGGCTCCTGCTCCGGGAGACACCTTTTCCGGTCTGACACCTTTTTCATGATGTCATCCAATTCCCTTTGCAAGGGGAGGCCACACAGCTGGACTTAGACGTGACCTCCCCATTCCACCTTGTAAGCCACACTGCCCTGCGAGCTGTGTTAGCCAACACTGCGGACCTGGCGCCAACGCGGAACGACTCAGCAGAGGCATCGGCCAGGAAGCCCGTAGCACGTCTCAGAAGTGGAATGGAGTCCAAAGCTCCTCCCTGGGAGTACCCTGCAGGATGAATTCTCCCAGCTGGGTGAGCCACTTAAGGAGAGACCTGCTCACATGTAGAGGAAATGTACACCTTTAAAGACATAGCTGCCGCCTCCCAGGATTGTTTGAGGACACCCTCCATTTTACGAACGAGGGGGTCCTTCAACCGGGAGGAATCTTCAAAAAGGCAACGTGGTCTTATATGCTAAGCTTCCCAAATGGAATACTGCCATAGACCTTCATGTTAGAAGTCCCATTGACTTTATAGAGACTTCCATAGAGATTCCCATTGGGTCTCTCATGAGGTCTCCCATCCAGCCCGTGACTGAGGCTCCTGCTGCTTAGCCTCAACAGTGTGTCAAGGGCATGCACAATGGGTTTACAATAGCAGCTGATTGCTACCCTGGCCACCGGAATGTCCACCTTCGGGACCTCCCAGACAAAGTCATCACCCTCCAATCCACTCGGATGGGGTGAGCCGCTTAGCCTTCAGGCCTCTGAACATTTAGTCCTGTACAGAAGAAGGGGATTCCACCACCTCTACTCCCATGGTACAATGGACAGTGTCCACCAATGCACCCATGGACTCCGTGGAAAAATAGTAGTGTCCAGATTCTCGTGTCTGGACAGAGGCAACAGCGGCAAGATCCTCGCCGTCCTCTAACGCTGAGCTCTGGCCAGCCTCCATGAGATCCACAGAGTCACAATCCTGGAGCTTCCTCTCTTACGGAGGGGAAGGCCCGGAAGCTGCAGCAAAACCCCGCAGTGCCGAGATAGAAGCCTGCACCTCTTCCCTAATGGATTGGAGCTCCTCAAGCAAGGATGGGGAGTCCATCCTGACAACCCTGTCAGTCATGGCCGACACCTTGTTGTAGGAAGAGGGAAATTTTGTGCAGCAGTTGCTCCCTTTCACAGACGGCCCTCGTCTCCCTATAGACAAAAAGGGAAGAGAAGGGGGTCCCAGTGTGAGTGCAGGGCTTAAATAACTCTACCCCTTGTGACCACCCCCAGAAACACTTACATGAGCTGGGGGAACGCTGGGCTCTGCAGAAGCAGAGGTGGAAGCCTATCACCCTCCATGTTTCAGGGATCAGCCTTACCTGGGTGTAGCTTCCGGCGGGTACTTATCCAGAAGTACCGTGCCCCCAACGAGGAACACCTGTTCCCTCCCTCCTCCTGGTCACCGGCCGCGGGCAGTAGCGCGCGAAAGTCCTGCTGGGTTCCCTGGAGCCGCGCCCAGCCTGCCACAGCCCTTACAGGAGCCGCCGCCCGAAACCGGAAGTGCCATCCCGGAACCGGAAGTGCCGCACCCGAAACCGGAAGTGCCTCCACGGCACCTCTGATGCATGCCCCAGGGACCGCAGCTGGAGGAGGGAGACGCCGGAGAGCTGAACAGGCCTCCGGCGTTGCAATACACGGCCTGCTTTGCCCCGTAGGACGCAGGAAGGCCGGATGGTCCCACCACGGGAGCCCCGAGAAGGAGGAGGAGGCCGCCCCCGACGTCCATCCCTGGCCCGGCTGTAAGTACACCCCAATGCTGCCTCTGCCGGCCTGACAGCACTGGAACCTCTCCATGCCCCAAGGGGGACAGGAAGACACTGGAGTACTGAGGAAGGGGAGGGGCTTTTAACCTCTCTGTGTTCCTGTCCCCCAATAGGGCGTGGACGACATCCTCCAATGCTGTCGTGGAAGGCGAATGGAGAAATATTGATTTTAGTCGGGCATCTTTTTGTAGGAGTGGTTGCAGTTTCCGTGCAGCTCCTCTTAACACCTCCAGACTTGGATTGTAGGTGACTACGAGAGGAACTCTGTTGTTTTCTTTTCTAGTTTTGTAATGTAGGAGATGATTCCTTGATATTCCGGTGGCTCTTGTAATCTGGTTCTTGATTGTTCTTGGATGGTAGCCCTGGTTCAAAAAGGTCTTTCTGAGGCCCTCAAGGTGATTGTCTCTATCTGTAGGGTTGGAACATATCCGGTTGTATATGATGGCCTGGCTGTACACAATAGAGTTTTTTATGTGCTTTGAATAAAAGCTGTCCCATCGGAGATATGTTGGAAGGTCAATTGGTTTCCGGTACAAGGATATCTCTATTTCATTGTTCTGTAGCTTAATGATGATGTCCAGAAAGCTGATTTCAGTGCAGGAGTAGTTGAGTGTTAAGTTAATGGTGGGGTGAAATTGATTAAAGTGATCTTGGAACGTCTTCAGCTGTTGCTCAGACTCCGTCCAGATGATCAAGATGTCATCAATATAACAGTAGTAGGCCAGAGGCCTGATGGGGCAAGAGGATAAAAAGTCACCTTCAAGCTTGGCCATGAAAAGGTTTGAATATTGTGGTGCCATTTTGCTTCCCATTGCTAGAATATGTATGTAGTTTATTTATGAAGATTTAAGAATAATGCACTGAATACACAATATCTATCTATCATCTGCCTATGTGTCTATCGTCTATGTATGCTATATTTATTTACCATCTCTCTATGCATGTTTATCTATGTATCTATCTATCGGAAAAATTATTTCTATCTATTTATCAATCTATATATCTATCTATCTATTTATCTGTGTGTATAGACCACACCTTGAGATGGAGATGTGGTGAACAGCCGTCCTGCCCATCTCTTTAGCTGTTCACAAAAACCCAGCCCTGTTCAAGATGAATTAAGTTTCTCAGCATCTATGATACTGGAACATTACACCAGGGTTAATATCACCAAATGTAACAATTTGGATGATACACATCTCCCCTCTTATACTTAACGTGTGATGACCTTACTATATAAAATAACTGTAAATGTATCACACCTATGTATTTATGTATACCTATGTCATATCTATCTGTTATCTAGCTATGTATTATCTATGTATTTTACATCTATTTATTTGTGCATCTGTCCATCTATTTTTTTTTGCATTTTATATCTATGTATTTATCTATATATTAATAGACAAATGTTTCAGAGCAGTGCTTCAATATAGCATAGCTATAGGTGCTTATCAATCCTTGGCAGGAATATGGCCATATCATGCCTGAAGGCCAATAAAGGCATAAAGAAACATCCTACAAAGAGTGCTGCAGTCCTTTTTTTCATTTTTTTTATGGTATTTATCTATCTATCTATGGCGGCCGTCACACGCTTCAATGTTTTGAGCGATATTGTTAGCGATCACATGCACGCACGATCGCTAACAATATCGTTCACATCGTTGGTGAGCTATCACACAGACAGACTCACCAGCGATGTGGACCAGCGAGATCGCTGGTAACTATGGTACACATCGGGTTACTAGGCGCCGCGCGGCGCTTAGTAACCCGACGTTTACCATAGATACCATCTCCCAGCATAGGCTCTGCCGCTGGGAGATCGTTCATCGTGGTGTCACACACCACGATGATGCAGATTGATCAAGCGTTTATAGCTTGATATGAGCTCCGGCTCACAAATCTGTGATCAAACAATCAAGCGATTTTACAGTGTAAAATCGCTTGATTACACGCAGCGATGCACAAACGATATCGCTTAAGCAATCAAAAAGCAGATCGCTTAAGCGATATCGTGCATAACATTGAAGCATGTGACGGCCGCCTATCTGTTATCTAGCTATGTATTATCTATGTATTTAGATCTATTTATTTGTGCATCTGTCCATCTACTTTTTTTTTTTGCATTTTATATCTATGTATTTATCTAAACAGAAAAAAAAATGCACAGCACTCGAGATATAATGTGAACCGGTGCAAGCAGCAATGCTGAACTTAAACAGACAAGAGAAAATTCTCTGCAGCACTCAGCTACTACCAATTATGTATATGCTAAAAAGAAGTCTATATTTGAGAAAAATTTTAAAAACTTACGTTTTTTCAAAAAACTCAATACTCACATATTTTTTTTTATAAGGTTCTTAGTACACATATTGTCCAATATCTGCTTGCCCATCAATCGCGTACAAGGTGACCTTAGATATGATGGGTCCTAACGCTGACATCCCTGTCCTCCTTCTCACTCCCTGTCCCACATCTTCACATATTCTTGTACTCAACTGAACCTCCATTTCTATTTCTGAGTGGGTGGACACATCTCAATCACAGACCACCTGGGGATAATGGTGGTGCAATGTGTAGCTATGGAGCCAGCAACTCCATCTACCACATTAGAGTTCAAAACTAGGTTCAACCAACACCGATACACAATTAGGAAGAAGAGAAAAGATCTCCCTGTTCCAAAGCATTTTTTTGGATAAAAAACACTCAGAAAGAGATCTAAAATTTAGACAGATTAACATGGTTCACCCACAGAGACGAGGAGGTGATAGGATGAAGACGTTAAAAGTTAAAGAACTGGAATGGATCTATAAGCTGAACACATTAAAGCCTGAGGGTATGAATGTAGATTATAGATTGAGTATAATGCTAGAGTGATGTAAATAAAGATAAGAGGATAACTATCCCAGATAACCCTAAGAAAAAGTGAATTTGATATACTGTTTAGTATTGTAAAAGAGCACTACTCACAACAAAGGCACTAGTTAGATAACGGTAATGGTCACGATATATAGATGTGTGATGTTTATCAAATTTTAAGGTAATATAATTTAAAAAAAAGTTTTATACTTTTATCTTTTTATTCATATACCATAGTAGACGGGACAACAATGCAGCTGAAAGATATTATATGGCACCAACAACAACAGAGGAAAAAGCTTACCAATAGATTCACATCGTCATCTAAAAAAACTCTATATATGGGCTTTTTATATACACTGTAATTATCACAGAATTATGTATAACAAAATTAAGTAAAGCACTTTATATGTACCAACTATTATATGTACTAAATATGATATTCACTGTAGCACTTTATAAAAGTAACAAAACAAATAAAATACCCCTTTAAGCATCATGAAACGGTTGAAAAAAGTTATTTATGGGGAAGGTGGTATATATGACCGAGATATATGGATCTGAATAACCTTTATAACCCCGCTGATCCCATGACAAGCATGCAGGGATACAGCCTAAAAACTGTGCCACTGTATTGCTTATAGGTGAACTCACTAAGCCTAAAAACTGTGCCACTGTATTGCTTATAGGTGAACTCACTATTAGTGTCGTAGGGCACTGTAACGGGTGAACCCTGGGTGAAGGGAGTAATGATAAGAGTGAAAGATCATGAAATGAAGTAATACCACTAAAAAATCACCATAAATTACCGAAAGCGATTATAAGGGAACTAGATGGTGGCCCGATTCTAAAGAATCGGGTAGTCTAGAATGTATATATAGTTTATTTAGTAATAGTTAGGGGAGTGCGGTGAAATTATTTGTGTGTGTACAGGTGGCTCAGTGGTTAGCAGTGAGTGCGGTGGCTCAGTGGGTAGCAGAGTATATGGTGGCTCAGTGGTTAGCAGTGAGTGCGGTGGGTGAGTGGTTAGCAGTGAGTGCGGTGGCTCAGTGGGTAGCAGTGAGGGCGGTGGCTCAGTGGGAAGCAGTGAGGGCGGTGGCTCAGTGGGAAGCAGTGAGGGCGGTGGCTCAGTGGTCAGCAGTGAGGGCGGTGGCTCAGTGGTCAGCAGTGAGGGCGCTGGCTCAGTGGTCAGCAGTGAGGGCGCTGGCTCAGTGGTCAGCAGTGAGGGCGCTGGCTCAGTGGTCAGCAGTGAGGGCGCTGGCTCAGTGGTCAGCAGTGAGGGCGCTGGCTCAGTGGTCAGCAGTGAGGGCGCTGGCTCAGTGGTCAGCAGTGAGGGCGCTGGCTCAGTGGTCAGCAGTGAGGGCGCTGGCTCAGTGGTCAGCAGTGAGGGCGCTGGCTCAGTGGTCAGCAGTGAGGGCGCTGGCTCAGTGGTCAGCAGTGAGGGCGCTGGCTCAGTGGTCAGCAGTGAGGGCGCTGGCTCAGTGGTCAGCAGTGAGGGCGCTGGCTCAGTGGTCAGCAGTGAGGGCGCTGGCTCAGTGGTCAGCAGTGAGGGCGCTGGCTCAGTGGTCAGCAGTGAGGGCGCTGGCTCAGTGGTCAGCAGTGAGGGCGCTGGCTCAGTGGTCAGCAGTGAGGGCGCTGGCTCAGTGGTCAGCAGTGAGGGCGCTGGCTCAGTGGTCAGCAGTGAGGGCGCTGGCTCAGTGGTCAGCAGTGAGGGCGCTGGCTCAGTGGTCAGCAGTGAGGGCGCTGGCTCAGTGGTCAGCAGTGAGGGCGCTGGCTCAGTGGTCAGCAGTGAGGGCGCTGGCTCAGTGGTCAGCAGTGAGGGCGCTGCCTCAGTGGTCAGCAGTGAGGGCGCTGCCTCAGTGGTCAGCAGTGAGGGCGCTGCCTCAGTGGTCAGCAGTGAGGGCGCTGCCTCAGTGGTCAGCAGTGAGGGCGCTGCCTCAGTGGTCAGCAGTGAGGGCGCTGCCTCAGTGGTCAGCAGTGAGGGCGCTGCCTCAGTGGTCAGCAGTGAGGGCGTGCCTCAGTGGTCAGCAGTGAGGGCGGTGCCTCAGTGGTCAGCAGTGAGGGCGGTGCCTCAGTGGTCAGCAGTGAGGGCGGTGCCTCAGTGGTCAGCAGTGAGGGCGGTGCCTCAGTGGTCAGCAGTGAGGGCGGTGCCTCAGTGGTCAGCAGTGAGGGCGGTGCCTCAGTGGTCAGCAGTGAGGGCGGTGCCTCAGTGGTCAGCAGTGAGGGCGGTGCCTCAGTGGTCAGCAGTGAGGGCGCTGGCTCAGTGGGAAGCAGTGAGGGCGCTGGCTCAGTGGGAAGCAGTGAGGGCGGTGGCTCAGTGGTCAGCAGTGAGGGCGGTGCCTCAGTGGTCAGCAGTGAGGGCGGTGCCTCAGTGGTCAGCAGTGAGGACGGTGCCTCAGTGGTCAGCAGTGAGGGCGGTGCCTCAGTGGTCAGCAGTGAGGGCGGTGCCTCAGTGGTCAGCAGTGAGGGCGGTGCCTCAGTGGTCAGCAGTGAGGGCGGTGGCTCCGTGGTCAGCAGTGAGGGCGCTGGCTCAGTGGTCAGCAGTGAGGGCGCTGGCTCAGTGGTCAGCAGTGAGGGCGCTGGCTCAGTGGTCAGCAGTGAGGGCGGTGGCTCAGTGGTCAGCAGTGAGGGGGGTGGCTCAGTGGTCAGCAGTGAGGGCGGTGGCTCAGTGGTCAGCAGTGAGGGCGGTGCCTCAGTGGTCAGCAGTGAGGGCGGTGCCTCAGTGGTCAGCAGTGAGGGCGGTGCCTCAGTGGTCAGCAGTGAGGGCGGTGCCTCAGTGGTCAGCAGTGAGGGCGGTGCCTCAGTGGTCAGCAGTGAGGGCGCTGGCTCAGTGGTCAGCAGTGAGGGCGCTGCTCCGTGGTCAGCAGTGAGGGCGGTGGCTCCGTGGTCAGCAGTGAGGGCGCTGGCTCGTGGTCAGCAGTGAGGGCGTGGCTCAGTGGTCAGCAGTGAGGGCGGTGGCCTCAGTGGGTCGCAGTGCAGTGGCGGTGCCTCAGTGGTCAGCAGTGAGGGCGTGCTCATGGTCAGCAGTGAGGGCGCTGGCTCAGTGGTCAGCAGTGAGGGCGCTGGCTCAGTGGTCAGCAGTGAGGGCGCTGGCTCAGTGGTCAGCAGTGAGGGCGCTGGCTCAGTGGTCAGCAGTGAGGGCGCTGGCTCAGTGGTCAGCAGTGAGGGCGCTGGCTCAGTGGTCAGCAGTGAGGGCTGGAGGGGGCAGAGCAGGGCTGGAGGGGGCAGAGCAGGGCTGGAGGGGGCAGAGCAGGGCTGGAGGTGGCAGAGGAGAGCGGAGGTGGCAGAGGAGAGCGGAGGTGGCAGAGGAGAGCGGAGGCAGGGTGGCGGAACACTTACTGGGCTGTTGGCGGGCGGCGGGCAGCGGCAGTGCTGGTGGCGGTTCCGGAGCCCGGGGGCGGAGTGTGGGCGGGGCTAGCTGCGTGATGGAGGAGCGTCAGCCGGTCTGTGGAGAGAGCGGCAGGACTGGGAGCTGTGCCGGCGGAGGCCCCACACTCGTTCCGGGCCGGTTGGCGGATGTTGGTGGGCGGTGAGCTGCAGGGCTGTGGGCGGGATGTGGGCGGCCGCAGACGGGGCTCTGTGCAGGGCCGGTGGCGCCGCTCGTGGGTCTGGTGCTTCCGGTTCCGGTGTTGGACACAGGACGGAGGCCATCACGGAAGTGGGCGTGGCCTTTTCCGGATGTGGCCTTCGGGTTTTATATATAAGATATATTTGAGCAAGTGATTACACTTGATTATATTTTTAACAGCACTTATGCACTTTAATACATAATAAATAACTACTAAGCACTTTGATAAATAATAATTAAAAGACTACTAAGCACTTTAATGATTAATGCATATGGGAGAAACATATAGATAAAACCAGAAGACATAGAGCAGTGCAGTATTAAAAAACTGGGGCATAATGGAAGCACAGTGCCAGTGTGAACCACCAGCGATGGGTGTAGACTTCAGAATAAGGACTGCGCATGTGCTGGAGTCCTAAGATGGCGCGGGCGGATATACGGTGATTGCCATACTAACAACAGTAATTATTACGTATTGCGCATGTGCGGGAGTTTAGGAAAGGCGCACATGAGAAATGGCGATTGTAATCTGAAGTAAGTGCTTTAAACACTGTACAGTTATGGGCCATTATAACAAACAGCTGCGTAAAGTACAAACTAATTGTCCCTATTAGAGATGGTTATGAAACAGTAACTGTGGTAAAATAACAGACGTAGAAAAGGAAGATGTAATTAAAGCGAACCCGTCACCCCCCCAGACACCAAAAGCTAAAATAGCCACCTTCTGCAGCACTAAGGCTGCATTCAGAGAAGGTGGCTATAGCCTTTTGATGCCCTATATTCACTCAAATATGAACTTAGATAAATGCTCACACTTAAGAGACCGGTGACCGGGAGGCGGGGTTTCGCACTCCTCTGACCCGTTCCCTGTTGTCAATCATCATGATCTCCTGCTGCTGCCTCCCCTCACTGTGTAACATGAACGCGCGCCTCCGTTGTGCTGTATGGTGCCGCGCATGCGCTGTGCGCCGGGTGTCCAGGAAGTTGTCGGGCAGCGAGCACGGCGCATGCGCGGCATCATACAACACAACGAAGGCGCGCGTTTATGTCACACAGTGAGGGGAGGCAGCAGCAGGAGAGCACGATGATTGACAACAGGGGGTGGGTCAGAGGAGCACAAAACCCCGCCTCCCGGTCACTGGTCTTCTTAAGTGTGAGCATTTATCTACGTTCATATTTGAGTGAATATAGGGCATCAAAAGGCTATAGCCACCTTCTCTGAATGCAGCCTTAGTGCTGCAGAAGGTGGCTATTTTAGCTTTTGATGCCCGGGGGGTGACAGGTTCGCTTTAAGTATGAAACTGACACTGAAGGATATGAGTGCACTATATGTAATACTATGTACAGTTGTGGCCAAAAGTATTGACACCGCTGCAATTCTGTCAAATAATACTCAGCTTCTTCCTGAAAATGATTGCAATCACAAATTCTTTGGTATTATTATCTTCATTTATTTTGTCTTCAATGAAAAAACACAAAAGAGAATGAAGCAAAAAGCAAAACATTGATCATTTCACACAAAACTCCAAAAATGGGCCACACAAAAGTATTGGCACCCTCAGCCTAATGCTTGGTTGCACAACCTTTAGCCAAAATAACTGCAATCAACCTCTTCCGGTAACCATCAATGAGTTTCATCAATGCTCTGCTGGAATTTTAGACCAGTCTTCTTTGGCAAACTGCTCCAGGTCCCTGATATTTGAAGGGTGCCTTCTCCAAACTGCCATTTTTAGATCTCTCCACAGGTGTTCTATGGGATTCAGATCTGGACTCATTGCTGGCCACCTTAGAAGTCTCCAGTGCTTTCTCTCAAACCATCTTCTAGTGTTTTTTGAAGTGTGTTTTGGGTCATTGTCCTGCTGGAAGACCCATGATCTCTGAGGGAGACCCAGCTTTCTCACACTGGGCCCTACATTATGCTACAAAATTTGTTGGTAGTCTTCAGACTTCATAATGCCATGCACACGGTCAAGCAGTCCAGTGCCAGAGGCAGCAAAGCAACCACAAAACATCAGGGAACCTCCGCCATGTTTGACTGTAGGGACCGTGTTCTTTTCTTTGAATGCCTCTTTTTTTCTCCTGTAAACTCTATGTTGATGCCTTTGCCCAAAAAGCTCTACTTTTGTCTCATCTGACCAGAGAACATTTTTCCAAAACGTTTTAGGCTTTCTCAGGTAACTTTTGGCAAACTCCAGCCTGGCTTTTTTATGTCTCGGGGTAAGAAGTGGGGTCTTCCTGGGTATTCTACCATACAGTCCTTTTTCATTCAGATGCCGACGGATAGTACGGGTTGACACTGTTGTACCCTCGGACTGCAGGGCAGCTTGAACTTGTTTTGATGTTAGTCGAGGTTCTTTAATCCACCATCCGCACAATCTTGCGTTGAAATCTCTTGTCAATTTTTCTTTTCCGTCCACATCTAGGGAGGTTAGCCACAGTGCCATGGGCTTTAAACTTCTTGATGACACTGCACACAGTAGACACAGGAACATTCATATCTTTGGAGATGGACTTGTAGCCTTGAGATTGCTCATGCTTCCTCACAATTTGGTTTCTCAAGTCTTCAGACAGTTCTTTGGTCTTCTTTCTTTTCTCCATGCTCAATGTGGTACACACAAGGACACAGGACAGAGGTTGAGTCAACTTTAATCCATGTCAACTGGCTGCAAGTGTGATTTAGTTATTGCCAATACCTGTTAGGTGCCACAGGTAAGTTACAGGTGCTGTTAATTACACAAATTACAGAAGCATCACATGATTTTTCTAAGAGTGGCAATACTTTTGTCCACCCCCTTTTTTATATTTGGTGTGGAATTATATCCAATTTGGCTTTAGGACAATTCTTTTTGTGTTCTTTCATTGAAGACAAATTAAATGAAGATAATAATACTGAAGAATTTGTGATTGCAATCATTTTCAGGAAGAAGCTGAGTATTATCTGACAGAATTGCAGGGGTGTCAATATTTTTGGCCACAACTGTATATGATTATGATATAGAAATATTATGGTTAATTGGATAATTATGTGAATTATGTAAATGATATGTAAATGAAAGTATAAAAAGTCCTGCCTAAGCTATGATTAGCTGCTAGAGGAAGGGAGAGTGTTTCCGAAATGTCGCTATACACCTGATGACCCAATAAAGGCGGATTGAGAAAGAAAAAAGGAGTGCTGCAGTCAAATTTATTTGATATTGGATACAGTGGATGTAAGAGGAGCTGTGACTGAATTGCACCCAAAACCTAGCCGTGCTGCTTTCTTTACTGATTATGTATCTATGTGTATATATTGTACCTATTTGTCCTGATTGTCTAGAGTTATTGTAATTGTGCTTGTCCCCCATATCCTCATGTAAAGCGCAATGGAACCTAATGGTGCTATATAAATAAATAATAATAATAATAAAATATATATTAAATATCTATGTAACAGACTAATAATGCAATGAATATACAGCATTTTCCCGGTACAATATATACATTATCATTAAATATAATCAACCTAAAATATTTTTGTACACCACATTTCTTGTGAAAACCTTTGTACTATCTGTAAGTAAGTGTCCTTTGTAAGGCTGGCTTCACACTTGCAGATGGATCTGCAGCGTTTTGCAGATGCATCTGCAAGTGTGAGCATGCTGACCGCGGCCCCTATGTTTATAATAGGGCGCACGCGGTGTGAAAGCTCTCATTCACTCCTATATGTGTACTGTCAGCAGGCGTATGCCTGCTGACAGATCACACACTCCCGTCCGCACTGTGGACGCGAGATGTAGCGTCCATGCTGCGGGCGGGAGAGTGTGATCTGTAAGCAGGCATACGCCTGCTGACAGTACACATATAGGAGTGAATGAGAGCTTTCACACCGCGTGCGCCCTATTATAAACATAGGGGCCGCGGTCAGCATGCTCACACTTGCAGATGCATCTGCAAAACGCTGCAGATCCATCTGCAAGTGTGAAGGCAGCCTAAAGGGGTATCAAGAACTTAACCTTGACGTTGGATCTCATTTTAACTCTAGAAAATGCAACGTACAGTTGTCCATGACCAAAAACTGGCTCCGGTAGATATATGCCAACACGGTGTAGAGTTTGACCAGTTATAGTCATGGCAAAAGCTGGTTTTACTGGAAACTGTCGATGCCGAAGCCTAAATGGAAGACCTGTGTCCGAAGGACATAAATCAATGCGTGGAATAAACACTTTGTCTCCTTTTGCTGATCCACTGATGGTTCTTGCTTGAATTAGGTGGGAATGGAGTCCAGTAATAATAAGGCGAGTTCCATTACACAGACCATTTTTTGTATTTAGATTCCGAAGCAACATTACAATTGTTCCAACTTTGAGTTGTAGTCTGTGGGATGGCATTCCTGATGGCGTAAGACTATTTAAAAATTCAACTGGATAATGCTCTTGTTCATCTTCATTGTCTACATCCACTGAATCATCACTGTTGTACAGCTTATACTCTCCAGGCATTCTATCCATCACATAGGAATTTAGCAGAGCCATGTCATCGTTCTTGGGACAGAGAATTGCATGGGAAGAGGCCTTCTCAACACTGGTTTGGTCATTCACATGAATTTCAGTGCGTTGTCCAAAAACATCAGTTACAGTGCAATCAGTGCACAACATGTCTTCTGGTATTTCAATAATATCTTCTCCAAGGTTGTATTCGTTGCTAAGTTCACCGTTACCAAGTTTAAGAAGCCAATTGCTGTACTCTGGGTCTGAAGAGCGCATGTTGTTAATTAGTTGTAGTTGAATAAACTGTTTCCAAAGATCAGCCATTTTTAAGCTGGACTCAATAACATCTGTTCTTGTCCCATTTGGTGTGACTGGAAGACATTGCCTAAAATCTCCACCAATAACAAAAACTTTACCTCCAAACAGAATTTCATTCTTTTCAGCAACATTTGTAGTCATTACTTCACACAGAAGTCTGTCAATTAAGGTCAAAGCATATTTGGGTGCCATGGTGCACTCATCAAGTATCAACAGATGTGCGTTATTTAACTGTTTTCCAGCAAATGTGTCTTGTTTTATTCTGGAAACGGAAATTTCGTTGACAGGAACTGGTATCCCAAAGAGTGAATGCATAGTGCGACCTCCTCGTAAAAGATTTGCTGCAATACCTTGACAATTTTCATGCAAATAAACCTGTTGTTGATTAGGTAAATGGATAGCTAAACGTATAATGCAGGGTCTCAAACTCGTCTGGTTTGATTTTTAGCAATGCCAGAATTTTTTGCTCAATGTAGTAAAGTACAAATCCTGATCTTCTTGTAGGAATGCCCCCACCCTAATCTACTTTATGTAGGAATATCCCCGTCTTGTAGGAATATCCCGATCCTGGTCCTCTTCTTGTAGGAATGTCCCGATCCTGGTCCTCTTCTTGTAGGAATGTCCCCATCCTGGTCCTCTTCTTGTAGTAATGTCCCCATCCTGGTTGCCTTCTTGTAGTAATGTCCCCATTCTGGTCCACTTCTTGTAGTAATGTCCCCAACCTGGTCCTCTTCTTGTAATGTCCCCATCCTGGTCCTCTTCTTGTAGTAATGTCCCCATCCTGGTCCTCCTCTTGCAGTAATGTCCCCATCCTGGTCCTCTTCTTGTAGTAATGTCCCCATCCTGGTCCTCTTCTTGTAGTAATATCCCCATCCTGGTTGCCTTCTTGTAGTAATGTCCCCATCCTGGTCCTCTTCTTGTAATGTCCCAATCCTGGTCCTCTTCTTGTAATATCCCCATCCTGGTCCTCTTCTTGTAGTAATGTCCCCATCCTGGTCCTCTTCTTGCAGTAATGTTCCCATCCTGGTCCTCTTCTTGTAGTAATGTCCCCATCCTGGTCCTCTTTTTGTAATGTTCCCATCCTGGTCCTCTTCTTGTAATGTTCCCATCCTGGTCCTCTTCTTGTAATGTTCCCATCCTGGTCCTCTTCTTGTAATGTTCCCATCCTGGTCCTCTTCTTGTAGTAATGTCCCCATCCTGGTTGCCTTCTTGTAGTAATGTCCCCATCCTGGTCCTCTTCTTGTAATGTCCCCATCCTGGTCCTCTTCTTGTACTAATGTCCCCATCCTGGTCCTCTTCTTGTAGTAATGTCCCCATCCTGGTCCTCTGCTTGCAGTAATGTCCCCATCCTGGTCCTCTTCTTGTAGTAATGTCCCCATTTTTTAGTAATGTTCCCTCCCTTGTCATCTTGTAGTAATGTCCCCCATCCTGATGCCATTTTGTAGTGCTGTCCCCACATCCTGATCCGCTTTTACGGTGATGTCCCCATAACCTGGTCTCTGTTCTTTTTGTTCTCTCTCACTCACACACACACTCACACATATGCACACACTCACATATACACACACATATACACACTCATACATATACATACACACTCATTCACATTCACACACACTCACACATTCTCAGACATATAAACACATACACACTCACACATATACACACACATACTCAGACACTCACACACATACTCACACACAAATACATGCACACTCACACATACACACACACTCAGAAATATTCACACACACTTACACATACTCACACATACACTCAGACATAGTCACACACATGCATACTCACAAACATATACACTCACACTCATATATATACACACATTTACACACACACACTCAGACATATTCACACACATACTCACACATACACACTCACAAATACACACACACTCAGACATATTCACACACACATACACACACACACACACACTCATTCACACACACATACTCAAACATACATACACACACTCAGACATATTCACACACACATACATATACACACATACACACTCACACATACACACACACTCAGACATCCACACACTCTCAATCACACACCTTAACGATGCTGTGATCCATTGTATAGGGGGCCGCCGCGGTACCCGTATTATTGTGACTTCCGGGCACTGCTCACACAAGCTCCTTCACACTTGTACATCAATGCAAGCTGGCGGCCGGTGGACCAATCAGAAGCCTGCAGCTGACGTCGTTGTATGACGACAACAGGAGGCTTCTGATTGGTCCGCCGGCTTGCATTGGTGTACAAGCCTGAAGAAGCTTGTGTGAGCGGTGCCCGGAAGTCACAATAAAGCGGGTACCGTGGCGGTCCCCTGCACAATGGACCGGGGCATACTTTTGTTTCTATGGTGCCATGGACCGCATGTGAAGTCTCACGGGCCGCATGGTTGAGACCCCTGCTCTACGGCATCAGAGAACTCCATGGCCGAGTCATCACTTAACCTTTCCTTCATCTTGTGATTCTTGTTATTATTTTTGTACAAGATTCCTCACTATAGCGGCAGCAGCAGATGGATGGAAAATTGTGAACATAGATGAAAGATCATGTTTTCATTTTTTTTTATCTTTTACTCTATTTGAATATTTTTAGATCAACTCCGTCCTCCTCTTCCTCACCATCACACCTGCCCCCTCCGTCCTCCTCACCATCACACCAGCCCCCTCCATCCTCCCCCTAACCATCACACCTGCCCCCTCCATCCTCCTCACCATAAATGCCCCCTCCGTCCTCCTCACCATCACACCTGCCCCCTCCATCCTGCTCACCATAAATGCCCCCTCCGTCCTCATCCTCACCATCACACCTGCCCCCTCCGTCCTCCTCCTCACCATCACACCTGCCCCCTCCGTCCTCCTCCTCACCATCACACCTGCCCCCTCCATCCTCCTCCTCACCATCACGCCTGCCCCCTCCATCCTCCTCACCATAAATGCCCCCTCCGTCCTCCTCACCATCACACCTGCCCCCGCCATCCTTCTCACCATAAATGCCCCCTCCGTCCTCCTCACTATCACACCTTCCCCCTCCACCCTCCTCACCATCACACCTGCCCCCTCCGTCCTCCTCACCATCACACCTGCTCCCTCCATCCTCCTCACCATCACACCTGCCCCCTCCGTCCTCCCCCTCACCATCACACCTGCCCCCTCCGTTCTCACCATCACACCTGCCCCCTCCATCCTACTCACCATCACATCTGCCCCTTCCGTCCTCCTCCTCACCATCACACCTGCCCTCTCCGTCCTCCTCACTATCACACCTGCCCCCTCCGCCCTCCTCCTCCTCACCATCACACCTGCCCCCTCCGTCCTCCTCACTATCACACCTGCCCCCTCCATCCTCCTCACCATCACACCTGCCGCCTCCGTCCTCCTCACTTTCACACCTGCCCCCTCCACCCTCCATCTTCCTCACCATAACTGCCCCCTCCGTCCTCCTCCTCACCATCACACCTGCCCCCTCCGTTCTCCTCACCATCACACCTGCCCCCTCCATCCACCTCACCATAACTGCCCTCTCCGTCCTCCTCCTCACCATCACACCTGCCCCTCCGTCCTCCTCATTATCACACCTGCCCCCTCCATCCTCCTCACCATCACACCTGCCCCCTCCATCCTCCTCACTATCACACCTGCCCTCTCCACCCTCCATCCTCCTCACCATAACTGCCCCCTCCGTCCTCCTCCTCACCATCACACCTGCCCCCTCCGTTCTCCTCACCATAACTGCCCTCTCCGTCCTCCTCCTCACCATCACACCTGCCCCCTCCGTTCTCCTCACCATCACACCTGTCCCCTCCATCCTCCTTACCATCACACCTGCCCCCTCCATCCTTCTCCTCCTCACCATCACACCTGCCCCCTCCATCCTCCTCACCATCACACTGCCCCCTCCATCCTCCTCACCATCACACCTGCCCCCTCCGTCTTCCTCACTATCACACCTGCCCCCTCCACCCACCATCTTCCTCACCATAACTGCCCCCTCCGTCCTCCTCCTCACCATCACACCTGCCTTCTCCGTTCTCCTCACCATCACACCTGCCCCCTCCATCCACCTCACCATAACTGCCCCCTCCGTCCTCCTTACTATCACACCTGCCCCCTCCGTCCTTGCTCACCATAACTGCCCCCTCCGTCCTCCTCACCATCACACCTGCCCCATCCATCCTCCTCACCATCACACCTGCCCCCTCCGTCCTCCTCTTCACCCTCACACCTGCCCTCTCCGTCCTCCTCACTAATCACACCTGCCCCTCCATCCTCCTGCTCCTCACCATCACACCTGCCCCCTCCATCCTCCTCATTATCACACCTGCCCCTCCATCCTCCTCACCATACCTGTCCCCTCCGTCCTCCTCCTCACCATCACACTGCCCCCTCCGTCCTCCTCTACATCACACCTGCCCCCTCCATCCTCCTCACCATAACTGCTCCCTCCGTCCTCCTCCTCACCATCACACCTGCCCCCTCCATTCTCCTCACCATCACACCTGCCCCCTCCATCCTCCTCACCATCACACCTGCCCCCTCCGTCCTCCTCTTCACCCTCACACCTGCCCCTCCGTCCTCCTGCTCCTCACCATCACACTGCCCCCTCCATCCTCCTCACTATCACACCTCCCCCCTCCATCCTCCTCCTCCTCACCATCACACCTGCCCCCTCCATCCTCTCGCTATCACACTGCCCCCTCCACCTCCATATTCCTCACCATAACTGCCCCCTCCGTCCTCTCTCCTCACCATCACACCTGCCCCCTCCGTCCTCCTCACTATCACACCTGCCCCCTCCATCCTCCTCCTCTCACCATCACACCTGCCCCCTCCATCCTCCTCGCTATCACACCTGCCCCCTCCACCCTCCATATTCCTCACCATAACTGCCCCCTCCGTCCTCCTCCTCACCATCACACCTGCCCCCTCAGTTCTCCTCACCATCACACCTGCCCCCTCCATCCTCCTCACCATAACTGCCCCATCCGTCCTCCTCCTCACCATCACACCTGCCCCTCCATCCTCCTCACTATCACACCTGCCCCTCTCATCCACCTCACCATCACACCTGCCCCCTCCGTCCTCCTCACTATCACACCTGCCCTCTCCACCCTCCATCCTCCTCACCATAACTGCCCCCGTCCTCCTCCTCACCATCACACCTGCCCCTCCGTTCTCTCCCATATGCCTCTCCGTCTCCTCCTCACCATCACACCTGCCCCCTCCGTTTCCCTCACCATCACACCTGTCCCCTCCATCCTCCTTACCATCACACCTGCCCCCTCCATCCTTCTCCTCCTCACCATCACACCTGCCCCCTCCATCCTCCTCACATCACACCTGCCCCCTCCATCCTCCTCACCATCACACCTGCCCCCTCCGTCTTCCTCACTATCACACCTGCCCCCTCCACCCCCATCTTCCTCACCATAACTGCCCCCTCCGTCCTCCTCCTCACCATCACACCTGCCTTCTCCGTTCTCCTCACCATCACACCTGCCCCTCCCTCCTCCACCTCACCATAAACTGCCCCCTCCGTCCTCCTTACACACCTGCCCCCCCTCCGTCCTGCTCACCATAACTGCCCCCTCCGTCCTCCTCACCATCACACCTGCCCCATCCATCTCCTCACCATCACACCTGCCCCCTCCGTCCTCTCTTCACCTCACAACTGCCCTCTCCGTCCTCCTCCTCAACATCACCTGCCCCTCCATCCTCCTGCTCTCACATCACACCTGCCCCCTCTCCACCTCCATTATCACACCTGCCCCCTCCATCCTCCTCACCTACCTGTCCCCTCCGTCCTCCTCATCACCATCACACTGCCCCCTCCGTCCTCCTCACTATCACACGCCCCCTCCATCCTCCTCACCATAACTGCTCCTCCGTCCTCCTCCTCACCATCACACCTGCCCCCTCCATTCTCCTCACCATCACACCTGCCCCCTCCATCCTCCTCACCATCACACCCTGCCCCCTCCGTCCTCCTCATCCCTCACACCTGCCCCCTCTCCTTCCTCAACTGCTCCTCACCATCACACCTGCCCCTCCTCCTCCTCACTATCACACCTGCCCCCTCCATCCTCCTCCTCCTCACCATCACACCTGCCCCTCCATCCTCCTCGCTATCACACCTGCCCCCTCCACCCTCCATATTCCTCACCATAACTGCCCCTCCGTCCTCCTCCTCACCATCACACCTGCCCCTCCCGTCCTCCTCACTATCACACCTGCCCCCTCCATCCTCCTCCTCTCTCACCATCACACCTGCCCCCTCCATCCTCCTCGCTATCACACCTGCCCCTCCACCTCCATATTCCTCACCATAACTGCCCCCTCCGTCCTCCTCCTCACCATCACACCTGCCCCCTCAGTTCTCCTCACCATCACACCTGCCCCCCTCCATCCTCCTCACCATAACTGCCCCATCCGTCCTCCTCCTCACCATCACACCTGCCCCTCCATCCTCCTCACTATCACACCTGCCCCCTCCATCCACCTCACCATCACACCTGCCCCCTCCGTCCTCCTCACTATCACACCTGCCCTCTCCACCCTCCATCCTCCTCACCATAACTGCCCCCTCTCTCCTGCTCCTCACCATCACACCTGCCCCCTCCGTCCTCCTCCTCACCATCACACCTGCCCCCTCCGTTCTCCTCACCATCACATCTGCCCCCTCCATCATCCTCACCATCACACCTGCCCCCTCCGTCCTCCTCTTCACCCTCACACCTGCCCTCTCCGTCCTCCTCACGATCACACCTGCCCCCTCCATCCTCCTGCTCCTCACCATCACACCTGCCCCTCCATCCTCCTCACTATCACACCTGCCCCCTCCATCCTCCTCACCATACCCGTCCCTCCGTCCTCCTCCTCACCATCACACCTGCCCCCTCCGTCCTCCTCACTATCACACTTGCCCCCTCCATCCTCCTCCTCCTCACCAACACACCTGCCCCCTCCGTCCTCCTCGCTATCACACCTGCCCCCTCCACCCTCCATCTTCCTCACCATAACTGCCCTCTCCGTCCTCCTCCTCACCATCACACCTGCCGCCTCCGTTCTCCTCACCATCACACCTGCCCCCTCCATCCTCCTCACCATAACTGCCCCATCCGTCCTCCTCCTCACCATCACACCTGACCCTCCGTCCTCCTCACTATCACACCTGCCCCCTCCATCCACCTCACCATCACACCTGCCCCCTCCGTCCTCCTCACTATCACACCTGCCCTCTCCACCCTCCATCCTCCTCACCATAACTGCCCCCTCTGTCCTCCTCCTCATCATTACACCTGCCCCCTCCGTTCTCCTCACCATCACACCTGCCCCCTCCATCCTCCTTACCATCACACCTGCCCCCTCCGTCCTCCTCACCATCACACCTGCATTCTCCGTCCTCCTCACTATCACACCTGCCCTCTCCACCCTCCTCACCTTAACTGCCCCCTCTGTCCTCCTCCTCACCATCACACCTGCCCCCTCCGTTTCTCCTCACCATCACACCTGCCCCCTCCATCCTCCTTACCATCACACCTGCCCCCTATGTCCTCCTTCTCACCATCACACCTGCATTCTCCGTCCTCCTCACTATCACACCTGCCTCCTCCACCCTCCTCCTCCTCACCATCACACCTGCCCCCTCCGTCCTCCTCACTATCACACCTGCCCCCTCCACCCTCGATCCTCCTCACCATCACACCTGCCCCCTCCGTCCTCACCATCACACCTGCCCCCTCCATCCTCCTCACTATCACACCTGCCCCTCCATCCTCCTCACCATACCCGTCCCCTCCGTCCTCCTCCTCACCATCACACCTGCCCCCTCCGTCCTCCTCACTATCACACTTGCCCCCTCCATCTACCTCACCATAACTGCCCCCTCCGTCCTCCTCCTCACCATAACACCTGCCCTCTCCGTCCTCCTCACTATCACACCTGCCCCCTCCATCCTCCTCATCATCACACCTGCCCCCTCCGTCCTCCTCACTATCACACCTGTCCCCTCCACCCTCCTCCTCATCATCATCACACATTCCCCCTCCGTCCTCTTCACCATCACACCTGCCCCCTCCGTCCTCCTCACCATCACACCTGCCCCCTCCATCCTCCTCCTCACCATAACAACTGCCTCCTCCGTCCTCCTCACCATAACAACTGCCTCCTACGTCCTCCTCCTCACCATCACACCTGCCCCTCCGTCCTTTGCACCATTACACCTGCCCCTCCGTCCTCCGCACCATCACACCTGCCCCCTCCGTTCTCCTCACCATCACACCTGCCCCCTCCGTCCTCCTCAACATCACACCTGCCCCCTCCATCCTCCTCACCATAACTGCCTCCCGTCCTCCTCCTCACCATCACACCTGCCACACATATACACACTCACAAATACACTCACACATATACACACACACTCAGACATTCACACACTCTCATGTGATGCTGTGGTCCATTATGCAGCGGGCCGCCGCGATACCCGCTTTATCGTGACTTCCGGGTACCGTCCACACAAGCTCCTTCACCGCTTGTACATCAATGCAAGCCGGCGAACCAATCAGCCTGCAGCTGACGTTGGTATATGACGTCAACAGGAGGCTTCTGATTGGTCCGCCGCCTTGCATTGATGTACAAGCGTGAAGGAGCTTGTGTGGGCGGTACCCGGAAGTCACAATAAACGGGTACCGTGGCGGCCCTCTGCATAATAGACCGGGGCAAGGCTTTTGTCTCTATGGAGCCCCGGGCCGCAGTGTGAAGCCTCGTGGGCCACATGCGGCCCGGGGGCCGCGTGTTTGAGACCCCTGGTATAATGGCATGGGACTGTGCATGCATTGAAAATGCAAATATCCTCCAAGCAGCTTCTGGAGCACTCACATATCTTGAATCAAGAAAAGTTGACGATTCATCAAGATTGACTGTTGTCTGTTGTATTTCGACATTAGCTTTGTCATGGCCCTTGTAGATATACTTGAAAAGATATTTCACACTTTTTATTGAAGCGCAGATTTCTACATTTATGTGACAGTTGTAGCGTTTTGAATGGATTGGTTTTTAAAATGTTCTTGAAGAACACAGTAAAAAACAACTTTAAGTTGTTTTTGGTTCATTTGTATAAAATTTAGGCGATTGGCTTCAATTTTAACATATGTGTCAACTAAGTACTGTTGTGTCAGTTTGCCACCGTTTAAAATAGGATTGAAGTCATTTTGCACGGACAAAAGGAAACTGTAGTACTGCAGTTGTGTAATTCGTCTTAAAGTGCCTTGCTGGTGTAGGTTTTCATGCCACCCTTGATCACCTCTTGGAAAGAATAGGGGATACAGAAGAGCATCAAGGTTGCTGTGCAAAATGCTAATTCGCTGTGTCTTAGGAAGCAAAGGGTTGTTGAGGTCTGGCTTAAGATGGACTAATATGTCCTTTTGAAAAGGAGGCTCTCCATCATCGTTTTAAAAAACAACGGCAACCTCACACGTGGTTTGTTATAACGTTGGGGATCTTGTGTATGCTCTTGTTTAACTGCCATGACAACAGAAGGCATTTCAGTCCCATTTGTATAGCCCTCTGTTGCTCCTCAGCTTCAACGTCTTTTAGCATACGATATGCGCCAGCAAATGGGCTGATTTGTTGTAAATGTTCAGTAACGAGAATCATCAGTTCAGCATTACACTTTTCATTTACTTTTAGACTCATCCTTTGTTCTGTAGCCTCATTTGCATCAAGGATGTATAATTGTGCAAATTTTGCTGGTTGTCCTATTTCTGGGTAAAGTGTTCCAGTGCGGTGGTAAATCTGGCCATGAATTTTAAAACAATACGGTCCGAATCCAGGGGTGGTGCAATGTTGGCACCAAATGAAGCAAACACATGAGAACTGTTGATGCTTCTGATATTGTCCATAAAATTTCTACTATGTTGATGAGTTCCTTTCATCAATTGCTCAAACAGATCTGAGTAGTGAATTCTCGGTACAATTACTTTCCCTTTTTGACAGCATTGAGTAAACTTATTGTTAGATGTTTTTTCATCAATAAAATTTAGAGAGTTGCATGCAGAGCAAACTACATTCATATTCCCACAGTAGTGTTGAATAATTGTTGTTTCATCATTTGTGACGTAACATGCCAGTTGTTGTATATTCTCCTGAGCTTGCCTTAGTTGGTAGAGCATTCGTGTTCTATAGATGGCGCGAACATGTTGGTGTCTGTTTGCCCTGTCTGCTGGAGATTCATTCAGCCGAAATGGTCTATGAGATTCGGCATCCTGGGCTTGTTTCACAGCAGTTTGTTCTGGTGTCTCTTGGAGTCGATGTTGTCGTCGCCTTGCTGCTGCTGCAGCTTTTCTGTCATCGTCATTGGCATATTTGCACCTACGACCAATTAAATCCATTGAATAAACGTGACTGAAGTAGTTCAGACTGTCACTGGCACAACATGTGAAGTAAATGTGACTGAAGAACAGCACACTTTCACTGACAGCCTTGTAAACAGGAGTGAACTGCATCACACCATGACTGACAGCCTTGTAGACAGGAGTGAATTGCTGAACTGCATCACACTATGACTGACAGACCTTTTAGACAGGAGTGAAGTGCGTCATACGATGACTGACAGCCTTGTAGACAGGGGTGAACTGCGTCACACTATGACTGACAGGCCTTGTAGACAGGAGTGAACTGTGTCACACTATGACTGACAGACCTTGTAGACAGAAGAGAACTGCGTTACACTATGAGCAGCAGCCTTGTAGACAGGAGTGAACTGCATCACACTATGACTGACAGCCTTGTAGACAGGAGTAAACTGTGTCACACTATGGCTGAAAGACCCTGTAGACAGGAGTGAAGTGCGTCACACTATGACTGACCGACCTTGTAGACAGGAGTGAAGTGCGTCACACGATGACTGACAGATCTTGTAGACAGGAGTGAACTGCGTCACACTATGAGCTGCAGCCTTGTAGACAGGAGTGAAGTGCGTCACACTGAGCGGCAGCCTTGTAAACAGGAGTGAAGTGCGTCACACTATGAGCGTCAGTCCAAATTGCGCGCCAAGCCATGCTCCAGTTTGCTGATTGGTCGCCGCCAGCCGTGGCGACCAATCAGCGCACTTGGCACGTGTTTTAAAACACGGCTTGGCGGGAAATATGAATCCTGCGCCACTGATTGGTTGCCGCTCTCAGCGGCGATTAATCAGCGACGCGGGATTCAAATCCCCCGAAAAGCTGCACTACTTCTCTGATTGGTCGACTCTGCCGGCGCCGACCAATCAGCGGTGCGGCGCGGCGGGAAATATGAATTCTGCGCCGCTGATTTGTCGCCACTGGCGTGGCTTGGGGCAGCGGCGACCAATCAGAAAAGTAGCGCGGCTTGGCGGGGGATTTAAATCCCAATCGGGGTACTACTGCTGCGAGCAGCCGGGAGATGACCGGCAGACGCCGGTCATCTCCCGCTGGCTCGCCACGGACCTCTGTAGGCAGTACATGAGCCGCGGCATGAATTTTGAATGCGCGTGGCTCTTTTGAATACACTGCGCTCATTGGTCGCCGCAGATGCCGGCGACCAAAGAGCGCTGGCGCGCGATTTCCGTGACAGACACGATTAGGCAATTATATAGTAGATAGCCCCAACATTTATACATACCAACAATGCAGCACAAATAGGTCCGTGAATAATATAAAGTAAATGGGTGTCAGAACTGATCCAGCAGCTGTAAAGAACCAATATAACATATTATAAATTAACGATAATAATACAAAAATATAAAAATTTTATTATGATGGAGGAATACTAGACTCTTACTTGTCATTAAAATACAAACTTCTTGCCACAGCATGGATAAAGGCTGGAATCAGTGGAAATCCTGTAGAAAAATTGAAATAAATGTTATATACAGTAAGTACAGTACATAGACTTGAACACATAAGTAGACAAAAGCAGCTCATGATAGTTTTAGAGGATTTACAACTTTATCTACATTTTTTTCTTTAATGTTCAACTTTGTATCATGTTAAAACAATAACATTGAATAAAACAATATGCTAGAATAAAATTAGTTGAGTTTTACGCAGAGAGTCAGATTTATTAAAGGTTAATTATTTAAAATGATTATTGATCTGGTGCACAGACTTAAATATGCTGCCAGTCACAGGGATCCTGAGACCCTCTGATTGCTCAAATCACTGCTCTGAAGCATTCACTTCAGCAAGGAGATGAGCACAAAGTCACCTAAAGGCCTAATAGAATGTTTAAGGGGCCCGTCACACAGTGCCACCTCGCCGGAGATGTCGTCTGCGACTGGCGGGAGCGCGCACGTTTTTGCCGCCAGCATCGCCGCCCCGTTTACACGGGGAGACACCTCCGGCGATGCACCGGCGAGCTGACAGGTGGCATCGCCGCCGGGGTGTCTCAAAACCCCATAGGTGATACAGTATAATGGGAGCCTATGGCTCCCTTGCCCTGTCAGGTCACCGGCAGCCGTTTACATGCTCTGAAACCAGGTGACCAGTAAAAGGCATCGCCATCGTCTAATTACATTAGGCGATGCAGGGGCGATATCGGTGCTGATAGGCCACGCCCCTGCATCGCCTAACAAATCGTCGGTACCGTCGCCACGTGTGACGGTACTCTATGGTCCATGCATCACTTAGGGCACATGCTCATCACCCAGACCCCAAATGATTGGCAGCACATTTAAGTCTGCATAAAAGATCAATAATAACATATTAATTTTAAATAAGCATACTTTTAGCTAAATGTGTAAGGAGATGTGGTGTAGAGGAAATATAGCAAGCTTTAGAGGAAAAGGGGTCTGGCTTTAACTAGAACATGCTATGACAACATTTTGCACAATAAAATGGTTAAAATGGTCTAAAGTAAATTGATATAAAAGTGCAAAAAGATAAACAAAATGTTATGGCTGGTGGAGATAGACCCATTGCGTCACAGGCCGGGCTTACCCAGAAGGGCATAACTAAGTGACTATCTGGTATTCAATAAAGCCTTAATTGATGAGGATACAATAGGCATCAGGTATTCACAATGGAAACATTCCCAGCGCAGTCCCTGGGCCTACAGCAGCTTACCGACAGATCACAGCCGAAGTGCAATGCACAGTGAGCACAGGGAGAGACGTAGTCGAGCAGTTTGAGATTGGGCAGACAGCACAGGGTCAAAACACAGAGCTGAGGTCAGGAACAGAGAGAGAAGATGAAAATGAGGAAAGAAACCAGGTCATATACAAACCTATGCAAGCAAATACCTAGACAGAACACTAGAGACTAAAAGTACCTAGGAACCAAGATAAGGCAAGCAATGGTGGGAGTGGGGACTTGATAAATCCCCTGTTACTGAAAGATAGGACAGGGAAGGTAACCTATGCAGGACATAGCAGGCTTAAATTCCTGCAGGACCCAGCTACAGCTCCCAATAGCCAGTTTGAGAAAGCAGGAAGTGCAGCAGGACTAGGAGTGCTGCAAATTGAGGAATACGCATGCAGGTCTGAGTCTGAGGAGAGCAGCACGATAAGTAGACCGGCACTGCGAATGTGTGCAGCTTACCAGCATGACACTTAAGAGTCTAAAGACATGCCATACTTAGCATGTAGCACGAGTTAGGCCTTATTCAGTTGTCCGTTTTTTGTATATGGGTGCTAGCAGTGCTTTTCACAGATACCACTCATGCCTACAATAGTGAATGGAGTCATTCACATGTCTATGATTTTCTGCAGATCGAGTGATCCACACAAAAATGCAGACTGTTTGACTGATAGAGGCTCTTACATACACATATCGTGGAGTTGTCCTCTGATTGCTTCATTCTAGCGAGATGTTGGAGACCTATATGGCACAGTCACATCCCACACATTAGATCTTTCTGCCGAGCTAGTGCTCCTTAATTGACTTCCTATATCTATCTCGAAGTTTAAAAAGAGCTTATTATGTTACTTCTTGACTGCAGCACGCCGACTGATCCCCAGATGGTGGAAGCGGACTAGATGTCCATCTCGTTCGTAATTAGTCTCTGAACTTAATGATATCTGCAGATTGGAGGAGCTGGCCTCTCAGGGCCACTTTACACACACCAACTTATATGTCCAACTTCTGAACAACTTACTGGTTGCCGTGAAATCATGGACACATTGCTCCATTTTGTGGCTGTGTACAAATGGAACTATGTGTCCATGATTTCACTGCAACCAGTAAGTTGTTCAGAAGTTGGACAGATAAGTTGGTGTGTGTAAAGTGACCATCAGACTTTGCTGGATGTGGAGGGTGTGGTGAGACATTGTGACCTGTGGGCACCCTGGATTATGTACTGAGAAACCCATGATCTTGAAACCTGGCTTTCCTGGGTAGGGTGAGAGGAGACAGATGTGTGACTTTGGTTTGGTCTTACATCACCGAGGCTAATACTCTAGAGGTTAATGAGTAGATTTATACCATTTGTTCTTATCATTGATTATGTAGCAAGATTAATACACTTGACTTCCCCCCTTCCACCTATCTTCATTTTTTTCTGTTTCTCACTCTTTCCTTTCTCTATTTCTATCCGTTTTTGATAATATAAGGTTGAGGATTCTCCCTTATGAGGATCTCCTCCAGTTATGATTTTAGACCTTGCTTTGTTATTTGTTCTAATAAGAGGAAGGGGGGGTGTCCTGGCCATGGAGTGAGACAGACACTAGTTTCTGAGCTCTGTCCTCCCGGTCTCTTTCAAGCCTGATTTAAGCCACCCAGCCTGGATGAAATTTGCCTTAAGTCGGCGAGAAGGAGGAGTGGACCCCAGCAGTGACACCGGGCCCTCCCTTGCCGAAATCTGGTGTTATAACCTGGTTTTTGAGAAGCTCCAGCAGGTCCCCGGGGGCAGCCGCTGTATCCAAGATGGCGGCGCCAGCCTCTCTACACTTTTTTTTTTTACCAATTAACTTTTTATTGAACATTAATCATAATATACAAAACCAAACAAATAAGGGTCTGAACAGACCTTCGGGGAACATACAAAAGAAAGGGAGGAAAAGGGGGGGGAGAGGGACCAATTCAGGTACAGACAATGATGATACAGTATGTAAATGAGTTTAAATAAGTTCAAAACAAGACCACGATTTCACAAAATTATAACAAGTGCAATGGTTCACTGTAAAAGATGGGTATGAATATCCGAGGCGAGGGCAGAGGAAGTCCAGGGGTCCCACCACGTAAGAACCTTGTTCTTTTTAGAAAGAGAGGGCGCAGAGAGAGATTCGTAGCAGTAGTGGAGATTGAGTCTAGAAATGAACTCTTCTCTAGATGGCACCCCCGGTGACTTCCAATGCGCCGCCAGGCATAGTCTAGCAGCAACCAGAATATTAAACACAATAGGCTGCAACGGGGAGGGAACTTCTGATAGAGATATACCCAGGAGCGCGAGCGGGCCTGACAGTATCAGGGGCAGACGAGTAATCTCACATAGGAGCTTTTCTACCTGAACCCAGAAGGGCTTGATGAGAGGGCATTCCCACCACACATGTGCCAGGGAACCCGACATACCACAACCCCTCCAGCAGGAGGCAGATGAGGAGAGATGGAGCCGGGCCATGCGTGCGGGGGTCAAATACCATTGTAATAGAATCTTTCTCGCCTGCTCCATGTGTCCCAGACAAGAAGAAAATTTTTTCGGGTGGGACAAGGCAAGGGACCAGTCCTCATGTGTAGCCGAAAAGGATAGAAGGGACTCCCAAGATAACATGAACGGGAGTTTAGGGGGACCTCATGGAGTAGCAGTGAGGCATACAGCACTGAAACCCCGTGAGAGCTATGAGTGCCGGGCTTAAAAAATCGGTCACCCGGGGAATCTCCAACCACTGGGGGCTCCTGAAAATTCAGGAAGTTGCGTAAGCAGCTTGACAACTGTAGGAAGGTGTAGAACGACGAGCTTGGTAGGGAGAACCGAGATTGAAGTTCACCAAAGGAACGTAAACCCGATGGACCAAACAAATCCACTATATGCAAGAGGTTGCACTTTTTCAGTTGTTGTAAAGATATATTGGGGATTATTTCCGACATAACATCCAGGGATATATATCTAGCCATGTAAGGGAATACTGAGGGACCCGCTGTAGCCCAAAGCTTGGAAGCTGAGATCATAGTATGAAGAAGTGTTCCCCTACAGCGGGACTGCAAGAACGACATTTCCATCAATCGCCTAAGAGAGCCTTGTGGGGCAAAATATGATTCAATGGTAAGCCAAGGCAAATGTGAGGCCTCCTCCCACCACAATTTAAGTGGTTCAAGCATCGCAGCTTTATGATATATTGCTAGGTTGGGAGCTCCTAAACCACCTTTAGAATACGGGAGTACCATCCAACGATGTTTGATTCTATGTGGCTTACTATTCCATATGAAGGAATCTAATATAGACTGAAAGAGGGAAATGCGCTTCACAGGTATAGTTAAGGGCAAACATCTGAATAGGTAAATTAAGTTGGGGAGGAGCATCATCTTGGCCGTCTGAATGCGCGCCATCCACGAAAGGGGGGTATCAGAAAATTTTTGGATAGTAGCTCGCAAGTCCGCAGCAGTTGCCTCACAGTTCAATCGTGTTATGTCCGCCAGGCGTGTCAATTTAATCCCTAAATACGTAAAACCTAAGGGAGCCCAGAGGAAGTTATAGGTGGATTGGATAGTAGATTGGAGGTTAAGTGATAGAAAGAGAGGGAATAACGTGGATTTGGTCAGGTTGAGCTTGTAATACGAGACCGCAGAGAAGTCATGCAGGAGAGAGGAGATCGCAGCCAGCGAACGCAGGGGACCAGTGCAGGTAAATACAACATCGTCTGCATACAGACCAATTTTGAATTCAGCAGTTCCAACGGGGATGCCTTTAATGTCTGGAGACTGCCGAGCAATAGCAGCCAGAGGTTCCATAATCAACGCGAAGACCAGCGGGGAGAGGGGGCAGCCCTGGCGAGTACCATTGGAAATAGTAAAGGCCCGGGATTTAAACCCCGAGGCACGCACCGAGGCATTCGGATTAGAATATAAAGCCATGATGGCAGAGAAAATAGAACCAGTGAGGCCAAATTTGAGCAAGGTACTCTCCAAATAGCCCCAGTGCACCCTGTCAAAAGCTTTTTCAGCATCAAGCGACAGGAATACACTGGGGAGGCGACCCCCCTCCACCACGCTCAACAGGTCGATTAACCGTCTCGTGCCATCCCTTGTCTGCCTGCCCAGCACAAACCCAACCTGATCAGGGTGAATTAGAGAAGGTAAAATAGTAAGAAGACGATTGGCCCATATTTTAGCATAGATTTTTAAATCTGCATTCAGCAGAGCAATTGGGCGAAAGTTCCCAGGGGATGTAGGGGACTTCCCAGGTTTAGGCAGAGTGGCTATGGCGGCCTCCAAACCTTCACGTTTGATAGATCCCGAGGAGGCCCAAAAGTCAAACAATCTTTTGAGGTAAGGACAAAGTATAGGTAGAAAGTGAGAATAGTAAGGGAAAGAAAAGCCATCAGGACCCGGGGCCGAGTTTTTCTTTGAATCCCTAATGATCTGCGAGATTTCAGAACACAGTACAGGAGCATTCAAAAAATCTAGTTGAGATGGGGAAACCTTCGGGAGAATGGCCCTATCTAAAAAGGACGAGATACAGGCCGGGGAAGGTTGTGGAATGGATCCGTCATCTTGTAAGTTGTAAAGCCTAGAATAATAAGTGGCAAACTCATCTGCAATATGGATCGGGTTATAAACCCGTGTGGAGTCAGCCCTAACCAAGAAAGGGATTCTAGACTGGATTTCCCGCTTTTTGACACGCCTGGCCAACAGAGCTCCAGCTCGGTCACCCATGGAATAAAAGCTGGCCCTGGATTTCTGCAGGGTCTTCGCTGTACTGCGAAGCAAAAGCTGGCGGACATGCATACGGGCTCTGCCAAGTTCCAATAATAGATGGGAAGACTGGGTCTTTTTGTGCTGAGTCTCTAGTGACTCAAGGGCCGCCACAGCATCCTGCAAGGCTTGATTAAATCTACGTTTACACAAGGCTGCCATTTTGAGGAAATGTCCCCGCATGACAGCCTTGTGTGCAAACCAGAAAGTGTCCGGCTGTACCTCCGGAGTATCATTAATGCTAAAAAATTCTTGGAGGGAGGTCTCCAACCGGGTCACAGAAGGTTGGTCTGTGAATAAATGAGTGTTCAGGCGCCAGTGGGAGGGCGGTTGAATAGCCAGTGGGTCGGTCAATGAAACGGTGACAGGGGCATGGTCCGACCATGAGATGCTCCCCACAGTGGCAGTATTACAATGGGGTAAGGCCACATCATCTACCAAAATGTAGTCTATTCTGCTGTAGGTGGCATGCCTCGGGGACATATAGGTATAGTCCTTTTCACTACAGTGTAGGTACCTCCATATATCATGCAGACCGTGGGTACGAACCAGTGCGCCAGCTTCACCTCTAGAAGATGAGGGAGCGGAGCAATCCCATATTTTGGACATGGGAATGTTGAAGTCCCCAGCAATCAGCTTATGTCCATGCTGGATACGATCCACGGTCTGCAATAGGGTTCTCATAAATTTGAGCTGTCCAGAGTTAGGGCCATAGACTGATGCTATAGTGTAAGGTGCATTATTAATTAGGCATAGTAGTAGCAATGACCTGCCCTCCTGATCTGGAATCACACGTACTAGCTGGAAAGTCACGGAGTGATGAACAAAAATAGCAACCCCTGCCTTTTTCATACCACTCCCTGCAAAAAAGCGGTGAGGATAGAGAGTGGACTTCATCCTAAAATTATCATGCTCCAAGAGATGGGTTTCCTGGAGACACGGTGACATGGTGGTGCTGTTTGGCCAGTTGTTTCCACACCATAGCTCTCTTACAGGGGGAATTAAGCCCATTAACATTATGGGACACTAGTGTGATACTCATAATAACCTAAAGAGAGAAGCAAGCGCCCCCACAACCTTGTAAACCAACATAATAAACAATCACAGTGGTAGCATAAAGTCCGAGTACCTGAAAAGGAAGAAGGGAAGGGGGGAGGGAGGGGAAGGGGGCTGAGAGAGAGAACCAAACAAAGAACAGCAACCAAAAAGTCCATTCGGACAAAATATCCGAATCCACAGGTGAGAGAAAAAAAAAAAAGCTCACCACGGAGGCATAAGCTGACCAGTCAGCAGCAATGTAGAGCAGTAAAAATGAAAAAGAAAAACCACTCTACAGTAGCAACGGGAATGACCAGGAACCAAACTGTTTAGAGTACCTTCAAGCAACCTCCCACTCAGTGTCAATGTGGCGGTCCGTGGCCTTAGGAGGGGAGTCTCCAGATCTTCTCCGTCCATCTGCTGAGGGAGAGTTAGCATCAGAAGTCATAAGGCCCCAGGAGGCCAGAGCCTTGGCAGCGTGATGAGGGGTCAGACAGGTGATGAATTTGCCATTCTTCTTGATCAACAGCTTCGTTGAGTTAAATCCCCAGCGATAAGCAATTTCCTTGTCCCTCAGAATAGAAGTGAATGGAGTAAAGGAACGCCGGAATGCTAAAGTACCAGGGGACAAATCCGGGAAGACTTTGAGCCGGGCAAACTTCTCAGGAAGAGCAGGCAGTTTCTTTATGGCAGCAAAGAATTCCTCTTTTAACTCAAAAAAATGAATGCGCGCCAGGACGTCTCTAGGAACCGACGACGGCAGGCCAGGAGGCTTGTGAAGGCGGTGAATGCAATCAATCACCAGTGACTTCTTGTCAGCATGAGGGAGCACCGTGAGGATGAAATCTTGCAGGAAGGGCTTTAAGTCTGAGTCTGTGATAGATTCGTCCATGCCCCTCAGTTTGATATTATGCCTCCTGGACCTGTCCTCTAGATCCAGGGACTTGAAATGTGTTTTAGCCGCCCGGGTATTCAGTGCCTCATGAGCGTCCCACAGGTTATTGTGAGAGGCCACCAGTTCCGCCATCTTCCTCTCTAAATGGTCGGTACGGTTCCCCAGCTCCTGAACCTCACCCCTAAGAGATGAGATCATGGAGCGCAAATCCTCCTGCAGAGACGTTCTGAGTTCCCCTAGCAGAGATTTCAGCAGTGAAGGGGTTACTGTAGCTTCAGTGTTATCTCCAGCCAGATCTCCAGATGGGAAGGAGAGGGAGCTGCGGCGTGCAGCGCGGGCGGCCCTGGGGGACTGAGGCGCCATCTTCTCTGCCTGTGTGAGGTGGGGGGAGGCACAAAGAAGTCTGGAATTCGCCGGGATGGGTCGCGGGACGTAGCCTTACTTTTCCCCATGTCTGCTCCAGGTCCTCCGGTGTCCGTGTATCAAGATTTAGAGTCAAGGAGGGCGAAGGGCAGGTGATTAATCTTCGTTTTATGGCTCCTGGTCACAGAGCTCCCGCTCAATGCGTCCTACACCATTAGAGGTTAGGACACGCCCCTCAGCCTCTCTACACTTAACTGCCTCGCTTGTGGGGAACGGAGGAGCGGACCCCTTCCACAGCGCCTGAGGGAGTCTGCAGAGACGGCCCGCTCTTCCCGCACCGCTGGATGCAGCACTGTGCCGGCCACAGTGTCTGATTACCCGCAGGAGCTGACGGGACTCATGGAAGGCTGCTCCATAGGAGATCCCCCTGAAGATACCCAGCACACAAGCGCCGCGGAAGTCCGGGTGGAGAACACGGACACGGGAGACAGACAGTGGCACCCGGCTCAGGATGCAGCGGTAAGCGGAGAGGGCTCTATCCTGGGGAACCAGATGCAGCATTATCAACCCCCCAACCCCCGCTCGGTTCCTATCTATCCTCTACTTGCCCACAGTGTTATGAGTGAGCTGCAATACCCTGGGCGGCCACAGTCCAAAGGGGCGATGTCCTGGTCACATGCACCTCCATTCCCTAGTCTGGAAGGGAATCCTGCAGTGAAGTCGCATCCCCTTACCCAAGAAGGGCCCCCAGGTGGCAATTATATCGGAGAATCAATCCCTGTTGGTCAGAACCCAAATACAGGACAGTCTGAATTGCCTATGGACACTCCCGCCCCGAGCGGAGACATGTGGGACTCATTCAAGGCCCACATTCTCAATATTCCCACCAGAGAGGAAATGGCAAATTTTATTTCTAAATTGGAGGCCTCCCTCAAGTCCGAGACCAAAGAGCTGCAGAGTGAGGTCCGGGAGATCGCAGGCAGAGTGTCTCAGTCCGACGCCACAGTGGAGAACTTAACTAGAAGGGTCAAAAAACTGGAAGAGATTGTTTCATACCAAAAATCCCAACAAGAAGCCTTCCTGGACTCTATGGAGGACATTGAAAATAGAGAAAGGCGACAGAACATACGGGTGCGGGGTCTCCTGGAATCGGTCACCCCAGACGAGCTAAGGGTGACTCTGCAAGGCCTGCTTAATTCTATTAGGAACGTCCCAGCAGATTCTGTTATTGAGTTCAACAGGGCTCATAGGTCCCTTGGTCCTCCTCCACCGGAAGGGGCACTTCCACGTGACATAATATACCGACTTCATAAATACCAAATTAAAGATGATATTCTCAACAAAGCAAGACGTTGCGAGGAGATCTGTTTCCAGGGATGCAGCTTACAATTAATGGCCGACCTATCCAGGAGAACTCTCCAAAAACTGAGAGCCCTGAGGCCCCTCCTCGATCTCTTGCGGCAACACCACCTTGCTTACTCCTGGGGTTATCCTTTTCCCTCCAGGTACGGCGAGGAAATCAGATGTTCCACTTGACCCACCCCAGAGAGTTGTAGGGGTTCCTTCAAGCAGTTGACATTCCTGATCCGGGCCTCCAGTTCCCGGACTGGCCGTCTCTTTATACTGATGACATGTACCAGGTGGCGTCCCGGGTTCAGCGTGCGCCACGCCGATGAGGTAACAGGAGAGGAGGGATCCGAAGAAGACGAAGGCTCAGTGACGGAGATCGTTCCGAAGAGGGATGAATTATTGGTCTGTCAGTGGTTTTACCTCCTACCCTTTGGAGACATCTCTCCGGTCAGGAACTCTCCTAACCTGCTGACTCATATGGTTAACCTTCAAAGTTTCACAGTTTGTGGATGCGATTGATGTTGGTTTGTCCCCTAGACCCCTCACCTCCCATTCCTACTTTCCCCCTCCCCTCCCCTTACCTTTCCCTCACCCTTTTCCATTTTCCTCCCCGCCCTCTTCTCCCTCCCCCCCCTACAGATTCCCTTCTTCCCCCCTCTTCTCCCTTAGTCCCCCCTGCTTTGTGGAAATGCCGCATTTTATCTGTTGAACTGCACTCCTCTTACAGACTCGCTTCTATGATTGTGACCCATCTTTCCTGATTTAATGGGCGTCGGTCACTCCCCATATTGAACCATTTCCCATACCCAGGCTGGTGATAAGTTAAAGTTTTATCTGTTTTCTTTTCAGGTTTATTACCGGTGGCGCTTTCACCTCTCAGGTCGTGTTATCCTAACCTTTTGTGTTATAAGCAATTTTAGGGAACTTTTCCCTCTGTGTTTGACTCAGGTAATTACTCCCTTCCATTTGGAAAGGTCGCTCCCCACGGGGTCTCCATACTCAACTTTGGAGTGCGATATTTCTACCATAGAACTTACCCCATTTGTTTTTGAATATTATTGATAGTCCGTCCAGGGCTTCTTCTATTTTCCTTCTCCTTCCTCCTCTTCTATCTCTTTTCTTTCCCTTCTCTGGAGCGTTGTGTTGGTGGTTGTGACAAGACCCATAGGAGAGGCGCCTTTTTGAGGCGCTAGCACTATGGGGACTATGTAGATCGGGTCTCTGAATGTCAGGGGCTTTAATACACCCCAAAAGAGACATCAAGTCATTTTTGACATGCACAAAAAGGGCGTTCAGGTGCTCCTCCTTCAGGAGACACATTTTAAGGAGGGTCACGTGCCTACCATGGGGGGAAATATTTTTCCGAATGGATTCACAGCACAAATCCAGAGGCCAGAACCAAGGGGGTCTCTATAGCCGCTAAAGACGTGAAAGCTACCACTTCGGGGATAGTTTTAAAATAATCTTTTATTTTATTCTTTTTAAAAGACTGGTCAAGTCTAACATAGTATACAAAAAAGTGAACAAAAAGGTGTATTATACAAATTCGCTGAAGGACAACAGCACATAACAATACATGTACCCCTTCCTCCCCCTATGTTTGCAAACTGCCTCTCAGTGGAGGTAATATCACCCTAAAGTTTCGGGTGCCCCCATTCCACGGCGGCTCGCCCTATGATAGCCCTACATGCTACGGGTATCAAAAATTGCAACAATAGAACGTTATCAAAGGATGCACACAATATGTCTGGGTAACAACAGGACACAGAACCAGGCCAGGGTCAACTTAACTCAAATAGTCTCTCTAGTCATTTGATTCCACGCTGGTCCACAGTGCATTCACGTTCTTTCTTCAGTTGTGACGTTAAAAAAAACGTTAATGAATCTCCAATGTTTCCATCTTACGCGTTTCGCCTCAAAAATTCAAGATGAGGCTCATCAGAGATCTTTTTGGAGTTTCACAACAATTGCCTGTCACTCTTTTTGCACGAGACAAAGAATAGATCAAAATATCGTATCGCTTCAAAAGAGGGGTCCCAGAGTCGGGGTCACGGGGGTGCATACACTAACTCCCGGAGACAGCGTACACAGTGGTGGGCATCCAGCTACTGTTAAAGTCATGGACACTTAGGATTCATATCAACCATATTAATGTGGGGTAGAAAAAAACCGTTTCCCTTATATACTGGAAATTGCCAGAGAAGAAAATACTTCAGGCCCATAAGCCTCCCATAGAGCTAAAGTGACTCCATATGTGTCTGGTTCCAGGGTGGGGTGTCCAGGTACATCCAGCCTGGACACTCCACTTTAACAGTAGCTGGATGCCCACCACTGTGTACACTGTCTCCGGGAGTTAGTGAATGCACCCCCGTGCCCCCGACTCTGGGACCCCTCTTTTGAAGCAATACGATATTTTGATCTATTCTTTGTCTCGTGAAAAAAGAGTGACAGGCAATTGTTGTGAAACTCCAAAAAGATCTCTGATGAGCCTCATCTTGAATTTTTGAGGCGAAACACGTAAGATGGAAACAATGGAGATTCTTTAACGTTTTTTTAACGTCACAATTGAAGGAAGAACGTGAATGCACTGTGGACCAGCGTGGAATCAAAGGACTAGGGAGACTATTTGAGTTAAGTTGACCCTTGTCCGATTCTGTGTCCTGTTGTTACCCAGACATATTGTGTGCATCCTCTGATAACGTTCTATTGTTGCTATTTTTGATACCCGTAGCATCTAGGGCTATCATAGGGCGAGCCGCCGTGGAGTGGGGGCACCCGAAACTTTAGGGTGATATTACCTCCACTGACAGGCAGTTTGCAAACATAGGGGAAGGAAGGGGTACATGTATTGTTACGTGCTGTTGTCCTTCAGCGAATTTGTATAATACACCTTTTTGTTCACTTTTTTGTATACTATGTTAGACTTGACCAGTCATTTTTTAAAAAGAATAAAATAAAAGATTCTTTTAAACTATCCCCGAAGTGGTAGCTTTCACGTCTGTAGCAGCTAAAAATAAATCTACCTCACTTACCTTAAAAATCTAATTATAGGTCTCTATAGCCCTACATAGAGGCCTACCCCATAAGTTAATGGACTCGGTGATTGACACAAGAGGGCATTATATCTTTCTTAAATTAAATATAGCGGGCGTCCTAATAACCCTGGTAAATTGGTATCTTCCCAACAGGGAGCAGACGAGAGTATGTAGATCCCTCTTGTTAAAATTGGCAGAATTCGCAGAGGGCCAGGTCATAATCGGGGGGGGGGGGGAACTTTAATTTCGTTCTTGACCCATCTTGGGATTCCTCCTCGGGTAGAGGGGCAGCTCCACGCAGGTGGGTGCAAGCACTCTGGAAGCTTCTACAGTGTTGGCCAAAAGTATTGACACCCCTGCATTTCTGTCAGATAATACTTAGTTTCTTCCTGAAAATGATTGCAATCACAAATTCTTTGGTATTATTATCTTCATTTAATTTGTCTTCAATGAAAAAACACAAAAGAGAATGAAGCAAAAAGCAAAACATTGATCATTTCACACAAAACTCCAAAAATGGTCCAGACAAAAGTATTGGCACCCTCAGCCTAATACTTGGTTGCACAACCTTTAGCCAAAATAACTGTGATCAACCGCTTCCGGTAACCATCAATGAGTTTCTTACAATGCTCTGCTGGAATTTTAGACCATTCTTCTTTGGCAAACTGCTCCATTTCCCTGATATTTGAAGGGTGCCTTCTCCAAACTGCCATTTTTAGATCTCTGCACAGGTGTTCTATGGGATTCAGGTCTGGACTCATTGCTGGCCACCTTAGAAGTCTCCAGTGCTTTCTCTAAAACCATTTTCTAGTGCTTTTGAAGTGTGTTTTAGGTCATTGTCCTGCTGGAAGACCCATGACCTCTGAGGGAGACCCAGCTTTCTCACACTGGGCCCTACATTATGCTGAAAAATTTGATGGCAGTCTTCAGACTTCATAATGTCATGCACACGGTCAAGCAGTCCAGTGCCACAGGCAGCAAAGCAACCCCAAAACATCAGGGAACCTCCACCATGTTTGACTGTAGGGACCGTGTTCTTTTCTTTGAATGCCTCTTTTTTTTTCCTGTAAACTCTATGTTGATGCCTTTGCCCAAAAAGAGAGAACATTCTTCAAAAACGTTTTAGGCTTTCTCAGGTAAGTTTTGGCAAACTCCAGCCTGGCTTTTTTATGTCTCAGGGTAAGAAGTGGGGTTTTCCTGGGTCTCCTACCATACAGTCCCTTTTCATTCAGACGCCGACATATAGTACGGGTTGACACTGTTGTACCCTCGGACTGCAGGGCAGCTTGAACTTGCTTGGATGTTAGTCGAGGTTCTTTATCCACCATCCGCAGAATCTTGCGTTGAAATCTCTTGACAATTTTTCTTTTCCGTCCACATCTATGGAAGTTAGCCACAGTGCCATGGGCACTGTAGACACAGGAACATTCAGGTCTTTGGAGATGGACTTGTAGCCTTGAGATTGCTCATGCTTCCTCACAATTTGGTTTCTCAAGTCCTCAGACAGTTCTTTGGTCTTCTTTCTTTTCTCCATGCTCAATGTGGTACACACAAGGACACAGGACAGAGGTTGAGTCAACTTTAATCCATGTCAACTGGCTGCAAGTGTGATTTAGTTATTGCCAACACCTGTTAGGTGCCACAGGTAAATTACAGGTGCTGTTAATTACACAAAGCATCACATGATTTTTCTAACAGTGCCAATACTTTTGTCCACCCCCTTTTTTATGTTTGGTGTGGAATTATATCCAATTTGGCTTTAGGACAATTCTTTTTCTGTTTTTTTCATTGAAGACAAATTAAATGAATATAATAATACTGAAAATTTGTGATTGCAATCTTTTTCAGGAAGAAACTGAGTATAATTTGACAGAATTGCGGGGGTGTCAATGCTTTTGGCCAACACTGTATGTAAGCTACAACTGGTTGACATATGGAGGATCCTTAACCCTACGGAAAGGGACTATTCGTTCTTCTCAGGGGTCCACCGCTTACAGTAGAATCGATTTTTTTCTTGTCAGCCACGGGATCCTTTCCTGGAAACCTGACACCTCCATTGGCAACATTGTTTTATCGGACCATAGTCCTATCTTTCTGTCCATGGAAATTCCCGGGCTGACTAAGAAAGAGTGGACCTGGAGACTGAATGCTCACCTTTTAAATGATGCCACCTGTCTGGCAGACTTGAAAACCGAAATTATGTAATTTACTCAGACGCATGAGCAAGATCCTACTTCTCCGACCATTCAATGGGAGGCCCTTAAGTGTATCCTCAGGGGAATACTCATTAAGCATCGGACCAGGGTAAAGAGGCTCAAGTCAGAACGGATTAGTGAACTGTTATTGCAAATAGGCCGCCTTGAGGCCGAACATAAGGCCTCCCGTAGCCATGGGGTGTTGATAGAGCTGACCACTGCACGAACGGAGTTGAGAAACTTTTTAGACGAGCGATTTGAGAGACACAGGGAACGGGCAAAAGAGTTGTTCTATAAGAAGGCTAACGTATGCAGGAGACCCCTGGCTAGATTACTCCATCCCAGGTCAGGTCCTACACATATCCCGGCCATCAAGACTCCCACGGGTAAACTGGTCCACAGTACGGAAGACATATCGGCGTTTTTTCAGAAATTCTACGCAGACTTTTACGGCCTGAAAGGGAAATTTGATGATATGGACCCTACGGCTCTACGAACCAAAATTCGGTCATATATCTCTAGGGTGGGGGTTCTGTCCCTGCCTGAAGGTGAAGTATTAAATTTAGAGGAGGACATATCGATGGAAGAATTCACCGACATGATTAAAGCTACCCCGACATCTAAAAGCTTGGGGCCAGACGGCCTCACGCCCATATTTTACAAGACCTTGCTCGGTGATTTGCTGCCCCACATGCTCTCCTCCTTCAAGGCCATCTTAGAAGGAGACACTTTCCCTCCACAAGCCTTGGAGGAACACATCTGTGTGATCCCCAAGCCAAAGACGGATCTCTTGGAGGCGGTAAGTTACCGACCCATTTCTTTGATTAATGTGGACGTCAAACCCTGAGAAGGTGGATATGTCTGGTTTCTCTTGGAATCTACGCTGAATACGGGACAGTACCAGAAGCGTAACTGTCTCTTTCCATGGTTGGATCCCTGTTTTCCTTTTTTCTATTTTTAGATTTTTATATTTTGCTAAATTTTTATCTTTCCCTCTGTTTATATCTCCATTTGTTAGAGGGACTGTTATGTTACCAATGTTGGGGGCTCCTGAGTTATGGGGGCTGTGGTGAGGCTTATAGAGCCTAAAATACTTTTACTGTCTAATTAAATGATTACCGAAGGCGGGAGAGGTTCGGGGTGGTGGGAGGTGAGAGCACACGTTCTGTGCTGGTAAGTGATCGGAGAGGTGTTGAGGCTCAGCTTGACACTGTTACCCACTCCCAGATGGGAGAAAACTACTCTATGGGAAGGTCAGAGGAGCGGGGGGAAATATTTTTCCGAATGGATTCACAGCACAAATCCAGAGGCCAGAACCAAGGGGGTCTCTATAGCCGCTAAAGACGTGAAAGCTACCACTTCGGGGATAGTTTTAAAAGAATCTTTTATTTTATTCTTTTTAAAAGACTGGTCAAGTCTAACATAGTATACAAAAAAGTGAACAAAAAGGTGTATTATACAAATTCGCTGAAGGACAACAGCACATAACAATACATGTACCCCTTCCTCCCCCTATGTTTGCAAACTGCCTCTCAGTGGAGGTAATATCACCCTAAAGTTTCGGGTGCCCCCATTCCACGGCGGCTCGCCCTATGATAGCCCTACATGCTACGGGTATCAAAAATTGCAACAATAGAACGTTATCAAAGGATGCACACAATATGTCTGGGTAACAACAGGACACAGAACCAGGCCAGGGTCAACTTAACTCAAATAGTCTCTCTAGTCATTTGATTCCACGCTGGTCCACAGTGCATTCACGTTCTTTCTTCAGTTGTGACGTTAAAAAAAACGTTAATGAATCTCCAATGTTTCCATCTTACGCGTTTCGCCTCAAAAATTCAAGATGAGGCTCATCAGAGATCTTTTTGGAGTTTCACAACAATTGCCTGTCACTCTTTTTGCACGAGACAAAGAATAGATCAAAATATCGTATCGCTTCAAAAGAGGGGTCCCAGAGTCGGGGTCACGGGGGTGCATACACTAACTCCCGGAGACAGCGTACACAGTGGTGGGCATCCAGCTACTGTTAAAGTCATGGACACTTAGGATTCATATCAACCATATTAATGTGGGGTAGAAAAAAACCGTTTCCCTTATATACTGGAAATTGCCAGAGAAGAAAATACTTCAGGCCCATAAGCCTCCCATAGAGCTAAAGTGACTCCATATGTGTCTGGTTCCAGGGTGGGGTGTCCAGGTACATCCAGCCTGGACACTCCACTTTAACAGTAGCTGGATGCCCACCACTGTGTACACTGTCTCCGGGAGTTAGTGAATGCACCCCCGTGCCCCGACTCTGGGACCCCTCTTTTGAAGCAATACGATATTTTGATCTATTCTTTGTCTCGTGAAAAAAGAGTGACAGGCAATTGTTGTGAAACTCCAAAAAGATCTCTGATGAGCCTCATCTTGAATTTTTGAGGCGAAACACGTAAGATGGAAACAATGGAGATTCTTTAACGTTTTTTTTAACGTCACAACTGAAGGAAGAACGTGAATGCACTGTGGACCAGCGTGGAATCAAAGGACTAGGGAGACTATTTGAGTTAAGTTGACCCTTGTCCGATTCTGTGTCCTGTTGTTACCCAGACATATTGTGTGCATCCTCTGATAACGTTCTATTGTTGCTATTTTTGATACCCGTAGCATCTAGGGCTATCATAGGGCGAGCCGCCGTGGAGTGGGGGCACCCGAAACTTTAGGGTGATATTACCTCCACTGACAGGCAGTTTGCAAACATAGGGGAAGGAAGGGGTACATGTATTGTTACGTGCTGTTGTCCTTCAGCGAATTTGTATAATACACCTTTTTGTTCACTTTTTTGTATACTATGTTAGACTTGACCAGTCATTTTTTAAAAAGAATAAAATCTTTCTGTCCATGGAAATTCCCGGGCTGACTAAGAAAGAGTGGACCTGGAGACTGAATGCTCACCTTTTAAATGATGCCACCTGTCTGGCAGACTTGAAAACCGAAATTATGTAATTTACTCAGACGCATGAGCAAGATCCTACTTCTCCGACCATTCAATGGGAGGCCCTTAAGTGTATCCTCAGGGGAATACTCATTAAGCATCGGACCAGGGTAAAGAGGCTCAAGTCAGAACGGATTAGTGAACTGTTATTGCAAATAGGCCGCCTTGAGGCCGAACATAAGGCCTCCCGTAGCCATGGGGTGTTGATAGAGCTGACCACTGCACGAACGGAGTTGAGAAACTTTTTAGACGAGCGATTTGAGAGACACAGGGAACGGGCAAAAGAGTTGTTCTATAAGAAGGCTAACGTATGCAGGAGACCCCTGGCTAGATTACTCCATCCCAGGTCAGGTCCTACACATATCCCGGCCATCAAGACTCCCACGGGTAAACTGGTCCACAGTACGGAAGACATATCGGCGTTTTTTCAGAAATTCTACGCAGACTTTTACGGCCTGAAAGGGAAATTTGATGATATGGACCCTACGGCTCTACGAACCAAAATTCGGTCATATATCTCTAGGGTGGGGGTTCTGTCCCTGCCTGAAGGTGAAGTATTAAATTTAGAGGAGGACATATCGATGGAAGAATTCACCGACATGATTAAAGCTACCCCGACATCTAAAAGCTTGGGGCCAGACGGCCTCACGCCCATATTTTACAAGACCTTGCTCGGTGATTTGCTGCCCCACATGCTCTCCTCCTTCAAGGCCATCTTAGAAGGAGACACTTTCCCTCCACAAGCCTTGGAGGAACACATCTGTGTGATCCCCAAGCCAAAGACGGATCTCTTGGAGGCGGTAAGTTACCGACCCATTTCTTTGATTAATGTGGACGTCAAACCCTGAGAAGGTGGATATGTCTGGTTTCTCTTGGAATCTACGCTGAATACGGGACAGTACCAGAAGCGTAACTGTCTCTTTCCATGGTTGGATCCCTGTTTTCCTTTTTTCTATTTTTAGATTTTTATATTTTGCTAAATTTTTATCTTTCCCTCTGTTTATATCTCCATTTGTTAGAGGGACTGTTATGTTACCAATGTTGGGGGCTCCTGAGTTATGGGGGCTGTGGTGAGGCTTATAGAGCCTAAAATACTTTTACTGTCTAATTAAATGATTACCGAAGGCGGGAGAGGTTCGGGTGGTGGGGAGGTGAGAGCACACGTTCTGTGCTGGTAAGTGATCGGAGAGGTGTTGAGGCTCAGCTTGACACTGTTACCACTCCCAGATGGGAGAAAACTACTCTATGGGAAGGTCAGAGGAGCGGGAGGTGGGCCTGAGATGGGGTTGGAGTGGGGGGGGGTGAAGGGAGGGGGGGAAGGGTTTTGGGTGGGAATCGTGGATGGCTGTCTATGAAAGTAAACTGGAGACTCTTTGTTAGGACTGTTATTAAATGGATAATATGGCGAATCAAATAAGATTATTATGCTGGAATGTAGGGGGGCTAGCCGATAGGACTAAGAGGGCAACGGTGTTGCGACATGCTCTCTCCTTCAGGCCAGCCATTATATGCTTGTTAGAGACCCATCTGACTGACGAGAAAAAAAATGGCTTGGCCAGGAGATGGCAAAGTCATGCGTACCACGCCGCATACTCAAACTATGCGAGGGGGGTCTCGGTCCTGGTCCATGCCTCGGTGCCATATGAAGAGATAGAAGTGCATTTAGATAAGGATGGTCGGTATGTCATGGTGGTATGTCGTGTGTATGGATGTATGTTTTGCTTTGTGGCGGTTTATTTTCCACCACCGTTTTCCGAGGCCATGTTAAATGAGATTGTAGACTACACCAGGCACAGGGTGGGAATACCTCTATTACTTGTGGGAGACTTTAATACGGTGCTGGAGCAGGGCTTATACCGGGAGGGGAGAGGCCAGAGGTTTGTCGGGGGTCATGGGCTAACTTCATTTGCAAGATACATTAGGGAGCTGGGAATGATTGACTTGTGGAGGGTGAGAAATGAGGGGTGCCGCTGTTACTCATGTTTCTCCACCTCACACGGCTCAATGTCCAGAATTGATATGGCGCTGGGTAATCGTCACCTGGATAATATGGTCACTAAGGTAGATTACTTGCCGAGGGTGGTGTCGGATCACAAACCAATTATGATAACTCTCGGAACTGGGATGGGGAGGGGGGGAATCAGGGGGGAGTGGAAGGTTCACCCCTCGTGGTTGCGGACATTGGATATGCAAAAAATTGGTACAGAGCTTGAAGGGTTTTTTCTAGATAACGAGGGTAGTGCCCCCGGGGGAGTGGTCTGGGATACCATGAATCTAAAAGCAATTCAAGAATGCGCACATAGGGTAATACCTTCTTTTATAAGGCTAAAATATGTGTAAAGAGGGAGCTGCTCACCTGATGCAGTTGTGAGAACCCACAACTGGTAATGATCGCTCATCTATGAGTGTTTTGCTGCAGGACCGTACTTCCACAGGTCACCGTGGTTCAATCAGCTTGTAGGACAAAGTACCGTGGGTCCGCGCTGCCACTTCAATTAATGGAGATAAAAAAACCAACCACACGGGAATGTCTGGATCAAACAGGATTCTTCTTTATTTGTCCAACATGTTTCGGAGTTATCTCCCTACTCCTTGGGAGATAACTCCGAAACATGTTGGACAAATAAAGAAGAATCCTGTTTGATCCAGACATTCCCGTGTGGCTGGTTTTTTATCTCCATTAATTGAAGTGGCAGCTCGGACCCACGGTACTTTGTCCTACAAGCTGGGATACCATGAAAGCGTTCCTGAGAGGTTTGTTTATTAGAGAGATCTCTAGGTGTAAATATGAAACTAGGGCTGAAGAACAGAGGGCGATGGATGCACTGAGAAAGGCAAAAACTACTGCCGTTGACAGACCGTCGATTGAGGCGCAGGCCCACCTCAGGGAGACCCAAAAGGTTGTGGATGATCTATATATCAGGGCAACGGAGAGGAGGCAGGAGTTCTATAAGGCATCCTTTTTTGAAGATGGGGAGAAGGTAGGCCACCTTTTGTCTGTAGTAGCGGCTGCCCAGAGGGAATCTTCATACGTATATTCTATTGCGAATGATGAGGGCGGGATAGTTGATGACACAGAGGATATACTAGATGTCTTTAAACGCTTTTATGAAAAACTGTACTCCTCTGGTCTAACAATCTCGAGAGATGAGTTGGCTGCTTATGTTGAACGAGCTGGGTTAACACGGGTGGGAGAGGAATGTGGTGATAGGTTGGGGGCGCCGTTGACAATAGAAGAACTGGAGGATGCATTGGCCTCGATGTCGATTGATAGGGCCCCTGGGGCAGACGGCCTCCCAGCTGAGGTTTATAAACAACTTAAAGAAATTCTGCTACCCAGACTGCTGATAGTCTTTCAGGAGGCTTTGCAGACAGGTGGTCTGCCCGAGTCCATGAGGGAAGCGGTTGTGGTGGTCATACCTAAAAGTAGGCAAGGATAGGAGCAAACCGGAATCATATAGGCCCATTTCATTACTATCTTTAGGTGTGAAGCTGCTGGCCAAGGTCCTGGCACGTAGGTTGGGAGAGGTGATTACTGATGTGATTCACCCTGACCAAACTGGATTTATGCCTAATAAATCCACAGCTGTCAATTTGCGACGCCTCTTCTTGAACATCCAGCTTCCTGCGGATAATAAAGGAGGTAGAGTGGTGGTCTCTCTCGACGCCCATAAAGCCTTCGATAGTGTGGAATGGGACTACTTGTGGTTGGTATTGGAGAGGATGGGTTTCCACCAGCGGTTTGTCTCGTGGGTGAAGATACTGTATCGGGATCCTGTGGCTAGTGTGAGAGTGAACGGTTGGCGGTCGAGTAAGTTTCAATTGTTTAGGGCACTCGCCAGGGTGGCCCGCTGTCGCCCTTGCTTTTTGCTATAGCCATAGAACCCTTAGCTGCATATATCAGGCAAACGGCTGGGGTGCAGGGGTTTAGATTCGGTTCGGTTGAAGAGAAAGTGGCTCTATATGCAGACGATGTGCTGTTGTTCCTACGAGACTCGGGGGACTCTCTTGCTCAGGAGGTGGGGGTGGTTAAGGAATTTGGGGACATGTCTGGCCTTAGGATCAATTGGGAAAAATCGAGCATCATGAAGGTGGATGAGGATGGAGAGGTGGGACTGGTAGGCGGAGGGTGTGCTCATTTGAAATTAGTTGATTAGTTTAAATACCTAGGGATCCAGATTTCCTTGCCTGTCCTGGACTACGTTAAGTGGAACGTTTTGCCCTTGATAGAGTCCCTGAAAGATAAGATACGGGCCTGGTGTGGTCTGCGCCTCTCGGTGGTAGGTAGAATCAACTTGGCAAAGATGGTTCTCATGCCAAAACTCCTCTATGTGCTCCATAACTCGCCTGTCTGGATTCAGAGGGGATTGTTTCAGAAATTGAGGTCATTATTACGGAAACTAGCATGGGGTACGGGACAGCCAAGACTAAAATTGGAAACATTGCAGAGGCCAAAAGATGAAGGAGGGCTGGCTATGCCAGATCCATGGATCTATTTTCTAGCTGCACAGAGCCAACACTTTGGGGGCTGGTTAGAAACGGGTGTGAGCTCTTCTACTCAATTCTTGAACAGTTTATTTCTCAAAAACCATTGGTAGGGGGGTTGGAGGCTAGAGATTTTGGTAGGATTGGGGGTCAGTTTCCCACCTGTTCCTGGTCCATAGGGTCTGGAGCAAGGTTAGGGCGGTGAGAGGGGTTACAGGTGTTTTGAAATATACCCCTCTATGGTTAAATATGAATCTGGGGGAATTGTATAAATTGGGGGAACAGAAGGTATGGAGGCGCAGGGGCATAACTTGGGTGTCTCAGATTCTATCAGGAGGAAGACTGAAGGCATTCGAGGACCTGAGGAATTAATTTAATTTGAAGAGTCTGACAAATTTTTATATTACAGGGTCCGACATGCCTTCAGGCAACAGGCTAAACTGACAGATCTGCGGTTGCAGGTGGATGTGGTATTAGACAACATATGTATGACAGGTGTCACGAAGGGGGTCATAGCCACACTTTATAGAGACCTTATGCATACTGTTCTGCTGCGGTACCCCATAAAGGCACGGGATAGGTGGGAGGAGGATATAGGGGAGATAGAAAATGAAGCCTGGGAATCAATTCTGGAATATGGGCCCAAGTTGTCACTGAGCGAACCGGGCAGACTGTCGCAGTTATACCTGGTCCACAGATTGTACAGAACACCTGCTTTTTTGTTCAAAATTGGAGTACGGGAATCATCAGAATGTCCGAGATGTCATAGTGAGAATGCTGGACTTATACACATGATGTGGAATTGCCCCAGTTTACAAGCATTTTGGTTGACAGTGTTGACCCTGATAGAGGGCAGGTATGAATGCGTGATACCCAGAGAACCCCTTGTATGTGTGTTAGGCTATGTAGCGCTTATTAAGGTTCTGAATGTGCGTAAAGTGGCTGCGGCTAGACTGCTGTTCATTGCCCGTAAGCTAATAGCAAGGCATTGCATCAGGACCGAGCCGCCCTCGAGGACGGAATATATTAAGAGTGTAGAATATATTATTAAACTGGAGGGGAAGTGTGACGACCATCCGCTGTAAGGCTGAGCTGCTGGTAAGGCAGCACCCCGAGAAACCCCGAGACCCTTAACCCCTATACAGGGATCTGGAATTATAGCGGAGCCCAGGAGGTAGCTACCTATGGGAGCAGCAGAGCAGGGAGGTCGTCTAGGAAGGGAAAAATCAGGAAGCGAAGAACGTAGTCAGGAGTCCGAGTCAAAACCGAGAGGGCAGCGAAGGTACAAAATCATCAGGCGGTACAGAGTCGAAAATCCAGGCAAAGGTCAGAGTCAAAACCAAACACACACACTATGTCACTTGGGGAACCAAAACTATATCTGGCGGCCTGCAAGACAGGCTCCAATGTATTTGAAGGGCGCGGTTACCTCCCATAGGCTGGAGCTCACAGCCTGATGACCTCATCCGGACCGCCCCTAGAGCCAGGCCAGATGGAGATGCACGACTGGCTCCACCCATCCCACCTCTGACAGAAGAACGCAGGCTGCGCCTAACGGACACCTCTGCAGGGCCCGCTCTTCTGCGACCAACACCACCCAGAGGGGAAACACAGCGGCGCTCAGCGACAGAGGCAGACGTCGCTGGAACAGGTCCATATGAGGACAAGGCCTTCCTATCACCAGCACCACCAGACGAAGGAATCCGGCTCCTCCCAGCGGCCGAGGCAGGAACACCGGCCACCGAGTCCAATGGCGATGTGACAGGAAGATATACAGGAGGCAGAGTGCGGAGAAACTATTTGATCAATTGTGGGAGCCCTGGCTCATACGGTGATGGGTAGAGTTAAGGAAGGTTGTGTAGGGAAGTCTAAGACTTAGGAGAGCGGACTATTTCTTATATCCATAAGTTGCTGATACCCGAGCTGTTACATTGTTGGTAGACTTTGTCCATTTGAGTAATCACTATAAATAACTAACAGCTGTCTACGGAAAGGGTGGGGAGGGAGGGGATGTTGAAGGGAGGGGGGAGGGGGGATTGGTTGGGGTGCATTAACATGTAAATTTTGATGCATATTTGTGGATTCTTTGTAATGTCTGGATTTACTTTATAATAAAAATATATCTGATTTAAAAAAAAAAATGTGGACGTCAAGCTGTTCGTCAAGATTCTGGCGGACAGACTGTCGCTGAGACTCCCATCCATCGTCCACCTTAACCAAGTGGGCTTTGTCAGAGGCCGAGAGGCGCGGGACAACATTCTTAGATCCTGTCTCCTTATTGAGAAGGCTAAGGAGTGGAAGTCCCCTCTATGTCTGCTTTCCATTGACGCAGAGGCCTTTGATAGGGTCCACTGGGGATTCCTACGGGAGGCGTTGAAAAACGTTGGCTTGGGCGACAAATTCCTGAATGGGATCTCTTCGCTTTACTCCCGTCCCTCTGCGAGGGTGAGGGCAAATGGGGGCTTGTCAGGGACGTTCCTCGTTAGGAATGGGACGAGGCAGGGTTGTCCACTTTCCCCTTTGCTCTATGTCATCGTAATGGAGGACTTGGCAAAGGCCATAAGGGACAATAGCAACATTCACGGAATGAAGGTGGGAGATACCCATCACAAGGCTGCGCTATTTGCGGATGACGTCCTAGTGTATGTAACCCATCCGACCTCATCCTTCCCCGCCTTGTTGCGTGAATTTGAGACGTTTGGTGGCCTTAGTAACTTTAAGGTCAATTACTCGAAAACTGAGGCGTTGAATGTCTCCTTGCCCCCTACCGAGATATCTTCCCTATCGAGAGAGTTTCCCTTCCGATGGAAAGTGGGTCATATAACCTACCTGGGAGTGAGTCTCCCAGCTGATCTGTCCGGAGCCTTTCGTTTGAACTACCAAGCCATTTTAGACAGGGTGGGGGCCTTGCTGGAGTCTTATAAACCCCTGCGGTTGCCCTGGCTTGGAAGGATCAATATTGTGGTGATGTATATCCTACCGCGGTTTTTATATATTTTTCAAGCCGTACCCATATGGCCAAATAGTTTGCTTTTCCGCACCATCCATTCGGTTATCTCTCAATTTATCTGGAATGGCAAGAAGCCGAGAGTGAGTATGAGGATCTTGACCTCGCCTAGGGAGTCAGGGGGGCGGGGCTACCAGACATGAGACGATACTGCCTGGTGGCTGTCTTGGTTCGACTGGTTGACTGGCACTTTAAGGCCAGGACTAAACAGTGGGTGCAGATCGAGCAAGAGAGTGTAGATGTACCCCTTCATTACCTTCAATGGATTCCCTCGGGAGCCCTCACCTCTTTGAGTCGCCCTGCCTTCCTTGCTACCGAGACGCTGAGAGCATGGCATGCGGCACGGAGGGAGTCGGCAGAGGCGTCGTTGGCTAGCCCTCTGTCCCTGATATTTTATAACCCAGCCTTTCCCCGGGAATGTCCAGCCAGGTTCTTCTGTTGTGGAAGGCCGAAGAGGATACTCAAGTCGGCCACGTACTGAGAGCAGGTGAGTTTCCCTCCTACGGTATCCTACAAGCCGACTCACTGAACGTGAGGCTGAAATGGTGGGAATACCTCCAGTTGAGGTCCTTTCTGAGTTCTCCCACGTTCCGGAGAGGGCCGAATGTAACTCTATCCCCTATGGAAGAGATATTTGCAGCTGATATGGGATAGAGGGATATCGACTGTGCATGGTATTTTATCTAAGTCTGTAGGTGCTGATGCCCATGGCTATCGGAGGGCTTGGGGGAGGGAGCTTGGTAGAGTGATCTCGGAGGAGGATTGGGAGAAGTGCTTCTTAATAGCTCGTAAATCATCTGGCTCATGTGAGGCTCTGGAAAAGTGCTATAATATACACTACAGGTGGTATCTCACCCCGGACAGGATACACGGGTACTCTCAGGACACTTCTCCCAAGTGTTGGAGATGTGGCAATGAGATAGGCACCATGTTGCATGTCTGGTGGGGATGCCCCTTGACCGGAGAGATCTGGTTGAAAGTGTTTTGTAACTACGAACTCGTATAACTTAGTCACGGGCAAGATGGCTTTGCTCTCTCTGCTCCCTGGTTCTTGGAAGATCCAGAAGAAGGATGTCCTTCGATATTGTCTTACTGCAGCTCGTAACGTGATACCCCGGCATTGGAGGGAACGGGACCCTCCTTCCATTCTGGAATGGTATTCCGAAATGGAGACGATACGCAGATTTGAGATCTCCGCAGAGTTCTCTCAGACCCAACATGAGTACACATTCAGCTGAATGGATTTTATTCCGTGATGCTCCTAACTTTGGAGATCTGTTTACCTGAGGGGGAAGTACGTGCGCCCGAACTTTACTACCAGCTTTACACCTCTCACCACCACATGATGCCCTACATACTCACTTCCTGCCCCAGCTCCCCTTCCTATTTCTCTCTCTCCTTTCTCCCTTATTCTTCCTTTAAGCTCACCCTAACTTCCCTACTTTTCTCCCCTAGACGGCCACGGGTCCATATTACTGTACTGGCAACATCTCGTAACTATAGACCCTACAGCTCTGGGTCCTTAAACGGATCAAGGGTGCTTCTCTATTACATCCACCACTGAGTGGATGATATTATTTAATGTTTGTAGGAAGGGCTTGGCGAAGCTGAAGTATTCTTACCAATAGGACAAGCTTCTTAGAGCCTCCATCTTCCTTTCAGTTTAGAAAAAGAGCAGGGCTGCACACAGGATAAAAGTGCTCATTCCATTAAATGCATCACAGGGGTGTTACAAGTGGGGGTCAAAGGAAGGAGGACTGGGTAGCCCCGATGGTACAACGAACGTTTCGCGCTCAGCTGGCGCTTCTGCGGGTACAAGCCTCCATCTGTTCCAACGCCTAGCCCTTCCTCCTCTAGTCTAATTGTTAGACATGCAATATGACTATATTGTTGTTTGTTACATTTTGTTTACTTTTTTTGAAAAAACCTTAATAAAGATAAATGTAACCTAATAAGAGGAAGGAATATGCAGAGACTCATTTGCTCACTTGCCTGATTTCTACTAACTACCATAGATCCTATGTAAGGTCCTATCTACTGATTTACGGGAGCTTTCCTGTGACAGTCAGAATGTTCCATATTTCAACATATAAGGCTGCTTTCACATAACGATTTTCGGTCATCCGATTGTATCCGTTTCAAAACGGATACAATCGGATCCGAAATCGGACCCCATGTATCCCTATGGGAATCGGATGGGATCGGATGTGCCACTATTGGCATCCGATTTTGGCACCATCCGATCCCATCCGATGTAATCACGGGCACAAAATCGTAGCCTGCTACGATTTTGTGTCCGTGACTCACATCGGACAGCCTCGGATCACTGCTGATCCGAGGCTGATCCGAGTGCCCACAGCATGGGAGCCTATGGACATCGGATCCGAGCTCGCCTCGCATCCGATGTCGGCTCCGTATCTCCCTGTCTTTCCCTGCTCTGCTCCTCCATCTTCTTCCCTCTCCTACTCTATATGCTGTGCCCCCGCTATTCTTTGCTGTGTCCCCCGCTTCTCTATCCTCCTCTATCCCTATCCTGTCCCCTGTCCTCTCCCTGGGTGTAAAAAAATAAAAAAACTCCTCCGGGAGTATACATCACCTGTCACCGCTCCCACCGCTGCACACGATCAAGGCTAAAGGACCTGTGATGATGTCAGAGTCACATGACCCGGTCAGCTGACCGGGTCTCTTACATCATCACAGGCTCTTCTGCCCTGATCGTGTGCAGCGTGGGAGCGGTGACAGGTGATGTATACTCCCGGAGGAGTTTTTTTATTTTTTTACACCCAGGGAGAGGACAGGGGACAGGATAGGGATAGAGGAGGATAGAATAGCGGGGGACACAGAATAGCATAGCAGGGGCACAGCATATAGAATAGGAGAGGGCAGAAGATGGAGGAGGCAGGAGAAGGGAGAGACAGGGGACTGCAGGATCAGGGGCGGACCTACCGTGGTGCAACTTGTGCAGCGGCACAAGGGCCCCGACAGGCTAGGGGGCCCCCCCTCAAGGCACGGAGAATAAGCCGACATGCTGCCGGCCACGCCTCTTCTAGCTGCTGGCCACGCCCCCTCACAGCAGCTCAGGAGCGAGGACAGAGCCCCAATCACAGTGCAGAGAGTGAGTCATGTGACCTGCACTGTGGGGGGGACCTCACTCAACCAATCCTGGCAATGCGCGCGGGCCTCTGAAATTCTCTCCACATGGCTGATGGCTGTTCAGCATCAGCAGCAGCAGATGAGGGGACACAGCTCTGCACAAGGACCCAGGTACAAGGAAAGGGACCAAAGACAGGGCACAGGCTGAGGACAGACCCGGGGGCTCTGTACACTGCTTTTATGCTTTTACAGGACCTGTGATGATGTCACATTGAGGGGAGGAGTCAGTGGTCACATGATGAGCTCCTCAGTGTATGCAGGACTCTGCTGTGCTGGTTGTCATGGTGCTGGATGAGATGACGTTTATGTCAGGAGGGATTTACAGTGTGGATGTAGCAGAGCCAAGTGTGTATGAGGTGTATGGAGCGGAGTTCAGAGTGTATACGTGGTGTACGGAGCGGAGCCGAGTGTGTACAAGATGTACGGAGCAGAGCCGAGTGTGTACGTAGCGGAGCCGAGTGTGTACGAGGTGTACGTAGCGGAGCCGAGTGTGTACGAGGTGTACGTAGCGGAGCCGAGTGTGTACGTAGCGGAGCCGAGTGTGTACGAGGTGTACGGAGTAAAGCCGAGTGTGTACGAGGTGTACGGAACAGAGCCGAGTGTGTACATAGCGGAGCCGAGTGTGTACGTAGCGGAGCCGAGTGTGTACGAGGTGTACGGAGCAGAGCCGAGTGTGTACGAGGTGTACGGAGCAGAGCCTAGTGTGTACGAGGTGTACGGAGCAGAGCCGAGTGTGTACGAGGTGTACGGAGCAGAGCCGAGTGTGCACGTGGTGTACGGAGCAGAGCCGAGTGTGCACGTGGTGTACGGAGCAGAGCCGAGTGTGTTTGAGGTGTACGGAGCAGAGCCGAGTGTGCACGTGGTGTACGGAGCAGAGCCGAGTGTGCACGTGGTGTACGGAGCAGAGCCGAGTGTGCACGTGGTGTACGGAGCAGAGCCGAGTGTGCACGTGGTGTACGGAGCAGAGCCGAGTGTGTACGAGGTGTACGGAGCAGAGCCAAGTGTGCACGTGGTGTACGGAGCAGAGCCGAGTGTGTACGAGGTGTACGGAGCAGAGCCGAGTGTGCACGTGGTGTACGGAGCAGAGCCGAGTGTGTACGAGGTGTACGGAGCAGAGCCGAGTGTGCACGTGGTGTACGGAGCAGAGCCGAGTGTGTACGAGGTGTACGGAGCAGAGCCCAGTGTGCACGTGGTGTACGGAGCGGAGCCGAGTGTGTACGAGGTGTACGGAGCAGAGCCAAGTGTGCACGTGGTGTACGGAGCAGAGCCGAGTGTGTTTGAGGTGTACGGAGCAGAGCCGAGTGTGCACGTGGTGTACGGAGCAGAGCCGAGTGTGTACGTGGTGTACGGAGCAGAGCCGAGTGTGTACGAGGTGTACGGAGCAGAGCCGAGTGTGTACGAGGTGTACGGAGCAGAGCCGAGTGTGTACGAGGTGTACGGAGCAGAGCCGAGTGTGCACGTGGTGTACGGAGCAGAGCCGAGTGTGTACGAGGTGTACGGAGCAGAGCCAAGTGTGCACGTGGTGTACGGAGCAGTGCCGAGTGTGCACGTGGTGTACGGAGCAGAGCCGAGTGTGCACGTGGTGTACGGAGCAGAGCCGAGTGTGCACGTGGTGTACGGAGCAGAGCCGAGTGTGTACGAGGTGTACGGAGCAGAGCCGAGTGTGCACGTGGTGTACGGAGCAGAGCCGAGTGTGTACGAGGTGTACGGAGCGGAGCCGAGTGTGTACGAGGTGTATGGAGCGGAGCCGCATGTGTACGAGGTGTACGGAGCAGAGCAGAGTGTATGAGGTGTATGGAGCAGAGCCGAGTATGTACGATGTGTACGGAGCGGAGCCACGTGTGTGCAGAGCCGCGTGAGTATGAGGCAGGCCACATGTGCGGGACATATGGAGTAAAGCCGCGTGTGCATAAGGTGGATGGAGTGGAGCCGCATATGCTGGGGCGTCCTGTAGAGGAGCCGCATGTGTACGGAACGGAGGCGTATGCGCAGGGCATGTGAAGCGGAGCCGCGTGTCTACAAGGCATTTGGAGCGGAGGTGTGTGTGCGCCAGTGGTAGTTCCCCGCGGATGCCGCTCCCGTTCCTATAATCGCGGCTGCCTCTGCCGGCAGCATTCTTCACTCGAGTCCTGGCTGAGCTGTCTGCTTTTTGCAGCTCAGCATGGTGGGGCACGATGATGTCATCACTGAGTGCCACTGTGCTGATACGTGCAGAGCGGAGCAGCAAGAAGAGAGGTGAGTATTTACTTTTTTTTTTTTAACCCGTGAATACAGTGATGGGTGACTAGGTAATGTGCAATATAACATAGGAGGAGTATGGGGTGCAATATACTATATGGAGGAATATGAGGGCCCATTATACTATATGGAGGACTATGGGACTGCCTTATACTATATGGAGGGCTATGCGGGTGTATTATAATATATGGAGGGTCGTGGAATGCATTATAATATATGGAGGACTATGGATGATGTATTAAAATATATATAGCCAATTATATAATATGGAAGCCATTTTAATATATCTGGAGGGTTCTGTGGGGGCATGATAATATTTGGAGGGGTGTGAGGAAGCCTTTATACTTTATGCAGGGCTCTTTGAGGGTTGCGTTGTAAATAAATATTACAATCTATATGTTTACATTACTTTGTTGCCCCCAAAAAATTTCTTGCACCGGGGCCCACTACAGTCTGGGTCCGCCCCTGTGCAGGATCCACACTGAGCTTGCAGATCGGATGGCTATTTGCCATCCGATTGCAGGGATCCGTATGGATCCGTGCCTGTCCGTGGGATGCCCCTTCAAAGTCGGATCCACGGACAGGCACAAAATCGTTATGTGAAACCAGCCTAAGTCTCCTGCTTGTTACACAAGATATGTGCTATGTATTACCGTATATGTATGATTCCTCGAACAAGATGTTATGTTTTCAATCTGTTAAAGGGATCCTGTCACCCCCAAAACGCCTCATAACTATTAAAACATGTCCCTACAGCATATTATCACTTATCCTACACTCCTTTTTGCTCAGAAATGCAAGTAGTGAAAATGTAGAAAAACGTTATTAAACTCACTCATTATCCATGTTAATGAGCGGTGGCTATATTCATAGTCACCCAGGCGGGCTCTCCTCCTCATAATATCACGCCATAATAGGCGTGATCTTGAACACAGAATCTATTCAGCGCCTCCCCGCTCTCCTCTGTGCTGGCGGGGCTGTAATGTGGCTGTTATGACGCGAATCGCATAATTTCCGGTATCGGGTGACGTGTGTACACCCGCGCTGCTCTGTTAGCTTCAAGCACCGCATTGCGCAATGCATGCTGGAGGCAAACTAAGCCACAGGGTTCGACGCATGGAAATGGCGTTTGCTGCTGCCAGTGCGACGCAGTTGGCTGCGTCTGTGGATGCCAACAGGAAGTAGTGCTGTGCTTTCACTAGCAGATCGAGTTGGTCTGCCGGGTTCTGGTCGGGGTCTTGCAGCGTCTGTTGTATGTCCTGGATCCAGGATCCCGCTGCTTTGGCTTCCCATGCTATAGCGAACAGGAGAGAGAGAGACGCTCCTGAGGCCTCAAAAATTGAGCATGCTAGACTGTCAAGCTGGCGGTCATTGTGGTCTTTGATAGACAAGCTATCGGAGATAGTAAGTAGGGTTTTGTTAGCAAGCCGCAACACTGGGGGGTCTACGGCTGGCGATTCAGCCCATTTTTTGCGTTGGTCTGGGGCAAAGGGATATTTGGCTTCGATGGCCTTGCGGCCTGCGAAGCGAATTGTCGGGCCGGTCCCAGTGTCGTTGGACTAAGCCGTCAAACTCCTCATGGTTAGAGAAAATCCGGCGAGGGGGCTTAGTCTTTGTAAACACGAAACTGCGCTCTGGCGTGGTAACACGCTCATCCTTGATGTCCATTGTCGTGTTAACAGCTCAGATGAGGCTGTCAACCAATGTCTGGATGTCCGTGGTCTCACTCTCGTAGGGTGTGTCTGGGTCTGATAGTTCGCCCTCGGAGCGTGAATCGTACCGGTGACGAGGTGAAGGAGAGCGGGACCTGTCACTTGATGAAGTATTGGAAGATTGTCCCTGGGACGGGCTGGTATTAGTCAGTCTTCTAGTGGGACTGTTCCCTGCTGGAGTGGGAGCGGTGACGTTTATCGGCACTGGTTGCGTGAGACTCAGGACGGGCCTGCAACATTTGGACTATGGAGTCCAGTTGTTGCGACAATACTATACCCCATGGAGGGATGTCAGGCACACTGGGCCCTGCGTCGGTGGTAGCCTTAGTGGGACTTTCAGGTTCACAGTTCTTACAAAATTGTGACGTACAGTTAGGGCCAGAAATATTTGGACAGTGACACAATTTTCGCGAGTTGAGCTCTGCATGCCACCACATTGGATTTGAAATGAAACCTCTACAACAGAATTCAAGTGCAGATTGTAACGTTTAATTTGAAGGGTTGAACAAAAATATCTGATAGAAAATGTAGGAATTGTACACATTTCTTTACAAACACTCCACATTTTAGGAGGTCAAAAGTAATTGGACAAATAAACATAACCCAAACAAAATATTTTTATTTTCAATATTTTGTTGCGAATCCTTTGGAGGCAATCACTGCCTTAAGTCTGGAACCCATGGACATCACCAAACGCTGGGTTTCCTTCTTCTTAATGCTTTGACAGGCCTTTACAGCCGCAGCCTTCAGGTCTTGCTTGTTTGTGGGTCTTTCCATCTTAAGTCTGGATTTCAGCAAGTGAAATGCATGCTCAATTGGGTTAAGATCTGGTGATTGACTTGGCCATTGCAGAATGTTCCACTTTTTTGCACTCATGAACTCCTGGGTAGCTTTGGCTGTATGCTTGGGGTCATTGTCCATCTGTACTATGAAGCGCCGTCCAATCAACTTTGCAGCATTTGGCTGAATCTGGACTGAAAGTATATCCCGGTACACTTCAGAATTCATCCGGCTACTCTTGTCTGCTGTTATGTCATCAATAAACACAAGTGACCCAGTGCCATTGAAAGCCATGCATGCCCATGCCATCACGTTGCCTCTACCATGTTTTACAGAGGATGTGGTGTGCCTTGGATCATGTGCCGTTTCCTTTCTTCTCCAAACTTTTTTCTTCCCATCATTCTGGTACAGGTTGATCTTTGTCTCATCTGTCCATAGAATACTTTTCCAGAACTGAGCTGGCTTCTTGAGGTGTTTTTCAGCAAATTTAACTCTGGCCTGTCTATTTTTGGAATTGATGAATGGTTTGCATCTAGATGTGAACCCTTTGTATTTACTGTCATGGAGTCTTCTCTTTACTGTTGACTTAGAGACAGATACACCTACTTCACTGAGAGTGTTCTGGACTTCAGTTGATGTTGTGAACGGATTCTTCTTCACCAAATAAAGTATGCGGCGATCATCCACCACTGTTGTCATCCGTGGACGCCCAGGCCTTTTAGAGTTCCCAAGCTCACCAGTCAATTCCTTTTTTCTCAGAATGTACCCAACTGTTGATTTTGCTACTCCAAGCATGTCTGCTATCTCTCTGATGGATTTTTTCTTTTTTTTCAGCCTCAGGATGTTCTGCTTCACCTCAATTGAGAGTTCCTTTGACCGCATGTTGTCTGGTCACAGCAACAGCTTCCAAATGCAAAACCACACACCTGGAATCCACCCCTGACCTTTTAACTACTTCATTGATTACAGGTTAACGAGGGAGACGCCTTCAGAGTTAATTGCAGGCCTTAGAGTCCATTGTCCAATTACTTTTGGTCCCTTGAAAAAGAGGAGGCTATGCATTACAGAGCTATGATTCCTAAACCCTTTCTCCGATTTGGATGTGGAAACTCTCATATTGCAGCTGGGAGTGTGCACTTTCAGCCCATATTATATATGTAATTGTATTCCTGAACATGTTTTTGTAAACAGCTAAAATAACAAAACTTGTGTCACTGTCCAAATATTTCTGGCCCTAACTGTATGCTTGCGTGGGAGCGGGGTTTGGCAGCTGGTGCATGATACCTTATTCCCTGCACTGCTTTTGCTTTTGTCCTTGGACGGTTTGGGATCTGCCATTGTGTACCAGATTACGGTCAGCGATGGCACTGCGGTGTACTAACCAGCTTGTTATGAGGGCAGGGGTGGATATCTGCAAGAAAGGGCGTCTCTATGGAGCTTACCCGGATCCTGTGTCCCCTGCTATGTCGTTCGTGAGGTGCTGAGGTCTTTCCCTTGAAGAGGCACCGGAACAAAAGGACTGGTCTGAAAGTGTCCCTGGGTAGTATGTGGGCTTTGTATGGCCCCCTCCTGTGAGGGGGCTAAGCCCACCCTACTTAACTGGTCTCCATGAGGGGTAGGCAGGTATCAGCCCCAGGTTTATTATCTGAGGGCTGTACTTTTGTGCAGCTGCAATATGCTGGCTGCTTTGTGTGAAATTCGCGCCGGTTTTGGGGCATATTTGAGGGCTTTGCCCCTGGTACTTTGCTTTATTATGGGTGGCTCTTTTTTGTCCCAGCCCCCCTTTTGAGTGCCATTTTGTGGGCTTGTGCTCATGTCCCTGAGCGACTGTGATACAAATGAGACAAGTATGAGTGTGTGACTGGGTTACGATAGGTACCCAGTTTTCAGAATAGGTGATTATGGAGGTCATGATGCCCATATGCTACCATCTTAGAGCGTTATGCTATGATCATGAAGATTTAACTTTGTGACAAGCAACATATTGGAGAACCTTGAAATGTTATACTATAACATTCCTAAGGTTTTTGTAATCAGTCACAGACAACGTTTGAAGCACTGGGCTATTGTCAAAAGACATGCCAGTGGCAAACAGACCTTGAAGCATTGTGTTATTGTCAGAAGACATGATAGTGTCAAATAAACCTTGAGTCTGTGCAAACAGACCTAGGTGGATGTTATCAGTAAGCACTGGGCCCATGTCAAACAACAACCTACTGCGCAATTGCAAGATACTGATGATATGGCTTAAACATATTGCACAAGATGTGTTAGGGGAGGATGTGGAAGCTGTGTATACAAATGGGGGCCCAGTTCAGCGAGGTGGGGACATTCCAGAAGGTATCGTGGACGCACGGTTTCTGTGATGACAAGACCAGAGTATTTCCTTCTCGCTGACACTGTGGTCCCTCTGGTGGAGAAGTGATGTTACAATACTTGGTATGTATTGATGCATATTTCTCCATATACTATGATTCACCTTAACTGTATGATTTACATGAACTGAATTGTAGGAATAGGGTAATATTATATCTGCCATTCCATACTTGAGCATTATCCTGATGTAATCTTAATAAATTGTTACATTGTTGTTTTACCATAAAACTGTATTCAGTGTGCCTAATTCGTATATTAGTGAGCGCTACGTAAGTAAGGGCGTATCCGCCCTGTCATTCTGACGTGGTAAAACATAAATTGGCATAGTCGGGAAGGATTATGAACATCTGGAAGGGTGGATTTGAGGGGTATATTGTACGAAGGTGATTGTTTTTTTCTTTCCTTTCCTTCTCTTCTTTTTTTTTTTTCTTCTTGGGCACCAATCCAGATCTTCATAATTCCAAAAGTAGAAAAGTTTTTAAGAAAATTGTTTAAGAAATAATTCTCACATCCAAACTTATTTTGGAGTAAGAGAATAATTTGTTGGCACTAGGCCAAAATGTTCGGCTTTTTGGCACAAAGTCACAAAAACAAAATGTTTAAGAAAGGGAAAAAGAAAGAGGATGGTTGTGTGGAGATCCCTGGCTGGACCAGGGCACCGTATAATATTATAGCACAGGAAATGCGTTGTTGTGGATTGGCAGAACCCTGGGAGAATAAGCACAAAGGGTCAGCACCCACTGATGTTGTTGATGTACTCAGGGGTGTCCCCGCAAAAGCGGGTGATGTAGTGTCTTTAGGATGGCGTATGTGGACTTTACTCAGTGCATACCGAGATATGCATGAGCAAAATACCAATATACAAAGAAAGTTGTCAGAAATGGAACAAAAAGTTGTTGTAAGTGAGTCTATTGAGACTTCAGGGAGGGAGAAAACTCCATATCATATTTTGGTGACTAAGTGGTTGCACAGTGTTGGTTCAAGTGAACATTGGGACGAATGTTTGCAGAATGCTGAACCTGCTGATGTGGCAGAATGCTTGCAGAAAGTAAAAGTAGAAAAAGGGAAATAATTATGTGCTGTTGGTAGGAGTGGCTGGATCCTGCTATCTGCATATAGAAAACAGCATGAGGAAAAACAAAGCTTGTTAACTAAAGTGCTGGAATTGGAAATACAGCTATGTGAGGCCCAGAATGCATTGGTTGTAGCACAGGGTCAGAATAAGTTAGTAATGGACTAACAATTTGTGTTGGAACTCAGCATGATGAAGAACAGGCTGCTGTATGTGTAAAACAGTGTAAGTGCAGAAAGAAGAGGGGGAAGTTGAACAAGAAGAAAGCTTTGGCCATAGCCAAAGCACAGATGGAGAGGAACCCAGATCAGTGGGATAGTGATGCACAGGAGTCAACAGATCAGTGGGATAGTGATGCACAGGAGTCAACTGACTCCCAAACTGTCACCAACCCAGAACAGGGGATGATCATTTTAATGGGGAGATGGAGATGGATCCTCTTCTTAACCCATTAAAAGCTGATTGTATTTGCCAGACCCAGGTTGTAGAGACATCTACAGGAAAGCAAAACCAGAATGAGGTAGAAGATTGCAGTGTGCCTAATAGATTGAGTTGCAAAGTACCTTAAGTAGGAGAAATACTAGGGGTGACAAGGCCCTGGCAATGTCCAGATTCAGATGATCTGATGATCCCATGTTGTTCTGTAGTGATTACCTGGCATTGTACAGAAATGTTTACAATCATCCAGATATGTCTCAGGATGATGCTGGCTTTCTATTTTCAATGGCAAATCATTGTAATGTGGATTATGCCACAAGAGTGTCTCTAAGAAATACCAGTTCATATGAAAGATTTGTAAAACTATTAAGTGACTGGTGTCATGAGTCAAAAGAGCAAGATGAAGCATCAGAGAATGTGTCTGCTGTGTACAGGTCTAGGTATTGCTTTAAATGTGGGAAGATGGGTCACATTAAACGTTATTGTAATACCGAACTAGAGAGCCATTCATTGCACCAGAATATTGATAGTATTGAGAATGAGGAAGGACTTCCCATCAACAATACTGAATTTACAGACATAGGTAAAAAAGCCGACTTTGCTGCAACTGCACAAAAGTCACAAGTAATGCAGATCCCAAATGTTGATAAAGGTGAGACTGAGAAAGAGCAGAATTTGTCATATTGTAAACCCCAAAAAGACTATGCTAACATTCCTGTGTTCTGTCTATGAGGCTGGATCATTTTACATTGGTCACCAGTCATCATTCCTGTGTTAGGCTGGGTTCACATTTGCGGACTCCTCCGCAGTGTTCTGCGGAGGGGTCCGCAATGTGAGCGCAGCGGCCGCGAGCTCCTATCTTTATAATGGGAGCGCACGGTGCTGCGCTTGACAGCGCATGACCGTGCGCACCCATTCACTCCCATATGTGATCTGTGCACAGGCGAATGCCTGCGCACAAATCACACGCTCTCGCCCGCACCAGGGACACAACATGTCGCGTCCCTGGTGCGGACGAGACTGTGTGATTTGTGCGCAGGCTTCCGCCTGCGCACAGATCACATATGGGAGTGAATGGGTGCACACGGTCTTGCGCTGTCAAGCGCAGCACCGTGCACTCCCATTATAAAGATAGGAGCTCGCGGCCGCTGCGCTCACATTGCGGATCCCCTCTGCAGAACGCTGCAGAGGGGTCCACAAATGTGAAGGCAGCCTTATGTATTAAAACAATACAATGTGTCCAGTGAGGTTGTTTTTTTTCCCTTCTGTTTTTGTCTGTCTATATGTGAAAAATCTATTAGCATATGGATAACAGATAGGATAAGGACAAAGTGCAGTATTTAATTTGTATTTTAACTTTTTCTTTGTGCTTCTTTTCAGACTGGACAAACCAGTTTTTCAGAGGAATCAGATTCAATGTATTTAGTTATATATAAGACATGTGGGTTAGACAATGAGCTCAAAGTTAAAGGTTAAAATAATTGTTTGCAAAAAATTAAAGAAGTAATCATCCCATTGTGATGAATCTGTATTTGCCTAAAGGTTTTGTTTTAGTTTTAGGTATGTTCTTAATCTTTATTTTTAATTAGGAACACAATAGGTTTGTAAACTCCATTTGTAAATTGCATCTTGAACATTTACGTTTGATATTTAAAATAATTGAGGTAATGTAATTGATGTGGATTATCAAGGTGAAATTAAGGTAATAATGATCAATATGGGAGAAGAGCCTTTGATCATTGAAAAGGATCAGCGAATGGCACAGATGCTGCTGATACCTGTATCTTTAGCCCAGACTGAGGAAGCAAACGCTCCTACTGAATTAGCCCTTAGGCTGGCTTCACATTTGCGTATGGAACGCTGCGTACCAAACGCAGCCAAACGCTTGCGCACATATGTTCCTATGTTTAAAATGGGAACGCATGTGCCTGCGTATGGCTGCGTTTGGCAGCATTTGCGTTCAGATGCGCATAATTTATGCACCCTCCGACCGCGCTCCAAACGCAGCTTGCAGCATTTTTTTTGTGCTCTATCCGCAAGCGCCTGCAAGCGCACAAAAAATGCATTGATCTCAATGGGTCCGCAGTGTCCTCTGTATGACACCGCAGGAGAACGCTGCGGATCACTTGAGATCTCTCCCGGTGGCCGCCGGTGATGTCACAGGAGATCACCGACGGCCACCGGGAGATCAGCTCAGCCTCTGATGTTCTCCTCCTCCCCGCCGCCGGTAATCTGCTAGCGATGTCGGCGGGGAGAAACAGCTGATTTGACAGCTGTTTGAACCTTCCCGCGCCGACATCTCCTCTCGGTGTCGGCGCGGGAGATTCAAACAGCTGTCAAATCAGCTGTTTCTCCCCGCCGACATGTCCCGGAGCTTACCGGCGGCGGGGAGGAGGAGATCTCCGCCGCTGATCTCCGCCTCCGGCCCACCCCCGGACAACGCCGATTGGCTGCCGGGCTGCACAGTGATGTGTCCGCAGGCAGACATTATCCGCTACGGACACATCAAAATGTCCCTGCTTTTGACTGCGTTTGTGTCTGCATGCCATCAGCAGCCTTAGTGAAGCCAGCCTTAGTGAGGACAAGGGTTTTTGTTCCTCAAATACTACGAATGTAGGTGCCAAAATCTGGATCCAAAATGTTCAAGGACCACCTTCTGAGGCTGAGGTCATTGCAATAGGGAAAGACCATACCCTATTAGTAATGAGACCTGGGATTGAGAAATGGGAGTATGTTCCTCAAGAAAAATGCTATTTGCGAGAATAATGTTTGTGTCTCTTGATTACAGAAGTGAAAACCAGTTTATGGAATCCTTGGTGCAGAATTATTGGCCATTCTAGAGAATGAAATACAGTATGAGATGTGGTGGCTATGGGTCCTGGTATTCCCTTTCGTACAAGGATGAAGAATTTCTACCAGGAGGAGCCAACAGCCAATCGATTCTTAAAACATCATCAAGTGATTTTTGAGGCATTGAACAGCAGTCAACATACGGATTGCTGGATATGTACCCATTCTCCGGTAACAGCCACCAGTATTCCTTTCCTAGCTATCCCTGGGGCAATGGAGGATATTTTAACATGGAACAGTTGTTCTAATACCTTAGCAAACAATGACACTTGGAATTCTCAGTTATGGAATATAACTGTACCTATAACTATTGTAGGATGGGTAAACCTTCCTTGGTGGCAAGGAAATATGAGCGGGCCAACAAAAACTTACAATACTTGGTGTTCAAAGGAGGATCATGGGTACCAAGCAGGGCTGTGGAGTCGGAGTCGGAGTCGTGGAGTCGGAGTCGGAGTCGCTGCCCATTTTGGTGGAGTCGGAGTCGGAGTTGGAGTCGGTAGAAAATGTTCCGACTCCGACTCCTAAAATATGAAATAGTATTTCAATGCAGAATGTGCTGAATATTATTATTATGATTTCTTATTATGTTCTATCTAAATATATTGATTATTATGTCATTATAATGATTAAAGCCTAATGTTACCATTGACCTACAATAATTTTATCACTTCAAAACGAGCCATGACTGAAGGAGTCGGAGTCGGAGTCAAAGGAGTCGGAGTCGGAGTTGGAGTCGGAGTCGGAGCCAGGGAAATTCAGGAGTCGGAGTTGGAGTCGGTGGTTTGATTTACCGACTCCACAGCCCTGGTACCAAGAAATACAGTAGGATTGACTAAATTGGAAACTGTACCCACGGACAACCTACAAATAAGTTTCAAATCAACCTTAGATACGACGGATGCTTTTAAACCTATATTGCTGGAAAGATTTGTTCACAAAAAATTCATGGACAAACAAATGTTTGTGAATGGGACTACTGAATCTTGTAGTAATATACGAGGTAATTTGATGTGTAATGAATCATCTGAATATACGTCAGGACAAGAAACTTGTGGTAATCCAGATGTGGGGTATAGTAGTCCTATTGGACAAAGTCCTAGTTGGTGTGTATGATCTAATGTCAGTGTTCTTATTGATTAAGTTCATCGATTAGTATTGCAACATTCAGTCTTGTGGGATCTTCCACATAACATGTATTGGGTATGTGGGGAAAATGCATATAAATGGATTCCTGTGGGAATCCAAGGGACATGTACATTAGCTCGGTTAACTCCTGCTACCTTTACTGTACTCTATTCTCAGTTAGATGTTAAAATATTACCAAAACACATGATATTCAAAAAGAGCAGCAGATAATAGACCTCGGGAGTCAGAACGTCCCCATGTGGTGCAAATGGGTACTGCAAATAAGATTGTCAGTACTCTATTTAGATATCCAATGATTGTGCAGATGTGGGATAAATTGGTAGAATGTACAGATTATCTAAATGAGCACATTTTCCATATAGTGGATATACTCAATACTTTCTCTTTTCTAAACCCTGCCAATTTGTTTAACCCCTAGCCGACATAGGACATTGTACAACGTCCTGTGTTTTTGGTCGTTCCCGACACAGGACGTTGTATAACGACCTGGCAGTTTTCAGCTGCTGCAGCTCCTGTGAGTGGGGTCACTCAGGTGTCACAGTAGCTGCTGCTCTGTGACAGCATGTAGTTGACCCCACAGGGGGTGGATTAACCCCCCCATGCCCAGGACCCCTCCGATCGGCAGTGTAAAAGTGAAACTGCCGATTGAAGCGAATCATAGGGATTCAACCTTCCAGATCTGATTGGAGCTCTCCAATCAGATCTGGAGGGGCGGATCGGCAAGTGTCCCCCCCTCCTCAGCCCCCTCCAGCTCCATGACTGTACAGGACCCATACACCCGGTCCCCCCCAACTGCCCGCCCCCCTCCATTATTATGTATCTGCCAGCGGGCTGCACCCGCGGGTGCGCCCGCCGGTCAGACTACATGGTCCCCTCCTGCAGTGCCCCCCTAGGCAACCCTACCTCCGGGCCCTGTGTCCTGGCCCCCCTCACCTCCTCCGGCGGGCTGCACACGCCGGTGCGCCCGCCGCTGTGCCCGCCGCTGCGCCTCCTCTGCCCCGGACGGTGGGCCCTGTCTCCTCTCTCTGCCTCCTCTCCCGGCCTCCTCCTCCTCATCGGTGGATCGGGAGGGAGGTAAGTATGTATGTATGGATGATGGATGGATGGGTGAATGGATAGATGGATGGGGCTGCATGTGTGGACGTGTGCGTGCGTGGACGTGAGCGTACATGAGCGTGCGTGGACGGGAGTGTGCGTGGACGTGTGCGTGTGTGGACACGGGCGTGGACGTGTGCATGCGTAGACGTGTGCGTGCATAGACATGTGTGTGCATAGACGTGTGTGTGCATGGATGGATGTGTGCGTGGACGTGTGCGTGGATGTGTGTAGATGTGCGTGGATGTTGATGGGCGTGCGTGGATGTCAGCGTGCGTGAGTGGATGTGTGCATGCGTGGATGTGTGCGTGCGTGGATGTGTGCGTGGATGTCAGCATGCGTGAATGTCAGCGTGCGTGCGTGGATGTGTGCATGCGTGCATGTCAGCGTGCGTGGATGTGTGCGTGCGTGGATGTCAGCGTGCGTGTGTGGATGTGTGCGTGCGTAGATGTCAGTGTGCGTGCATGGATGTCAGCATGTGTGAATGTCAGGGTGCGTGCGTGGATGTGTGCATGGATGTCAGCGTGCGTGAATGTCAGCGTGCGTGTGAGCGTGGATGTGTGCATGCGTGGATGTCAGCATGCGTGCGTGAATGTCAACGTGCGTGAATGTCAGCGTGCGTGAATTGTCAGCGTGCATGGATGTCAGCATGCGTGGATGTCAGCATGCGTGGATGTGTGCGTGCTTGGATGTGTGCGTGGATGTGCGTGGATGTGGATGTGCGTGCGTGGATGGATGTGTACGTGGAAGTGCGTGCGTGTATGTGGATGTGCGTGGTTGTGTGCGTGCGTGGATGATGGGTGCATAGGTGAATGGATGGGTGCAACAAGGGATCAAGTGTCCTCTTGTTGTAGTCTCTGGGATCATAGTCATGGTGCACTGTATGACAGATCATTGTCATACAGTGCACCATAACTCTGACCCCAGAGACTGTAGGAAGAGGACACTTGATCCCTTGCTGCAGTCTCTGGATTGAGCAGAGGCGATCGAGCGTCGTGGGACTTTCGTTGTGGACTACGTCGGAGGCGATCGAGCGTCGTGGGACCTTCGTTGTGGACTACGTCAGATCTTTATAATAAATATGGAGACCGAATTTTGTTTTTTGTTTTTTCAAATTAAAAAAAAGACACCAGAGAAAAATATTTTTATCTAACAGGCTGTGAGCCTGTTGAAGCAGAAGACCGCGAAACAGACCGTTGCTCCTCCTGCACCGCCCTGCCCTGCACCTAAGATGTAACCTGAAAAAGCACAATAAAGCCGGTATGTAAAAAAGATCTCCTGAGTGCCGCTGCTCTCCTCACTTTTTTGCAAGATTAACCCTTCAGCTGGGCAACAGGATTTCACTAACGCCACTGTACGACACGAGAGACTCTAAGCAGGTCAGTGCCCGGTTCCTTCTCCACTTACCATATTTCTCCATATACTATGATTCATCTTAATTGTATGATTTACATGAACTGAATTGTAGGAACAGGGTAATATTATATCTGCCATTCCATACTTGAGCATTATCCTGATGTAATCTTAATAAATTGTTACATTATTGTTTTACCATAAAACTGTATTCAGTGTGCCTAATTTGTATTTTAGTGAGCGCTACGTAAGTAAAGGCGTATCCGCCCTGTCTCTCTGATGTGGTAAAACAGCGAAGTGCTCAGGGACCAATTGCGGTACCGTGGGCATGTTCTCACCCCTGCTCCCGCCCCTATGCACGGGGCGGTGATGCGGCGCCAAGTTAATAGCTTTTGGGCCTGGCCATGAGTGATTCACTCAGTGGCCAATAGGTGCGCGGCTGGCCGAATCATCGCGCCCGCCCCCTATGACGCGAGCGGTGATGTGCATGCAGCCAATGAACCGGGGCCATGGGCGGAGCTATAGTGCAGGCCCAGACCGGGGCCTCAATTAATTGTGTCTCCCAGGAGCGGCGCCGGGTGGCCGCGGTGGCTGCCTCCGGCGTCCTAGCGGTGCCCTGATTGCTGCGGCCCCTTGTCTGTGCACGCACTCCGACTTACCGGCGGAGCGCATCCCGGCATGGAGCAGCCACATCGTTCTGGCTGTGGATCCCAAGGTGGGCATCGATATTGCAGCCTCTGCTGCACCAGGACCTTTAGGGATGGCTGGGTGCGCAGAGTGTGGTGGCTGCTGAGCTCCATCACCTGCCTCCTTTGTTGGAGGAGGTCAGCACTGTCCATGGCCATGTGCTACCCTGTCCTGCAGGGTGATGGCATGGTGCCCTCTGGGTGCGGGTGGCCTGTGCATCCTCCTGTCCTGCGGGGTGATGGCATGGTGCCCTCTGGGTGCCGGTGGCCTGTGCATCCCCCTGTCCTGCAGGGTGATGGCATGGTGCCCTCTGGGTGCCGGTGGCCTGTGCATCTCCCAGTCCTACAGGGGGATGCCATTGTGCCTCTTGGCTGGTGACTCTGTGCCAGGAGAGCGAGGCCAGGAGAGCATGGTCCTTTTATGAGGATCCGTCCCTGAGAGACCAGCCCTCGGGTTCCTGTGCCAAGTGAAATCAGATGTAAAAGTGAGAAATTGATAATAAAGGGTATGTGTGGTCTGAGTTACAGACCGCATGTGCCTCCTGCAACACTAAGCTAAAAACTGAATATCTGGGGGTTATGGGGATATTCTTATTTTCTCCCGCCTCCTCCTTTTTTCTCTTTATTTTTCCGTCTTCTAAATTTATTTTTTTGATATTTGCTGTTCCTATTATAGTATACTGGAAGGGAAGGAAGATGTTTGTGTAAGAGTGCTCCGGAGGGGAGGGGGAGGCGGTCATTTCTAATACAGTGTGGTGGTGATTATTAAATACTGTTAATGTTTCTGTATTTTTTGATAAATGTTTATGCTTGTATTATGTTAGGAAACTGTTTGTGGCATAGAGGGCAGGGGTGGAGGGGTTTCAATTTATTGAGATGCGATGTGATGCTGGTGTTTACTCTCACAGACATACGTATTCGCTGAAGGAGTCAGGGGGGAGGAGGAATACTCCAGGTTCGACGGACCTCGCTCTCTTTGAGAGTGCCAAAGTGATGGATGGTCAGGAGGAGAGACTTGTTCGGGACGTTTTGGGGGGGGGGGAACAGCGTACAAAGGAAAGGGAGGATTATGTGTGGTTTGCCTTTTATACTCAATATGGGGGGGAGGTTAAGTTGATATGCTGGAATGTGAGGGGTCTGTCCGATAGGACTAAAGGGGCGACACTGATTAAATACATACTGGACCAAAAGCCATCTGTAATATGTCTTTTAGAGACGCACCTTACCACTGAAACGGTGGAAGTTCTTGATAGACGATAGATACAGAAAGCGTATCATTCGACTTATTCAACCTATGCTAGAGGGGTCTCTGTGTTGATTCACAGGTCTGCTCAATACGAGGAGGTGGAGACGTATATAGATGCTGAAGGTCAATATGCTGTGGTGTTGTGTAGGTTGGGAGCACGACTGCTGTGTATTGCCGCCATATATATACCACTGCCATACTCTAGTATTAAGCTTAGAGAAGTGAGAGAGTTCTCGGCGAGATGGGGGGCTATACCATTACTGGTGATTGGGGATTTTAATAATGTCCCAGATGCTTACTGGGATAGGCACAAGCGATTACAGCGGGTGCAGGGTAGTACTATAACGCCGTTTGACTCTTTAGTCCATGAATTGGGGTTGATTGATATGTGGAGGAAAGGAACCCTGAGAGGGCTTGTTTTTCATGCTACTCATCATCTCATGATACCCTGTCCTGTATTGATCTGGCTTTGGGGAATGAGTTAATGGATGCAGGGGTTAAGGAAGTGGAATATTTAACTAGAGTACTTTCAGACCATAGTCCAATTCTCGTCTCATACGGGGACTCGATCACATGGGTGGGTGTAGTATAAGAGTGGAAATTACACCCGGAATGGTTACTTAATATAGACATGGATCATATCTCCCGGGAAGTTGTGGAATACTTTGCTTTCAATGGAAGTAGTACTGATCATTTAATAGTCTGGGACGCTATGAAGGCCTACATTAGAGGTTTGCTATTTCAGGATATATGTAGATGTAAGTCATGCAATAAGAGGGAGGAAATAGACTGTTTGGAAACTCTGGGACGGACGGAATCGGAGATGGTATTGCAATGCACGCCAGCCACTAAACGAAATATTGAGATTGGCCCAGGAAAAGATGAACTGTGTATTAATGGAGAAAGAGGCAAGGAGACGGGCCTTTCAAGCGGTGAAATTTTTTGAGGAAGGAGAAAAAGTGGGACATTTATTATCAGTGGTGGCAGCAGCTCAAAGGCAGAACCCATTTGTGCGTAGTCTTCGTTCTAATACTGGTGCCCTGATCACTGAGAGTGAAGATATCTTGAGGACATTTGCTGACTTTTATACAGAACTATATTCTTCGAGAGGGGGGTTACAGATGCGAGATTGGGTAATTTCTTGGGAGCAGTGACACTTCCCAGACTTACAATAGAGGAAAGGGATAAACTGGATGCCCCTGTTACAGTGGAAGAATTGAGTAGGGAACTGCATGGTATGGCGAATGGGAAGGCTCCGGGTGCGGATGGCTTGCCGGTGGAAATATACAAACAATTGGAGGAGGTATTAGTATTACTGCCTGACTTGTTGCGGGTCTTTGAGGAAGCTAGGGAGCGGGAGATTCTGCCAGCTTCTATGAGAGAAGCAATAATAATTGTAATTCCCAAAGAGTATAAAGATCTAACATTACCTGACTCGTATAGGCCCATATCGTTGTTAACGTCAGATGTAAAGATTCTAGCCAAAGTACTTGCAAATCGGCTCACGGAAGTGATTTCTAATTTAATTCATCCGGACCGGTCGGGCTTTATGCCTAATAGGTCTACAGCGACGAATATAAGACGTTTATATCTGAATATGCAGCTGCCCGCGGACAACTATGGAAAGAGAGTGATTGCCTCACTGGATGCGCATAAAGCGTTTTTATAGTGTGGAGTGGGAGTATCTATGGGCTGTTCTGCAGCGTTTGGGCTTTGGCCCCCAATTCATATCATGGGTGAAACTACTATATGCCCAACCTTCAGCTAAGATTAGAGTTAATGGTATGTTATCGCCAAAGGTGGAATTACACAGGGGGACTAGACGGGGTTGCCCGCTCTCACCTCTTCTTTTTGCCCTGGCAGTTGAGCTGTTAGCGGCCACTATTCGGCAAGACAAGGAAGTTCAGGGATTTAGGTATGGGGCTCTGGAAGAAAAGATTGCACTCTATGCGGATGACATTTTATTGTTTTTAAGGGACCCGGGGCCCTCATTGGACCATGCCATGTGGATAATTGACAGATTTAGAAGGCTCTCTGGACTATCTATTAACTGGACGAAATCAAATCTATTTGGGGTAGATGAAGGGGTAACTTGGTCAGACAGCAGGGAGGGGGCTGGTCGGCTGCGCGTTGTGGGCCAGTTTAGATACTTGCGCATTCAGGTCTCCCTCCCAATAACGGAGTATCATAACCTCAATTTAACACCACTAATGAAACAACTGAAAACTAAAGTAACGGCCTGGAATAAGCTGCGCCTTTCAGTGGTGGGAAGGATCAATCTTATTAAAATGGTGCTGATGCCCAGGGTGCTCTATGTGGTTCACAACGCCCCAGTATGGATCCCCCAGGGTCATTTTAAAGGGGCTAATTCCTTATTCAGAGACCTGATTTGGGGTAAGAATCAACCAAGACTTAAACTAGAGATTTTGCAGAGACCAAAGGATGACGGCGGACTAGCCTTGCCAAATCCGGGAATATATTTTTTGGCAGCTCAGAGTCAGCACTTGCGGGGCTGGGTGGCTCAGGACATGGTGGCTCCGATCCAGGGATTATTGGGGTACATATCGAATAGGTCTCCTTTGGTGTTGGGGTTGGAGGATGGTTCATTTCGCCGATTGGGGAGGTTATATCCCACCCTAGATCTTTTGAGTAGGGACTGGACCAAGATTAAACAGATGATAGGGGGTTACCATGGTAACGAAATATACACCAATATGGGAGAACAGTAACCTGCCGGAGATTGGTAAGATAGGTACACTAGTGGAATGGGTACGAAAAGGTATCATATACATGTCTCAAGTCCTTACTCAGCAGCGACTGAAACCCTTCCCGCAGTTGAGAGAAGAGTTTGGATTGTCTCCCTCTGAGTGGTACCATTACGAACAACTGAAACATGCCGTTTTGGCGCAAAATGCAAAGGAAAGCCTGTCGTTACAGGCATATTTGGTTTTAGATTATGTTTGCGGTGGTGGCCTCTCGAGGGAAAGTAATCTACAGTACATATAAAGACCTATTGCATTCCTTTCTCCTCAAACACCCGATTAGAACCAAAACTAAGTGGGAAGGAGAAGTGGGACAGATTACTGATGAGGTTTGGGAAAGTGTGCTGGAGGGAGTGCCTCAGCTGTCTGTGAGTGAACCGGCCAGGTTGTCCCACCTGTATGTAATACATAGGGTGTATAGATCCCCGATACTGTTATTCAGGATAGGTCTGAGGGCTGACTCTGAGTGTCCATGATGTATGAGAGAGGAGGCGGGCATTTTTCACATGATGTGGTCATGCCCCAGACTTTCCACCTTTTGGATCACAGTTCTCAACAGGATAGAGGGCGCCTATAGATGTGTTATACCCAGGGAACCACTGGTTTGTTTATTGGGCTACGTAGAGCAAATAGTGATTGACAATGCATTTAAAACTGTTTTGGCTAAATTGTTATATGTGGCGCGTAAATTGATCGTCAGACGATGGATACAGCAGGACCCGCCGACTAGAGTGGAGTTTATCTCTTGTGTTAATCAAGTGGTCAGACTAGAAAGAGGAGTCTATAGCAAGAAAGGGAGAATCCAACTATTTGAGAAGATATGGTCACCATGGTTACAGTATGGCTAAATTGAGTAGTTATACAGGGAGTGGCATTGGTCCTCTCAGCCTATAGCGGTACATTGATTGAAGATGTACGTAAACGCACATATGGTGTAATTATATGTTCCATGCTATAAGGTTGTGGGAATGTACGCTGTTTGAGAAGGGGTGGGATTGTGGGTACTATTTTGATTGAAATACTTTATGATGCGAATATACTGACTGTGTTGTGTATACAAATTTTAATTTTGAATAAAAATTTATCTGATTTAAAAAAAAACAAAAACAAAATGAATATCTACGCCCAAGTACGGGTGTATACTGCAAGAAGGAGGGCTCAATTTTAATCTCTACTTAGTGTCGCCTCCTAGTGGCAGAAAAGCATACACCCATGGTCCTGTGTCCCTCAATGATGCGAAGGAGAAAAAGATTAATAACCTTTTTATCCTCCTAAGGAATACTATATAATTTTTTTTCATGCTGAGCTGTGTCCTTTAGAAATTGTAGAGGAAGAATGTGAGAAATTGTGTTCCTTTTCTTATATGTGGAGGCCTTGATACAGTATCGGGTCCACAACATAACAGACACAAACGCCGCCTATTCCCCCCCCCCCCTTCAAAAGATCGTAAGTTAGGTTAGTTGGGGTTTTCCAAATTGTGACCATTGCTTTAAAAGAAAGCATAGCATTAATCCTAAAATAATATCCAAAATCTTACAGTTCTGTAAAAGTATTTATGAAAAAAAAAAAGAAAATATGTCTCAGGTTAATGGCTTGATCTTAAAATAGTAAAACTTATGGGAAAGTGTGATCTTAGGAATCCTAACAGAAGGCAATATATAGAATGTTAGAATTAAGCTCTATTTGGCAGTTCAAGCACATAACAGTTCATTAACGATTTGTTTGCTTGGGGTCACAAGATGCCTAGTTTCACTGTTTCTCTGAAAGGATCACTGATGTACACACTTTATTCTATTCTAGCATTTTTTAAGTAAAATCGTAAGTTTTAACTGCTTTGAACAGGTGTGAGTGTACAACCTTGAGTAACAAAATGTGGTTTGACAGGTTTTAGTCAGAAAATAACAGCTAGCTGCCCCCTCAGCTTCAGTTGAGAGCTTGTTTCTGTGAGGAGTGGTTTAGTGTACTTTTTCTCTCAGTGTGATTTGTGCTTGTAAAAATGAATGTTACTCCACGGAAGAGGTCTAGAATTATTACTGTTAATGAACATACAAGTCTGACTGTAAAAGAAATCGCTTCCACTGTTGGGATTGGAAAATCTACCATTTCAAGAGTAATTTGCATACACAATGAAACTGGAGCGTTTTCTTCAAAACGAAAAGGGAAATGTGGAAGAAAAAGGAAGACGATACCAGGCACTGATAAAACACTTATCAGAAATAGTAAGACTAATGCAAGAAAACCTAGCTTTGTTTCAATTGATTTGCACAGCACTGTATCACATTGTTGATGGTTGACTAAAGAGATAACAACTTCAATGGGAAGATGCCACCAACGAGTCACTAAAAGTCATTGGAGGTTGGAATGTTTCATCAATTCCAGTAACAGGTTCCATGTAGCGGTATCTGCCCCCCATAGGGGACAGAGTCTGAGCAACATCTGAAGACGTTCCATGAACACTTTAATCAGTTTCATACCACCATCAACTCAACACTCAAGTACTCCTGCACTGAAATCAGCTTTCTGGACACCATCATTAAGCAATTGAACAATGAAATAGAGACATCCCTGTACCGGAAGCCAATTGACCGTCCAATATATCTCCAATGGGACAGTTTTCATCCAAAACACATAAAAAAACTCTTGTGTACAGCCAAGCCATCAGATACATTCGGATATTTTCCATCCCTACAGATAGAGACAATCACCTTGAAGTCCTCAGAAATACCTTTTTGTATCAAGGAATAATCTCCTACATTACAAAACTAGAGAAGCAAACAACCGAGTTCCTCTTGTAGTTACCTACAATCCAAGTCTGGAGGTGCTAAGAGGACTGCAACCACTCCTACAGAAAGATGCTGGACTAAAATCAATATTTCCGGATCCCCCACTCTTGTGTTTTAGACAACCTCCGAATCTAAAAAGCATCTTTGTCAGAAGTTCACTGTCCTCTCCAGCAGCTACAGGTACCTTTCCCTGCAAAAAGAACAGGTGAAAAACCTGTCCATTTATAATGACAACAGACAAGATAAAAATTCCCAGGACAGATCAGTACTACAAGATCCCAGGTAACTTCAGTTGCACCACAAGAAATGTGGTGTATTTAATTATACAGTGCCTACAAGTAGTATTCAACCCCCTGCAGATTTAGGTGGTTTGATAAGATGCAAATAAGTTAGAGCCTTCAAACTGCAAACGAGAGTAGGATTTATTAACAGAAGCATAAATCTTACAAGCCAAAAAGTTATGTTGCTCAGTTGAATTTTAATAAATTTTAAACATAAAAGTGTGGGTCAATTATTATTCAACCCCTAGGTTTAATATTTTGTGGAATAACCCTTGTTTGCAATTACAGCTAATAATCGTCTTTTATAAGACCTGATCAGGCCGGCACAGGTCTCTGGAGTTATCTTGGCCCACTCCTCCATGCAGATCTTCTCCAAGTTATCTAGGTTCTTTGGGTGTCTCATGTGGACTTTAATCTTGAGCTCCTTCCACAAGTTTTCAATTGGGTTAAGGTCAGGAGACTGACTAGGCCACTCCATCACCTTGATTTTTTCCCTCTTGAACCAGGCCTTGGTTTTCTTGGCTGTGTGCTTTGGGTCGTTGTCTTGTTGGAAGATGAAATTACGACCCATCTTAAGATCCTTGATGGAGGAGCGGAGGTTCTTGGCCAAAATCTCCAGGTAGGCCGTGCTATCCATCTTCCCATGGATGCGGACCAGATGCCCAGGCCCCTTGGATGAGAAACATCCCCACAGCATGATGCTGCCACCACCATGCTTGACTTTAGGGATGATATTCTTGGGGTCGTATGCAGTGCCATGCAGTCTCCAAACGTCACGTGTGTGGTTGGCAACAAAGATCTCGATCTTGGTCTCATCAGACCATAGAACCTTGAACCAGTCTGTCTCAGAGTCCTCCAAGTGATCATGAGCAAACTGTAGACGAGCCTTGACATGACGCTTTGAAAGTAAAGGTACCTTACGGGCTCGTCTGGAACGGAGACCATTGCGGTGGAGTACGTCACTTATGGTATTGACTGAAACCAATGTCCCCACTTCCATGAGATCTTCCCGGAGCTCCTTCCTTGTTGTCCTTGGGTTAGCCTTGACTCTTCGGACAAGCCTGGCCTCGGCACGGGAGGAAACTTTCAAAGGCTGTCCAGGCCGTGGAAGGCTAACAGTAGTTCCATAAGCCTTCCACTTCCGGATGATGCTCCCAACAGTGGAGACAGGTAGGCCCAACTCCTTGGAAAGGGTTTTGTACCCCTTGCCAGCCTTGTGACCCTCCACGATCTTGTCTCTGATGGCCTTGGAATGCTCCTTTGTCTTTCCCATGTTGACCATGTATGAGTGCTGTTCACAAGTTTGGGGAGGGTCTTAAATAGTCAGAAAAGGCTGGCAAAAGAGATAATTAATCCACACATGTGAAGCTCATTGTTCTTTGTGCGTGAACTACTCCTTAATACTTTAGGGGGACCAAACAGAATGCTGGTGGTTTGAGGGGTTGAATAATAATTGACCCACACTTTTATGTTTAAAATTTATTAAAATTCAACTGAGCAACATAACTTTTTGGTTTGTAAGATTTATGCTTCTGTTAATAAATCCTACTCTCATTTGCAGTTTGAAGGCTCTAACTTATTTGCATCTTATCAAACCACCTAAATCTGCAGGGAGTTGAATACTACTTGTAGACACTGTATGTACTAAATGTCCAACAGGTGGCATGTTCATAGGCGAGACTGGACTACAATTCAGAACAAGAATTAATTCTCATTGCCACACAATAAAAGAAAGGTGTATGGACCTACCTAGATCACAAAAAGCAGTAAAACAAATGTCCCCACCCCTTTCTTAGTGAGCCATGTACATAAAAAGCTGTTTCTGCACCATGTCCATATTGGACTCTGGCCTGTCTGCATCCTTCATCTATAGGTAGTGTACACATGATCAGGTTTTAAATACATTAGATAGGGACTGCTCTAATATGGGTTACCTTGACGTTGGTAGAGTGGCTTCATACATTTTTTGCAAAAAATGTATTAACTAAATACCCTGTTATTACTGTTTTTATCAGCACTTGCTTTTTACTATTATCCATTACATACACATAAAAGGGTCCCCTTAACAATACGTGCTTCACCTAAATACGTTTTACCTTACCAAATATCGACACAGATAAAACTGTGTCAATATTTTTTATGAATCAGCACATCCAATATTTAATGGCAAAAAATCACTTTATTTATTAAAATTGATTCATATTAAAATTATTTACCGTACATAACATGTATTAATTGGGAACACAGTCCCTATCATGCACAAAAAATAATAGGGTGGGCTACAAAGAATACACAAGTAGCAGCAAATACTAACAGGGGAACAGAATGGAGCACTATCACACTTATATTTATCTTAATAATCCCTCTCTTAAATCAAAAGGAACGCTCCTACAGGCCTAAATAGTCATTAAATGATCATCCATTAGATACTGAAGTATTCAAATACCTGGTGCCAGAATAGTTCTCACAGACAATCACTCCTTGGACCCCTGCTGCCACAGTGCTCCAGCCACAACCCCACAGCCGACGTACGCTTCAAAGTTTGTTGTTTTTCCTCAGGAAGGAGCTCGGGAGGAGGCTCCGAAACGCGTTGGAAAATAAAGGCTGTAGCTGTACCAGACATTTCTGTGTCTGTGTTTCTTTGATCCCGGAGCAGCAGCGCGGACACCGAAGCACTTTGTCCAAGAATCTACAATGAGTTGGCCTAGGCTGAGAGTGTAAATGGAGAAGAATAGTAGTCCCAAGACCAAGCCGTGTGGAACTCCAACAGATATGGGATAGGATGAGGAGGAGGTGTGGGAGTGGGTGACGCTGAAAGTTCGGTCCGTTAGGTAAGAGGAGACCAGGAGAGGGCTAGGTCAGTGATGCCGAGAGATTCTAGAATTTGAAGGAGGAGGGAATGGTCGACGGTGTCAAAGGCACCAGAAAGATCGAGAAGGAGGAGGACAGAGTAGTGTCGCTTTCTCTTGGCGGTCAGTAGGTCGTTGGTGACTTTGGTAAGGGCTGTTTTGATGGATTGGTGGGGTCAGAAACCGGATTGTAGGTGGTCAAAGAGGGAGCAGAAGGAGAGGAGGGAGGACAGTTCGGAATAGTAGTGCTGTTCAAGAAATTTTCAGGCAAAGGGGAGAAGAGATATGGGGCAATAGTTGGAGACTAATGCAGGGTCGAGGGAAGGTTTTTTGAGGATGGGTGTGATCAGGGAGTGTTTGAACTATGAGGGGAAGACACCGGTAGTGAGTGATATGTTAAAGAGATGGGTTAGCGCAGGGATGAGGACTGTGGTGAGGTTAGGGATGAGGCGGGAGGGGAGTGGGTCGAGGGCGCAGGTGATGAGGTGTGATCGTGCTAGAAGGAAGGAGAGGTGATCTTCCGTCATAGTGGAGAAACTTCCTTTGGACAAGGGGGGCTGGGCGATAGAGCGGCAGGGCCGAGGGGACAGTGGATCGAAGCTCACTCTGATTTTGTCGATCTTCTGTTTTAAAAAGGTGGCGAAGTCGTTGGTGGAGATGAGGGGAAAGGGAGGAGGTTCAGGGGGACGGAGTAGAAAGTTAAAAGTTTTGAATAGTGTGAGGTAGCGCCGGGAGAAGTCAGTACAAAAGGCAGTGACCCTGGCACAAAAGTCCACAGCACACGGTTTATTATTCACAAGTTCACAGTAATCACAAACCTCCTGGTTCCGGAGCACAGCCGGTACAAACTCCACACCACCTTGTGTATATCCTGATACCTCTGTCAGGCTCTGACCTGGCTGCTCCACAGGAGAAGACCCCACGGGTAAGGCTGTGTTATCTCGGCACACAATCTCTGCACTCTCCTGTCCTGGCCACTCACTAGCCTCATCTGTCTTTCCTCAGACCGAAGTTCCACTAGGAGAACCACACCCTGTATTCCAGCCTAGCTTTGAACCCCGTGCCTACCTCTGGGAAATCCTCCAAGAACCCAGAGTGGAGTGCTTCCTATACGTGGAGGGAGCACAACCTGGGAGACACATACTGGCCGTCACAGATCATCCCGATCACTGTCTCACAATAGTTGCTTGGGGTTGTGGGACAGGGTGGATATTAGAGAAGAGAAGTAGGCTTGTTTTGCGGCGGTGAGTGCAGTCTTGAAGTCGTTGAGTGTCTGTTTGTACAAGGCGAAGTTTGCTGCGGAGTGGGATTTCTTCCATCTCCGCTCAGCCACCCTGGCCATCCGTTGAAGTTTTTAAAAGGGTGGTGAGCCAGGGTTGTCTATGTGTGCAGGTTTTGATGTATGAGAGGGGGGCAGCCTGGTCGAGGGCTGTGGTGAGAGTGGTGTTATAGAGAATGGCGGCAGCGTCTTGAGAGGAAGCCAGGTCTGAGAGACAGAGGAGGAACTAGGAGAGTGAGTGGAAGTCAATGACTTTAAGGTTTCTGCGGGGATGAGGGAGTTTTCGGAGAGCGGGGAGCGTGGTAGGAAGGGAGAGGTAGGAGAAGGTCAGCAGGTTATGGTCGGACAGGGGGAGGGGTGAGTTTGCGAGGTCAGTGAGGGAACAGTGGTGGGTGAAGACAAAGTCTAGTGTGTGGCCATCGTTGTGGGTGGCTGAGGACCATTGGGAGAGGCTGAAGGAGGAGGTGAGTGATAGGAGTTTAGAGGCAGTGGTGTGAGGGGTGTCAATGGGGATCTTGAAATCGCCCATGATGATAGTGGGGATGTCAGAGGAGAGGAAGTGGAGAAGTCAGGTGGTGAAGTGGTCTAAAAAAATGGAGGAGGATCCTGGGGTGTGGTAGACGACAGCCAGTTGGAGGTTGCAGGGGGAGAATATGTGGACGGAGTGCACCTTGAAGGAGGGGAGGGAGGCAGAGGGGGGCGTGTTAATTGGGGTGCAGGAGCAGCTGTTGGACAGGAGTAGGCTGACACCTCCACCACGGTTGTTGTTGGGGTGGGGCTTGTGAGAAAGAGTGAGTCCGCCATAGGAGAGGGCAGCGGGGGACACTGTGTTGGACGGAGTGAGCCATGTTTCGGTGATGCCAAGGAAAATTTGTTGGAGATGAAGAGATCATGGATGAATGAGTTTATTGCATACCGAGCTGGGGTTCCAGAGTGCACCAGATAGGGGGATTGGGGAAGGGGGGGCTGGCGGAAAGGATGTAAGGTTGAGGGGGTTGCTGGTATTTGTAATGGGGAGTGGGTGTGGGGTAGAACTGACTGTGGGGATGTGGTGGGGGGGGGAATCAGGGTTAAGGGAAATGTCGCCAGCAAGTAAAAGCAGGAAGAGGGTTAGAAAGTGGGGGCAGGAGAGTTTACCGGTGGGCAAGCATTTTTGGAGACAAAGGATTGAGTGTGAAGGAAAATTTCAGAGGAATGGGTGAGATGGCTATGTAGGATGGAGGGAGAGAGAGTTATTTATTACCGGGAGGAGGGATGGGAGGAGATAGTATTAAGTGGAGTAGGATAGGAGTGAGAGTCAAGAGAAGAAGAAACATTGTATACAGGAGACAGGAATATAGGATGCAGTGGGGGTGAGAGGTGGGGGACAGGAGCAGACGGGGATTGGGTGCAGCAGGAAGGTGAGCAAATGTGTTGGAGTCATGTCAAGACAAGACTAGGTGAAGCAGGGGGATGGGTTGTAGTCGGGGATCAGACATAGCGGGGGGGGGGGGGGGGTCAGCTGCAGCGGGGAGGAGCAACAACATCCGTGAGGGAGTGCAGCTGGGGGATGAGATGGGAGCAGGGGCCAGGAGCGACGGGGACAGATGCAGCAGGATGTGCAGAGCAGATGAAGTCCAACCTGGTCCAGGCAAATGCAAAGCACGTAGGGATGCGGTGCAGCCGGGGATTAGGTGCATCCAGTGGACGGATGCAGCGGGAGAGAGTGCAGTGCGAAGGAAGTTTTACAAAGTCAAACAGATGCACAGTACTTGGGGATGGGATGCAGCAGGGTGATGAGATGCAGCCCGGGTTCAGATGCAGATGGAGTCATACAGAGTCCAGATGAATGCAAAGCACATAGGGTTGAGGTGAAGCAGGGTGATGAGATGCAGCCAGGGTTCAGCTGCAGATTGAGTTGTACAGAGTCCAGATGAATGCAAAGCACATGGGGGTGAGGTGAAGCAGGGTTCAGGAGCAGCGGGGGATGTGCAATATGAATGAAGACATACTCAGTCCAGACAGCACACAGTGCTGGAGATGATTTGTAACCATGGGGGGTCAGGTGCAGCCAGGAGTCAGAGGTGGCAGGAAAATGTGCAGTAGTGGAGGGTCGTGCAGGGAGCAGGCTGATGGTGGGTGTTGGCAGGGCAGGCAATGGCGCATGGCAGGCCCGCCGGCCTGATTTGATAGAGGTCTCCAGGTCGTGCAGCAGGGTAGCGGCAAGTCTCTGGGGGCCGACTTGGCTTGTGGAACTTGGCCGGAGGATGGTCTCTGGAGTGTAGCTTGGGCTATGTTATTTGAAGGCAGATTTGGCCAGAGCTGTGTGGCCTCCACTAGTGAGTCTGGTAGTGACTCACCCTCTCTTCATGAGAGTCGCCAGTCCACTTCTGGGCGGTGGGGCCTTGGGTATCGTGGCTTCGCGGGGACCGGCACCACCAGAGGGGTCACACGTAACTCTGACTCAATCTGAAAGGGGGCGGGTCCACAGCGCCTCAATTTTGAGAGGGCTGGGGGCCGGGGTTTTGACCGAGGGTACAGGCCGCAACCAGGAGGCAGTGCCTTAGATGGTAACATAGTAGCATAGTATTTAAGGTTGAAGGAAGACCTTAAGTCCATCTAGTTTAACCCATAGCCTAACATGTTGATCCAGAGAAAGGCAAAAAAAAAACCATGTGGCAACACTAAGCTCCACATTGGGGAAAAAAATTCCATCCTGACTCCACATACGGCAATCAGATTAGTTCCCTGGATCAACGCCCTATCAAAGAATCTAGTATATATAACCGGTAATATTATATTTTTCAAAAAAGGCATCCAGGACACTCGTAAATTTTAGTAGTGAGTCACTCATTACAACATCATGTGGCAGAGAGTTCCATAGTCTCACTGCTCTTACAGTAAAGAATCCACGTCTGGAATTATGATTAAACCTTCTTTCCTCCAGACATAGAGGATGCACCCTTGTCCCAGTCTCAGGCCTAAGAGTAAAAAGATCATTAAAAAGGTCTCTGTACTGTTTCCTCATATATTTATACATTATTATAAGATCACCCCTAAGCCTACGTTTTTCCAAACTAACCCCAAGTTTAGTAATCTGTCTTGGTATTGAATACCCCTCAGTCCTCTAATAACCTTGGTCGCTCTTCTCTGCACCCACTCTAGTTCAGCTATGTCTTTCTTATACATCGGAGACCAGAATTGTACACAATATTCTAAGTGTGGTCGCATCAGTGACCTGAATAAAGGTAAAACTATGTTCTCCTCATGAGCATCTATGCCTCTTTTAATGCATTCCATTGTTTTATTTGCCTTTGCAGCAGCTGCCTGACACTGGGCACTAAATGTGAGTTTATCATCTACCCATACACCCAGGTATTTTTCAGTGGTAGTTTTGGCCAGTGTTTTACAACTAAGAACATAATTGTACATTTTATTTCCTTTGCCCAAGTGAATGACCTTACATTTATCCCCATTAAAGCTCATTTGCCATTTATCAGCCCAAGCTTCTAGTTTACATAAATCCTCCTGTAATATAAAATTGTCCACCTCTGTATTGATAACCCTGCAAAGTTTAGTGTCATCTGGAAATATTGAGATTCTACTCTGTATGCCCCCTACAAGGTCATTAATAAATATGTTAAAAAGAAGCAAGCCCAATACTGACCCCTGTGGTACCCCACTGTTAACTGTGACCCATTCTGAGTGTGTTCCATTAATAACCAACCTTTGTTTCCTATCACTGAGCCAGTTCTTAACCCACTTACAAATATTTTCCCCTATCCCATTTCCCCATTGCTCTCATTTTCTGTATCAACCTTTTGTGTGGCACCGTATCAAAAGCTTTTGAGAAGTCCATATTCACCATGTTCACTGGATTTCTTTGGTCCAGTCCAGAACATACGTCTTCATAGAAGCTTATTAGATTAGTTTGACAGGAACTGTCCCTCGTAAACCCATGTTGATATTGGGTCATGAGGCTATTTTCATTCAGTATAGCATCTCTTAGAAAACCCTCTAGGATTTCACCCACAGTAGAGGTTAAGCTTACTGGCCTATAATTTCCAAGTTCAGTTTTTGTTCCCTTTTTGAATATTGGCCCCACATTTGCTATACGCCAGTCCTGTGGTACAGACCCTGTTATTATGGAATCTTTAAAGATTAAAAATAATGGTCTATCTATGACAGTAATTAATTCCTGCAGCACTCTGGGGTGTATCCCATCCGGGCCCGGGGATTTGTCAATTTTAGTGATTTTTAGACGATGCCGTACTTCCTGCTGGGTTAAGCAGGTGACATTTAATTGACAGTTTTTGTTATCACTGATCATATTGTCTGTCATGGGATTTTCTTGTGTAAATACTGTTGAAAAAAAGTCATTTAGCATATTGTCTTTTTCCTCATCCTCATCCACCAATTTTACCCAGATTATATTTAAAGGGGCCAATACAATTATTTTTTAGTTTCTTACTATTTATGTACTGTATATACTCGTGTATAAGCCGAGTTTTTCAGCACAAAAAATGTGCTGAAAAGTTCCCCCCCTCGGCTTATACACGAGTCATATACAGGCCCCAGTGGTATACAGCGCCCCCCCCATCAGTGATATACAGGGCATACAGGGCCCCCCCTTGCTGCCGCACACCTGTAAAGTAATAGATCATTATACTTATCCCTGTCGCCGCTCTGACATCGCGCTCCTCCGGGTCTTCATGTTTCTTCCTGCTTCCTCCTCCGGCGGGCGCAGGTAATGACGTCATTGTCTGTGCGCTGGAAAAGGAAGCATGAAGACCCGGAAGAGCGCGGTGTCGGAGCGGCAACAGCGACTGGGATAAGTATAATGATCTATTACTTTACAGGTGTGCGGCAGCAAGGGGGGCCCTGTATACCACTGATGGGGGGGCTGTATACCGCTGAGGCTGCTGTGTACCACTGGGGCTGCTGTGTACCACTGGGGCTGCTGTATACCATGGGGTGCTGTATACCACTGGGGCTGCTGTATATACTGCTGGGGCTGCTGTATATACCACTGGGGCTGCTGTATATACTGCTGGGGCTGCTGTATACCACTGGGGCCTGTATACCACTGGGGCTGCTGTATATACTGCTGGGGCCTGTATATACCACTGGGGAGGCTGCTGTATACTACCACTGGGGAGGCCTGTATACCACTGGGGGGGGCCTGTATACCACACTGCTGGGGGCTATATACCTGTGCTGGGGTCCACCCTCGGCTTATACACGAGTCAATAGGTTTTCCCAGGTTTTGGGGGCAAAAGTAGGGGGGGTCGGCTTATACACAGGTCGGCTTATACACGAGCATATACGGTAGTTAAAAAATATTTTGGGATTATTTTTACTTTCTCTGGCAATGAGTCTTTTTACAAATGTTATTTAATTTTCTGTATTTATTTAGTGCCTCATCACTACCTACTTGCTTTAATTCCCTAAATTCTTTCTTTTTGTCATTTATTGCGCCCCTTACAGCCTTATTTAGCCATAGTGTGCAGCCCGTCCCTAGCACAGAACCTGTAGCCAACAGAGAAGTCGGCCCAGTTCTCCAGGAACCCAAACCCCTCCTTCGTACACCAATTCCTGAGCCACTTATTTATCTCCCTTTGCCTCTCTGGTGTGGCATGTGGTACAGGCAGTATTTCAGAGAATACTACCTTGGAGGTCCTTGCTTTAAGCTTGCAGCCTAATTCCCTGAAATCATCTTTCAGGACCTTCCACCTACCTCTAACCTTGTCATTTGTGCCAATGTGCACCATGACCATGGTCCTCACCAGCCCCTCCCAGTAATCTGTCAACCCGATAAGCGATGTGCCGGACTCGTGCGCCAGGTAGGCAGCGCACTGTTCGACGATCCCTGTCTTTGTGACAGATTGCCCTATCTGTTCCCCTAATAATTGAGTCCCCCACTACCAGCACCTGTCTGGCCTGTCCTGCTCTCCTGTTTTCCCCTTACTGGGGCAGACACTCCTCTGGCTTTCAGAGGCCATGCCTTGCTGCAGCAGTGCTATCCCTGTACTGACACCCCCCTCATCTGCCAACTTAGCAAATTTATTGGGGTGTGCCAAATCAGGGCTAGCCTCCCTGGCACTCTTCCCTCTACCCCGCCTTCTGTCAACCAGCTAGCTGCCTCACAGTCCTGCAGCTCCATGCTCCTCCCCTGCCACACAGGGCACGGTGACAGGAGTGTGCGGGGGCCACCACGGGCACTGGAGCCGCCAGAGGAGTCTTCCACTGCTTCTCCGTTCAAACTGAGGGGGTGGGGCCTTGGCATCTCGGCTTTGGGCTCTTAAATGTGATGGCCTCCTCCCCTGCCACTGCAGGGCATGGCGACAGGAGTGTGCGGTGGTCGACGCTGTCATCGGAGCGCTAGAGGGGTCTCCTGCTGCTCTGCCGTTCAAACTGAGGGTCGGGGCCTCAGCATCTTGGCTTCGGGCCCCGCTGGAGGCAGCGGCTTCGGCTGGAAGTGCGGGCCGCACACAAGCTCTGGCAGTCTGACGGGGGTCACACTCCGCTGCATCGCGGCATACGGATTCCCGCGTGGAGTCTCCGATGTCACAGCCTCATGGGTAATCAGGGGCAGAGGCTGTGGAGGGGTAAGTGGGCCTCCTGCGCTCACCAGGTCTGCAGTGGGGTGTCCTGGGGCCCTAGGTACCCCACACTTCAGTGTGCCCAGGTAGAGTGGGTGGATGGGTTGTGGTGGACCTTGGGGACCCGCAGGCAAGCCCACACCCGGGGGTCAGATCCAGGGATGGTTGAGGGAGTCGGGAGCCAGTCACAGAAGACTGGGCTGGATCTCACCGCCAGTAGGTGTTTCGGGTCCCGGGTAGCACAACACGCCGAGTACAGATGTTATAGGTGGTAATAGGATCCAGACTGCTCAGATTTGAGGGTTTCATGACCTGGATTAGTCTCGGATGCAGTTGGATTGTGAGGAGGGCACACTTGTGGGTCCTCACAGCTCGGTGGCCATCTTGTCTCCTCCTGTTCACTTTGTGCATGGCTCATTTGTAAATGTCAAATTAGTTTTCTTGATTTACAAGATAAGGGAGAGTCCCCACCCCTTCCTTAGTGAGCTATGCACATAAAAAGCCATTTCTGCACCATTTCCATATCTGGCCTGTCTGCATACTGTATCTATAGGTACTGTACACATGATCAGGTTTTAAATACATTAGATAGGGTAGAGCGGCTTCATACACTTTTTGCAAAAAAACATTAACTTGCACTTGCTTTTAACTATTATCAATTACAGCAGAGTATTTTTACACGTTTGTTTTACTGCTTTTTTGTGATCTAGTTTTCAGTTGGAGTGAACACGGCTGTGGCGACCATCCACTGGAAAGGCTGAGCAGTCGGTAAGACAGCACCCTGAGAACTCAGAGACCCTTTACCCCTATACAGGGATCTGGAATTACAGCAGAGCCCTGGAGGCAGCTGCCTATAGGTGAGCAGCAGACTGGAGCAGGGAGGCCACCTGGAAGGAAAAAGTCTAGGAGGTCAGGGAGTAAAAACACCAGGATCCAAAAACATAGTCAGAAGGCAGCGTAAAAAAAAGGAGGGCTTGTAGATTGAATATACCGTATATACTCGTGTATAAGCCGAGTTTTTCAGCCCAAAATTTGGGCTGAAAAGTCCCCCCCTCGGCTTATACATGGGTCATATACGGGGGAGCTGTGTCCCGGGGGCTGTGGAGGCTGGAGGAGGCGGGGGGGGGGGCTGCTGTATGAGCGGCCCCGTCACGTGGGGCCGCTCATTATATATGCACTGCTTCCCCCTGTCAATCAGCGGCAGGGGGAAGCAGTGCATATGGCCCCCCAAAAGCTGGCACTGTCCCCCCTTGTAAGGCCCCCCTCCCCGCTGCTTATACATTACCATCCCGGTGTTCTGATCGGCGCCGCTCCTCGGTGCTGCGTCTTCATCCTCCCGTCTGCGCTGGCTGCATCCGGGTTCTCCGGCTGTCACAGCGATATGACGTCATCGCGCGACCGCCGGGATGGTAATGTATAAGCAGCGGGGGGGAGGCCTTACAAGGGGGGACAGTGCCAGCTTTTGGGGGCTGTTGGTACCCCCAGGGGGCTGCTGGGTACCCCCTGGGGGCTGCTGGGTACCCCCTGGGGGCTGTTGGTACCCCAGGGGGCTGTTGGTACCCCCTGGGGGCTGTTGGTACTCCCAGGGGGCTGTTGGTACCCCCAGGGGGCTGTTGGTACCCCCTGGGGGCTGTTGGTACCCCCAGGGGGCTGCTGGGTACCCCCTGGGGGCTGTTGGTACCCCCTGGGGGCTGTTGGTACTCCCAGGGGGCTGTTGGTACCCCCAGGGGGCTGTTGGTACCCCCTGGGGGCTGTTGGTACCCCCTGGGGGCTGTTGGTACCCACTGGGGGCTGCTGGTACCCCCTGGGGGCTGTTGTACCCCCTGGGGGCTGTAGTACCCCCTGGGGGCTGCTGGGTACCCCCTGGGGGCTGCTGGGTACCCCCTGGGGGCTGTTGGTACCCCCTGGGGGCTGTTGGTACCCCCAGGGGGCTGTTGGTACCCCCAGGGGGCTGTTGGTACCCCCAGGGGGCTGTTGGTACCCCCTGGGGGCTGTTGGTACTGCCAGGGGGCTGTTGGTACCCCCAGGGGGCTGTTGGTACCCCCTGGGGGCTGTTGGTACTGCCAGGGGGCTGCTGGGTACCCCCTGGGGGCTGTTGGTACCCCCTGGGGGCTGTTGGTAGTTACCCCCTGGGGGCTGTTGGTACCCCAGGGGGCTGCTGGGTACCCCCAGGGGGCTGTTGGTACCCCTGGGGGCTGCTGGGTACCCCCAGGGGGCTGCTGGGTACCCCCTGGAGGCTGCTATATGTACCCCTGGGGGCCTGCTGTATACCACTGGGGCTGCTGTATACTACCACTGGGGCTCCTGTATACTACCACTGGGGCTGCTGTATACTACCACTGGGGCTGCTGGGGCTCCTGTATACTACCACTGGGGCTGCTGGGGCTCCTGTATACTACCACTGGGGCTCCTGTATACTACCACTGGGGCTGCTGGGGCTCCTGTATACTACCACTGGGGCTGCTGGGGCTCCTGTATACTACCACTGGGGCTGCTGTATACTACTGCTGGGGCTGCTGTATACTACCACTGGGGCTGCTGGGGCTCCTGTATACTACCACTGGGGCTGCTGGGGAATCTGTATACTACCACTGGGGCTGCTGGGGCTCCTGTATACTACCACTGGGGCTGCTGGGGAATCTGTATACTACCACTGGGGCTGCTGTATACTACCACTGGGTAGACAGGGTAGAGGCCACGCGCAGACGGTCCCAGCGTTTGGCCAATCAGCCATAAGGTTTGAGGACGGTCCGTCTTTCAGGGGCATTTACCTTCTGTGTAGATAAAGAGAAGGTATGATAAGATCTCCCTATCTTGGGGAGACGGCTGGGAAGGTCTTGTGCTCGGTCTGGTTTCTACACCAGTATTCTGGGTCTCTAGGACCCAGCAGGTTCTTCCCACCTTTATAAGGAGTTTCATTGCCCTCCCTCGGTGCAGGTGATATTTCCTTGTGCACTCATTATCCTTGCTCCAGCAGAAGCTGAGGTTGTGGAGGTTGCTGTGCTCTGCTGCAAGATAAGTGTTTTCTTTCCCCATTGTCTGTTTTTTCCTTGTGTTTGTCTTTAGTTGTTAGTGGAGGGGTCTAGTGAACCTCTCCATCTGATCCTTAGATAAGGTATGTGCTAGGATCAGAGAGGGACGAGGTTCGTGGTCGGCGACAGTTGAGGAAACTGTATAGGGACGTTAGGGCAGACAGGGTCAGCCCCAGTAAGACTAGGGGTCACCCTCTCCCTCTTGTGCCCATAGTTTTAGGGACTCCTTATTCCCCCCCCCCGTCGTGGTCCTACGCTGAGTGCCTCTCCCGCTCCCAGCGTGACATTATCACCTGCCAATACTGTAACTGAAGGACAGGGGAGGAACCGATTTTTCTTCCTTTCCTTATGGATCCTGTGTCTGCTTTGGCCCAGCAGCTGCAGTCCCTGTCTTTGGAGGTTGCGGACCTTCAGTCGGCTTTACAGGGCCCGCAACCGCAAAATGGTGTCTTGGGGAATCAAGCATTGGGTCAGGCCAGACCTGAACCTAAGGTTGCCCTCCCTGACAGGTTTTCAGGAGGTAGAGATAAGTTTACTGTGTTCAAAGAGGCCTGTAAATTATATTTTAGGCTTAGGCCTTATTCCACTGGTGATGAGCAGCAGCGTGTAGGAATTATTATGTCGCTACTGCAGGGAGATCCCCAGTCCTGGGCTTTCTCTCTGACACAGGACTCTACTTGTCTCCGCTCTGTGGATGAATTTTTTGACGCCCTGGGCCTCATATATGATGACCCTGACCGTGTCTCTTTGGCTGAATCCAGGTTGCGCCATCTCCGCCAGGGGACTCGGTCGGCGGAATCATATTGTTCTGAGTTCCGCAGGTGGGCTACGGACACGAAGTGGAACGATCCGGCGCTCCGGAGTCACTTTTGTCAGGGTCTTTCGGAGAGGCTGAAGGATGCTCTGGCGGTTTATGAGACCCCTCCGTCCCTGGAGGCGGCTATGTCGTTAGCTATTCGTATGGATAGACGCCTCCAGGAGCGGAGGGGCAGACCTCCTGTTACTGGGAGCCATTCTCGTGGTGATTCCTGGTTACCGGGAGGTCACGCGGAGGGTGAGTCGTTCCTCCCGAGTGCGGAGGAACCTATGCAGCTAGGAGGAGCGGCGGCCTCGAGGTTCTCCTCCGGTACCTCCCGGGGCAAGGGGAAGGGGGTCTGTTTTTTCTGTGGGAAAGGGGACCATTTTATTGGGGCCTGTCCCTACACCCCTAAACGGACTGGGGGGCCTGGACCTTCTGTGACTATGGGGGGTGTGGAGGTGGTCGAGCGGGAGGTGTGTGTATCCTCCATTTGTACTTCCCGTTTCCTCCTAAGTGCGGAGGTGGCGCTGGAGGGCACAACGGAGGGTATTTCTGTGTTTGTGGATAGTGGTGCGGGGGTCAGCATGGTGGATGCTCATTTTGTAGACGCTCATGGGCTTAACTGCTGTTTATTGTCTCGCCCCATCCGTATCTATGCCATCGACTCAGCACCTCTTGCTCAAGGTAGTCTCACACATATCGTACATGACATTAAGTTGACGGTTGGATCCCAACATCAAGAGACGATATCTTGCTATGTTCTAGACGGTCTCCCCGCTCCCATTGTCCTGGGCTTGCCATGGTTGATTAAACATAATCCCGTAGTGGATTGGCAGTCCCGGGACATTGTGGAATGGAGTGATTTTTGTTCTGAGAATTGTTTGGTTACCTCGTTTTTGGTGGTGTCTGCTGTATCTCTGCCCCCGTTCCTATCGGAGTATGAGGATGTGTTCTCAGAGAAGGGGTGCCAAGACCTGCCCCCCCATCGGGCATATGATTGCCCAATCAACCTCGTTCCCGGAGTTAAACTGCCCAAAGCTAGGATGTTTACTATATCGGGTCCGGAAAGACAGGCGATGAAGGATTTCATTTCCGAGAGACTGCAGACGGGTCACATCAGGCCCTCAACCTCGCCGGTTGCGGCTGGTTTCTTTTTTGTTAAGAAAAAAGATGGGGGCCTCCGTCCTTGCTTGGATTTCCGGGAGTTGAATCGGATTACTGTCCGTGATCCGTACCCCCTCCCTCTGATTCCTGATTTATTCAGTCAGGTAGTGGGTGCTAAATGGTTCTCCAAGTTGGATTTGAGGGGGGCCTACAACCTGATTAGGGTCAGAGAGGGGGATGAATGGAAGACGGCATTTAATACCCCGGACGGCCATTTTGAAAGTCTCGTAATGCCGTTCGGGCTCACTAATGCCCCTGCGGTTTTCCAACACTTTGTCAATGACATATTCCATCATTTGGTGGGTAGATTTGTGGTTGTTTACTTAGATGATATCTTGATCTATTCCCCGATTTGGAGACGCATCAGTCCCATGTCAAGCAGGTGTTACAGGTCTTACGGGACAATAAGCTGTATGCTAAACTCGAGAAATGTGTCTTCGCCGTTCAGGAGGTACGGTTTTTGGGGTACCTCCTGTCGCCGTTGGGTTTTCGGATGGATCCGGAAAAAGTCCGGGCGGTGCTGGACTGGGAACAACCGGACAATCTACGGGCATTGCAACGTTTTTTGGGGTTTACCAACTTTTACCGTAAATTTATTAGGAACTATTCGGTGCTGGTGACGCCTCTTACGGACATGACTAGGAAGGGGACAGATTTTTCCGAGTGGTCGGAGTCTGCTCGCCGGGCTTTCTCCTCCCTAAAGCGTTGTTTTGTTTCCGCGCCTATTCTCCGTCAACCCGATCTTTCTCAGCCCTTCGTGGTGGAGGTGGATGCGTCTGAGGTGGGGGTGGGGGCTGTATTGTCGCAGGGCCCTTCGCCTGGGAGATGGGTGCCCTGCGCGTTCTTCTCCAAGAAGTTGTCGTCGGCCGAGAGGAATTATGAAGTTGGTAATAGGGAGCTGTTGGCTATTAAATTGGCTTTTGAGGAATGGCGTCACTGGCTGGAGGGGGCTGTCCATCCCATCACGGTTATTACCGACCACAAGAACCTGTCTTACCTTGAGTCCGCCAAGCGTCTCAATCCCCGGCAGGCTCGGTGGTCCTTGTTTTTCACGAGATTTAATTTTACCGTCACTTACCGTCCGGGGGTTGAGAACGTGAAGGCTGATGCGTTGTCGCGTAGTTTCCGGGTGGTAGTGCTCATGAAAGTCCCGTTCCCATCTTACAGGAGGGGGTGGTTGTTTCTGCTCTTTGCCCTGATCTGGAGGGGGAGGTGTTGAAGGTCCAGGGGGGCGCCCCTGCCTCCTGTCCTTCTGGGAAACTTTTTGTGCCATCATCTTTGCGTCTCAGGGTGCTGTCAGAGCATCACGACTCCGTATTGGCAGGGCATCCCGGCAGTAGGGCCACCTTCGATCTTTTATCTCGCCGCTTTTGGTGGCCGGGGTTGAGAAAGGACGTAGCGGAATTCGTATCTGCCTGTAGTGTGTGTGCACGGGCTAAGGTTCCGCATACCCGTCCGGCTGGTTCTCTCTTGCCATTGTCTATTCCTGAGAGGCCATGGACGCATGTGTCAATGGATTTTATCACCGATCTCCCGGCGTCGGCAGGCAAGACGGTAGTGCTGGTAGTGGTTGATAGATTCAGTAAGATGGTTCGCTTTGTGGCACTGCCCGCACTTCCTAATGCTCGGACACTGGCACAGGTGTTTGTAAGTGAGATTGTGAAGCTTCATGGAGTTCCCTCCGAGGTGGTTTCTGATCGTGGTACTCAGTTTGTCTCCAAGTTTTGGAAGGCTTTTTGTGCACGTTTAGGAATTGCTTTGTCCTTCTCTTCTGCTTTTCATCCTCAGTCTAATGGGCAGACCGAACGTATGAATCAGAATTTGGAGACTTATCTGAGGTGTTTTGTCTCTGACAATCAGGAGACTTGGGCGAGTTATCTGCCCTTGGCCGAATTTGCCCTTAATAATCGTCTTCAGGAGTCCACTGGCAAGTCACCGTTCTTCGGTGCATATGGGTTTCATCCTCAGTTTGGTACTTTTAGTGGTACTAGTCCTTCCGGAGTTCCTGAGGAGGACCGATTTACCTCATCCCTCTCCTCGGTTTGGCGGGGGGTACAGAGTAGCTTGAAGCTCCTAGGCGACAGGTACAAACGTATGGCTGACAAGAAGCGTGCGCCAGGTCCGGACCTGTGTGTGAATGACTACGTGTGGTTGTCTACCAAGAATGTGAGGTTGAAGGTGCCCTCTTGGAAGTTGGGGCCCAGGTTTATTGGCCCTTATCAGATAACCGCCATTATCAATCCCGTGGCGTTTCGTCTTGCGTTACCTCCCGCTCTTAAAATCCACAATGTATTTCATAGGTCGCTCCTCAAACCGTATGTGCCGTCGTCTAACCCGTCTCCTTTGCCCCCGGAGCCCATCTGCGTGGCGGGGAATTTGGAATTTGAGATCTCGAAGGTGGTTGATTCTCGCAGGTTGCGCCGTTCTCTTCAGTATTTGGTGCACTGGAGGGGATACGGTCCTGAGGAGCGGATGTGGGTGCCGGCGTCGGAAGTCTCCGCCGCTAGGCTGGTCCGCGCTTTTCACCGTTCCCATCCGGATAAGCCTGGTCCTGAGTGTCCGGGGGCCACTCGTGGACGGGGGGGTACTGTCACGGGTGGCACGGATGACAGGGTAGAGGCCACGCGCAGACGGTCCCAGCGTTTGGCCAATCAGCCATAAGGTTTGAGGACGGTCCGTCTTTCAGGGGCATTTACCTTCTGTGTAGATAAAGAGAAGGTATGATAAGATCTCCCTATCTTGGGGAGACGGCTGGGAAGGTCTTGTGCTCGGTCTGGTTTCTACACCAGTATTCTGGGTCTCTAGGACCCAGCAGGTTCTTCCCACCTTTATAAGGAGTTTCATTGCCCTCCCTCGGTGCAGGTGATATTTCCTTGTGCACTCATTATCCTTGCTCCAGCAGAAGCTGAGGTTGTGGAGGTTGCTGTGCTCTGCTGCAAGATAAGTGTTTTCTTTCCCCATTGTCTGTTTTTTCCTTGTGTTTGTCTTTAGTTGTTAGTGGAGGGGTCTAGTGAACCTCTCCATCTGATCCTTAGATAAGGTAGTGCTAGGATCAGAGAGGGACGAGGTTCGTGGTCGGCGACAGTTGAGGAAACTGTATAGGGACGTTAGGGCAGACAGGGTCAGCCCCAGTAAGACTAGGGGTCACCCTCTCCCTCTTGTGCCCATAGTTTTAGGGACTCCTTATTCCCCCCCCCGTTGTGGTCCTACGCTGAGTGCCTCTCCCGCTCCCAGCGTGACACTGGGGGGCCTGTATACCACACTGCTGGGGGCTGTATACCTGTGCTGGGGTCCACCCTCGGCTTATACACGAGTCAATAGGTTTTTCCAGATTTTTGGGGCAAAAGTAGGGGGATCGGCTTATACACGGGTCGGCTTATACACGAGTATATACGGTACTTTGTAATGCTGTTCCTACTGTGAATTCCTCGTTTGTCTTTCTGATCTATACTCACTTGTATAACTTGTAATGTTTTTCTTTTTTCTTTTAAAATTAATAAAAAAGAGATTAACCATAAAAAAAGGAGCGCAGGATAGGTACAAAATCATCAGGCAGTAGAAAGATCAAAAAACAAGGCCAACGTCAGAAGAAATATAACAGAGCACAAACTACCGTATTTTTCGCTTTATAAGACGCACCGGATTATAAGACGCACCCAGATTTTAGAGGTGGAAAATAGGGAAAAAAATATTTGTAGCAAAAAATGACTTTGATATGACACTCAGGCCCTGCGACCAGTCAGTGTTGGCGTCTGTTTCTTTCGGATGCAGGTGCAGCATGTGAGCAACACCAATGACTTCTGCTCCAGTGTCTGTTGGCGGGGAGACAGACGCCAGCACTGACTGGTCAGAGGGCTGAGTCTCATATCAATATCACATGGGACATGACTATGCAACTTCTGATAACGCTGGAACTGCTGCAGAATCAGGGGTATGGGTGCACACGATGAGTTTTTCGCAGCCTTTTGGACGCAGCGTTTTGCTGCTGTGTCCAAAATGCTGCGTAGTACAGTACAAGCATAGTGGATGGGATTTGTAGAAATCCCATACTCACTATGCTTCATCCGACCGCAGCATTCTGACAGCTGCGGTGCGGGTTGCCACCATTCCGCTCCTTCTCAGCATGTTCATTTCATGCTGTGGAGTTGGAAGTGGCTCCCATCGGGGGACTGCAGGGAGAAGCCGCCCTGCACCCGCCGCACATGGTGAGTACAGGGCGGCTGGGGTCTCCCTGCCTCCACATGTGGCTTCACTTATGTCCGGAGGAGCCGCGTCCAACAGACAGCTCCTCCCGACTGTGAGCGCACACCCTTAGTATGGTCTTTATTACTTTTACAAGGGCCAACAAGATGAATGAGATGGGATTTGTTCATGTAGTAACAATCCCTTTAAGAACTATAACTCCCAGCATGTACTGTAGATCCTATAGCATGCTTGGAGTTCTTGTTAAGCACAGTATTGGTAGTGTTAACTTTACTTTATTAGTGGTTATGTTACATATACATGTGGACTCACTTTAATGTGTCCTGCTTTGCCATCACCCTGCTGAAATGAAGGAAGTGGCCAGTCTGTATATAAAGATCTGATGTGATGTACTGTATGAGAGAGGGCCAGGGAGGGGGCTGTACACTGTGCTGAAATATGATGCTCTAGCCCTGTCTCCTAATTACAAGTCACCACAGAGCTTGACCTGTATGCAGGGCCAGGGAAGCTGTACACTGCCGTTATGTGCAGGCTCCAGCCCTGCTCTCCATACACTGAAGCTCCTGAACTGCAGACCGAGCTTCCTGCATTTCTGCACGGTGTCAGGGCTCAGCAGGACACATTACATTGAGCAGAGTAAGTGAGGCAGGACACTGACAAACAAGGTACCTGCTGTGATAAAGTGCCGATCTGCCCTGCTCTGCCCCTGTCTTCATGGCAGTGAATCAGCACATAGCTCAGTGCTGATTCACTTGCCACAGCTGCACCCGGCTCCTCCGTTCTCACTATCTGCAGCACACAATGTCCCCAGCAGCTGCAGGAGCGACCATGTGTGCCGGCTAAGCAGCTTCTCCTGCTCCCTGTGCTCTCACCTCTCATGCTGTCTTCAGTGCAGAGAGGTGGGTGGAGACTGGGGGCTGTGAAGTGAATATTTAAGTAGTTAATGAGCCGGGGACACGTGGTGCTCCTGCCGCCGGATTCTTCAGCAGGGACCATTCCCTGTCACTTCTGTCCCCAATTCACTGCTGTCCCCCCCTCCCAAGCAACTGAGGATGCTAGAATGTTATATTCCTTTTATAAGACGCACCCCCACTTTCCTCCAAAACTTGGAGGAAAAAAAGTGCGTCTTATAAAAGGAAAAATACGGTAGATCACTGGGAAAACCAAGATTATATCTGGCGGCTTGCAGGACAGGTATCAGAGTATTTTAAGGGTGCGGTTCTCTCTCAAAGGCCAGAACTCACAACCTGATCATCTCACCCGGACAGGCCCTACACCCAGGCCAGATGGTGATGCATGACTGGTACCAACCACCCCACTTCTGACAGAAGAATGAAGCTGGCGCCTTCCAGATGCCTCTGCAGGGACCTCTCTCCTGTCACCAGCATCACCCACAGGAAGAACGTGGCGATGCCCAGCGACAGAGACAGGAACCAAAGGAGCAGGTCCCAATGAGGACATGACCCACCTAATAGCGGCACCCCTAGTCGAAGGAATCTGGCACCGCCTAGTGGATAGGGCAGGGATAACAGTCACAGAGTCCAACGGTGATGTGACAATGGCCTTACAGACCTGTTCACTTTGTGCATGGCTCATTTGTAAATGCCATGTGGACCTACCTGTAGCCAAGCATTTCTGCAGCTCTGACCACAGTGTAAGGCTAGGGTCAGACTTGCGTCAGCCCGAGTCTCATGGAACTGGCAGAAACGTAGAAATGTTCTGCCTCAGTGCATAGCGTTACCTGCAGGTAACGCTATGCGCTACCAGGCAATAGATCTCTATAGGTACCTTTACACGCCGCCACAACAGGATGCATACAACCCGCTACAGGCTACAAATGTAGCTTGTGGCGCCAATATCGCCCGTAGTAGCGGCGTCTGAAGATGGGACGACACAGCCGGCTACAGATACATCTGTATCCGTGCACTGCCCATAAACAGATGGCTACATCGCCGATTGTAGCGAGCTGTATCGGCGTGTAAAGAACCCACAGAAGGGAACTCTGGACACCCGGCGATGTAGCTGCAATGTAGCTAAGGCGTCACCCAGGCTCCATGTTACCGCGCCCCATCTGCGATCATTGGAGGAAGCTCCTGCGTTGCGATTGGTTGTCGCCGCACAGGGCGGCATATTTAAGGAGCTGACCAGTCACACTACACAATTGCTCGAGCGTCAAGTATTAATCAGCCTCCTGCGATGCGTGGCCAATCATGGTATTATTGATTTGTCCTATCAGCGTACGGACGTCTCGTAATCCACAATTGTAGCACGCCTATGTGCTGTCCCTGCTGCACCAGGTACGCCCATAGTAACTGTTTGTAGCGGTGTGTAAATGAGCTACAGATGGCTACTTGAGACACCCGGCGATGTAGCTAGCTGTAGATGTATCGTCGCGTAGCGCACCTTGTGGCGGCGTGTAAAGAGGGTGCGTTTCCCGTTTGTAACCGTTTGGGCGTGCTCGTGCACGTGAAGTAGCAGTTGGTATCCATCCTGTTGTGGCGGCGTGTAAAGGTACCTTTAGGCAACCAGACGCTTACTGCAGCCTTCAGCTCCACAGAGATCTCCCGGATATGTGCTTTTGCAGAGCGCACAGGAAACGCTATTTACGGATCCATTAGGTCATCAGAGTTAGTTGTCCATAAGGTCATCATCGTGGTCTTGATCGAGTGTCTCCCAAGAAATGTGTCGTTCTGTGATTGGTTATTCCTTCTATAGAATTCATCTTCCTCCTGGAACTTCCTTGTATGACAGGATGTAGTCATAGATCCAGTCGCCATCTTGCATACTAAGGCATGGTGTGATGAAACAGGAAATGGCAGCCATCTCTAGATCTGTGTCACACTTTGGTCTAAAACAGGCTTATGTAAGATAGAATAATACACTTTATGGGTCATTTCTCTCAATCTCCTATTTCTTGAGGTTAATTAAGTATTTGATCTTATGACTCTCCTCAACAATCATACTGTATTAACCTGTCCCTACCAAAGCCTATCACATCTTCCCAATGCGCCTCCAACTCTTTTATGCTGCTCGTTAGATGAGCAATACTAACCACTTGACCCCCCTTGGTATAGACTTCGCACACGTGACGTTCAGATGTATTTGCCCTACCTATCATAACTCAGAGGAGTGGGGGAACGCATAGCTGGGGACTGTAATAGACTGAAAGGGGCCTAGCTGTTCTAGGTCTACAGAATAACTAAAGGGGCCGTCACATGCATCAATATCGCTATCAATGTAGCTCATACGTCACAGATTTTCAGTCACTCAAACGATGTAGGAGTGACATTGCAGTGTGTGACAAAGCGATGCAACCAGCGATATGTCGCTTGATCGCCGATTGCAGGTTTTCGAACCAGACAGTAAACCTGTCGATGATCACTGAGTTGAGTACTGGGTAATAAAGCCAACTCGCAATCCAGATGAACATATATGTGCCCAATTTTAACACAAGCACAATCCAAAACCGATGTCCATATACCATTCACATTGGCACACACATAGTAATATTCGGAATCATTGCAGTAGTAGCACATGCGCAGTATTTGTACACCCGACATGATTTTTACACCTGAACGACGCCTGCATCAATATGTAGCAGGTGATAATTGTATGGCCACAATGTGGATTTGAATCAGGTGGAACACACCATGGCTGTGTTGCGGACGCAGCTGCGTTGTGAAAAAATCTTGCGACAAGTGCTTCACTTGCGACACTTTTGGTATATAGAAGGGTTTAGAACTAGCATAGTAGAAGGGGTGTGGAAAAAAAAGCTCTGGTTCACCTACCTACCATGATGTCACAAAAAAAATGCCCACATTGACAGAAAGATTGCTGGAGAGGCTGCTGTGTGACACTGTACAAGCGACTAAAAAAAAAAATCGCTCGCTGGGTCGTCCGCAAGATGGAGGCATCACCGCATCGCTGGGTCCATGTGAGCGACATTGATGTGTGTGACATCTACCCGCGATAATTTCACGTCACTGAGGCAATTTCCCCGAAGTTGCGTCGCTCCTAATATTTATAGCGATATTGACGCGTGTGAGGGGGCCTTAACGTATTGAGCTAGGAAAGTGGACACTGATGTTTCTACTCTTTTCTCAATCATCTTCCTTACACAGGGAAAGACACAACAAACAATAGGTGCAATAATTAAGACGACAAGGATAACAACGCCTATTTGAGCCAGCCATCTCTGCCATCCCTTCATCTATGGAAAGTATTGGTCCCAGGGATCTTCTACACCTGAATTCTTTTTTAATTATTTTTGTAGAAAATTCAGTTTCTTTATGGCTACTGTAACCTTCCCAATGGCACCTGTATTATCTGGAATATACATACAATTTTGCAAATACTTCCTTTCTCTGCTAATATCCTGTTACAGGCCATTCTATTTTGACACGCCAATATTGATGTAGGGCCTAGTTGGGCTGCTAATCCTTGAATAGGTTCTCTAGTGTAGTTGACAAATCTCTGTTGATTTTAATAGATGTAATTGATCCAGTCTACATTTTTATTTATGGCCAATAGAGTAAGATAAATTATTCGAAACCTGCTTTGACTTGATCTCTGGCTTTAAATTCATCCGGTACCCCACCTTTTTATGAACAATTCTGGGTATATCAGGAGGTATATAGGATCGTGCTGTCTGCGTCCTCGGGTCTTTAATACTTGCTTCACCTCAGTTTCCTACCTGGATACCCAGAATTGTATCACAACACTAATGGGGCCGTCACACGCGTCAATATCGCGTGCATGATCACTGCTGCACGTGACGTTGCAGCGATATTGACGCGTGTGACATGCTCAATCAACCAGCGATAAATAGCTGGTTGATGGTCGCCAGGTTTTAGAACCTGTTCTAAAACCTGACGACGGTCGCCCGATGCACACACAGCATCGCTGCGTGTGACACTGGGAGACGCGATCAGCCAGCTGACGACATTAACGTGTGTGACGGCCCCATAATGGATCTTCTTGTCTAAGTGCGGGTCCGGACCCGTGGAAGCAATTTTTTGCGAAATGGCGTCGTCGTCCGCCCTCCATGGTCACCTCCCAGCACCCTGTCATTAATCCTTAAACACGCTGGTTTAAAGAGACCACTGCTGCACAATATTGGTGAGTGCTGCCTCTTTCTTTATATATCTATTCAAAACTTTCACTTCTCTTCTCCATCCCCAGCACCTCCTTCCTCTCCTCTAATTTGTACTGAAGACTTTGCCTCTTTCTTTAAGCAGAAGGTTGACAACATCAGAGAAAGCTTTGGCCCGCTGCCCCCTATACCCCTCCTCATAACTGCTCAGCCCTGTTCTTCCAAAACCAGCTTCTAGATCATGACAGAAGATCAGCTCTCCTCTTTTCTGTCAAGATCACATCTCACCACTTGCATGTTTGACCCGCTCCCATCCCACCTTATCCCCAACCACACCGCAGTCTTCATCCCAACCTTAACGCATCTCTTCAACCTTTCACTTACAAGTGGTGTCTTCCTCTCATTCTTCAAACATGCCTCAATCACACTCATCCTTAAAAAGTCTTCCCTCTGTGTCTAACTATCACCTGATATTACTTCTCCCTTATGCCTCAAAACTGCTGATACAGCATGTCCATCTTGAACCTCCCACCTCTCCTCCTGCTCCCTCTTTGACCGGTTACAATCTGGCTTCTGACCGCATCACTCTACTGAAACTACCCTAGCTAAAGTTATCAATGACTTACTAACCGCCAAGAGAAAGCGACACTACGCTGTCCTCTTCCTAGACCGGTCTGCCACCTTTCACACTGTAGTCCATTCCCTCCTGTTACAGATTCTCTCATCTCTTGGCATCACAGACTTGGCCTTGTCCTGGACCTTGTCATATCTAGCAGACCGGACATTCAGTGTCTCCCTCTCCCACACCACCTCCTCACCTCACTCCTTGTCCGTCGGTGTTCCCCAAGGCTCAGTTCTAGGACCCCTACTCTTCTCCATCTTCACCTTTGGCCTGTGTCAGCTCATAGAATCCCATGGTTTGCAGTATCATCTCTACGCTGATGACATGCAGATCTACATCTCTGGAGCTGACATCTCCTTACTAACCAAAATACCACAATGTCTGTTCGCTATTTCATCTGTCTTTTCTGCTCGATTTCTAAAACTGAGCATGGACAAAACATAATTCATCATCTTTCCCCCATCTCACTCTACCCATCCACCAGACCTTTCCATCAAAGTCAATGGCTGCTCACTTTCCCCAATCCCGCATGCATGGTGCCTCAGCTTGATCCTCGGACTCTGCCCTCTCTTGCAAGCCACATATCCAAGTCCTTGCCACCTCCTGTCGACACAAACTCAGAAATATCGCCAGGATTCGTACATTCCTTGACCAAGAAATCACAAAAACACTCGTGCATGCCCTCATCATCTTACACCTCGACTATTGCAACCTCCTACTCTCTGGCCTCCCCTCTAGCACTCTTGCACCACTCCAATCCATCCTAAACTCTGCTGCCTAATCCACCTGTCTCCCCGTTATTCCCCAGTCTCTCCTCTCTGCCAAGTTCAAAACCCTAACTTTGACATACAAAGCCATCCACAACCTGTCTCCTCCATACATCTGTGACATAGTCTCCCAGCACTTACCTACACGCAACCTCCGATCCTCTCAACATCTCCTTCTCTACTCCCCACAGAAAATCAGATCCGGTTTCCAGACACCGGGTGCTTAAGTCCTTTTACAATCTAGCATTCGTATCTTAACACTATTTAAACACTGATTCCTTTGCTGTCTTACATTTGATCCCTTATCTATCTACTATGGCAAGTCTCCATACTTGCCGCATAAGCTATCACTTTGCTGTCTTTCCTTTTGGTATATCTGTTTTTCTCCATTTACTTGACAAATCTCTCATACTTGCCGTATGCTAGCACCTTTTATAGGCACGAAAGCTATATTTATACCAAAAATATAATAATTCAAAACACCACAAAATGGCCGCCACCAGAATTAGCACATTTGCCATCACCAAAATAGCCACCACCAGAGGGATCACATGTGCCATCCAGAAAATGGCCGCCAGAAGTAACAACAAAATGGCTGCAACCATCACCACCATTATACGGTGGTTGCTCACACAATACATTTTTGTAATACACATAACTCAAAACTCTGTCCTTTTTCCTTTCCTCCTCTACCCAAGTTTTTCTATACAAACTTTGAGAAACTCTCTCCCCTGCCCTAGCAGTAGACAACAATCCATTATCTTCTAGAATACTTTTCCTCTCTTTAAAGCGAACCTGTCACCCCCCCCAGACATGAAAAGCTGAGCTCCCCACCTTCTGCAGCACTAAGGCTGCACTCAGACAAGGTTTATATTGCATTTAGCATAACTATATTCACTGAAATATTCACTTATATAATATGAGGCAGTTACCAGGACCGAAGACCGGGAGGCGGGGTTTCCAGCGTCTGTGTGCCGCCCCCGTGCTGTCCATCATCCCTCTGTGTTGGGGATGGTGCGATTCCTCCACCCCCTCCTCGCTCTAACCGGCGCCTGCGCTTTGCTTTAGCTTGCCAGGCATGCACAGTGCGCGTTGCCCGACAACTTCCTGGTCCCCTCGCACCTGCGCAGTACGCCGACCCCGCAGTGGATTATTCATTATCCTCACTGCGGGGCGGCAAAACGGCGCCTGCGCATTTGCTGTGCTGCAGGGGGGGGGGGGCACCTCTGACTGCCTCTCTCCTCCCACTCAAAGCCGACTGTCAAACTAGAAAACCGGCACCGAGGAGAGAGGCAGGAAGAACAGGAGGAGCCACACACTATGCCTCTATCTATATCTATCATTTCTATCTTTCATTCTATCTATCTTTCCATCTATCTCTCTATCTGTCTACCTATCTATCTATCCCTCTATTTATCCCTCTTTCTATCTATCCCTCTATTTATCCCTCTTTCTATCCCTCTATTTCTCTTTCTTTATGTCCATTCTTCTATACATCTATCTATCAATCCATCTTTCTATCCATCTTCTATCTATCTATCTATCTATCTATCTATCTATTTATCTTTCTGTCTGTCTATCCCTCTATCTGTCTATCCCTCTGTCTGTCCATCCATCTATCCCTCTATCAATCTATCTATCCCTTCATCCATCCATCCATCTATCCCTGTCTTTCTATCTATTTCTCTATCTATCTATCTATCTATCTATCTATCTATCTTTCCATCTATCTATCTATCCCTCTATTTATCCCTCTTTCTATCTATCCCTCTATTTATCCCTCTTTCTATCTATCCCTCTATTTATCCCTCTTTCTATCCCTCTATTTCTCTTTCTTTATGTCCATTCTTCTATCCATCTATCTATCAATCCATCTTTCTATCTATCTCTCTCTATTTATCTTTCTGTCTGTCTATCCCTCTATCTGTCTATCCCTCTGTCTATCCCTCTATCTGTCTATCCCTCTATGTCTGTCCATCCATCTATCCCTCTATAAATCTATCTATCCCTTCATCCATCCATCCATCAATCCCTCTCTTTCTATCTATTTCTCTATCTATCTATCTATCTATCTATCTATCTATCTATCTATCTATCTATCCCTTCATCCATCCATCCATCCCTCTATCTATCTCTATCTGTCCATCCATCTATCTGTCTATCCATCTATCCCTCTATCCATCTATCCCTCTATCCATCTATCCCTCTATCAATCTATCCCTCTATCAATCTATCCCTCTATCAATCTATCCCTCTATCAATCTATCCCTCTATCAATCTATCCCTCTATCAATCTATCCCATCTATCTGTCCATCTCTATCTATCCCTCTCTATCTATCCCTCTCTATCTATCCATCCATCTTTCCATCTGTCTATCTATCCATCTATCTATCCCTCTATCTATCCATCCATCTTTCCATCTGTCTATCCATCTATCTATCCCTCTATCTTTCTATCTATCTCTATCTCTCTGTCTCTCTATCTGTCTATCCTCTGTCTATCCCTCTATCTGTCTATCCCTTCTATCCTCTGTCTATCCCTCTGTCTATCCCTCTGTCTATCCCTCTATCTGTCCATCCATCTATCCCTCTATCTGTCCATCCATCTATCCCTTCATCCATCCATCCATCCCTCTATCTATCTCTATCTGTCCATCCATCTATCTCTTAATCTATCTATCTGTCTATCTATCTATTATCTATCCCTTATCCATCTATCCTCTATCCCTCTATCAATCTATCCCTCTATCAATCTATCCCATCTATCTGTCCATCTGTCTATCTGTCCATCTCAATCTATCCCTCTCTATTTATCCCTCTCTATTTATCCCTCTCTATCTATCCCTCTCTATCTATCCCTCTCTATCTATCCCTCTCTATCTTATCCATCCATCTTTCCATCTGTCTATCTTATCCATCTATCTATCCCTCTATCTTTCTATCTATCTCTATCTCTCTGTCTCTCTATTGTCTATCCCTCTATGTCTATCCCTCTATGTCTATCCCTCTATGTCTATCCCTCTATGTCTATCCCTCTATGTCTATCCCTCTATGTGTCTATCCCTCTGTCTATCCCTCTGTCTGTCCATCCATCTATCCCTCTATCTATCACTCTATCCCTTCATCCATCCATCCATCTATCCCTCTCTTTCTATCTATTTCTCTATCTATCTATCTATCTATCTATTATCTATCCATTTATCCCTCTATCCATCTATCCCTCTATCCATCTATCCCTCTCTATCTATCCCTCTCTATCTATCCCTCTCTATCTATCCCTCTCTATCTATCCCTCTAGCAGAGCGAGTCTGGCTGACAGCAGGGTTCAGCTCAGGTCATAATGACCTGAGCTGAACCCTGACTGTTTAGTCAGTTCTCAGCTCTGCTACATCCCTGTGTGTCTATGCACAGGGATGTAGCAGAGCTGAGATTGCGTTTTGGACTACGTCGGACGGAAGAGGATTTTTTAAATAAAGATGGAGTCCCTAATTGTCTTCTGTTTTATTTCTAATAAAATTATTTTTCTCTGTGTTGTTTTTTTTTTTATATTGATTACTGGAAATTCATGGCGGTCATGTCTAATATTGGCGTGACCGCCATACATTTCGGGCTTAGGGCCAGCTAATAATACAAAGCTGGCCCTAACCCCTTTATTACCCAGTGAGCCACCCGCCACCAGGGCCACTGGAAGAGCGGGGTTCAGCGCCAGAAGATGGCGCTTCAATGAACGCGCCATCTTCTGGGGCGGCTGCGGGCTGCAATTTGCAGCGGGGGGTGCCCAGAAAGCTTGGGCCTCCCTGCGCTGCAGATTCCAGCCCCCAGCTGCTTAGCTGTACCTGGCTGGACATAGAAATTGCGCGGAGCCCCATGCATTTTTTTTTTTTATTATTTCATGAAATTCATGAAATAATAAAAAAAGGGGGCTCGCCTATATTCTTGTGTCCGGCCAGGTACAAATAGGCACCTGGGGGTTGGGGGCAGCCCGTTGCTGCCTGCTGGATCCGGCTGGTTACAGAAATACGGCGAAGCACACGTCATTTTTTTTTCTGAAAAATCAATAAAACAATATAAATAAAAGGGACTGCATCTTTATTAACCCCTGGACCATGGTCGAGGACATTGTTCTTTTACAGGAAACTCATCTAAGGGAGGAGGATTTTTTTAGACTCAAAAAATTCTGGGTAGGTAAGGTAATTGGCTCGGGTGCGTTAGACCGAAAAGCAGGAGTGATCATTTTGATTAACAAAGCATTAACACACAGACTTATCTCGCATGATAGCGTGGCAGAAGGACGCCATATACACATACTAGTAGAATGTTCAGGTATGACCCTAAGCATCCACAATATCTACGCCCCCAACATGGGCCAGGGCACGTTCCTAGAGTCCCTCATACCTATCATCCTACAAGACACAGAAAACAATATAGTAGTCGGGGGTGACTTTAATCTAGTCATGAACACTAACGAGGATAGAAAACTGAATACACCGAGAGACAGAGACATTGGGAGGAGTGGAAACAAAGACAGCCAAGGGGGCGTTTCCCCGCTAGCAAGATTTGCATCTGACCTGCACCTCTGGGATATATGGAGATTGAGAAATCCTCAGGAAAGGGAATTTACCCATTTTTCTCACCGCCATGATTCATGGTCCAGGATAGATACATTGCTGGTAAGCCATCACCTCCTGTCAAAGACAGACAATGCGGCGATTGGCGACCTGGTGATATCTGACCACAGCCCAGTGAGCTTGTCACTGACAGATGTCTACCCTAGGGGAAACGATATAGTCTGGCGCTTTCCCACAGCATTACAGGACAGCCCTGACATCAAAAAACTACTAGGAGAATGGTGGGGGACATTTACGACAGACAACGCACAACATGAGGGGGATAGTGCATTGTTTTGGGAAACCGCCAAAGCAGTACTAAGGGGAAGAATTATAGCCTATACAAGAGGTAGAAAGTAGTGATGCAGTAAGAGCCACCTACAGAGACTTCCTTGACAACCCATCAACTGAAAATAAGTTGGCTTGGCAGCACCAGAGAGATATTTTCAATGAATGGTCAAGACAAAAAGAAAACATGTTTAGGCAACGATGGGAGGCTAAATTATACCACTATGGCAATAAAGCGGGTAAGCTGCTGGCCAACCTGGCAAGGGGAAAAAGGCAGTACACGACAATCACTGCAATTAAAAATCAGGAAGGCACGATAAAGAAGGACCCGAAACAAATAGTAGAGATACTTGGAAAATACTATGCAAAACTATATGATACACCATCAGAGGGGGAGGGGGGAGACGACTGGCTAAAGACATACCCCATGACACGACTTGAAGAATCGGCACTCTTGAACCTTAACAGACCAGTTACAGCTGAAGAGGTCACTGGGGTGATAAAGGAACTCAATACACACAAAGCACCTGGCCTGGACGGATTCAGTGGGGGATTTTACAAAGCGATTTACCCCAAGATTGTTCCTACCCTGACGTCCCTCTACAATTCAATCTTACAGGGAGGCCCAATACCTGACCAAATGAACACGGCGCACATTACGTTGATCCCAAAAGGGGGCAAAGACCTGGAGGAGCCGGCTAGTTACAGGCCAATATCATTAATCAATGTAGATTTTAAAATACTATCTAAATTGATGGCAAACAGACTGGCGGCATATCTCCCGAGTTTGGTCGGCGACCACCAGGCAGGATTCGTAAAGGGGCGATCGGCAACGGGTAACATACGGAGGGCGTTACTGACGATTGACTCGGTCACATGGGACAGAAGGGTAAAAACAGAAAGAAACCCAGCCATGGTCACACTGGACGCAGAAAAAGCCTTTGACAATGTTCGGTGGCCATGGCTGGGTAAGGTACTAGATACGGTGGGATTGAAGGGCCCTTTTAGGTCATATATAGAGGCTCTTTATACAAACCCCAAAGCCAGGGTGCGAACGCCGGGGTTTATGTCCAATATATTTACCTTGCACAGAGGGACTCGACAGGGGTGCCCGTTGTCACCCCTCCTCTTTAATCTGGCAATTGAGCCACTAGCCAGATACCTAACAAGTGGGGAAGACTTTGAGGGGATAGCCATCGGATCTCGAAAGATACGATCCAATTTCTTTGCAGATGACATAATTTTATATTTAGAGAACCCATAATTAGAACTACCAGCAATACTACAAAAGATAGAGAAGTTCGGATCCTTTTCGGGGTTTAAACTAAACAAGAATAAATGTGAGATACTTTTTCTGAATACAAACGGGAGACGTGGAGGAGGGGAGACAGACAAATCCGACAAAATCTTTGACATACCGGTAGCCAAAAAATCAATCAGATACCTGGGGATACAGCTAGCACGAAATACTGATCTGGTCTATAGCTTAAACTACGGACCACTGTTAGCCAAGTTGGAATCAGACCTTAGTAAATGGATGGCGTTGCCGCTCCCCTTGTTAGGTCGTGGACACCTGCTTAAAATGATGAGCTTCTCTAAGCTCCTTTACCCACTTCAAGTATTGCCCATATTGATACGCAGTAAAGATATAAATAGAATAAATAGGGCGTTTGCCAGATTTCTGTGGCAGAACAGACGCCCTAGAATCCGCCTGAAAACTCTGGTGCTGTCAAAAGAACAGGGAGGTTTAGCCTTACCTGATATACGAAACTATAACTTGATTTGTCTAGTCCGCCATATCTTAGATTGGCTGGGAGGGTCAAGTAAGTTTTCAGATTGGGAACTGGAATCTGAACTCTGTAGACCGTGGAGCTTGGCCTCGATACTACACACATCGAGATCTAATCTCCCGGACAAGACAAAACACTCAATAGTGACAAGAGACACCATAGCGGCTTGGAAGATAATTCGGAAAAAACAGGATCTCTCTTGGCGAATGTCCAAATTTGTTTCCCTGTGGGCATACCCTGAGTTCCCACTGGGAAGAGAAAATAGTCTCTTCCAAAGCTGGAGGGAAAGAGGAATAGAAAAGGCTGGTGACCTGCTCTGTAGCACGGAATCCAGATGGCTGACGGGTCCAGAGCTACTACACACTTTGACACTACCAGAACACCATATGCTACAATTCAAACAACTGGAGCACTATATTATGAACAAATTGGTTAACGTTCAGTCAGAATGTGTGACGAATACTTGGGATGACTTAATCTCTAGGGGAATAGTCAACACAAGTGTTTCTACCCTTTACAAAGATCTAGGGCCCCAACTAAACCTAACTCTATCTCAGAATATACAACCACGACTTTTCTTGGGATGGGAAAATAGACTGAAAGAGGCAGCACTGGGAACGAAAATACTAAATGGCTGGAGGTTGTTTAGAGAAAATATAGTTAATGAACAATGGCGAGACTCCCAATTCCGCCTGATACACAGAGCAATATACGGATTCACAGCATACCAGAATAGACCAAAGACAGACAGGATACAGGCCTGTCCGAAATGCCACATACCAAATACCAACCTCTTTCATGGTATATGGGAATGCAAACTAATACGTCCTCTCTGGGCATTCTCTGAAGGTATGGCGGTAAAGATAGCGGGAGGTATGGAAAAATTAGGTAGAGATGGTTGGTTATTCCATTATATCAACAATTCACATGGCACTAGAAATGAGAGACGCATGCTACACACATTGGCAATTTTAACCAAACGCGCCATATTGCGGCATTGGTTGGACACCAAGCCACTCTCCCACGAATCAATAATAAAAGACATCAAGACAGCAATGAGATCCGAACGAATTGAGGCAGAAACTAATAAAGATGACCTAACAAGAAAATTTTTCAACAAATGGAAGGGTTTTATTTTGAATTATCTCTCAGACGAGGAGATCAAATCAGTGGTATGGCCCTTTAAAGATTCTACCTGGTACTCGTTAGAACAGCTACAGGGTACCCTGGGGAAGCTGGAGGTCCTTTAATGCACTATTGTACACAGTGCTAGAAACATGGCAAGAAGGCTGTACAGGAAAAAAGAATAGTTACTAACCATTGTAACTACCATGGTAGACGCATATTTGATAAGGAGAGCTGTTCTGCAGGGGAAGGGAGGGAGGAAACCACCCCGGGTTGGAAATTGGGTGGGTTTGATGACTGTAATCTATGTATTCTTTATTGTGTTGAATAACTTGTGAAAATGTTTGGAAAATCAAATAAAAAGATTTTGAAAAAAAAAGAAAAATCCACCGTTCCTTGGTGTGTCGATGCGTGGAGACCAAGTTAACATACATGAAGATCTGGGAGAGGGACCTGGCCTTTTCCTCCTCGCCCAGGGATTGGTGGGTTGCCTCCTCAGAGATTGGGAAGGTGACTAGATGTGTAAACCATGTTGAAAACTTGAAAAAGGTCCACTTCAGGTGGTACCTCCCTCCCGTGCGCATCTCTCACTTTGTTGGGAGTCAGTCCCCTCTCTGTTGAAGGCAATGCGGAGAGAGCGGAAACATGGCTGACATGTGGTGGAGATGCCTCAAAATAACCCCTTACTGGTGCTTAGTATTGGCCCTTATCCGTTCAGTAATTGGAACCCAGGTGGATTTATTTCCACAATTAGCAGTTTTAAATATAGGGATTGACGACTTGCTGGTGCGACTTAGGGGGACGACCTTGTACATTTTGATTGCGGACCATGTTTGTCTGGCCACGAAATGGAAGTCGCACGCCCCCCTACCCTATCAGAGGTAATCCAAAAGACTAATTGGATCTTCCACCAGGAGTACTACCTGGCTATGGACAGACCTACCAGGGCCAGTGTTCGGGACAGGTGAGAAATATGGGCGTCTCATCCTCGGGCAACCCCGATACCCTCGAGATAGAGCCTCTTACTATCCTCCCATATCGTTATTTGAAATGGGCAGAGTATGTTTTACCTGCTTGACGTCGTGACTTGGAGGTTGCGGCTTTCGGCCTACCGTATGGAGAGCCCCTGTGTGCCTAAACATTGGAGCTCCCCCACAAGTGACCCAATTTTGGAAACTAGACACCTCAAGGATTATATCTAGGGGTATAGTCTCACTTTTAGGGCATGTGCACAAGATCCGGAGACACTGTGTCCTGGGCGTCTCCTCTCCTGCATTTTGTTTTTTAACATTTCCTTATGAAATGCAGGAGAGGAGACGCCCAGGACACAGTGTCTCCGGATCTTGTGCACATGCCCTAAAAGTGAGACTATACCCCTAGATATAATCCTTGAGGTGTCTAGTTTCCAAAATTGGGTCACTTGTGGGGGAGCTCCAATGTTTAGGCACACAGGGGCTCTCCATACGCGACATGGTGTCCGCTAACAATTTGAGCTGATTTTCCATTCAAATTGTTAGCGGACACCATGTCACGTTTGGAGAGCCCCTGTGTGCCTAAACATTGGAGCTCCCCCACAAGTGACCCCATTTTGGAAACTAGACTCCCCAAGGAACGTATCTAGATGGACAGTGAGCACTTTGAACCCCAAGGTGCTTCAAAAAAAATGATCCGTAAAAATGTAAAAAGAAATTTTTTGTGGAAAAAACACTACTTTCTCATTTTTGCGGATCAATTTGTGAAGCAACTGGGGTCTCAAAATGCTCACTATGCATCCAGATACGTTCCTTGGGGGGTCTAGTTCCCAAAATGGGGTCACTTGTTGGGGAGCTCTAATGTGTAGGCATACAGGGGCTCTCCATACGTGATATGGTGTCCGCTAACAAATGGAATCATTAGCAGACACCATGTCGCGTTTGGAGAGCCCCTGTGTACCTAAACATTGGAGCTCCCCCACAAGTAACCCCATTTTGGAAACTAGACCCCCAAGGAACATATCTAGATTCATAGAGAGCACTTAGAATCCCCACGTGCTTCACAAATTGATCCGTAAAAATGAAAAAGTACTTTTTTTCACCAACATTTTCTTTTTCCCTTTTGACGGATGAATTTGTGAAGCACCTGTGGCTTCAAAGTGCTCACTATGCATCTAGATATGTTCCTTGGGGGGGGGGTCTAGTTTCCAAAATGGGGTCAGTTATGAGGGAACTCCAATGTGTAGGCACACAGGGGCTCTCCATATGCGACATGGTGTCCGCTAACAATTGGAGCTAATTTTCCATTCAACTTGTTAGCGGACACCATGTCGCGTATGGAGAGCCCCTGTGTACCACCAGCACAAGTGCAACTTGAAGAGTTGGGGTACAGCATCAGAAAATGGTGCCTCTAATTAAAGCGCTATTTTCTGGGGTGGCTGTGGGTTGTAATTTGCAGCGTGGGGGGCCCACAACTTTGGGTATCTCCATGCTGAGGATTATAGCCCCCCCAACTTGTACCTGGCTGGCAACCAAAAATACGGCAAAGCTCCATGTCATTTTATTTGTAGGAGTAATAAAAAAATGACGTGGGGCTTCGCCATATTTTTGGTCCAGCCAGATACAACTTGGCAGCTACGGATTGCCACCAACCCCCAGCTGCCTCGTTGTACCTGGCTGGCAACCAAAAATACAGCGAAGCCCATTTTTTTTTTAAATTTCTAGTAAAAAATGACGTGGAGCTCTGCCATATTTTTGGTCCAGCCAGGTACAACTAGGCAGCTGGGGGCTGGAATCCTCAGCATGGAGAGGCCCAACCGTTCTGGGCCCCCCATGCTGTGAATTGCAGCCCGCAGCTGCCCCAGAAAATGGCGCATTCATTGAAGCACTATTTTCTGGCACTGTACCCAGACTCTTCCAGTTGCCCTGGTGCCGGTGGCAAACTGGGTAATAAAGGGGTTAATGCCAGCTTTTTTATTGGCAGCTGGCACTAAGCCCGAGATTCATAATGTTGGGCCAATGTTAGACCCTGCCATTAGGAATCTCTAGTAAATAGTCAAAAAAATACACCACACAGAGAAAAATCTTTTTATTAGAAAAAAACACAAACAAATTTCGGACTCCATCTTTATTATAAAAAGATCCGACATAGTCCACAACGAAGGTCCCATGATGCTCGATCGCCTCTGCTATATCCAGAGACTGCAGCAAAGGAATCAAATGTCCTCTTGTTGCAGTCTCTGGTGTCATAGTGATAATGCACTGTATGGCAGATCATTGCCATACAGTGCAGCATCACTGTGCAAACCCAAGTCTCAAAGGTCACATGATCTCTGAGGCTTGGGTCAGGTGACCTGACGTTGCAGTGAAGTGATCTGACAGCCCCATAATAGATCATTGCCCCAGGACTGTCAGATTAGTTCACTGCAGCATGATCCCCCTGCATCCACATAGTGGATCACTGTGCCTGATCCCCCTGCATGGGGATTAAGCTGCAGAAAGCAATCTGACAGCTCGGGCACAGTGGTCTGAAAGCCCGGATCACTGTGCAGTGGATCACTGCGCCCAAGCTGTCAGATTACTTTCTGCAGCTCACCCTGCATGGAGAGCAAGCTGCAGAAAGCGATCTGACAATTTGGGCGCAGTGATCCACTGGATCACTGCACCCGAGCTGTCAGATTGCTTTCTGCAGCTCAATCCCCAAGCAAGGGAATTCCCCTGCATGGAGAGCAAGCTGCAGAAAGCAATCTGACAACTTGAGCACCGAGCTGTCAGATTGCTTTCTGCAGCTCAATCCACATGCAGGGGAATCCCCTTGCATGGGGATCAAGATGTAGAAAGCGATCTGACAGCTTGGGTGCAGTGATCCACTGCAGGGGGATGGGAATCAGGGATCCCGCTGCAGGGGGATGGGAATCAGGGATCCCCCTGCAGGGGGATGGGGATCAGGGATCCCCCTGCAGGGGGATGGGGGATCAGGGATCCCCCTGCAGGGGGATGGGGGATCAGTGATCCTCCTGCAGGGGGATGGGGATCAGGGATCCCCCTGTAGGTGGATCAGGCAGGAAGAGATGGCGGCAGCGGGAGGAGATGGCGGCGGCAGCAGGAGAAGACGAGCAGGAGGAAGCAGCGGCAGGAGGTGAGCCGGAGGAAGCAGCAGCGGCGGGAGGAGGTGTTCACCTCCTGCCGCCGGTCACCAGCGGAGGCGGGGGGCCGGAGACAGCAGGGGACAGGGCGGACAGGAGGTGAGCGGGAGGGAGTGGCGGGAGGAGGTGATCACCGGGTTGGTGATCACCTCCTCCCGCCGATCACCGGCGGAGGACAGGGAGATGAGCGGGGGGGAGGGGGGGGGGGGAATCAGAGACAGCAGGGGACAGGGCGGTTGAGGGGGGGGGGAACAGGAAAGGACAGGGGAAATGAGCAGGGGGAGCAGGAGGAGCCAGGCAGGGAAGCAGGCAGGAAGGAGACGCACAGTCACGGTAATTGCCGGTCTCATTTGTAACACCCAATTACCACGACAGTAGCCTCGGGGGGGCAAATCCACCCCCCCTGGGCTTTAATACAAGTCCCCAACTACCTGCAGCCCGAGTGACAGGTCAGTGAGACCCTCACTTGAGCTGCAGGAGTGCGTTCCCCAGATGGCTCAGACGCTGAGACATCGGTTGGGAACGCACTGGATTTCATGTCTCAAACGGTGAGACATGTGTCGGGACGGGGTTAAGGTCTGGTGACTGTGGAGGCCAGGTCATCTGGCGTAGCACCCCATCACCATCACACCTCCTCCTCCATGCTTCACGGTAGGAACCAGGCATGTAGAGACCATCCGTTCACCTTTTCTGCGTCACACAAAGACACGGTGGTTGGCAACAAAGATCTCAAATTTGGACTCATCAGACCAAAGCACAGATTTCCACTGGTCTAATGTCCATTCCTTGTGTTCTTTAGCCCAAACAAGTCTCTTCTGCTTGTTGCCTGTCCTTAGCAGTGGTTTCCTAGCAGCTATTATTCCATGAAGACCTCCTGCACAAAGTCTCCTCTTAACAGTTGTTGTAGAAATGTGTCTGCTGCTAGAACTCTGTGTGGCATTGACCTGGTCTCTAATCTGAGCTGCTGTGAACCTGCGATTTCTGAGGCTGGTGACTCGGATGAACTTCTCCTCCGCAGCAGAGGTGACTCTTGGTCTTCCTATCCTGGAGCAGTCCTCATGTGAGCCAGTTTCTTTGTAGCGCTTGATGGTTTTTGCAGCTGCACTTGGGGACAACTTTCAAAGTTTTCCCAATTTTTCGGACTGACTGACCTTCATTTCTTAAAGTAATGATGGCCACTCATTTTTCTTTACTTAGAATTTGTATTATGGCAAGAAAAAATCAGCTAACAGTTTATTCAGTAGGACTATCAGCTGTGTATCCACCAGACTTCTACACAACACAACTGATGGTCCCAACCCCATTTATAAGGCAAGAAATCCCACTTGTTAAACCTGACAGGGCACACCTGTGAAGTAAAAACCATTTCCAGTGACTACCTCTTGAAGCTCATCAAGAGAATGCCAAGAGTGTGCAAAGCAGTAATCAAAGCAAAAGGTGGCTAACTTTGAAGAACCTAGAATATAAGACATTTTCAGTTGTTTCACACTTTTTTGTTAAGTATATAATTCCACATGTGTTAATTCATAGTTTTGATGCCTTTAGTGTGAATCTACAATTTTCATAGTCATGAAAATACAGAAAACTCTTTGAATGAGAAGGTGTGTCCAAACTTTTGGTCTGCACTGTATGTATACTGTATATGTGTGTGTGTTTCTCCAGAAGCTGTACCATTAAGCCTGATGAAGAGGCCATAGTGTCTCAAGCGCTTGCTTTGCTTGCCATCTTTTCAATTTGCCAGTAGATATTAGAATATTAAATATTAGAATATTAAATATTAGAATCTAAGAGTCCTCTTAATTGCTAATAAGGTATAAACATTTTTTACCTTGCCCCTCATAGGACAATTATGGCATTAAACAGACAATTTTTCAGAGATTACCAGTATATAAATAGCGCATTCAGTTTATGAATAGATTTGACACTGGACATGGACAAAGTGACCAAATACAATTATCAAATATATACACATACCCCATCCAAGTAAGTAGTACCATATCAAGTGTTGTTTTTCAGCAAATACGGCTACTACTATAAGTGTATGTAAATATATTCCTTCGCACAGCATCCAAAAATAATTGCACCCCATGAGGTAAAAGTGGATGAACTGAGATACTTTACAGCTGACCTGTGGGGAAAAAAACAAGAATAGTTAATTGATAGGATACGTATTTATAATCATGTACTATAAAGACAGATTTCTGGAAACGGTTTGAAATAGTTGAAGGGCCCATGTCATTACAGATATTATCCCGACCACTCCACACTGTAGCCCATGCAAAGACATTTTCAACTGTACGTGTGGCCACAGCCACACAGTATACCTTTCAAAAAGTAGTTGTGAAATGTCATCCAGAATTTCCTAATTTGCATGCACCGTTCCCAATTTGCAGAACACTTTTTTTTCATGTGGTGTGGAAGAATTTACAGCTCATGTGAGTAAGGCTGCGTATTTTGACGCGTATTTTTACGCGCGTATTTTCTCCAGAAGAATGTGCATCTGTATTTCCCAGCAAAGTCAATGGACATTCACTTTTGCCATTCACACGTCGCGTATTTTTACGCAGCGTAAAAATACGCGCGTAAAAAAAATGAACATGTCAATTCTTTCCAGTTTTTTACGCGTGTATTTTCCATAGGCCCCATTATAAGCACTGGAAATACGCGCGTAAAAAAACGCAGTCGCGTATTTTTACGCGCGTAAAAATACGCGCGCGTAAAAATACGCACTGTGTGAACGCAGCAACAGCTGTCGTGGTCGGTTCCCTTGGCAATGAGCTGTAAACAATATACTAACCAATGCATAAGATAATAGGAGAATGCCACACAATAGAAGACGGTAGTACATTGCAAACTTGCTTATTTTACAGCTGTGTTCCTTCCAATCACTTTTATAGCATGGAAATTACAATTGAAAATTGCAAAGTGCTTGTGAAAAACAAGCAATTTTGTAATGTATCTGATGTTAAAAATCCTTTCTGTTCTCGAGAATTTAGAGATTTTTTAAATTTATATTTTATTGCTCATTGCTTTGGTTACTAAAAGAAATATTGCATTTTAAGTGGTATTGTATAAGAAAGACAGTGGAGCTGAAGATGAGAATAGTCAAGAGCAATAGTTTTATGATCAACAAAAAAATTAGGAAAATTGGGCTTTGTTTGATGTAGCCCTTATAGTTGACATATTAAACATGTGTGGGTGTCTAACTGAAAGTGCAGCTACAGGGACAAAAATAAAATTATATTTATTTTGCATCCACTTGTTTCCAGGCATCAAGGCAACACCGGAGCTGAGAGCATTCAATACTTTTCTGCACACTCTCTCCTCACGCCCCTTGTCCGACCTCCTCCTCAACACTCAAGATGGAAAGCGGGATGTTCAAAAAGTAGCAGAGGCAGTGATTACAGCGTCTGTATGATGATGACTGCTCACAGCCCCAGCACCACCAGGATGACTACAATCTAGCAGCTGCAGAGAGATTATTACCGTATATACTCGTGTATAAGCCGACCCGTGTATAAGCCGACCCCCCTACATTTGCCCCCAAAATCTGGGAAAACCTATTGACTCGTGTATATGACGTCATTGCCTGCGCCGAACAGAGGAAGTCGGAAGAAGACGGATGAAGCCGGGTGAGCGCGATGTCGGCAGCGGCGGGGACGGCGGCGACAGGACAGTGATAAGTATAATGATTTTACTTTACAGGTTTCCGGAGCAAGGGGGGGGGGCCCTGGATACTGATGGGGGGGGCCTGTATACTCATGGGGGGCGTATGACTCGCGTATAAGCTGAGGGGGGTACTTTTCAGCCCAATTTTTGGGCTGAAAAACTCGGCTTATACGCAAGTATAAACGGTACTTCATTTTCTTTCTGCAGCTGCACATCCACTTAGTCTGCTGCACTTTTTTTTGCCGACAATTTGCATTAAAAAAAATCTGGCTTCACAGCATTACCAACCCCTATCATTTAGCAATGAGTAAAGGCATGGGCCCCAATTCATTAAGACCGGCTTTGTACATGAAAGTCTTAATGAATGAGAGTGGTTGAGTAAGAGGCTCCAAATTAATTGAACATGTTTCGATGCACCTCACCAGAAATCGAATTCTAGTCAGAGGTGCCATGTCTGATCATTAGTTGGACAGCTGGGCATTGCCACCTCTACCCCCATGCTCCACTTGCATTGGAAGAGGTCTGAAAGGAGTGGCCTGGAAATTCCAAATGTCACTAAATTTTTGTGCAACTTTCAGTAGCACAAATATTTTCCAACTTTCAGATATTACTTGTATAAAGACTTTGAATCGGAGCCTTAGACCACCACTGATAACTGATACTGTATTCTACCATGTGCAGAGTAAAAAATACAAAATTACTTAAAACAGTAGTGTTGTGTTATTTTTTACACTCAGTTGCTTGCACTTTTAATAGGTAATGGCCGCTTTCCACACACAGATATCTGTGACCAACTTCTGAACAGATCTCTGGTTGCAGTGAAATCATGGACATATTGTTCCATTTTGTGGCTGTGTACAAATATACCGTATATACTCGTGTATAAGCCGACCCGTGTATAAGCCGGCCCCCCTACTTTTGCCCCCAAAACCTGGGAAAATCTATTGACTCGCGTATAAGCCGAGGGTGGACCCCAGCACAGGTATACAGCCCCCAGCAGTGGTATACAGGCCCCAGCAGTATGATATACAGCAGCCCCCAGTGGTATATACAGCAGCCCCAGTGGTATTGCAGCCCCTATATACAGCAGCCCCAGTGGTATTGCAGCCCCAGTGGTGTATACAGCAGCCCCTATATACAGCAGCCCAGTGGTATTGCAGCCCCAGTGGTATTGCAGCCCCTATATACAGCAGCCCCAGTGGTATTGCAGCCCCTATATACAGCAGCCCCAGTGGTATTGCAGCCCCAGTGGTGTATACAGCAGCCCCTATATACAGAAGCCCCAGTGGTATTGCAGTCCCAGTGGTATTGCAGCCCCTATATACAGCAGCCCCAGTGGTATTGCAGCCCCAGTGGTGTATACAGCAGCCCCTATATACAGCAGCCCCAGTGGTATTGCAGCCCCAGTGGTATTGCAGCCCCTATATACAGCAGCCCCAGTGGTATTGCAGCCCCTATATACAGCAGCCCCAGTGGTATTGCAGCCCCAGTGGTGTATACAGCCCCAGTGGCAGTATATTGCAGCCCCAGCGGTAGTATACAGCAGCCCCCGTAATCCAGGGCCCCCCCAGCCTGACTCCGGTCACCTGTAAAGGAAACTATACTTATCACAGTGCCGCTGTCTGTCCACGCCCGCTCGCACCCGCTCGCAGCTGAAGTACGCGATCCTCCATCTTCATGCCTCTTCTTCCTGTTTCCTGTGCTCGTCGCAGGGAATGACGTCATTGCCTGCGACGAGCACAGAAACAGGAAGAAGACGCATGAAGATGGAGGATCGCGTACGGCAGCTGCGAGCGGGTGCGAGCGGGCGCGGACAGCGGCACTGTGATAAGTATAGTTTCCTTTACAGGTGACCGGAGCGAGGCTGGGGGGCCCTGCATTACGGGGGCTGCTGTATACCGATGTATACATCGGTATGTACCGATGTATACATCGGTATACAGCACTGACTCGCGTATAAGCCGAGGGGGGTACTTTTCAGCCCAATTTTTGGGCTGAAAAACTCGGCTTATACGCGAGTATATACGGTAACAATGTGTCCATGATTTCACTGCAACCAGAGATCTGTTCAGAAGTTGGTCACAGAAGTTGGTGTGTGTAACGTGGCCTTAAGAATTTATATAAAATATAAGTGTCCGGAATTAGAAAACAAATAATTACGTAGTTCATTCCAAATTATTGTGCTGTTAGAGGGAACCTGTCATCAGTTTTACCTCTCCAAAGTGGTTCCACTATTTAAATGTCTAATGTTAAACTTGTTTGTCCTCAGCATAGCTGTATATCTTAGGCTACGTTCACACATTTGCGTACTTTGCTGCGCTTTTTTGCGCGGCAAAATACGCAGGGGCTTTCACACACTGCGCTTTCTTTACTCCAGAAAGCACAGTGATGTCACAGAGGGGAGGAAGAATCCTGCTTCCTCCTCCCCTCTGTGACAGCCCCATTAGATTTCACAGTGTATTAATATACACTGTGAAATCTAAATTAAACAGAGGCAAATGTATGTAAAATAAAAAAGAATTAATACATCACCTCTCCGGTGCCTTTTCCCACTGTCTGGTGCCTTCTGCCGCTGTCCGGTCTCCGGTTGTAAGTGAGAGATGTACTGATAAGACCTGTGGTGACGTCAGAGGGGGGGCGTTCCCGGGGCATTCCCATCGCTGATTGGCTGTTCGCGGTCATGTGATATGTATCACATGACCGCGAGTGCCCGGAAACGCCCCTCTGACATCACCACAGGTCCTGTCAGAACACATCTCACTTGGAACCGGGGATCGCACAGCGGGAGAAAGCGTCGGACAGGTGAAGTATTGATTCTTTTTTATTTTTCAGACACTTGCTTTTGTTTAATTTAGATTTCATAGTGTATATTAATACACTGTGAAATCTAATGGGCGGCCACAGCTGTCACAGAGGGGAGGAGGAAGCTGTATTCTTCCTCCCCTCTGGGAGAATACGCAGAAGTAGCTGCGTAAACAATTGACATATCAATTGTTTACGCAGCTGCGTTTTCTCCCGGAAAACGCACTGCGTATTTTTACGCAATGTCTGCACTGCAAAGTGAATTTCCCATTCACTTTGCAGGCAGACAAAAGGCACATTGCGTATTTTGAAAAGCGCGCGTAAAAAAACGCGGCAAAATACGCAATGTGTGAACACAGCCTTAAAGTAGTGGCCGAACATACGCAGTTGCTACAATTTAGACTGCTTTCACATTGCGATTTTTGAGGATCCGTGGCTGTCCGTTGTAAAACCCGGACACAGAAATAGGTCCTCCTGTGGTGTCCTTACCTGTCCGTGGGGTCCTGCAAAAATTGGATCCCACGGACAGGAAAAAATACGCTATGTGAAACCAGCCTTAGAAGCATTTTCCATTTTCCATTACATGTTTCCCCTTGAACCATTCGAGTGTTGCGTTTAATTTGGTGGCCAAAAAGTTCAATTTTGGTCTCATCTGACCACAGCACCTCTCTCCATACATTTGGGGAGTCTTCCATAGGTCTTTAGACAAACTGAAAACAAGCCTTCCAATTTTTGGCTGTAAGTAAAGGCTTTTTTTTCTGGCAACTCTTCCGTAAAAAAATAAAATAAAAAAAAATAAAAATTGTGAAAAAAAAACAAACCAATATGCTTTTTGGACAGCATGTGGCCAATATTAGTGCCTGAGCAAAGGGTCTAAATACTTATGGCCATGTGATATTTCAGTTTTTCTTTTTTAATAAAATTGTACAAATATCTACATTTCTGTTTTTTTCAGTTAAGATAGGGTGCAGAGTGTACATTAATGAGAAAAAAATAAACTTTTTTTTATTTACAAATGGCTGCAATGAAACAGAGTGAAACATTTAACCCCTTCATGACCCGGGAATTTTTCGTTTTTCATTTTCATTTTTTGCTCCCCTGCTTCCAAGAGCCATAACTTTTTTAATTTTCAGTCAATATAGACATATGATGGCTTGTTTTTTGCGGGACAGGTTGTACTTTCATAAGCAATCATTTATTTTACCATATAGTGTACAGGAAAATTGCAAAAAAAAATTCTAAATGCAGTGAAATTGCAAAAAAAGTGCAATAACACGTTTGTTTTTTGGGTATTTTAGTTGCCATGTTCACTATATGGTAAAACCGATGTGACGAGGTGATGCCTCAGGTCGGTACGTGTTCGTAGACACCAAACATGTATACCTTTACTGGTATCTAGGTGGTGAAAAAAAAAAGTTTGAAAAAAAAAACAAAAACTGACACTTTGCGCCATGTTCTGCATCCCGTAGCGTTGTCATTTTTCGGGATCTGGGGCTGTGTGATGGCTTATTTTTTGAGCTAACGTTTCTAATGATACCATTTTTGGGGGATCTGCAGTTTTGATTGCCCGTTATTGCATTTTATACTGTAGCAATGTTGCGGCGACCAAAACAGAATTTTGGCGTTTTGACCATTTTTTCTGTTACGGAGTTTACGGCTCTCATTAACGGATTTAATACGATGATAGATCAGGCGATTCTGAACGCGGCAATACCAATCATGTGTATTTTTTTTTAATACTTTTATTGTGATTGGGGGAAAAGGGGGGTGATTTGAACTTTTGTACATATATATTTTTTTACAGGTTTTTAAAGAGGACCTGTCACCAAACCAGGCATGGTGATCTAATTATAGCACTGAATGCAGCATGTCTGCGGCATCCAGGCAAGGGGTCCCCCAGCCCTTGAGCCCCCCTGTACCCCGAGTAAATACACTCAGAAAACTTACATCCTGCAGCCATAAAGGAGGTGGCTAGAGGCCAAAGGGCAGATTCTCACCCCCTGCATGTTTAATCTGCCCACCGCTGCCTCCCTGATGCTAATCATTGTCTCCCTCGTCTGCAGCATAACACAGAGCTTATTTTAGTAATGGCCGCTTAGCCCCACCCCCTGCGGTGACGTCACCGCTTATACCCGCCCTGCTCTATGGTTAACATAGAGCAGGGCGGGTATAAGCAGTGATGTCACTGCAGGAAGCGGGGCGGCCAGCCTCCTGCTCTGACATCACCTCCTTTCTGGGGGACCCCTTGCCTGGATGCAGCAGACATGCTACATTCAGTGCTGTAATTAGATCACCATGCCTGGTTTGGTGACAGGTCCTCTTTAAAACTTTATTTTTTCTTTGATTCTTATTTTTACACTGCCTTGCTGCACAGTCCAATCGCTTCTGGAAGATACAGATGAGCTGCAGCTCATCTGTATCTCCCAGAATCACGGACCTGTTGTGGTTGGCAGCGCCTGCCAACCACAACAGGAAACTGTACTCTGACAGCATCCAGGGTCTAGCCAGGACCCCGGGCTGTCACGTAAGTGCTGGAGATCCCGTGATAATATCGCGGGATCTCCGGAGCAGGTGGGAAACAGCGCGTTCCCCGCCGCGGCTGTTCTGGCACCCTCGCTCTGTACTCCTGAAGAACGAGTTGACAGACAGGTAAACTCTTTCCCATCAATGCAGTGACATGGACGCTGGGGGTCCTTTTCAACTTTTATTAATAGGTTAAGTGTAAAACTAGAAAAAAAACAAATAGAAATTCTCAGTACAACATTAGCATATCTGAAATGCAAAACATTACATTGTTACAGGTCACACAATGTGATTGCATGATACGGCGAATACACAATATGTATAATGGCAGAAGAATGATAAGATGATAATCAACAGTGTAGCTACATTGTACATTTAGGTGGGCAGTAGCATATTAAACTCACCGACTGTGCTATGTTGAGGGAAACATGCAGATAAGCTGAAATCCAGGGAGAGAAGGGTCAGCACACCAGGATGTCAGCTTGTATGAGGCTGTAATGGCTTCTGGAGGAGAAGGGGCTGAGCCTAGAGCACGGCCTCATGGGAATACATAGGCCTGAAGGGACCAGAATTAGACTATGCAGTAAACTTAATGTAATATAGGAACATTGTCAACAGATGGCGCTATGGGATAAGTCATCGCTGAACAAGCAAACAATATATTGTCTCAAGCAAACTAAATGCAGAGGTGTAACTAGGTTTTCTGGCACCCGGGGCAAAGATTTATTTTGGCACCCCCCCCCCCTTCCAATCACACCCGCCACCGCAAATTTTTATTTGATGTGTAGCTCTATATATATGTATACATCAGGCAGGCACACTATGAGGTGTATATATGTATACATCAGGCAGGCACACACTATGAGGTATAATACCTCATAGTGTGTGCCTGCCTGATGTATACATATATACTTCTCATAGTGTGTGCCTGCCTGATGTATACATATTTATATACACCCCTCATAGTGTGTGTGCCTGCCTGATGTATACATATATATACCTCATAGTGTGCCTGCCTGATGTATATATATATACCTCAGGTATATATATGTATACATCATCAGGCAGGCACACTATGAGGTGTATATATGTATACATCAGGCAGGCACACACACTATGAGGTGTATATATGTATACATCAGGCAGGAACACACACTATGAGGTGTATATATGTATACATCAGGCAGGCACACACACTATGAGGAGTATATATGATATATACACCTCATAGTGTGCCTGCCTGATGTATACATATATACACCTCATAGTGTGTGTGCCTGCCTGTCCCCTCTCCCCTGCACAGTTTCCCTCACCTCTCCGGGTGCATGGGGGGCCAGCTGGGTGGAGGAGCCGCCTCCACCGCACCAGCACTTGGAGCCATCACGGGACAGGAAGCAGCAAAGCTCCCAGCGGCTTCCTGTCAGCGTGATCGCTCTCAGCGCTGAGGGGCTGGGAGCTGAGCAGTACATGCGGGCGCCGGGCGGCAAAGCACTGCCAGCGGCGGCACCCTCCCCCACAAAGACTCTAGTTTTCATATGGAGTCTGGGGGAGGGAGGCAAAGAAAAAAAACAAAAAACCGCTTGCGCTCCCCTGCCGTGTAAATACAGCCCTACTGCCGCCCCCACACACCTGCCGCCCAGGGTGGACCGACCCCCCCCCCCACGCTACGCCACTGAGTGCAGGAAATGTAACATCCCGGCCGGGACAGCGGGGCAGAGGCTCAAAATCGGGACTGCCCCGCTGGATCCCGGACGGTTGGGAGATATGGGTACAGGATAATGACACTCGGGTACAGGATAATGACACTCGGGGCACAGGACAATGACACTCAGGGCACAGGACAATGACACTCGGGGCACAGGACAATGACACTGACACTGGGGGTACAGGATAATGACACTGACACTGGGGTACAGGATAATGACACTGACACTTTGTGATAAGGGATAATTATGTTGACACTGTTCTGATATCATGGGTCAGCTGGGTGCTGAAGGAAATCAGAACATGGGAAAGCTGAGTGCAGAGGAAAATGTGTATAGCACAGCAGGGGATGGGAAAGAGCTTGTTTCCCTCAGCACCCCATCCCCTGCTCTGCTATACACCTTTTCCTCAACACCCAACTTTCCCAGACTCTTCTATCCTTTTTCCCTCAGCACCCAGCTTTCTCATGCTCTTCTATAACTCTTTTCCTCAGCACCCAGCTTTACCATGCTCTTCTATCCTCTTTCCTCAGCACCCAGCTTTGCCATGATATCAGAAGATGGGAAAGATGGGTGCTTAGGGAAATCAGAACATGAGAAAGCTGGGTTCTGAGGAAAGAGGATAGAAGAGTCTGGGAAAGGTGGGTGCTGAGGAAAAGAGGATAGAAAAGCCTGGGAAAGCTGAGTGCTGAGGGAAAGAGGGTAGAAGATCATGAGAAAGCTGGGTGCTGAGGAAAGAGGGATAGAAGAGCCTGGGAAAGCTGGGTGCTGAGGAAAGAGGGATAGAGGAGCCTAGGAAAGCTGAGTGCTGAGGAAAGAGGGATAGAGGAGCCTGGGAAAGCTGGGTGCTGAGGAAAGAGGGATAGAGGAACCTGGGAAAGCTGGGTGCTGAGGAAAGCGGGATAGAGGAGCATGGGAAAGCTGGGTGCTGAGGAAGGAGGGATAGAGAAGCCTAGGAAAGCTGAGTGCTCAGGAAAGAGGGATATAGGAACCTGGGAAAGAGGGGTAGAGGAGCCTGGGAAAGCTGGGAGCTGAGGAAAGAGGGATAGAAAAGCCTGGGAAAGCTGGGTGCTGAGGAAAGAGGGATAGAGGAGCCTGGGAAAGCTGGATGCTGAGGAAAGAGGGATAGAGGAGCCTGGGAAAGCTGAGTGCTGAGGAAATAGGGATAGAGGAGTCTGGGAAAGCTGGGTCTCATCTGCTTCTCATTCTCTGCTCAGTATCCTGACATCTGATCCTCATTGTGTGTGCTATTGTTTTCAGTCATTCACTCCATGTGTCCTGTGATGTCAGCCTGTCACCACACTTGTGTGTGTTATCAGCTCTGTGTTCCTTCCTTATCACCCCCTTGTGTCTGCTATGTGTTATCAGCCTTCCATGTCTTGTGGTGTGTCCCTCTGCTTGTGATACTTGTCCTCCTGGATGCTTTGCTCCTGGGTCCTGTCAGTTCCCCCAGTCAGAGGCAGACAGATCTGGCTCCAGGGTAAAGCAGAGCCCCTGTGTCCCCCGGGGAGACATCCATCCATCGCTGCTGCTGGAGAGAAGTTCAAAGAGGCCGCGCTCAGCCTGGATTGGGGGAGTGAGCTCCTCCCTTCCACACGGTGTAGGAGAGAGGTCACATGACTCATTCTCTGCACTGTGATTGGAGCTCCGTCCTCAGTGCTTGCAGGAGACATCCGGGGAGATATTCAGGGCTGCAGCCCCGGATGTTTGATGCCTGTGACGCCCCTGACGACCGGGGACGGAGCGTCCAGCAGCCATGGTAACACACAGCACTGTGAGGGGGCGTGGCCTGCAGATACTCACTACAGTGCGGGACCACGCCCCCAAATCGCTGGGGAACAACCAGCGCCCCCCACTGAGTGGCGCCCGGAGCAAAAGGTCCGGCTGCACCCCCCTAGATACGCCCCTGCTAAATGCACATATTTCTAAGAAAGGCACGACAGCGGCCGCCTTGGATCCCGCTGTCAGTGATTGACAGTGGGATCAAAGGGGTTAACAGCGCCGATCGGATCCCGAATCCGATCGGAGCTGTTAGCCTGACATCTCAGCTGATGAGATCAGCTGAGATATAGGCTGCTTGATGTGAGCTCCGCGCCGGAGCTCACATCAAACCCCCCTTACCGGCCCATGACGTTGTACAATGTCATAGGTCAGGAAAGGGTTAATGGAGTCTGAATACTTTCCATACCCACTGTAAGTTCTCAGTATAGACCACAGGGTAAAGGTGAACTGATACAAAATGTTCTGTAAGGGTGCGTTCACACGCTGTGTATTTGCTGCATTTGTTTTACGCGCATGCTCATCACAATCCAGGAGTGGGTGATTAAATACAGAAGTGAAGCACTTGTTTCTATTATACTTTTCAGCTACGTTCACACGCTGCGTATTTGCAGCCTTTTGCTGCGTATTCCTGCTTTTTACTGCGTTTACGCGGCGCTTTTTAAATGCAGTGAAATGCAATTATGGAAACGCAGTCCAGCAAAACCTATGGGTTTTGCTGAATTGCGTTCACATATTGCGCTTTTGTGCGTTTTTTTACGCACACGCTTTCACTGCAAAAGTGTGTACGTAAAAAGAATAGACATGTCAATTCTTTGCACAGTTGCCTGTGCACTTTTCCCATAGCCCACATGATAAAATGGGCTTGGGAAAAGTGCAGAGGAAAAAGCGCTCAAAAACGCAATGTGTGAATGCAGTTGCGCTTTTTGCTGCATTTCTGCGTAAAAAAGCACAACTGCAGAAAAAAACACTAAAAATGTGCAAAGTGTGAATGTAGCCTTCCTCTGATTGTTCCTGGTTTGTGATGAGCTCGCGTGTAAAAAAAATGCAGCAAATACGCATGTGAAAACACCCTAACCAATTGCCACCAATAACATTGAACTCAACCCTCAAAAAAAACAAGTACCACTCAGGTCCATCATCTGTTAACATAAATATAGGGGGCTTTCACATTACTGGTAGAATAAAGACTCTGGAAAGGCACTATGGCTCCTCACCCCAAAAAGAAAACCAGCAAAACCTGTGCTCCCAAATCCAAATGGTCCCCTCCTTTCTGAGCTCTTCAAAGTCTAAACCACAGTTAATGCCCACATGTTTGGCACTGTTGTAGTGTGGAAGCCCGCTTAATTTACAGGGTATCTTGCTCCAGAAGTACAAGCTGGGGATTACAATGTACTGGGCACTGCAAGAGCTTATTTGCAATTTTTAATAATGCAAAATTCACTGCGCTTGACTCCTTGGGTGTGTTCCATAGATAAAATAATCACTAGAGCCAAAGATAAACTTCCAGAGGATAGTATTTCCAAAATGTGGACACTTGAGGAGTGTTTCTGTTGTTCTGGCACTTGGTGGATCTACAATTGGAGTCTGCAAACTATTATAGGAAAATCTGTGCTCAAAAAATCAAATGGTGCTCCTTTCTTTCCGATCCCTGCCATGCACCCAAATAGTGATTTTTCACCACATATGAAGTATCTTTGTACTCAGGAGAAATTGCACAACTCATTTTGGGGTCGAATTTCTCCTGCAATCCTTGTGAAAATGAAAATATTTGATGCTAGAATCAAATTTTTTCATTTTCACATTGTAAAATTCTGTGACGCACCAGTGGTTTCAAGGTGCTCACCAAACATCTAGATACATTCTTTGGGGGTCTATTGTTTAGGTACATCAAAAGTTAACCAAACGTGACATGACACTATACCATGAAAATCTGTGCTCCAAAACGTTGCTTTCCCTTACGAGTCCTGCCGTGCACGCAGACAGTGGTTTTCCACCACATGTGGAATATCAGCGTACTGAGGACAAATTTCCCAACAAAGTTTGGGGACCCTTTTTGTCCTGTTGCCCTTGGGAAAATTAAAAAGTTGAGCTTAAAAGAACATTTTTGTAGAAAAAAGTACTTTTATATTTTCACAGCTCTGTGTGTAAAGTACCTTCGGTTCTAAAGTGCTCAACACAACGCTAGATAAATTCCTTGGGGGGGTTTAGTTTCTAAAATGGGGCCACTTGTGGGGTAGCTCCCCTGTTAAGGCACATCAGGAGCTCTCCAAACGCGACATGGTGTCCGCTAATAATTCCATCTAATTTTTCATTTAAAGGGAACATGTCAGCTCGTTCTATCCCCCTGTGCTACCACTACCTGTCCCTGCACCTTGTGAGCTGATCCCTAACCATTCCTGTATTACCTAAAAGTGCACTATAGGGGGGCGTGTCCTTAACATGGAGGAGTGAGGACGCTTTTTGCTCGGCTCCCGCACCCTGTCTGTCTTTCAGCCACAACAAGCAGCTTTACAAAGCTGTTCCAAATCCCTTATGCTAGTGAGAGGTAGGAGAGGCAAGATCTCGCAATGTCTCGGCCTCCAGCTATTGCAGGGGAACGACATTTCCGGGTACCTGCGCAGCTCCGCACACCCCGCATCCCGCTACGAGGCTCCTAGAATGGCGAAGGCTGAACTCACGCTGAGGGGAGGAGATGCGCCGCTGCTCCCACAGATCCCGGCCACACTGCCTCCTCCCTGGAGCTGGGAGTGCGGGCAGCGCAGACATGGCATCAATCCCTCCTCAATGCCTGGGCCCCGCCGTGCCACCGGAGGAGAAGGAGCACGAGGCGGAAAAACCCGGAAGCCTGTACAGCAGAGTAAAATGGCGCAGAAGCACTTACCACATCGCTGGCCTCTTATTCCAGCTCAGAGGAAGACTCCTCCTTGCCACCATCAGTGGATCAGGTCAGTTTTCGGGTCCCCTCTGCTTTACTTAAATCACCAACAAGGCTCTCTCAGCTCAAAGAGTCTCAATGTGGAAGAGATCCCCCTGCAAGCACCACACACCCAGAAGCAGCATTAACCCCTGAGGGACCTAACAGCTCCAGTATTAGTAATGGGCATATTTAGGAGACTTGGTGCTCTCTGAACTGACACCCAAAACCCCAGTGCCACCCATGGAAGTAGATGTGTGGGAAGACCTCAGAGATCGCATTAAATCTATCCCCACAAGAGAAGAATTGGAGGGCTTTGTTGAGAGATTGGAAGCCACTTATAGAGCTGAGTCAGCAACACTTAAAGGGGAAGTGCATAAGCTATACAAACATGTGTTCCTCCGAGGCTGGTTCCCAGGATCTCCGTAAACACAGACAACCAGGAACAACAATTAGTCTCCCACTCTCACCATCTTGAATACATATTAGACAAAATGGATGATTTGGAGAATAGAGGGAGATGCAATAACATCCCTGTCAGAGGGCTTCCTGAATCTATCACCCCTCAGGATTTAGATGAGACTCTGCGTCACCTTTTCAATTCCATCTGCAAAGTCCCACGAGACTATAAGCTGGAAATGAACAGGTTTCCGAATCGCCAGAATAATCTAATCCCAGAGATGTTATCTGCAGGATTCACAAATACAAAATTAAGGAGGAAATTATGGCCAAGTCTCGCAACATGAACTCTATTCACTTTCAGGGAGCTGAGGTACAACTGATGGCGGACTTATCCAGACATACATTACAAAAAAGGAGGTCCCTGCATCCCCTACTAGAACTCATGAGGCAGAGGAATATCTTTTATTCTTGGTGATTTCCCTTTCGGCTCCAGGAACGGCGTGACGGCTCCTTGAACACCGTCTTTCATCCAAGGGACATTCCAGCCTTCACTACCGCCTTGGGGATCCCTGATGTGAATGTCGATTACGCTGACTGGCCTGGAATTCCTGCAGAGGCATCACATCAGCACGATCCTCCGACGCAACGCCCCAAGAGGAGGAGACACAGGGGGACCTCCAGGCGCAAAGGAGTCTCAGCAGCTGGCTCCCAACCAGAGGGTGACGGCTGATTTACCCTCTTCTGATATTGTATATGCTTATATTTCAAGCTGTACCTACTTTTACATTCCTTTTTCTCTTTCCATTGTTTTAGCAGTCACAGCTGAGGTCTTCGTAGATCTGACCCATAGCGTTTTTGGCTATTTTTGCCACATCCCTCTATATATTTTTTACATTTTTTTACATCAGACCAAGTCTCTTTACCCACTCCTCCTTTTTCTTTCAGGTTGTTGACAGTTTGCTTTATACCATATAATACCGGGACATGCTGGTTCATTTAGCTCGTAAGGCTGTAATATTGTTTTATTTTCTACATGCTTAAGATTAGTGGTTGGAGACTCAGGGGAGGGGTGTCACCCCTAGGGGTCTACACCTTGTGATAGGTGTAACTAAATTACTACCCTGCTCAATAATATCCCGACGTCACCGAGATTTGTAATTACTCTTCCTGTATTTTTCCCTCCCTCTCCGTGCAGTTCTCCACTCGCTTCCCCCGCTTCCCCTCTGCCTGTTATTCATTGCCCTATTCCCTTACCTCGCATCTCTCGCAGTTACTACCTTCTACTTTACCCTCACCCTTCTCCCCCCCTTTTTTTTCTTTTTTCTCTACTTGTTTCTTTTTCACACCTCCTCTTTTCTCCATCCTTTTTCTCCTTACTGTACTTTTACCTCTTTCTCCTGATTTCTTCTGGTTCTTATACCTTTTTCTCTGTACATGGCAACATTAAAAATGTTCTCGTACAATGTTCGGGGCTTTAACACCCCCCAAAAGCGGTCGCAGGTTCTTGCTTCTCGACACCGGGAGGGTTGCCACATTGTCCTGCTTCAGGAGACCCACTTCAAATCTGGTCACGTCCCCACTTTCTCCAATAGGCACTCTCCCTCTTGGTTGCACAGTACCAACCCGGACTCCAGGTCTAAAGGGGTTTCGGTGGCCTTCCATCAAAATCTAGCACATAGTATTTTGGACTGCCTTATAGATGTCCAGGGACGTTACTTAGTTGTTAAGATCGAGATTGCAGGTTTGATACTGACCTTAGTTAATTGGTACCTCCCGAATAGACATCAGACATGGACATGTAAAGCTATATTAGCACGCCGATCTGACTTCGCAGAGGGGACTGTGATTATAGGAGGTGATTTTAATTTCACTTTTGACTCCACCATAGACTCGACCTCCAGTCGTGGATCGGTGGGACGAAGGGAAATCCGCTCTCTGTTGCAGCGTCTCCATGCCCTACGATTAATGGATATCTGGAGAAAGTGCAACCCTCAGGGAAGCGAGTACTCCTACTTCTCACAGGTCCATAATTCATACAGCCAAATGGACCTCTTCCTGGTGAGCCATAATGCCCTTTCCTGGCAACCTCAGCCCAGCAACGGAGACATTGTCTTATATGATTACGCACTGGTGTTCCTTACTCTGACAATTCCAGGTTCTATTTGTAGGACCTGGACTTGAAAACTGGACAATAATCTTCTAAAAGATACGTTGTGTATTTCCAAGCTAAAGGAGACCATTGACACTTCATGCATACCCACCAATCTGATTCTACCCCCGAACCCTCTAAGTGGGAGGCTTTGAAATGTGTCATGAGCAGGGGCTGGTCGGCAGATCTTGCCCTGGGTGGCAGTCCACTTCTTCCAGCCAGCGCCCAAGTGAGGAGCGGGGGGGTGCTGTCGGAGCGAGGCCAAGGGAGGGAAGGTGGGTTGTGCTGTCAGAGCGAGGTCTAGTGGAGAGTGGGGTGCTGCTTCACTCACCAGCCTCCATGCTGCTGACCACTCCCCGCCTGCTGCTTCCCGGGTCCCACTATGAGCTGCGGACGCAATACGCCTCTGCACGGCCGCTAACGCTATAAAGGGCGGCCCTAACCTAGAATTCAACCACCAGCCTGGGGGGCAAATGCAACGGCCTAAATTGAAATTCTAAACAAACAAATTGTAACCTTTCTATGAATTATGAAATAAACTAGTCTTGTGAAATCGTAGAGCCTCATCAAAATTATTGATACTTTAAGTCGTTCTATTGTATAAGCCATGTATTAAAGTTGTTATCTCTTGGGACCCCCTGTCTCACGGTCCGGGTGACCTCGGACAACGCCTAGGTCTCCAAAGAGAAGAGCCCTTTATTAAGAAGGATTCTTACAACTATAAGAATTCGATATCCTTAGAAAGTTTTCATCAAGTAACTTTGGATCGGGCAGTATTGTCAGACTTATTTCACAAGAGATGAGAACTTAAATATATCCTTGATCAGCAGTTCTTGAGAATTAGAGAATATACTAAATGCTTTTTCTATCATAACACAGGCAAATGTGGTCATACTCTAGCTCGTGCTTTACACCCACATGCTGGTCCAACATTTATCCCTTGCGTGAGATGCAGAGGCGAAGATGTTACACATAAGCCGGAAGAGATCCTTGAGTCTTTCCGGGCTTACTATGAGGGGCTGTACAATATTAATGGTGGTCTCTCCGAACTCACCTCAGAGGCCTTGACATCCAGGTTTAAAGTATATAGTTCAGACAATTCAGTTCCTCCGCTGGAGGAGTCACTAGCAGCGACACTAGAGGTTGATATCTCGACTGAGGAACTCATTGGGGCTATCCAGACGACCCCGTCTGGTAAATGCCCGGGTCCAGACGGGTTTACCCCGGTGTTCTATGAACTACTCTGCCCATACATCTCACCTTTGCTGAGGCATTGCTTCAATTCACTATGGGACGGTTGCTCTTTCCCCTCGCAATCTTTGGAGGCACACATCAGTGTGTTTTCAAAACCTAGGAAGGACCTTTTTATGACTTCAAGCTATAGACCAATATCATTGCTAAATGTTGACGTCAAGCTCTTTTCCAAAATCTTGGCTGATAGACTTGCCCCTCTCCTGCCTTCCAATATCCACTCTGACCAGGTGGGCTTTGTTAAGGGCCGTGAGGCTAGAGACAACACACTTAAAACTATACTTAAAATAAGGAAACATCCGGTTGTCACCACGAGCGCTTCCAGGAAAGGATAGAAGTCTTCTTGTTCCAAATAGTCTTTATTATGATTAAAACAACGAGTTTCGGCTAAAATATCTAAAATAGCCTTCCTCAGGTACAAGTATAGTAAGGAATGATGGTATTAAATAAAGATTTCAAGAAGGCGGGTATTCACATTGCCCAATTAGGTTGGGTTCACATTTGCGGACCCCTCTGCAGCGTTCTGCGGAGGGGATCCGCAATGTGACCGCAGTGGCCGCGAGCTCCTATCTTTATAATGGGAGCGCACGGTGCTGCGCTTGACAGCGCATGACCATGCGCACCCATTCACTCCCATATGTGATCTGTGCGCAGGCGGATGCCTGCGCACAAATCACACGCCCTCGCCCGCACCATGGACACATGTCGCGTCCCTGGTATGGACGAGACTGTGTGATTTTGTGTGCAGGCATCCGCCTGCGCACAGATCACATATGGGAGTGAATGGGTGCGCACGGTCATGCGCTGTCAAGCGCAGCACCGTGCGCTCCCAGTATAAAGATAGGAGCTCGCGGCTGCTGCGGTCACATTGCGGATCCCCTCCGCAGAACGCTGCAGAGGGGAACGCTAATGTGAACCCAGCCTTAGTCTGTCTCTTCAATTAGTCTGGGTTAGGTTACACCCATCATGTGTCTACATGGACTGGGAAAGAGAGGAGACAAAAGTGTTTCTCCTTCTCCTCCTCTTTCCCATCCCCCGTCCAAACATAGGCAATTCTCTTTTTCATTTCATTATTGCAATATATCTGCCTATTTTTCACAATCACATACACAATTTAAAAACATTTACCTATCACTTATATACCTACATATTCATATAGTCCAAGATATTGTTAATATTTCTTAATTCCTGCATGAATTAACACAGGTTCACATACTCTTGCCATATTGTCTACCCATTGTTATATTTGTTTATTTATTACTCTCAGTTATAGTAAATATTTCGATTAAGGGATACATGACATTTTTTTTTTATTTTTACTTGTCAATACTTTTCTTATTTCCTTTGGGAAGTGGTTTTCTGTCCTTTATGTGTCTCGAACTCGCTATCAGTTGAATTCTACACAGTTTTCACCATTGATTAGCCAATGTGTCCACAGAGAGACTCACCGGCCCAATATACTGATTGCCTTCGATCTCCCATATCTTCTATAGCATATATGCTCATAGTACTCTTTGTGTACAGGCAATTAATCTCATCAATTATATTGTCAAGTAGTTATTAACACAAAAATCTTCCATATAACCAGAGTATATCAGGGAATCCACTCGACATTTACAGTAATCAATTCTCAGTCAGAGTTAACATACAGTAATCCCAATAAAGTGCTGTCATAGTGATACCCCTTTTTACATACAAATTCCTATCCTTATAATTATTCTCCATTTAATACAGTAAGATTTTCTGTCTCAAAGGACAAATAATCACATCGTAATGCCCCCTTCTCTAGGTTAAAGAAGCCTGCATAACAATCAACGGCCGCGTTGCCCACTCCCCTCCAATACTGGTCCACTGATTATGCTCCCTCTCCCTTCCTTACCTCCCTCTCTCCCCTCGAGACAAGGCACCCCGGAGACTGTACGCCGCCTATACAACCACTGCAAAGCAACATCGGCGTCAGCCTTTCTTGTTAGTTCTCATATAAATGATTTAGATGTTTTTTAATTTTTCATTTAAGCCATCAGGATACATACTTCTGAGTCTGAAAATCCATTAGGCTTCCTTCCTATTTAATTCTTGTATTCTGTTAGGATTATTATTTGGTATTTGCTCTACTGCTGTTACCGAGACATTGAATTTTTTATCATGATTCAACAGCAGATGTCTTGATAGGCTATGTGTCATTAAGCCGATTTTTGCATTGTGCCTGTGGCCATTCAGAAGGGTCCGGACCATTTGCGTGGTCCGTCCCAAGTACTGGAGGCCGCAGGCACAAGTTATTACATAGATTACAAAATCACTTGTGCAACTGAAGAGATCCCGAATAGGAATTACTTCTCCCGTGCTATTGGAAACAATATACTGTTTTCCATATCCACAGACAGTAGTGAAATGGGCCTATACGACTCCGGTTTGCTCCTATCCTTGCCCTCTTTAGGTAGGACCACCACAACCGCCTCCCTCGTGGATTCCGGTAGATCACCCGTCTGTAAAGCCTCCAGGAAGACTATCAACAGTCTGGGTAGCAGAACATCTTTAAGTTGCTTACAAACCTCGGCCGGAGGCCGTCCGCCCCAGGGGTCTTGTCATTCGCGCCATTGAGGCCAATGCTTCCTCCAACTCCTCTATTGTTAGTGGCGCCCCCAGCCTTCCATCACACTCCTGTCCCACCCGTGGAAGCCCAGCCCGCTCAACATAAGTAGCTAGTACATCTCTCGAGATTGTTAGACCGGAGGAGTACAGTTTTTCTTAAAAGCATTTAAACGCATCTAAAATACCCTCCGTGTCATCAACTACCCCACCATCATCATTCATAAGATTATATACGTAAGAAGACTCCCTCTGAGCAGCCGCTACCACAGACAAAAGGTGGCCTATCTTCTCCCCATCTTCAAAAAAGGATGCCTTATAAAACTCCTGCCTCCTCTCCGTTGCCCTGACATACAGATCATCCACAACCTTCTGGGTCTCCCTGAGGTGGGTCTGCGCCTCCACCGATGGTCTGTTAATGGCAGCAGCCTCTGCCATTCTCAGTGCATCCATCGCCCTCTGTTGCTCAGCCCTAGTTTCGGATTTACGCCTAGAGATCTCTCTAATAAACAATCCTCTCAGGAACGCTTTCATAGTATCCCACACCACTCCCTTGGGGGCACTACCCTCATTATCTGGGAAAAAACCTTTAAGTTCTGCACCAATTTTTTGCATATCCAATGTCCGTAACCATGAGGGGTGAACCCTCCACTCCCCCCTGCATCCTCCCCTCCCCATCCCGGCTTCAAGAGTTACCATAATTGGTTTGTGATCTGACACCACCCTGGGCAAATATTCTACTTTAGTAACCATATTATCCAGGTGACGGTTGCTCAGAGCCATGTCAATCCTCGACATTGAACCATGTGAAGAGGAGAAACACGAGTAGCATCGGCACCCCTCACTTCTCACCCTCCAAAAGTCAATCATTCCTAGTTCCCTAATGTGCCTCGCAAATGACGTCAACCCGTCCCCTCCAACAGGTCTCTGACCTCTCCCCTCCCGGTCCAAGCCCTGTTCCACTACTGTATTAAAGTCTCCCACAAGTAGTAGAGGTATCCCCACCCTGTGCCTGGTGTGGTCCACAATCTCATTTAGCATGACCTCCAAAAACGGTGGTGGAAAATAAACCGCCACAAAGCAAAACATACACCCATACACACGACACACCACCAGGACATACCGACCATCCTTATCCAGACGCACTTCCATCTCCTCATACGGCACCGAGGCATGGACCAGGACCGAGACCCCCCTCGCGTAATTTGAGTACGTGGCGTGGTATGCATGACGCTGCCACCTCCTGGCCAAACTGTTTTTCTTCTCATTGGTCAGGTGAGTCTCCAGCAAGCATATGATAGACGGCCTGAAGGGGGTGGGGGGAGGGGGAGAAGGGCTTTGGGAGGGGACCGTAGATGGCTGCCTGACGGCCTGAAGGAAAGAGCGTGTCGCAACACCGTTGCCCTCTTGCTCCTATCAGCTAGCCCCCGTATATTCCAGCATAATAATCTTATTTGGTTCGCCATAATATCCAGATAACAACAGTCCTGTCAAAGAGCCTCCAGCTATTGTTAATAGGCAGCCATCTACGGTCCCCTCCCAAAGCCCTTCTCCCCCTCCCCCCACCCCCTCCAACCCAAACCCAACTCAGGCCCTCCTCTCGCTCCTCTAGCCCTCCCATAAAGTATTTTCCTCCCATCTGGGAGTGGGTAACAGTGTCAAGCTGAACTTCAGCGCCACTCCAATCACTTACCAACACGAAAACGTGTGTTCTTACCTCTCACCACCCCAAACCTCTCCCGCCTTAAGTAACCATTTAATTAAACAGTGAATGTACATTAGGCTCTGTAAACCCCACCGCAGCCCCCAACTGTCGGGAGCCCCCAACATTTGTTGCATAAAAGTCCCTCCAAAATATGGAGATATAAAACAAAAGGAAAAATAGAAAAACAGGGATGCAAACATGGAAAGGGACAGTTGCACCTCTGGTACCGTCCTGCACTTAGCGAATGTTCAAAGAGAAAAACAAAACAAAACAGATCTGCATCCTCAAGGCCAACCAGTTCAGCCCTTCCCTGAAACCTGCTGGCCCCGCAAGCTCCTTTATTGCGCTCCAGCCAGTCTGTCGCCTCCTCCGGAGTAGGGAAGAAGTGCACCTTTTCCAGCGCCACCATGCGCAACTTGGCTGGATATAACATAGAGTATTCAATGTGCAGATCTCTCAATTCCATCTTGATTTCCAGGAATCTCATCCTCATTTTCTGAAGTGTTGGGGAATAGTTAGCATAAATGGAAACATTCTGTCCATCAAAAGTCATGTTCTCAGCCACCCTCGCCTTCCTTAGCATGGCGTCTCTGTCCCTGTAATTCAAAATTCTTGCAAAAATGGCATGAGGAGGTGAGCCAGGGGGAAGTGGTCTCAATGGGATCCTGTGGGCCCTTTCAACAACAAACACCTTAGACAAGGCGTCCGCGCCAAACTTCTGGAGCAGCCATGTCTCTATATATTCAGATGGTCTGGGACCCTCAGCCTTCTCAGGGATCCCCACAATTTTGATGTTGTTCCGCCTGGAGCGGTTTTCAAGATCGTCATTTTTTATTTCAACCTCTCTCAGCCGGGTTTCACATCTCTTTTGGCTTTTAGTTATCTTATCTATAACATCCTCCAGCACACTGACCCTCTCCTCCACCTCTCCAGTCCTGACATCAGCCTTCTTCATATCCACTTTCATATTAGTTATCTCAGACTGCATGCCTGCAACTTGCTGTGTCAATTTGGACAGTTTAAGATCACAAGAGGTCACTGCTGCAAAAATGTCTCTCAGAGTGGGTTCAGGCATATCATTCTCTCTTCCAGCGCCATCCCCAGCCCCCACCTGCACAGTGTCACAATCTGCTCCAGCCATCTGCACATGGGGACCCTGCTCCATGTCGTCCACCCCCTGCTCCTGGTCCGAATCTTCGGCCCTGATATTGTGCTCCCCCTGCTCTGACTCCGCCGGTGAGGTTTCCCTTGCAAACCTTTGTAGTTTCTCCCGCCGCCGCCATCCTCCGTGCACATGCTGCATTCAGCCTCTCCGCCTCCTCTGCAGCCTCTGCGCCATTTTGGGCTGTGCAGCTCCCGGCGGCCCCTGCATCTTTCTGCCTCCGACGGGTCATAGCGGCCTGGTCCGCGTCTCAAAATGTATCCCCGTGGGTCCAGGGATGATCCGGAACTCGTTCCGGTGTATATCGTTGCCGGTGGCCGCGGCGGTCTCAGCCTGTAACAGGATCACGGCGGGAGAGGTTCAGACCTGCAACCGCTCACAGCTCCAGCCTAGCCACGCCCCATATATACTGTTTTCCATGGGTAATTTTTGTACAACATTGGCACTTTTTTTGTGTACATCTAATAAATTTCATTAGTATTCTTGCAACTAGCGTTTATTAATTTAGTTCTTTTATTTGTCTTTGGTGGGCCTTTGAGCCGGCTTGGTGCCACTATATTTCTTAGAGTTTTTCCTCGTCTGAATGTTATATTAGGGAAATCTGGTAGGATTTCCCTAAGTAGGGGATCCTGTTGCAATACAGTTAGGGCCAGAAATATTTGGACAGTGACACAAGTTTTGTTATTTTAGCTGTTTACAAAAACATGTTCAGAAATACAATTATATATATAATATGGGCTGAAAGTGCACACTCCCAGCGGCAATATGAGAGTTTCAACATCCAAATCGGAGAAAGGATTTAGGAATCATAGCTCTGTAATGCATAGCCTCCTCTTTTTCAAGGGACCAAAAGTAATTGGACAATGGACTCTAAGGGCTGCAATTAACTCTGAAGGCGTCTCCCTCGTTAACCTGTAATCAATGAAGTAGTTAAAAGGTCAGGGGTAGATTCCAGGTGTGTGGTTTTGCATTTGGAAGCTGTTGCTGTGACCAGACAATATGCGGTCAAAGGAACTCTCAACTGAGGTGAAGCAGAACATCCTGAGGCTGAAAAAAAAAGAAAAAATCCATCAGAGAGATAGCAGACATGCTTGGAGTAGCAAAATCAACAGTTGGGTACATTCTGAGAAAAAAAGGAATTGACTGGTGAGCTTGGGAACTCTAAAAGGCCTGGGCGTCCACGGATGACAACAGTGGTGGATGATCGCCGCATACTTTATTTGGTGAAGAAGAACCCGTTCACAACATCAACTGAAGTCCAGAACACTCTCATTGAAGTAGGTGTATCTGTCTCTAAGTCAACAGTAAAGAGAAGACTCCATGACAGTAAATACAAAGGGTTCACATCTAGATGCAAACCATTCATCAATTCCAAAAATAGACAGGCCAGAGTTAAATTTGCTGAAAAACACCTCAAGAAGCCAGCTCAGTTCTGGAAAAGTATTCTATGGACAGATGAGACAAAGATCAACCTGTACCAGAATGATGGGAAGAAAAAAGTTTGGAGAAGAAAGGGAACGGCACATGATCCAAGGCACACCACATCCTCTGTAAAACATGGTGGAGGCAACGTGATGGCATGGGCATGCATGGCTTTCAATGGCACTGGTCACTTGTGTTTATTGATGACATAACAGCAGACAAGAGTAGCCGGATGAATTCTGAAGTGTACCGGGATATACTTTCAGCCCAGATTCAGCCAAATGCTGCAAAGTTGATTGGACGGCGCTTCATAGTACAGATAGACAATGACCCCAAGCATACAGCCAAAGCTACCCAGGAGTTCATGAGTGCAAAAAAGTGGAACATTCTGCAATGGCCAAGTCAATCACCAGATCTTAACCCAATTGAGCATGCATTTCACTTGCTGAAATCCAGACTTAAGACGGAAAGACCCACAAACAAGCAAGACCTGAAGGCTGCTGCTGTAAAGGCCTGGCAAAGCATTAAGAAGGAGGAAACCCAGCGTTTGGTGATGTCCATGGGTTCCAGGCTTAAGGCAGTGATTGCCTCCAAAGGATTCGCAACAAAATATTGAAAATAAAAATATTTTGATGGAGTTATGTTTATTTGTCCAATTACTTTTGACCTCCTAAAATGTGGAGTGTTTGTAAAGAAATGTGTACAATTCCTACATTTTCTATCAAATATTTTTGTTCAACCCTTCAAATTAAACGTTACAATCTGCACTTGAATTCTGTTGTAGAGGTCTCATTTCAAATCCAATGTAATGGCATGCAGAGCCCAACTCGCGAAAATTGTGTCACTGTCCAAATATTTCTGGCCCTAACTGTATATACCAATGTTTTTGTAAAATCTCTCTTATTTTCCCATTTTCTCTATTGAAAGCTGTGATAAAATTATAATATCTTTTATCCTTCTGTGTTGATTTTTTTAAACTTTTTTGAGACTTTTTTGGGGGATTTACTATTTTTTCTTTTGCCAAATTCTTTACAGGTTCTTTTAGTTCCTCTTTTCCCTCTGTCATTTTTATAAGACATTCCTGTTGAGTTTTTAATACATTCGTTCGGTGTGCTTCCTGTACTAATTTTTTGGGTATCCCTTTTCAATGAATCTTTTAGTGAGGATCCCTGCTTGTTCCTTATAATCCTCATCTCTAGTATTGTTCTTTCTAATTCTAAGGAACTGGCTATATGGGATATTTCTTTTCCATTTCCCATAGTGTGCACTTCTGTAATCTAAGTATCCATTCACATCTACCCTTTTTGAAGTGAGTTTTTGTTATGAATTTGTTTTGTTCATGTGTTATTTCCAAGTCAAGAAAGACAATTTTTTCTGTATTCATATCTGAAGTGAAATTGATACCCCATTGGTTCTCATTCAATTCCTCAATCATTTTTTCTGCTCTCGTTTGAGGTCCATTCCAGATGATTATTAGGTCATCTATGTACCTTCTGTAAAGCACTATATTTTCTCTATATTCTAAAGAGCATATTGGTGACAGGGACTCGAGTAGCCCCATAAATAAATTTGCGAAACTTGGTGCTATTCGAGCCCCTATCGCGGTACCGTGTTGCTGTATATACAGCTGTCCACAGAAATCAAAGACATTATGTTTAAGGATGAATTCCAGTCCATCCATATGAAAATTAATTTGCTCCATCGGCATATCTTTGTTTTTTTTCAGATAATGTCTGGTTGCCCTCATGCCTAATATATGATCGATATTCGAATATAGAGCTATAACATCCATTGTGATCATGAGATAATCTTTTTTTCCATTCTATTTTATTTAGTTCTTGAATTAATTGATTTGAATCTCTCAGGTAAGATGGAAGGGTTCTGACATGATTCTGTAGGTGGAGATCGACAAAATGGGATAGAAAGGATGACAGGGAATTTATCCCTGAGATTTTTGGACATCCCGGTGGATTTTCAGCATTTTTATGCACCTTCGGTAGGTGATAAAAAAAGGCAAGGGATGGTTCTCTGTTAGTTAGGAATCGTTATTTTTTATTTAAGATTCCTTTTTCTGCCGCATCGTTAATAAGAGCATGGTATTCTTTTATAAAATCAATTGTAGGATCCTTCTCTAGTTTCTTATAGTATTTATCATCTGAAAGAATATTTTCTGCTTCAGTCACATATGTAATTCTATCCTGAATGACAATCCCTCCTCCCTTATCCGCTTCTCGGATAACTATATCTTCATTTGACAAGTTTTTTTAGGGCCTGTTTTTCCTTTAGACTGATGTTATATCTAATTCCTCTCATTTTCTGTGTCATTTGGGAGTGGATTTTTTTCTTCTTTTTCCTGTTCCCCGTATTCCCTACCTTCCGGAACTCATCTCCTACAAGGGACAAAAAGGTTTCCAGATAGCTACCTCTATGATGGAGGGGATTCAAATTAGACTGTGATTTTATTTCTAGATGAATACTACTGGAACTAGTTGGTTCTTGTGCAGATTTATTAGCGGTTTCATTGAAAATTCCTCCTCTATTTTTATCGAGCATAAGGTAGTGTCTCTTCAATGTCAGACGTCTAACAAATTTGTTGAGATCAACATAGAGATCAAAATTATTTACTTTTTGTGTTGGACAAAAATGTAACCCTTTACTTAGTATTTTTTCCTCCTCTTTCTCCAAAGGATAACTAGATAAGTTAAAGATTTTTTTGGAGCTTATTTCATTTGAGGGTTTTTGAGGATCAGTACCACTTAATTTTATTTCTACACTCTCTGATCTATTGGAGTCCTTATTTTTTGGGGGTTATTTCTACCCCCCTGCATCCCCTGGTGCTCCTTTTCTTTTTGTGTTGACTAGTGGGGCAAAGAAGATGGTTATTTGTCGTTGGGAGGGAGGTATTATTGTCTGCTGCTCTGTTATTTGCAAGTTTGGACTCATTATTGGAGCTATTGTCGCTTGTGTTAATATTGTGGGTACTATAGTCTCTACTAAGAGGGGTGGGCGAAGTGGACCAATCTCTAAAAAATAGACCCTTGAACTTATTGAGGAGGGAGATGGAGATGGCGCTTGTAAAACCGTAACAAAGGCTGGTGTATCTTCATTACTACCCTGTTTCCCTGAAAATAGGGCGCCCCCCGAAAGTGAGGCATGCTCGGGGGGGGTTCGCCCTACCTCCTAATATAGGGCACCCCCTGATTACAAGATCACATGCATCTGTGTCTCGCTCCCTGCTATTCCCACTGTCCGGTGCCCGCCACTCTGTACCGCTCTTCTGCCGCGCTGCAGTGCTCAAGGAGCCGCCGAGGAGCGCAGCCATGAATCACAGCTCCAGAGCTCTGTGCCGATCTCCGTCCATGAGCCCTACGCCAATCACAGCGCAGGAATCATGGTCCAGCTGACGTCAGTAGCCTCTGATTGTTCCTGGGCTGTAATTGGCCCAGGGCTCCTCCACTGTGCACCACCAAAGCAGCACCGCAGAGGAAAGAAATTGAAAAGAAAGAAGTACGGTAAGAAAGTGAAAGTGGATGTGTGTGATGTGTGTGTGTACACACATGGGAGGCTGCAGTGGGATACGGTACTGTGATGGGAGGCTGCTGCAGTGGGATACAGTACGGTACTGGCATAATGGGAGGCTGCTGCAGTGGGATACCCGTACAGTAGTGAGATAATGGGAGGCTGCTGCACCGGGATACCCATATAGTACTGGGATAATGGGAGGCTGCTGCAGTGGGATACCGTACAGTACTGGGATAATGGGAGGTTGCTGTAGTGAGATACGGTACTGGGATGGGAGGCTGCTGCAGTGGGATACAGTACAGGGATAATGGGAGGCTGCTGCAGTGGGATAAGGTACTAGCATGGGAGGCTGCTTTTCTGTCAATTTTTTTTGGCTAATATAAGACACCCCCCGAAAATAAGACATGGTGCACCTTTCGGAGCAAAAATTAATATAAGACAGTGTCTTATTTTCGGAGAAACACGGTATGTGTTGTTAAAATGCTTGTATCAAAGACGCCGGAGACATCTTCCCCTATCGTTTCTTCTTTTGTATCATCTAGGGTTATATTTTTTGTGGCAGCTTCATATTGGTTGTTATCTATATCTAAGCCCCTTAAGGGGGGTAAGCTTGGATTTGGTTTCGGTAATCCCATTATATTTTTCACTTGTAATGAATCATTGTTTGTATTTATATTTACTGTAGTCAAATGTGGCAGGAGCATAGTGCCCCTATACTGAAATTGTTTTTGTATTATTTCTGGTGTAGAATGTTTTACTTCTCTATTTTTAGTCATTACTTTAGAATTTTCAAAACTTCCAAAGTGATGATATGGGATGTCAAACCCCGATTGTTTTATTAATCTGTTCTTTGGTATTGCACCTGATTTTCTATGTTGTTCTAGGCATGAATTAGTATGTTCTTTGTTGTATGTATTAGCCATTTTAGAGTTATAAAAAGTTCTTAAATTATCAACGTTTTCTTTTTGTTTTTTTAGAAAGGAAATCCAAATTTTCATTTTGTATTCTCTCATTTTGTTTTACTTTTTGGCTATCAACATTATTCCGATTCTTATTAGGATCATTAATTTCAAACATATCTCTACGTAATTTGTTTGTTTTTATTTCCATTAAATTATTTTCGTAACTATGTAGGTTAGATCTACGCCCCTCTCTCTCTTATTCCCACATCTAGAGACCAGACAGCTTTGTGAGGTCTACGCACAGTACTATTAAAACTATACTTCTAATCTCTAAAAACTAAGGCTATGTCAGTCCCCCTCGGACTTCTGTCCATTGACGCAGAAAAGGCCTTTGACAGAGTCCACTTGAGGTTCATAGTGGAGGCGCTGAGGGGTATTGGGATGGGGCCAAAGTTTCTTCAGGGGGTCCTGTCGCTCTACTCTGGTCCGTCAGCAAGGGTTAGGGTTAATGGCGCTCTCTCCTTGTACTTATTCAGAATGGTACTCGGCAGGGGTCCACTGTCCCCTCTTTTATACATTATTGTGATGGAGCACCTTGTCTGCGCTATCAAGGGGCATGACAGTTTCCGTGAGATCACTGTAGGTCAGACTCACCATAAAGCAACACTTTATGCGGATGACCTCCTTCTTTATGTCTCAACCTCTGATTTCCTTACCTTCCATCTTGGAGGATATTGATAAATTCAGTCTTCTCAGCAACCTTAAGGTCAATGGCTCGAAGTCTCAGGCCTTAAATGTCTTTCTTTCCCAACAAGAGGTTTCACAACTTCAGGCTAATTTCCCGTTCAAGTGGAGAAACGAGGCAATCAAATATCTGGGGGTTCTCATCCCAGCAAACTTGAAGAATTTGGTCCCTCTTAATTATTTTCCCCTGGAGGCCCGCACAGCGAAAAACCTCAGAAATTATAGTGGGCTCGGCCTGTCATGGTTTGGAAGGTTAAATGCAATAAAAATGGGTATCTTGCCTCGTTTCCTCTACTTGTTCCAGACAGTCCCTATATCCCCACCACCTTGCTATTTTCGCAAGTTACAGTCGGAATTGTCACGCTTCACCTGGGGAAAGATCAAACCGAGAATTAGGAGGAGCATTATTGTGACTCCTAAGTCACCGGGTGGGGCAGGCCGCCCTGATTTCAGAAGGTACTTACAGGCTTCGGTTATTATTATTATTTATTTATATAGCGCCACTGATTCCATGGCGCTTTACATTAGAAGAGGGGGTGACAAGGACAAATACAGTACATATGAACGATCAAGGCTTGCTGATACACGATGGGAGAGGACCCTATCCACAAGGGCTCACAGTCTACAGTGGTGGGAGAGGACACGATAGGAGGGGAAGCGCCAAGCTTGGTGGGGAGGCGCTGGAACTCATCATAGGTTGTAGGCTTGTTGGAATAGATGAGTTTTCAGGTTCTTTTTGAAGCTCCCGAGGGAAGGTGAGTGTCTGATGTGCAGGGGGAGAGAGTTCCAGAGTATGGCGGAGGCGCAGGAGAAGTCTTGTATGCGGTTGTGGGAGGATGAGATAAGGGGGGAGGAAAGGAGGAGTTCTTGTGAAAAGCGCAGGTTGCGTGTGGGGAGGTATCGGGAGACCATGTCGGAGATGTAAGGTGGGGACAGGTTGTGGATGGCTTTGTATGTCAGGGTTAGGACTTTAAATCGAGATCTCTGGGGGTTGGGGAGCCAGCGAAGGGCTTGGCGGAGGGGGGAGACAGGGGAATAGCGGGGAGGCAGGTGGATAAGACGGGCAGCAGAGTTTAGGAAAGAGCGGAGGGGTGCAAGGGAGGAATCAGGGAGGACAGTGAGTATTAGGTTGCAGTAGTCAAGGCGGAAGATAATGAGGGCGTGAACAAGAGTTTTGGCAGTGTCATGATTGAGGAAGGAGCGGATCCGGTAAATGTTCCTGAGTTGGAGTCGGCATGAGGTGGCGAGGGCTTGGATGTGGGGTTTGATGGAGAGGGAGGAGTCGAGGGTAACCCCAAAGCACTTGGCGTGGGGGACTGGGGAGAGGGAGCAGTCGTTGACTAGGATGGACAGGTCCAGTAGAGGGGGAGGGCGGCTGGGGGGGAAGATGATGAACTCTGTTTTGTCCATGTTAAGCTTGTGGAAGCAAGCGGAGAAGAAAGATGAGATGGCGGACAGGCATTGGGGGATTTTAGACAGAAGGGAGGTGATGTTGGGGCCGGAGAGGTAGATCTGGGTGTCATCGGCGTAGAGATGGTACTGGAGGCCATGGGACTCAATGAGTTGCCCTAGGCCGAGGGTGTAGATGGAGAAGAGTAATGGCCCCAGAACCGATCCCTGGGGGACGCCGACATTAAGGGGGTAGGATGAGGAAGAGGTGTGGGAGTGGGTGACGCTGAAGGTCCGGTCTGTAAGGTATGAGGAGATCCAAGAGAGGGCGAGGTCAGTGATACCAAGGGATTCTAGGATTTGAGGTAGGAGAGAGTGGTCGACCGTGTCAAAGGCGGCAGAAAGGTCAAGGAGGAGGAGGACGGAGTAGTGTCGTTTACTCTTCGCAGTAGGTCATTGGTGACTTTGGTTAGGGCTGTTTCAGTGGAGTGATGAGGTCGGAAACCGGATTGTAGGCGGTCGAAGAGGGAGCAGGAGGATAGGTGGGAGGACAGTTCAGAATGGATGTGTAGTTCCAGTAGTTTGGATGCGAAAGGGAGGAGAGATATGTTAGCGACAGATGATGGGTCGAGGGAGGGTTTTTTGAGGATGGGTGAGATCAGGTCATGTTTGAAGGCTGAAGGAAAGATGCCTTTAGTGAGTGATAGGTTGAAGAGGTGGGTTAGGGCAGGGATGAGGACTGCGGTGAGGTTTGGGATGAGGTGGGAGGGGAGTGGGTCGAGGGCGCAGGTGGTGAGGTGAGATCGTGATAGGAGGGAGGAGAGCTGATCTTCAGTCACGTTGGAGAAGCTTCCTTTGGTCAAATAGGGTTGGGTGGTGATCGGGGTGGGGCGGGGAGACGTTGGGCTAAAGCTTTCTCTAATTTTGTCAATCTTTTGTTTGAAGAAGGTGGCAAAGTCGTCGGCGGAGATGAGGAGGCAAGGAGGAGGTGGCGGGGGACAGAGTAGGGAGTTGAAGGTTTTGAATAGTTGCTTGACGTTTCGGGACAGTGTGTTGATTAAGGAAGAGAAATAGGTTTGCTTAGCGGCAGTGAGTGCGTCCTTAAAGTTGGAGAGGGATTGTTTGTGCATGGTGAGGTGGGCTGCGGAGTGGGATTTCTTCCATCTCCATTCGGCTACCCTGGACGCTCGATGTAATTTTTTTGTGAGAGAGGTAAGCCAGGGTTGCCTGTGTGTGCGGGTTTTGGTGTGTGCGAGGGGGGCGGCATGATCGAGAGCCGCAGTTAGTGTGGAGTTATAGAGGGTGGTAGCAGCGTTGACGTCAGGAAAGGAGGCGAGGTCGGTGAGAGGGAGGAGGGAGTGAAAGAGTGAGTTGAAGTCGATGAGTTTAAGGTTTCTGCGGGGGTGACCGAGTTTCCGGAAGGGGGGGTGAGGTAGGGTGTTGTGAATTCTGCTTGTGGGCTCCCTCCTGTGGTTCTGGCTGGTAATGTAGTTGATCCTGTTTTGCACTCTTGGTCAGGTGAATTGGATAATTGCAATTCTGACTGGGGTATTTAAGGTTCCAGGATTTCCTCAGTCCTTGCCAGTTGTCAATGTTCCTGGAGGTGTTTCACCTCTGTCTGGTCTCTCCTGCCCTGCTGCAAGACTTCCAAGCTAAGCGTATGGTTTAGTCTTTTGTGGTACACATGCTGTGTGCTTGTTTTCTGAAATGGTCTATTTCTGCTCAGAATGCATCCTGAGTTAACTTGCTCTCTGTTAGGAAGTTTTCTTCTTAGGATTTTGTGCTATTCATTTGTTATTGGCTTGTTCAGCTTTTTGTGTCAGTAGGCATATATTGAGAATTGTAGGATTCACAGGAGGTTTGCAGATCTAGAGGGTGCCAAGTCTTGAGAAGACTCAGGGTATTTTTGTATTATCTACAGTGGATATTTTTGAAGGAAGGGATTTTATACTGACTGCAATAGTATCCTGTCCTGTCTTTATCTATCTAGCTAGAAGTGGCCTCATCTTTGCTTGATTCTGTTTTCTGCCTGAGTGTGTCTTTTCCTCTTACTCACAATCAATATTTGTGGGGAGCTTACTATCCTTTTGGGGTTCTGCTCTGAGACAAGATAGCATTCCTGTTTCCCCCTTTAGGGGTAGCTAGTTCTCCGGCTGTGTTCAGGTGGTATGGTTAGTCACATTCCACGGCTACTTCTAGTTGCGGAGTTAGATCAGGAACTGCGGTCAGTACAGGTACCACTTCTACTGTGAATTTTATTCATGCAGCTCCAAGGTCACCGGATCATAACAGTAAAGGGAAAGAGCGCAGAGAAAGTCATCAGATTGTGGTCCGATTGGAAAAGGGGTGAGTTTGAGAGGTCGGTGAGGGAACAGAGGTGGGTGAAGATAAGGTCAAGCGTATGGCCGTCTTTATGAGTGGCTGAGGAGGACCATTGGGAGAGGCCAAAGGAGGTGGTCAGTGATAGGAGTCGGGAGGCAGCCGTGTCGGGGGTGTCGATGGGGATGTTGAAGTTGCCCATGATGATGGTGGGGATGTCTGAAGAAAGGAAGTGGAGAAGCCAAGTGTTGAAGTGGTCAAGGAAGGGGGCGGTGGGTCCTGGGGGTGGTAGATGACAGCGAGCTGGAGGTTGCAGGGGGAGAAAATGCGGACTGAGTGCAGTTCGAAGGAGGGGGGGGGTGTAGTTTGGGTGAAGGAGCACCTGTCAGACAGGAGTATACCTACACCACCGCCGCAGATGTTACATGGGCGGGTGTGTGGGAAAGAGTGAGTCCGCCGTAGGAGAGTGCAGGGGAGGCTGTGTCAGTGGGGGTAAGCCAAGTTTTGGTGATGCCGAGGAATTTGAGTTTGTTGGTGATGAAGAGGTCGTGGGTGAAAGAGAGTTTGTTGCATACTGAGCGGGTGTTCCACAATGCTCCAGGCAGGGGGACTGGGGTTGGGTGAATGGGTATAAGGTTGTGGGGGTTGCGAAAGTTTGTTTTGGGGGATGGGTACGTGTTGGAGGTGGGCGGAGGGATGTGGTGGGGGGGTCCAGGATTGGGGGATATGTCACCTGCGAGTAGGAGAAGCAGAGGGTTAGAAGGTGGGAGCAGGAGAGTTTGCGTGGTGGAGAAGAGGGACTGGGTGTGGAGGAATAGTTTGGAGAAAGGGGTGAAATGGATGGGTAGGAAGGAGGGAGAGATCACTACAGCTATGGTGGGTGGAAGGATGTTCGGGGTTAGGAGGAAGTGAAGTAGGATGGGGGTGAGGGTGAAAAGGAGGGGAAACATTGTGGGTTGCAGTTAAGTGTGCAGATTTTAGCGGTAAGATATCGCAAGGGTAGGATGAGGCAGGGGAAGGTGCGTGGACCAGGCGGGAGAAAGGTAGGCTAGGGGACAGGGTCGAGTTGGGGGTGAGGTTGCCGGGGTCGGGGGAGGGTGACGGAAAGTGAGGAAGGGGAGGGGGGCAGGCAGAGCTGGGGCAGCCGAGGACAGGGTGCAGTCAAGGGTGGCACACAGATCAGGGTGTGATGTGGCCAGGAGGGGTGTAGTCAGGGGGTGGGGTGTGGCCTGGGATGGGATGCAGTAGTGGATATGACTAGCCAGGGGTGGGGTGTAGCCTGAGGTGAAAGACAGCTAAGAAAGTGGTGCAGCCAGAGACACAGAAAAAGCCAGGGATGAGATGCAGCCGGGGGTGGGATGCAGCCAGGGGCGTGGTGCAACCAGGGGCGAGATGTAACCAGGGGCGAGGTGCAACTAGGGATGAGATTCAACCAAAGGTGAGGTGCAGCTGGGGGGGGTTGAGATGCACCCAGGGGTGAGATGCAGCGAGGGGTGGGATGCAGCCAGGGGGAGAAGCAACCAGAGGCGAGAAGCAGCTGGGGAAGAGGTGCAGTCACTGATGAGATGATGAGATGAGGTGCAGTCACAGAGGAGGTGAGATTGCAGCCATGGATGAGGTGGGGTGCGGCACAGGATGAGGTGGGATGCGGCACAGGATGAAATGGGATGCGGCTCAGGATGAGATGAGATGCGGCACAGGACGAGATGAGATGCGGCACAGGGTGAGATGAGATGCGGCACAGGGTGAGATGAGATGCGGCACAGGATGAGGTGGCAATGCGGCGTAGGATGAGGTAGAGATGCAGATGCAGCCACGGGTGAGATGAGAAGCAGCCACGGGTGAGATGAGAAGCAGCCACGGGTGAGAGAAGATGCAGCCACAGGTGGGTTGAGATGCAGCCACGGGTGGGTTGAGATGCAGCCACGGGTGGGATGAGATGCAGCCACGGGTGAGATGCAGCCACAGGTGAGATGAGGTGGAGCAGCCGGTGCGGTGCAGGCAGGGATGTGATGTAGCCTTGGGTGGGAAGCAGCCAGGAGGATAGCGATGGATCAGCGGCAGCTACGCTCGCCGCGGTGTCGACAGTCACTGATGTGTGCAGCCGGGCGGTGCGGGCATATCAAAGCAGAGCTCTGCTGCTGGTCTGTGGCGTGTCAGCTCTCCAGGGCTGACAGACGCTCGAGGCCGGGGACAGGGCCAGAGAGGCTGCACTCTCTTAGATTGGCAGTATAGACACGAGAACAAACAATAGGTATCTATAGAACAGGAAGGCTCCCCCGTACCTCTTAGGTTCCTTCCTTGGACACCTACTAAAGAGACCTTACGTCCGGGTTCTTTTTCTGAGGTTAGGGTGGACTCCCTACATGTATGGAAGGGCATCATGAGTAAGCTTACACCGGGTGGAGAGCTGGGCCCTCTCACTCCGATATTTTCTAACCCTGCTTTCCCTCCTGGGTTTGGCAGGAAAACCTTCCTATGCTGGAGGTTTGAAAACAATACCCGCCTGTTTCAGGTTTTGATGAATAATGCCTTTCCATCATTTAACGACTTACAAGCCCCTTCCCCGGCTGTGCAATTATGGTGGTTTTAACACCTGCAGCACCGTTCTTTTCCCCTAGAAGGAGACGCGGGTCGTCCCGTTTGATCCACTCATGTCCCACTGGAGGAATTGTTTTGTCAGAATTCCCCTCCTAGGCACACGGTCTCAGTCTTATACGAGTTGTTACTTTCAGAATCCTGTTCTGGGAGATTTAAATTTCAAGTGGCATGGGAAAAGGACCTAGGAATGGTCTTCTCTGATAGGGAGTGGAAGAAAAGCTCTATCCGCACCCATAAATTTGGGTCCTCTTGCGCGGCGCAGGAGAAATGTTGGAAGATACTAAGAAGATGGTATTTAACTCCTGACAGACTCCATAAAATTTTTCCCCAGGTCTCAGACTTGCTGGCGATGTGGTCCCAGGTTGATGCTGCGCTCCATATTTGGTGGGACTGTAAGCTGATTAAACCGTTTCGGGCACAGATATTCAAGAGTTATTGGGTCATCACTGGACGGAGATTGGTGGTGGTCCAGACAGTGGCGTAACTACAGAGGTCACAATTGCGACGGGGCCCAGCAGGGGAGGGGCCCAGGGTGCCCTACAGAAAAGCAGCCACTCCTGTCAGTGCTGATGCACTGTTCCCGACTTCCTGTACTTTGAAAAATACAAGAAGCGCTTGGCTGTGCCCCCTCCAGTCTCCGTGAAGCTGCTGGGCCGATCTCTTGCCTCTGGCTCTCCTGATAGTGTGATGTGATCCCACCTCTGCAGAAGGAAGATCAGCAGGTGAGAGCACCAGAGGGACTGCACAGTGTCACAGAAAGTATGAGGCAGAAGAACCCAGCCTTAGTCTGCCTGCCCGTCTCAGCAGCACAGGCTGTGATACATCTGAATGTTTATCTACCTCCCCTCTTCCTTCCTCTGTTCAGTTACCAACAGTGTCTGGAGGCACCGATCTGCCAGGAAAACATTGGAATCTGGGAGGGGGATGATAGATGGGGGTGGTGAGGGGGATGATAGATGGGGTAGGGGCTGCCACAGAATCTGTCACATACAATGTGAGCAGTCATGGAAGCATTTGGAGCAGCTTTTTTTGTTGAAGGCAGGCAGCAGAGCCCATATATATCTTGCAGGATGGAGACCATATATACAGCATTATGGAGGACATAGATACAGCAGGATGGGGGACATATGTAGCACCCCAGGGTATGGGAACTCGGACGTCTGGGCCTCTCTCTCTCTCCAATCGGGGAATGTCGCACGCGGCCGGCACAGACCCATGGCCCCGGGGGACAGCCTAAAATAAGGTGTGTTTTGTATTTAAGAGTCTCGTGACACCACCTGTAGTACCTGGTGACTAGACACCAGCGCAGCCACAGTCCTCCGAGGGGGGTGGTATTTTGGCTAGAGTGGAGTAGCTTCCTACAGGTGAAGCTGGGCCTCCGGGGCAGTGATGATTGTGAGGAATGGAGCAGGGGTTTGGCCAGGTCGTTGATCAACGGGACAGTCTCTGCGGATAATGGGGTCAGGGGTGAAGAACGCACACAAACTGCTGAATGTCTCTTTACCTTTTACTGGTGGTATTGCAGGTAAAAATCCAGAACACTGTCAGGTGACCAGGAAACACAGTTGGATCTCCACAGCAAGTGGGTGTAAGGCCTTCGTGTCCTCTTTTCCCATGTTGAAGCCCCTGCCCCATGTAGAACTTGGCCGGCCTCCTCTACTCTCTCTTCACCTGCACTGTCAATGGGACACCTCTGATGATTACCGCTGTTTCCCTCTCCACAGCGTCTGGCTCCCTGGACTGTGATTATGCAGATGACCGGGGGACTGGAATCTCCCTCGTTTGCTGGGGTTCTCTGCTGGGCATGTAGTACTCCTGCAGACGCGGACCCCGTGGTCCGGTGTGTTGCTTGGGCGAACCTATTCTGGCTCCTCCGTTCCCACTTTGCTCTCTCCTTTTCTCCTTGCCTTTCGTCCCCACTCTTGGGCCTTGCAGGACTGCTCGAAAGCTGTTCAGGATCAACGGTTCAGGCCTAACATGGCACTGATCACCAGGACGTATTCACAGCTCTCCTAGCGTCTGCACACTCTACCTAACTCCTCCCCAGCATCAGTATTTATAGAGGATATTGCCTAAGGGCAGCAAGTTGGGCTCCCCCTATTGTGCTGGGGTGGAAGGTGTTGGTCGTATTTGTGTACCTGTGGTGGATATTCAACTATGTTTTAGGAAGGCCTGTGGTTACCTGTGAATGCAGAGTGCCACACATACCTATAGCTGGATGGAGGACATGTATATAACAGGATCGAGACCATATATACAGCAGGGTGGAGGACATATATACAGTAGGATACAGACCATATATATTGATGGATGGAGGACATACAGTTGTGCCCAAAAGTATTGACACCCCTGCAATTCTGTCAGATAATACTCAGTTTCTTCCTGAAAATGATTGCAATCACAAATTCTTTGGTATTATTATCTTCATTTAATTTGTCTTCAATGAAAAAACACAAAAGAGAATGAAGCAAAAAGCAAAACATTGATCATTTCACACAAAACTCCAAAAATGGGCCAAACAAAAGTATTGGCACCCTAAGCCTAATACTTGCTTGCACAACCTTTAGCCAAAATAACTGCGATCAACCGCTTCCGGTAACCATCAATGAGTTTCTTACAATGCTCTGCTGGAATTTTAGACCATTCTTCTTTGGCAAACTGCTCCAGGTCCCCGATATTTGAAGGGTGCCTTCTCCAAACTGCCATTGTTAGATCTCTGCACAGGTGTTCTATGGGATTAATGTCTGGACTCATTGCTGGCCACCATAGAAGTCTCCAGGGCTTTCTCTCAAACCATTTTCTAGTGCTTTTTGAAGTGTGTTTTGGGTCATTGTCCTGCTGGAAGACCCATGACCTCTGAGGGAGACCCAGCTTTCTCACACTGGGCCCTACATTATGCTGCAAAATTTGTTGGTAGTCTTCAGACTTTATAATGCTATGCAAACATTGGAAAATTGTTCTAAATGATCCCATATTAAATAAAGTGGTGCCCCCTAAACCTATAGTCACCTATAGGAGAGCTCCAACTATAAAAAATGTATTGGCCCCTAGTGTCTTGAGATCTCTCCACCCAAAAAATAATATTGTGGAGACTATATCTGGAAAGAAAGGCTCCTATAAATGTCATAAAAGGGGTTGTAAATGCTGCCAAATAATAGGTCATAAAGTCACCACCTTTCATGCTCAAAACGATGATCAAAAAGAATACAAGATTGCATTCAGACTAACTTGCCAGACTGATTATGTCATACTAGCTGTGAGCCCGATGCAAATGCATCGGGATTCTAGAACGTGCGTTAATTAGATTATAGTAGCTATATTATTTTTATTTATTTTTTTTATTTACATTTTTTTTTAATAACTTAATGTTATGAATATTTTATTTATTAGTTTTATTTTATTAGAATTAGTTAATGTTATGAATTTTTATATGGAATATTTTTTTTTATTATTTTATTATTGTAATTATTTATTATTTAATATTTTTAGAATATTATTTTTTTTTTATTTTAATTGATTTTTTTTTTATTTGAGTAATTTGATTTTCTTAGAATTAGTTAATGTTATTAATATTTTAATTATATATATTTTTATTTTATTTTTTTTATTTTTTATTTTGATTTATTTTAATATTTATTATTTTTATTATTTGTATATTAATTTTTTATTTTAATGAAATTTATTTGTATTAGATTTTTTTTTTTATTTTAATTAGTTAATTTAATATATTAATTTTATATATTAATTTTAATTTTTTTTTATTATTTTTTATTTTATTATTTATTATTTATATTATTTATTTATTTTTTTTTAGTATTTTTATTATTATTAAATTTATTTATTATTTGTTATTTTAAGTGAATTTATTTGTATTTTTAAATATTTTTATGTGTATTTATTTATTTATTTTTATTGTCTTTAAATGTAGTGAATTTTTCCCATTGATAAAAATGTATGAATGAGCCTTGAATGTGATTGGTTGCTGTGTATGTGAATGTGATTGGTGCATTTTGGATCTGTGGGCGGGGCTTCCAGAAACTCGCGGCGGCCATCTTTAATCGTCAGTGAGCGGAGCGGACCGAAGACAGAACATCCAGGACCTGGAGCTCGCTGAAGGAAGAAAGAAGACCCCCGAGGCCGGAGGAAGAGGACGCCTGTGCCGGATGGAAGACTCGTGGCCCGGGCTCAAGGAAGAGGACGCCTGGGCCGGATGGAAGACTCGTGGCCCGGGCTGAAGGAAGAGGACGCTTGGGCCAGATGGAAGACTGGACATGACGAATCAGATGTCATGAAGACAGGTAAGTGATCGACGGCGTCGGGGCTGTGCGGACATTGTTGGGGGGGCTGTGCGGACATTGTGGGGGGGGCTGTGTGGACATTGTGGGGGGGCTGTTTGGACATTGTGTGGGGGTCTATTTGGACATAGTGTGGGGGGGTGTTTGGACATTGTTGTGGTGGGCTTGTGAATTGTGGAGGGTGCTGTTGTGGACATTGTGGGTGGTGTTTGAACTTGTGGGGGCGGGGCTGGTGGGGGGCTTTGAATGTGGGGGGACGATCGAATGGTGGGGGGGTAGTATGAACATTGTGGGGGGCTGTGTATGGACAGTGTGGCGGTAGGGAGACTGTTTGGGATGGGGTGGTGGCTGGGCTGATGAAATTGGTGGGATGGGCTGTGTAGAATTGTTGGGGGTGTGTGGATCACTGGGGCGGTGTGTGGACTTGTGGGGCTGTTGACATTGTGGGGGGGCTGTGTGGACATTTGTGGGGGGGCTGTGTGGACATTGGGGGGGTGTGGACTTATTGTGGGGGGGCTGTTGACATGTGGGGGGGGCTGTTGGACATGTGTGGGTTTGTTGGGGGGGTGTTGTGGACATTGTGGGGGTGTGAGGACTTTTTTGGGGGGGGGGACTTTTGGGTGTGTGTGGACATTTTGGGGGGTGGCTTGGGGGTGTGAATACTTTTGGTGGGGGTGTGGGACTTTTTGGGGTGTGTGAAACTTTTTGGGGGGTGTGAATACTTTTTGGGTGGGGTGTGAACTACTTTTTGGGGGGTGAATACTTTTTGGTGGTAAATACTTTTGGGGGGTGTAGTGAACATTTTGGGGGGGTGTGCTTTGGGGGTGTGAGCTTTTTGGGGGTGTGTGGACTTTGGTGGAGGCTTTTGGGGTGTGTGAATACTTTTTGGGGTGTGGGACTTTTTGGGGTGTGAATACTTTGGGGGTGGAATACTTTTGGGGGGGTGTGAACTTTTTGGGGGGTAGACTTTTGGGGTGGGAATACTTTTTGGGGGTGGTAATACTTTTGGGGGGTTGATACTATTTTGGGGGGTGTGAATACTTTTTGGGGGTGTGTGAATACTTTTTGGGGTGTGTGAATACTTTTGTGGGGGGTGTGTGAGGACTTTTTGGGGGGGTGTACTTTTTGGGGATGTGGTGACTTTTTGGGGGTGTGTAACTTTTTGGGGGGTGTGAGGACTTTTTGGGGGTTGATATTTTGGGGGTGTGGTGATCTTTTTGGGGTGTGTGTGATCTTTTTGGGGGTGTGTGAGACTTTTTTGGGGGGGTGATCTTTTTGGGGGTTGTACTTTTGGATCTTTTTGGGGGGTGTGTGAATACTTTTTGGGGGGTGTGAAACTTTGTGGGGTGTGTGAGGACTTTTTGGGGGGGTGTGGAACTTTTTGGGGGTGTGGTGAACTTTTTGGGGGGTGTGAATATTTTTGGGGGGGTGTGTGACTTTTGGGGGTGTGAACTATTTTGGGGGGTGTGAATACTTTTTGGGGGGATACTTTTTGGGGGGGTGTGAGATCTTTTTTGGGGGGGTGAATACTTTTTGGGGGGTGTGAATTTTTTGGGGGTGTGAATACTTTTTGGGGGTGTGTGAACTTTGGGGGTTGACTTTTTGGGTGGTGGACTTTTTGGGGGGTGTGAATACTTTTTGGGGGTGTGTTGGGGTGACTTTTGGGGGGTGTGTGAACTTTTTGGGGGTGTGTTGTGAATACTTTTTGGGGGTGTGAAACTTTTTGGGGGGTGTGAATGACTTTTTGGGGGGGTGATGGGAATACTTTTTGGGGGTGTGTGAATACTTTTTGGGGGTGTGTGAATACTTTTTGGGGGGGTGTGAGGATTTTTGGGGTCTTTTTGGGGGTGTGTGAATACTTTTTGGGGGTGTGTGAATACTTTTTGGGGGTGTGTGAATACTTTTTGGGGGGGGTGTGAGGACTTTTTTTGGGGGGGTGAATACTTTTTGGGGGTGTGTGAATACATTTTGGGGGTGTGTGAATACTTTTTGGGGGTGTGTGAGGACTTTTTGGGGGTGTGTGAATACTTCTTGGGGGTGTGTGAATACTTTTTGGGGGGTGGTGTGAGGACTTTTTGGGGGGTGTGAATACTTTTTGGGGGGTGTGAATACTTTTTGGGGGGTGTGTGAATACTTTTTGGGGGGGGTGAGAGGACTTTTTGGGGGTGTGTGAATACTTTTTGGGGGGTGTGAGGACTTTTTGGGGGTGTGTGAATACTTTTTGGGGGGTTGGTGAGGACTTTTTGGGGGGGGTGAATACTTTTTGGGGGGGTGTGAATACTTTTTGGGGGTGTGTGAATACTTTTTGGGGGAGTGTGAATACTTTTTGGGGGGGTGTGAGGACTTTTTGGGGGGGTATGAATACTTTTTGGGGGTGTGTGAATACTTTTTGGGGGTGTGTGAATACTTTTTTGGGGGTGTGTGAATACTTTTTGGGGGGGTGTGAATACTTTTTTGGGGGGGTATGAATACATTTTTGGGGGGTGTGAATACATTTTTGGGGGGTGTGAATACTTTTTGGGGGTGTGGTGAATACTTTTTGGGGGTGTGTGAATTCTTTTTGGGGGTGTGTGAATACTTTTTGGGGGTGTTTGAGGACTTTTTGGGGGGGGTGTGGGGACTTTTTTGGGGGGGTTGTGAATACTTTTTGGGGGGGTGTGAGGACTTTTTGGGGGGGGGGTGAGGACTTTTTTGGGGGGGTGTGTGAATACTTTTTGGGGGGGTGTGAATACTTTTTGGGGATGTGAATACTTTTTGGGGGGGTGTGAGGACTTTTTTGGGGGGTGTGAATACTTTTTGGGGGGGTTTGTATAATACTTTTTGGGGGTGTGTGAATACTTTTTGGGGGGTGTTGTGAGGACTTTTTGGGGGTGTGTGAATACTTTTTGGAGGTGTGTGAATACTTTTTGGGGTGTGTGTGAGGACTTTTTGGGGGGGTTGTGAGGACTTTTTGGGGGGAGGTGTGAGGACTTTTTGGGGGGTGTGAATACTTTTTGGGGGGTGTGTGAATACTTTTTGGGGGGGTTGTGTGAGGACTTTTTGGGGGGGTTGTTTGAGGACTTTTTTGGGGGGTGTGAGGACTTTTTGGGGGGTGGTGTGAGGACTTTTTGGGGGGGGTGTGAATACTTTTTGGGGGGGTGTGAATACTTTTTGGGGGGGTTTGAGGACTTTTTGGGGGGGTGTGAATACTTTTTGGGGGGGTGTGAGGACTTTTTGGGGGTGTGTGAATACTTTTTGGGGGGGTGTGAGGACTTTTTGGGGGGGTGTGAATACTTTTTGGGTGTATGTGTGGACTTTTGCTCGCGCGATTCAGGGCCATTGCGAGTCGCTGGCTGAGCGGTAAATCGCTAGCTTTGTGGCCGAGCCTCTGGTTCTATTTTCGGCCATTCGCGGCCATTGCTCGCATTGCGAGTCGCTGCCTGAGCGGTAAATCGCTAGCTTTGTGGCCGAGCCTCTGGTTCTATTTTCGGCCAGCGACTAGCAATGGCCGCTTTGCGGCCATTGCTCACACTCAGCCAGCAACTCGCAATGGCCTCGCGGCCATTGCTCGCGCAAGCAAACGACTCGCATTGGCCGCTACGCGGCCAATGCTTCGCTCGTGGTGACGTCACAGAGTGACAAAGCCACGGTCTTTTCGGGGTCCGACACGAAAATGCCTACGGCAATTATAGAGTAGATACCTTATCCAATGTATATGCAACAAACAGTATGTGGGCAGAACTTCTCAGGAGTTACACAAACGGTTAAATTCACATAGGTATAATATTAAAAAAGGATTGCTTCACCATGGATTGTGTAGACATTGTATGGAAATACATGGGGGTGAGATGAAGTTTACAATCACACCCATAGATCATACACCATTTAATAACACAAATAGATTAGACCGGCTGGCAAAGAGGGAGACCTACTGGATATTCAAACTAAAGACCCTCCAGCCGGGTGGTTTGAATGAGGTGAGTGACCTATTCTAATCAGTCTAATAAAAATTGTCTCTTTATGTGCACATTACTAGTGTATGTGTATATATATATATATATAGGGGAATGATGATACTATTTTTATCCCTCCCCTGTGGTTGGTACCAATTGATACTGCTATTAGTGTATACAGTTAATGGTGAAGATATCATTCATGACTAGCTTTAAATTGTCTTAAGTGTGATCACCCCTATAGCTTAGTGGATAATTGATTTTTTAATGGAAACACAAGTTTTGGAGTCCAGGGTTTGAACTTCAGTTTTTTTGTTTTTATTGATATAAATGCATGTATTTTAAAAAAAGAAAAAATTATTAATTTTTATTTATTTATTTATTTTTTTAAGTTATAAGCCCATCAGATAATGGGGAATCATAATAGAAAACAGGTGCCCTTTAATAATAAATATTCAAATTCCTAATAGGTAGTTCTCATCACATATTATGACTGAGATAAGTTTTCTATCAACTTAAATGGCTAAGTGGTCTAATGCTTGCCCTGTGAATTTATAGTTTTGGAAACGCTGGATTGAATCCCCTGTGGATCATTGTGCATTTTTATACTATTTTCTAATTTTATGATTTAGAGATGTTTTCTTCATGTGTGGTGTTTTAATGTTATATAGACTATATTATTTTGTATTTATATGCCTTTTAATGGATGTTGTCCACCCAGTGGGTTTGAGGGTGGTGTTCCTAGTGGAGCTACCTTCATAACTGAATGGGTGGGGTCATATAATGGATATATCTTTTCTAACTCCCAAGTAGGTATGTTCTCCCTACATACACTTACTGAGTTTTTATATCTATACTAGCTGTGAGCCCGATGCAAATGCATCGGGATTCTAGAACGTGCATTAATTTGATTATAGTAGTTATAGCTGTTAGCCTGATGCAAATGCATCGGGTATCTAAAATATGTTTATTGTTTTTTTAAATATTTTTAAATAATAATCGCATCATCAATAGCAATAATATAAGCCATAGCATTATTATTAGCAGTAATAGCAGTATTAATAGCATTATTAGCAGTATTATGAGCATTAATAACAGTATTAATAGCATTATTATTAGCATTAATAGCATTATTAATAGCATTATTAGCATTAATAATAGCATTAATAACATTATTAATAGCATTAATAGCATTATTATTAGCATTAATAGCATTAATAATAGCATTATTAGCATTAATAATAGCATTAATAACATTATGAATAGCATTAATAGCATTATTATTAGCATTAATAGCATTAATAATAGCATTATTAGCATTAATAATAGCATTAATAACATTATTAATAGCATTAATAGCATTATTATTAGCATTAATAGCATTATCAATAGCATTAATAGGATAAATATTAGCATTAATAGCATTAATAGCATAATTAATAGCATTAATAGCATTATTAATAGCATTAATAGCATTATTATTAGCATTAATAGCATTATTATTAGCATTAATAGCATTAATAATGCCATTAATAGGATAAATATTAGCATTAATAGCATTAATAGCATAATTAATAACATTAATAGCATTATTAATAGCATTAATAGCATTATTATTAGCATTAATAGCATTAATAGGAGAAATATTAGCATTAATAGCATAATTAATAGCATTAATAGCATTATTAATAGCATTAAAACATTATTATTAGCATTAATAGCATTAATAATATCATTATTAGCATTAATAATAGCATTAATAACATTATTAATAGCATTAATAACATTATTATTAGCATTAATAGCATTAATAATAGCATTATTAGCATTAATAATAGCATTAATAACATTATTATTAGCATTAATAGCATAATTATTAGCATTAATAGCATTATTATTAGCAGTAATATCATTATTATTAGCATTTTTTTTTTTAATTATTATTTTTTATTTAATTATTTATTATTTTTTATTTATTTTGTTATTATATTTTAATTATTTTTTTTATTATTGAATTTATTATTTAGGCTGAGACCCAGTTCTCTTTCAGGTCCGCTGAAAGGGCTGATATAATTAGCATATATTTAATTTTTTTATTATTATTTTTATTGAATTATTTATTATTTTTAATTTATTTTTTTATTATTTTTTAATTATTTTTTAATTATTTTTTTTATTATTAAATTTATTATTTAGGCTGAGACCCAGTTCTCTTTCAGGTCCGCTGAAAGGGCTGATATAATTAGCATATATGTAATTTTTTTATTATTATTTTTTTTGAATTATTTATTATTTTTAATTTATTTTTTTATTATTTTTTAATTATTTTTTAATTATTTTTTTTATTATTAAATTTATTATTTAGGCTGAGACCCAGTTCTCTTTCAGGTCCGCTGAAAGGGCTGATATAATTAGCATATATTTAATTTTTTTATTATTATTTTTATTGAATTATGTATTATTTTTAATTTATTTTTTTATTATTTTTTAATTATTTTTTAATTATTTTTTTTATTATTAAATTTATTATTTAGGCTGAGACCCAGTTCTCTTTCAGGTCCGCTGAAAGGGCTGATATAATTAGCATATATTTAATTTTTTATTATTATTTTTTTTGAATTATTTATTATTTTTAATTATTTTTTATTATTTTTTAATTATTTTTTAATTATTTTTTTTATTATTTAATTTATTTATTTTTTTAAGTGAGAGTGAGACACAGTTCTCATTCAGGTCCGCCTTTTTTTTTTTTTATTATTATTTTTATTTAATTATTTAATATTTTTTATTTATTTTTTTATTATTTTTTAATTCTTTTTAAATTATTTTTTTTATTATTTAATTTATTTATTTTTTTAAGTGAGAGTGAGACACAGTTCTCATTCAGGTCCGCATTTTTTTTTTTTTTTTAATTATTATTTTTATTTAATTATTTAATATATTTAATTTATTTTTTTATTATTTTTTAATTATTTTTAAATTATTTTTTATATTATTTAATTGATTTATTTTTTGAAGTGAGAGCGAGACAGAGTTCTCATTCAGGTCCGCATTTTTTTTATTTTTTTATTATTATTTTTATTTAATTATTTATTATTTTTAATTTATTTTTTTATTATTTTTTAATTATTTTTAAATTATTTTTTTTATTATTTAATTTATTTATTTTTTTTAAGTGAGAGTGAGACATAGTTCTCATTCAGGTCCGCCTTTTTTTTTCCCCATTGACATACATTACCGGTGTGTCGGCGATTTTATGGCCGGCCACCTGGTTCTATTTGTCGGCCCTAAAATCGCGGACACACCGCTAATGCATCTCTATGGGCAGTCAGGTCGAATTCTGATTGGTCGGCGTTCAATCCGAAATCGGGCTGACTGCCCATAGAGATGAATTAGCGGTGTGTCCGCGATTTTAGGGCCGACAAATAGAACCAGGTGGCCGGCCATAAAATCGCCGACACACCGGTAATGTATGTCAATGGGGAAAAAAAAAGAGTCCAGGAGAAAGAAACAGCTCGCTAACCAAGCCACCGGAAGTCGCGCCGCTCCGACGGAAGTCAGTTACGGCAATTATATAATAGACTAGATGGCGGCCCGATTCTAAAGAATCGGGTAGTCTAGAATCCATATATAGTTTATTTACTAATAGTTACGGGAGTGCGGTGAAATGAATTGTGTGTGTATACAGGCGGCTCTGTGGGTAGCACAGTATACGGTGGCTCAGTGGTTAGCAGTGAGTGCGGTGGCTCAGTGGTTAGCAGTGAGTGCGGTGGCTCAGTGGTTAGCAGTGAGTGCGGTGGCTCAGTGGTTAGCAGTGAGTGCAGTGAGATTGGTCAGCGCAGCGGCGTGGGCAGAGGACAGAGGCGGCTGGGCAGAGGACAGGGGGCAGAGGCGGCTGGGCAGAGGACAGGGGGCAGAGGCGGCTGGGCAGAGGACAGGGGGCAGAGGCGGCTGGGCAGAGGCGGCTGGGCAGAGGACAGGGGGCAGAGGCGGCTGGGCAGAGGACAGGGGGCAGAGGCGGCTGGGCAGAGGACAGGGGACAGAGGACAGGGGGCAGAGCACGCAGAGGACAGGGGCAGAGGACGCAGAGGACAGGGGGCAGAGGACGCAGAGGACAGGGGGCAGAGGACAGGGGGCAGAGGACACAGAGGACAGGGGGCAGAGGACACAGAGGACAGGGGGCAGAGGACACAGAGGACAGGGGGCAGAGGACACAGAGGAGAGGGGGCAGAGGACACAGAGGACAGGGGGCAGAGGACACAGAGGACAGGGGGCAGAGGACACAGAGGACAGGGGCAGAGGACACAGAGGACAGGGGACAGGGGGCAGAGGACAGGGGGCAGAGGACAGGGGGCAGAGGACAGGGGGCAGAGGACAGGGGGCAGAGGACACAGAGGGGGCAGAGGAGGCAGAGGACACAGAGGGGGCAGAGGAGGCAGAGGACACAGAGGGGGCAGAGGACAGGGGGCAGAGGACACAGAGGGGGCAGAGGACACAGAGGGGGCAGAGGACGCAGAGGACAGGGGGCAGAGGACACAGAGGTGGCAGAGGACAGGGGGCAGAGGACAAAAGAGGGGCAGAGGACAGGGGGCAGAGGGGGCAGAGGATGCAGAGGACAGGGGGCAGAGGACAGGGGGCAGAGGACACAGAGGGGGCAGAGGACGCAGAGGACAGGGGGCAGAGGACGCAGAGGACAGGGGGCAGAGGACGCAGAGGACAGGGGGCAGAGGACGCAGAGGACAGGGGGCAGAGGACGCAGAGGACAGGGGGCAGAGGACACAGAGGGGGCAGAGGACGCAGAGGACAGGGGGCAGAGGACAGGGGCAGAGGACACAGAGGGGGCAGAGGACAGGGGGCAGAGGACAGGGGGCAGAGGACACAGAGGGGGGCAGAGGACGCAGAGGACAGGGGGCAGAGGACAGGGGCAGAGGACACAGAGGGGGGCAGAGGACGCAGAGGACAGGGGGCAGAGGACGCAGAGGACAGGGGGCAGAGGACACAGAGGGGGCAGAGGACACAGAGGGGGCAGAGGACACAGAGGGGGCAGAGGACACAGAGGGGGCAGAGGACACAGAGGGGGCAGAGGACACAGAGGGGGCAGAGGACACAGAGGGGGCAGAGGACACAGAGGACAGGGGGCAGAGGACACAGAGGACAGGGGGCAGAGGACACAGAGGACAGGGGGCAGAGGACACAGAGGACAGGGGGCAGAGGACACAGAGGACAGGGGGCAGAGGACACAGAGGACAGGGGGCAGAGGACACAGAGGACAGGGGGCAGAGGACACAGAGGACAGGGGGCAGAGGACACAGAGGACAGGGGGCAGAGGACACAGAGGACAGGGGGCAGAGGACAGGGGCAGAGGACGCAGAGGACAGGGGGCAATGGAGAGAGGGCAGAGGACAGGGGCAGAGGACGCAGAGGACAGGGGGCAGAGGACGCAGAGGACAGGGGGCAGAGGACGCAGAGGACAGGGGGCAGAGGACGCAGAGGACAGGGGGCAGAGGACGCAGAGGACAGGGGGCAATGGAGAGGGGGCAGAGGACAGGGGGCAGAGGACGCAGAGGACAGGGGGTAGAGGACGCAGAGGACAGGGGGCAGAGGACGCAGAGGACAGGGGCAGAGGACGCAGAGGACAGGGGGCAGAGGAGGCAGAGGACACAGAGGGGGCAGAGGAGGCAGAGGACACAGAGGGGGCAGAGGGGGCAGAGGAGGCAGAGGACAGGGGTCAGAGGACGCAGAGGACAGGGGGCAGAGGACGCAGAGGACAGGGGGCAGAGGACGCAGAGGACAGGGGGCAGAGGACGCAGAGGACACAGAGGGGGCAGAGGACACAGAGCGGGCAGAGGACACAGAGGGGGCAGAGGACACAGAGGGGGCAGAGGACACAGAGGGGGCAGAGGACGCAGAGGACAGGGGGCAGAGGACACAGAGGGGGCAGAGGGGGCAGAGGAGGCAGAGGACACAGAGGGGGCAGAGGAGGCAGAGGACACAGAGGGGGCAGAGGAGGCAGAGGACACAGAGGGGGCAGAGGAGGCAGAGGACACAGAGGGGGCAGAGGACGCAGAGGAGAGGGGGCAGAGGACACAGAGGGGGCAGAGGACGCAGAGGACAGGGGGCAGAGGACACAGAGGTGGCAGAGGACAGGGAGCAGAGGGGGCAGAGGACGCAGAGGACAGGGAGCAGAGGGGGCAGAGGATGCAGAGGACAGGGGGCAGAGGACAGGGGGCAGAGGACACAGAGGGGGCAGAGGACGCAGAGGACAGGGGCAGAGGACACAGAGGACAGGGGGAAGAGGACAGGGGGCAGAGGGGGCAGAGGACGCAGAGGACAGGGGGCAGAGGACAGGGGGCAGAGGACACAGAGGGGGCAGAGGACACAGAGGGGCAGAGGACGCAGAGGACAGGGGGCAGAGGACAGGGGGCAGAGGACACAGAGGGGGGCAGAGGACGCAGAGGACAGGGGGCAGAGGACAGGGGGCAGAGGACACAGAGGACACAGAGGACGCAGAGGACAGGGGGCAGAGGACAGGGGGCAGAGGACAGGGGGCAGAGGACAGGGGGCAGAGGACACAGAGGGGGGCAGAGGATGCAGAGGACAGGGGGCAGAGGACGGGGGGCAGAGGACACAGAGGGGGCAGAGGACAGGGGGCAGAGGACACAGAGGGGGCAGAGGACGCAGAGGGCAGGGGGCAGAGGACAGGGGGCAGAGGACAGGGGAAGAGGACACAGAGGGGCAGAGGACGCAGAGGACAGGGGGCAGAGGACAGGGGGCAGAGGACGCAGAGGACACAGAGGGGGCAGAGGACACAGAGGGGGCAGAGGACACAGAGGGGGCAGAGGACACAGAGGGGGCAGAGGACACAGAGGGGGCAGAGGACAGGGGGCAGAGGACAGGGGGCAGAGGACAGGGGGCAGAGGACAGGGGGCAGAGGAGGCAGAGGACGCAGAGGACAGGGGGCAGAGGACAGGGGGCAGAGGACAGGGGGCAGAGGACGCAGAGGGGGCAGAGGACAGGGGGCAGAGGACACAGGGGGCAGAGGACGCAGAGGACAGGGGGCAGAGGACACAGAGGGGGCAGAGGACAGGGGGCAGAGGACACAGGGGGCAGAGGACGCAGAGGACAGGGGCAGAGGACGCAGAGGACAGGGGGCAGAGGACGCAGAGGACAGGGGGCAGAGGACGCAGAGGACAGGGGGCAGAGGACGCAGAGGACAGGGGGCAGAGGACACAGAGGGGGCAGAGGACAGGGGGCAGAGGACACAGAGGGGGCAGGGGGCAAAGGATGCAGAGGACAGGGGGCAGAGGACAGGGGGCAGAGGACAGGGGGCAGAGGACACAGAGGGGGCAGAGGACGCAGAGGGGCAGGGGCAAAGGATGCAGAGGACAGGGGGCAGAGGACAGGGGGCAGAGGACAGGGGGCAGAGGACAGGGGGCAGAGGACACAGAGGGGGCAGAGGACGCAGAGGACAGGGGGCAGAGGACACAGAGGACAGGGGGCAGAGGACACAGAGGGGGCAGAGGACAGGGGGCAGAGGACACAGGGGCAGAGGACGCAGAGGACAGGGGGCAGAGGACGCAGAGGACAGGGGGCAGAGGATGCAGAGGACAGGGGGCAGAGGACGCAGAGGACAGGGGGCAGAGGACGCAGAGGACAGGGGGCAGAGGACACAGAGGGGGCAGAGGACACAGAGGGGGCAGAGGACAGGGGGCAGAGGACACAGAGGGGGCAGGGGGCAAAGGATGCAGAGGACAGGGGGCAGAGGACAGGGGGCAGAGGACAGGGGCAGAGGACAGGGGGCAGAGGACACAGAGGGGGCAGAGGACGCAGAGGACAGGGGGCAGAGGACAGGGGACAGAGGACACAGAGGGGGCAGAGGACGCAGAGGACAGGGGGCAGAGGACAGGGGGCAGAGGACACAGAGGGAGCAGAGGACAGGGGGCAGAGGACACAGAGGGGGCAGAGGACGCAGAGGACAGGGGGCAGAGGACATAGAGGGGGCAGAGGACGCAGAGGACAGGGGGCAGAGGACAGAGAGGTGGCAGTAGACAGGGGGCAGAGGACACAGAGGAGGCAGAGGACACAGAGGGGGCAGAGGACGCAGAGGACAGGGGGCAGAGGACAGGGGGCAGAGGACACAGAGGGGGCAGAGGACGCAGAGGACGCAGAGGGGGCAGAGGACGCAGAGGACGGGGCAGAGGACAGGGGCAGAGGACAGGGGGCAGAGGACACAGAGGGAGCAGAGGACAGGGGGCAGAGGACACAGAGGGGGCAGAGGACGCAGAGGACAGGGGGCAGAGGACACAGAGGGGGCAGAGGACGCAGAGGACAGGGGCAGAGGACACAGAGGACAGGGGGCAGAGGACACAGAGGACAGGGGGCAGAGGACACAGAGGACAGGGGGCAGAGGACACAGAGGACAGGGGACAGGGGGCAGAGGACAGGGGGCAGAGGACAGGGGGCAGAGGACAGGGGGCAGAGGACAGGGGGCAGAGGACACAGAGGGGGCAGAGGAGGCAGAGGACACAGAGGGGGCAGAGGAGGCAGAGGACACAGAGGGGGCAGAGGACAGGGGGCAGAGGACACAGAGGGGGCAGAGGACACAGAGGGGGCAGAGGACGCAGAGGACAGGGGGCAGAGGACACAGAGGTGGCAGAGGACAGGGGGCAGAGGACACAGAGGGGGCAGAGGACAGGGGGCAGAGGGGGCAGAGGACGCAGAGGACAGGGGGCAGAGGACAGGGGGCAGAGGACACAGAGGGGGCAGAGGACGCAGAGGACAGGGGGCAGAGGACGCAGAGGACGCAGAGGACAGGGGGCAGAGGACGCAGAGGACAGGGGGCAGAGGACGCAGAGGACAGGGGGCAGAGGACACAGAGGGGGCAGAGGACGCAGAGGACAGGGGGCAGAGGACAGGGGGCAGAGGACACAGAGGGGGCAGAGGACGCAGAGGACAGGGGGCAGAGGACAGGGGGCAGAGGACACAGAGGGGGGCAGAGGACGCAGAGGACAGGGGGCAGAGGACAGGGGCAGAGGACACAGAGGGGGGCAGAGGACGCAGAGGACAGGGGGCAGAGGACAGGGGGCAGAGGACACAGAGGGGGCAGAGGACGCAGAGGACAGGGGGCAGAGGACACAGAGGGGGCAGAGGACACAGAGGGGGCAGAGGACACAGAGGGGGCAGAGGACACAGAGGGGGCAGAGGACACAGAGGGGGCAGAGGACACAGAGGGGGCAGAGGACACAGAGGGGGCAGAGGACACAGAGGACAGGGGGCAGAGGACACAGAGGACAGGGGGCAGAGGACACAGAGGACAGGGGGCAGAGGACACAGAGGACAGGGGGCAGAGGACACAGAGGACAGGGGGCAGAGGACACAGAGGACAGGGGGCAGAGGACACAGAGGACAGGGGCAGAGGACACAGAGGACAGGGGGCAGAGGACACAGAGGACAGGGGCAGAGGACACAGAGGACAGGGGGCAGAGGACACAGAGGACAGGGGGCAGAGGACAGGGGCAGAGGACGCAGAGGACAGGGGGCAATGGAGAGAGGGCGGGAGGACAGGGGGCAGAGGACGCAGAGGACAGGGGGCAGAGGACGCAGAGGACAGGGGGCAGAGGACGCAGAGGACAGGGGGCAGAGGACGCAGAGGACAGGGGGCAGAGGACGCAGAGGACAGGGGGCAATGGAGGAGGGGGCAGAGGACAGGGGGCAGAGGACGCAGAGGACAGGGGCAGAGGACGCAGAGGACAGGGGGCAGAGGACGCAGAGGACAGGGGGCAGAGGACGCAGAGGACAGGGGGCAGAGGAGGCAGAGGACACAGAGGGGCAGAGGAGGCAGAGGACACAGAGGAGGCAGAGGACAGGGGTCAGAGGACGCAGAGGACAGGGGTCAGAGGACGCAGAGGACAGGGGGCAGAGGACGCAGAGGACAGGGGGCAGAGGACGCAGAGGACAGGGGGCAGAGGACGCAGAGGACACAGAGGGGGCAGAGGACACAGAGGGGGCAGAGGACACAGAGGGGGCAGAGGACACAGAGGGGGCAGAGGACACAGAGGGGGCAGAGGACGCAGAGGACAGGGGGCAGAGGACACAGAGGGGGCAGAGGGGGCAGAGGAGGCAGAGGACACAGAGGGGGCAGAGGAGGCAGAGGACACAGAGGGGGCAGAGGAGGCAGAGGACACAGAGGGGGCAGAGGACGCAGAGGAGAGGGGGCGGGAGGACACAGAGGGGGCAGAGGACGCAGAGGACAGGGGGCAGAGGACACAGAGGTGGCAGAGGACAGGGAGCAGAGGGGGCAGAGGACGCAGAGGACAGGGAGCAGAGGGGGCAGAGGACGCAGAGGACAGGGGGCAGAGGACAGGGGGCAGAGGACACAGAGGGGCAGAGGACGCAGAGGACAGGGGGCAGAGGACGCAGAGGACAGGGGGAAGAGGACACAGAGGGGCAGAGGACAGGGGGCAGAGGACAGGGGCAGAGGGGGCAGAGGACGCAGAGGACAGGGGGCAGAGGACAGGGGCAGAGGACACAGAGGGGGCAGAGGACACAGAGGGGGCAGAGGACGCAGAGGACAGGGGGCAGAGGACAGGGGGCAGAGGACACAGAGGGGGGCAGAGGACGCAGAGGACAGGGGGCAGAGGACAGGGGCAGAGGACACAGAGGACACAGAGGACGCAGAGGACAGGGGGCAGAGGACAGGGGGCAGAGGACAGGGGGCAGAGGACAGGGGGCAGAGGACACAGAGGGGGGCAGAGGATGCAGAGGACAGGGGGCAGAGGACAGGGGCAGAGGACACAGAGGGGGCAGAGGACAGGGGGCAGAGGACACAGAGGGGGCAGAGGACGCAGAGGACAGGGGGCAGAGGACAGGGGGCAGAGGCAGGGGGAAGAGGACACAGAGGGGCAGAGGACGCAGAGGACAGGGGGCAGAGGACAGGGGGCAGAGGACGCAGAGGACACAGAGGGGGCAGAGGACACAGAGGGGGCAGAGGACACAGAGGGGCAGAGGACACAGAGGGGGCAGAGGACAGGGGGCAGAGGACAGGGGGCAGAGGACAGGGGGCAGAGGACAGGGGCAGAGGAGGCAGAGGACGCAGAGGACAGGGGGCAGAGGACAGGGGGCAGAGGACAGGGGGCAGAGGACGCAGAGGGGGCAGAGGACAGGGGGCAGAGGACACAGGGGGCAGAGGACACAGAGGACAGGGGGCAGAGGACACAGAGGGGGCAGAGGACAGGGGGCAGAGGACACAGGGGGCAGAGGACGCAGAGGACAGGGGGCAGAGGACAGGGGGCAGAGGACGCAGAGGACAGGGGGCAGAGGACGCAGAGGACAGGGGGCAGAGGACGCAGAGGACAGGGGGCAGAGGACACAGAGGGGGCAGAGGACAGGGGGCAGAGGACACAGAGGGGGCAGGGGGCAAAGGATGCAGAGGACAGGGGGCAGAGGACAGGGGGCAGAGGACAGGGGGCAGAGGACACAGAGGGGGCAGAGGACGCAGAGGGGGCAGGGGGCAAAGGATGCAGAGGACAGGGGGCAGAGGACAGGGGCAGAGGACAGGGGGCAGAGGACAGGGGGCAGAGGACACAGAGGGGGCAGAGGACGCAGAGGACAGGGGGCAGAGGACACAGAGGACAGGGGGCAGAGGACACAGAGGGGGCAGAGACAGGGGGCAGAGGACACAGGGGGCAGAGGATGCAGAGGACAGGGGCAGAGGACGCAGAGGACAGGGGGCAGAGGATGCAGAGGACAGGGGGCAGAGGACGCAGAGGACAGGGGGCAGAGGACGCAGAGGACAGGGGGCAGAGGACACAGAGGGGGCAGAGGACACAGAGGGGGCAGAGGACAGGGGGCAGAGGACACAGAGGGGGCAGGGGGCAAAGGATGCAGAGGACAGGGGGCAGAGGACAGGGGGCAGAGGACAGGGGCAGAGGACACAGAGGGGGCAGAGGACGCAGAGGACAGGGGCAGAGGACAGGGGGCAGAGGACACAGAGGGAGCAGAGGACAGGGGGCAGAGGACACAGAGGGGGCAGAGGACGCAGAGGACAGGGGGCAGAGGACACAGAGGGGGCAGAGGACGCAGAGGACAGGGGGCAGAGGACACAGAGGGGGCAGAGGACAGGGGGCAGAGGACACAGAGGGGGCAGAGGACGCAGAGGACAGGGGGCAGAGGACAGAGAGGTGGCAGAGGACAGGGGGCAGAGGACACAGAGGGGGCAGAGGACGCAGAGGACAGGGGGCAGAGGACAGGGGGCAGAGGACACAGAGGGAGCAGAGGACAGGGGGCAGAGGACACAGAGGGGGCAGAGGACGCAGAGGACAGGGGACAGAGGACACAGAGGGGCAGAGGACGCAGAGGACAGGGGGCAGAGGACACAGAGGGGGCAGAGGACAGGGGGCAGAGGACACAGAGGGGGCAGAGGACACAGAGGGGGCAGAGGACGCAGAGGACAGGGGGCAGAGGACAGGGGGCAGAGGACACAGAGGGGGCAGAGGACGCAGAGGACGCAGAGGGGGCAGAGGACAGGGGGCAGAGGACAGGGGGCAGAGGACAGGGGGCAGAGGACAGGGGGCAGAGGACACAGAGGGAGCAGAGGACAGGGGGCAGAGGAACAGAGGGGGCAGAGGACGCAGAGGACAGGGGGCAGAGGACACAGAGGGGGCAGAGGACGCAGAGGACAGGGGGCAGAGGACACAGAGGGGGCAGAGGATGCAGAGGACAGGGGGCAGAGGACGCAGAGGACAGAGAGGTGGCAGAGGACAGGGGGCAGAGGACACAGAGGGGGCAGAGGACACAGAGGGGGCAGAGGACACAGAGGGGCAGAGGACACAGAGGGGCAGAGGACACAGAGGGGGCAGAGGACAGAGAGGGGGCAGAGGACCTGTTAATCCCTTGCAGCCCGGCTCTCACCTCTGCGTCCCCTCCCGGTGCTGAGCGCGGTTATGCCCCAGTCTCCAGGCGTGAGGGCTGTAAGATTAGCATTGTATTTTATGATTATTTTTTTAGTGAGAGTGAGACACTCTCATTAGGTCCCGCCTTGTTAATTATTATTTAATTATTACCTTTGTTTTACATATTGTGAGAGTGAGCCACAGTCTCATTCAGGTCCGGAGTAATTTTATTATTTAATAATGATTGGTGGGGAGACGAGTCTCATCGGCCGCATTTTTTTATTTAGGAGGTCGGACTGTTACCTGCATGCAGGCGCCTTTCCCCTGACATAGCATGTAGGTGTGTCGGCGATGTTTATGGCGATGTTCATTGTGGGCGGCCTAATGGGCCAGACAGCAATGGCAGAGGTGTTGGAGGGTCGAGGCTTCAATGCCAGAACGGGTGACTCCATGAGTGAATTAGCGTGTGTCCGCATTTGGCCAATAGACCCAGGTGGCGGCCATTGCACTACGGAATGTAGTCACTGAGGCCCAGCTCGCTACGAAGCCGTCACGGAAGTGGCCCCCCTTTTCAGGAAGTCATTCGGCTATTATATAATAGATGAATGGCTTAGTGATCTAATGCTGACTCTATGAACTTTTAGTTTTGGAGGTGCCGGATTGAATCCCATGTGGATCTTGGTGCATTTTTATCTAATTTGTGAATTGAAGAGTGTTTCTGTAATAGATGTGGTGTTTTTAATGAATTGTTGTTATTGATATGTCTTTTAATAGATGTTATCCACCCTGCATGTGTGAAGGGGGCGTTCCCACAGGAAACACCATCACAATTGAGGGGTGGAGTCATATAATGTTGTTGTGTGTATATATATCTTGTTAATACTGCTGCTCTTGATGCCCTGATGAAGTGATAACTGAAATCACGAAACGGTAGGCAAATTACCCATTAAACAGAGTTTTATCTGTCACTGTTTGTCTTCACTGGAGGTCAGCGTGGTGGATCTATGAAACCCAGCACTTTCTGTTAACCCTTTGGATCCTTACTCTTGCTGGGCACCTGCTGCGACCATAAGAGAGAGCGGAGTTAGTTGGTTGTGACTTGCACAACCAAATCAGGTGAGTCCTTCCACTAAAGGGGGGCACTGAGGTTATTTGTACAAAAGGAACTTACTCTATGTGCGCTCCTTTTCCCTTTTTAATGCACACGGTCAAGCAGTCCAGTGCCAGAGGCAGCAAAGCAACCCCAAAATATCAGGAAACCTCCGCCATGTTTGACTGTAGGGACCGTGTTCTTTTCTTTGAATGCCTCTTTTTCTCCTGTAAACTCTATGTTGATGCCTTTGCCCAAAAAGCTCTACTTTTGTCTCATCTGACCAGAGAACATTCTTCCAAAACGTTTTAGGCTTTCTCAGGTAAGTTTTGGCAAACTCCAGCCTGGCTTTTTTATGTCTGGTGGTAAGAAGTCCGACGGATAGTACGGGTTGACACTGATGCACCCTTGGACTACAGGGCAGCTTAAACTTGTTTGGATGTTAGTCGAGGTTCTTTATCCACCATCCGCACAATCTTACGTTGAAATCTCTCGTCAATTTTTCTTTTCTGTCCACATCTAGGGAGGTTAGCCACAGTGCCATAGGCTTTAAACTTCTTGATGACACTGCGCACGGTAGACACAGGAACATTCAGGTCTTTGGAGATTAACTTGTAGGCTTGAGATTGCTCATGCTTCCTCGCAATTTGGTTTCTCAAGTCCTCAGACAGTTCTTTGGTCTTCTTTCTTTTCTCCATGCTCAATGTGGTACACACAAGGACACAGGTTGAGTCAACTTTAATCCATGTCAACTGGCTGCAAGTGTGATTTAGTTATTGCCAACACCTGTTAGGTGCCACAGGTAAGTTACAGGTGCTGTTAATTACACAAATTAGAGAAGCATCACATGATTTTTCTAACAGTTCCAATACTTTTGTCCACCCCCTTTTTTATGTTTAGTGTGGATTTATATCCAATTTGGCTTTAGGACAATTTTTTTTGTGTTTTTTCATTGAAGACAAATTAAATGAAGATAATAATACCAACGAATTTGTGATTGCAATCATTTTCAGGAAGAAACTGAATATTATCTGACAGAATTGCAGGGGTGTCAATACTTTTGGCCACAATTGTATGTATAGCAAGATGGAGGACATATTCTATATATAGCAGGATGGGTGACCATATATCTAGCAGGATGGGTGACCATATATCGAGCAGGATGGAGACCATATACCATATATAGCAGGATGGATGACCATATATACAGTAGGATGGGATACCTTATATACAGCAGGATGGAGACCATATATGTATCACGATGTGAGACCATATATATATATATATATATATATATATATATATATATATATATATATAAATAAAGAAATGAGGCTGCAGCACACGATTTTAGAAAAATACAGCCTTTAATGGCTTCTTATGGCATTAGAATAGCGACGTTTCGGTCCTCAGACCTTCCTCTTGGCCAGAGGAAGGTCTGAGGACCGAAACGTCGCTATTCTAATGCCATAAGAAGCCATTAAAGGCTGTATTTTTCTAAAATCTGTGCTGCAGCCTCATTTCTTTATTTATATGTCTGGAGTTAGTGGTTGGACACCACTCTGAAGGACTGCTAAGCACTGGGCGTACGCCAACCGAGAGACGCTGCTCAAACTTTTTTCTATATATATATATATATATATATATATTATATATATATATAATCAGGACGGAGACCATATATATAACAGGATGGAGACCATATATACAGCAGGATGGGAGACCATATATAACAGTAGGATGCAGGGGTGCAACAACGGAGGTCACGACGGGGCCCGCGCCCGCCAGCTGCTGACCCCAGCACCTGCTTCACAAGGATGTGCACCTCTAAGGGGGGGCCCAGGTCCAAATTTCGGGGCCAATCGAACTCTAGTTGCGCCACTGGGTCCGGAGATGGCATTGTTGTCAATCCCCCCCCCCAGTTCTCTCAAGACTTGTAAAAGAGGCCTCCTTAGATTCTGCCTGACAGCAGCTAGGGCGGTCATCCCGAGATATTGGAAGTCTTCCCAGGCCCCTACAATTACAGACTGGTATCTTGAGATGGTTGAGTTGTGCAGAATGGAAGAACTTGCGGCTGACTCTTCTGGCCTCAATGAAAAGTTTATTTCTACTGGGAGCGAGTGGGTCCTTTTTAGGGATACCCCCAGGTTTGTGAACTGGTTCGCTGAGGTTTAGGCTCCTGGACGATTGGTTTAGTCTTTTCCATGGTGCTTCACTTGTTAAGATTTCACCTTCTCAATCTATGGTGCAGAAAAAAGAGAATTTTGTTTACGTACCGTAAATTCTTTTTTCTTGAATCATCAATGGGAGACCCAGACAATGGGGTTTAGGGCACTGCCCTCCGGAGGCCACACTAGGTACTACAAGATCTGTAGACACCGCCCCCTCCGCTTATAAACCCCTACCGCAGGGAATATCCTCAGTTTGGTCCATAAGCTGCGAGGAGACAACAGAAAAAACCACACCCGAAAATCTCGGGGAAGACACCGTGAACAGACGGCTCAACAACCCGGAGAAACTGTCCCAACAGGAGACAGATCAACCGTAACATATAACGGAACACTGGGTGGGTGCTGGGTCTCCCATTGATGATTCAAGAAAAAAGAATTTACGGTACGTAAACAAAATTCTCTTTTTTCTGATCATCATAATGGGAGACCCAGACAATGGGGATGTCCTAAAGCAATACCCCAGGGCGGGAAAAAAGTTCCTCAACAGACGTTAGCATACGCGGTCCCCCTCAAAGGTGGGCAACCGCCGCCTGGAGGACCCGCCTGCCCAAACTTGCGTCCGCAGAGGCATGGGCATGCACCATATAGTGCTTAGAGAAGGTGTGCAGACTGGACCAAGTGGCCGCCTGACACACCTGTAGAGCAGAGGCGCGATGTCGCAAGGCCCAGGAGGCACCGACAGCTCTGGTCGAGTGCGCCTTCAAGCCTACCGGAAGAGGCAAACCAGAAGAACGGTAAGCCTCTTGAATGGGTGCCTTGATCCATCTGGCCAAGGTTGATTTTGACGCCGCTGACCCCTTACAGCGACCCGCCGTCAGTACGAACAAGGAGTCCGAACTCCGGAAGGAGGCAGTTCTGGACACATAAATACGTACAGCCCGTACGAGGTCCAGAGTGTGGAGGTCGCGCTCAACCTGATGAACAGGAGCGGGACAAAATGATGGGAGAACAATCTCCTGGTTCAAATGAAAAGTGGAGACCACTTTTGGCAAGAATTCCGCCCGCGGGCGCAACACCACCTTGTCTTGGTGAACCACCAGAAAGGGTGACTTGCACGATAGTGCCGCCAGTTCAGAGACCCGTCTCAGGGACGTAATCGCCACCAGAAAGACCACTTTCTGTGACAAATAAGAGAGAGAGACTTCTCTCAATGGCTCAAAAGGTGGTTTCTGTAAAGCCGCCAAGACCATGTTGAGATCCCAAGGGTCCAGAGGTCGCCTATACGGCGGAACCACTCGAGACACCCCTTGGAGGAATTGACGAACCTTTGGGAGGAGCGCCAAGCGCCTGTCGAACAATACGGACAGCGCTGATACCTGACCCTTCAGAGAACTGAGGGAAAGGCCCAACTCCAAACCTGACTGCAAAAAAGCCAATAGGGTCGGGATCGACAAAGGCCAAGGTACATGTCCCCCAGAGGAACACCAGGCGAAAAAGATTTTCCACGTTCTGTGGTAAATCTTCCGTGACGTGGGCCGTCTAGCTCGGTTCATGGTGGAAACCACCGCAGGAGAGAAACCCCTGGATGTTAGTAGCCAGGCCTCAAGAGCCATGCAGTCAATCTGAGGGCCCTGGAATTGGGGCGGAAGAAGGGGCCCTGCGCGAGGAGATCTGCGCGGTCTGGAAGAGCCCACCGGAGTCCGCCGGACAGTTGCCACAGATCCGGATACCAGGACCTCCTCGGCCAATCCGGAGCCACTAGAATGGCTGTGTGACATTCTGTTTTGATTTTCCACAGGACCTTGGGCATCAGTGCCAGAGGCGGGAAAACATATGGCAGGCGAAAATCTGACCAACTCAGTACTAGAGCATCTGCCCCCAGAGATTGAGGGTCCCATGATCTCGCCATGTATTGTGGCACCTGATGATCAGCCGGGAGGCCATCAGATCCACATCCGGGGTCCCCCATCTGGTGCAGATGTCCCGGAAGACGTCCGGATGGAGAGACCATTCTCCGGCGTCCATCCCCTGTCGGCTCAGGTAATCTGCCTCCCAATTCTCGACACCTGGGATGTAGACTGCGGAAATCAAGCAGTTGTTGGCTTCCACCCATGAAAGAATGCGGTGGACTTCCGCCAGAGCCTGTGCACTCCTGGTTCCTCCTTGGTGATTTATATAGGCAACAGTCGTCGCATTGTCGGACTGAACCCGAATCGGTTGTCCGGATAGGAACACTCGAAAGGCCAGGAGTGCCAGATAGACCGCCCTGAGCTCCAGTACGTTGATCTGCAACGTTGCCTCTGAACGTGTCCAGAGACCTTGAGCTCTGTGGTGTAAGAACACCGCGCCCCAGCCCTTCAGACTGGCGTCGGTGGTCACCACTAACCACGATGGCGTCAGGAAGGATCGTCCCTTCGACAGGTGACTCGGCTGAAGCCACCACTGCAGAGCATCCCTGGTCGGCTGGGAGAGGACCACCAGCTGATTCAGAGAGGACGTCCTCTTGTCCCACCTCTGGAGTATTTCCAGTTGCAGAGGACGGAGGCGAAACTGTGCGAAAGGCACCGCCTCTATTGCTGCCACCATGCGTCCCACCAGCTTCATCAATACCCGCAGGGATGCATGAGGTGATCTGAGGAGATCCTGCACTCCTGACTGGATGGCCAGCTGTTTGGCTCGTGGCAGGGACACTAGAGCAGAGTCCGTATGGAAGTCCATGCCCAGATACGTCAGTGATTGGGTTGGGACCAGGGTGGATTTCTGGATGTTGAGAAGCCACCCGAACTGCTCTAGAGACTGCATGGTCGCCTGCAGGCTCCGCTGACACAGGTGTTCCGATGGCGCTCTGACCAGCAGGTCGTCCAAATAAGGGATGACTGCGTGTCCCTGCGCATGCAGTAAGGCCATCATTGATGCCATCACTTTCGTGAACACCCGGGGGGCCGAGGCCAACCCGAAAGGCAGCGCCACAAATTGGAAGTGCTCTTCCCCCACTGCGAATCTCAACCATCGTTGATGAGACGGTGCAATGGGCACGTGAAGGTAAGCGTCGCGGATGTCTATGGACGCTAGGAAGTCGCCCTGCGACACAGCCGCGATCACGGAGCGCAGGGATTCCATGCGGAACTTCCGAACCAACACATGGCGGTTGAACAGCTTGAGGTCCAGAACCGGGCGGAAGGAGCCGTCCTTCTTCGGGACGATAAAGAGGTTGGAGTAAAAACCCCTGAACCTCTCTGCCGTGGGCACTGGGACCACTACTCCGTCTCTGCGGAGTCCCTCCAACACCAGATAAAAAGCCTGAGCCTTTTCTGGAGATGGAACAGACCGATGGAATCGGTGTGTGGGTTGTGATGACAGCTCTATCCTGTATCCTCTTGAGACAATGTCTCGAACCCACTGATCTTGGATGTGGAGTCGCCACTCGTCTTGAAATAGAGACAGGCGACCCCCAACCTGTGGGGAGGCAGGAAAAGGGAGCGAGTCATGAGGTAGTGGTTTTGGGGGCGGCAGCTGTTGTACCTGCCGACTTCTTCTGGCGACTCTTGGGACGCCACTGCTGAGAAGTCTGGTCCCACGGTCCGCGCGAGCGGAGGACGATGACGGCTGTGAGCTGGGACGAAAGGACCACTGTTTAGGGTTCCTCTTCACAGTATACCTAGGCTTAGGTCTGTTCTGTGGAATCTTGGACTCCGAAGAGTCTTTGATCAACTTGTCCAGCTCGGCACCAAACAGCCTGTCACCCGAGAAAGGAAGATTCTGCAGAATCTTCTTTGACGTGGCATCTGAGTCCCATAGACGTAGCCACAACAATCTGCAGATCGCTATTGCATTGGCCGAGGCCACAGCTGAGCGAGTGGCAGTCTCCAGAGACGCCGTCCTAGCATAATCTGCATAGGCTTTTGCCCTCTCTGTAAGTGCCAGGACTTCAGAGTTGACACCTGCTATGTCAGCAATACCATCCAGACAGGATGTGATCGCCTGCAGAGTCCAGACCGCAGCAAAACTCGGGGCAAATGACGACCCCACAGCCTCATAAGACGACTTGGCGAGCTGTTCGACCTGTCTGTCTGTCGCATCCTTCAGTGAGGAGCTATCAGAGGCAGAGAAAAGGGAGCGTGCAGCAATCCTGGTCATGGAAGCGTCCACTTTCGGGGACTGCGACCACTCCTGAAGCACCTCCTGAGGAAAGGGAAAGCGATTGTCCTTGGATTTGCGGACATAACGCCGTCCAGGGTGTACCCTGGGAGCTCTAACCACCCTTTCAAAGTTAGTGTGGTCCAAAAAGGAACCACATGGTCTAGCTTCGGGTTGTAACCACTGATAGACCTCCTTCGGGTGAACGGCTGTCTCCTGAGGGGGTAACCCGAGGCGTAAAGTCTCGTTGATGGAGGACACCAGATCCTCCACCCCTTCAGCTGGTTCAGACACCGACCCAAGAGTTGAACCCCCATCATCCTCGTCACCGTCAGATTGACGCTCCTCCTCAGAGAGGATCTGGAGCTCGGGTGAATCCTCCCGGCGAGCCCGCTTAAGGGGTCTCACGGTGGAAGATGGAGACACCCGGGGGTAGCTTGAAGGAGTAGCTGGAGCCTCCAGTCTCCTTGTTAGTGCCTCCAGGGATTGCGACATGGAGGACAATTGGGACAACATAGAAGTATTAAACTCGCTTTGTTTTTCCCATGGCCCTGGGATCACCTGAACCTCAGGGTATAGCACCGGAGCCGCTGACTCAGCAGAAACAGCCCGGGCGTCTGGACGTCCGCAATTATTGCAGGACCCATCCACCAGTGTTCCTGTGCATGTAGCGCAGACAGGGGTGGTACTGGCCGCCTTGGCAGCGCCTTTCTTCCCTGAGGACATACCCACGGTAGGGGAATATCAAACAGGAGAAAATCACCGGAAACCGGTGGCTTACCGACCGCTGCACAGCGGTGGTGAAGGGAGCGGTGTGTGTGTGTGGCCTCCGCGAGGTAAGAAGACCTGGTCTCCCCTGGAGTGCTCTCCAACGATCCCAGCAGGAAAGTGAGGGGAAAAGATGGCCGCCGCTGTAGAAACAGAGGGCGGAGCCGAAACACGCGGGAAGCACACACACACACGCCCATCCAGGTCACATGGGCCGCTCCACATCTCTCTCGGCCGCCATTGCAATAATGTAAGCGCCGGAGCCCGCAGCGCGGGAGGTATAAAGATAAATACCCAGGCTTAGAGACAAAAGTCCGAAGCCCACAGCCGCAGCCCTGTGGCACACAGGGCGGTCAGCTAGGGTGACCCCAGCACAGGGTCACCGCCAGAACCGCGGACCCGAAGGCAACGCGCGGTCTGAGTGTCATGAACACACTAGTGCCAGACACTGCCCCCAGGCACACCGGAGACACCGAAGTATCTCAGTGCCGGTCCGGTCTGTAAGCACCATATCATGGGAGGCCTCGGACGGGGGTTCAGCACCAGTCCGGTCTGTAAGCACCATTTAGGGAGGCCTCGGACTGGGCTGGCTCTAGTCCGGTCTGTAAGCACCATTTAGGGAGGCCTCGGACAGAGCTGACTCCAGTCCGGTCTGTAAGCACCATTTAGGGAGGCCTCGGACGGAGCGGAGCTGTGCAAGGCTCCTATCTCCCACTTCCCAGAGCCCCCAGGGGGGATGGGAAGGAGTACGGCAGCGTACCGGGAGACACAATGTGCCCAGGCACTAGGCCCTCCGGTACCTCGACCTGCGTGTTCCCCGAGGGTTAACAGGGAGACTGCCGGAGATCCCTGACTGGGACCTTCTTTTACCTTGTCTTCATACGCCATCACGTAAGCTGTGAGAGTGCAATGAAGTGCAAGCAAAGCGTGTGATACCTCCAAGCACACTAAGTTTAAAACTGAGGATATTCCCTGCGGTAGGGGTTTATAAGCGGAGGGGGCGGTGTCTACAGATCTTGTAGTACCTAGTGTGGCCTCCGGAGGGCAGTGCCCTAAACCCCATTGTCTGGGTCTCCCATTATGATGATCAGAAAATTTATTTTTCTTCTCTTTTATCTGCTTTCTGTTCTTTTTCTCTCAAGCCTTCCCTCCTTATCCACCCCTTTTTTTTTTCTCTCTTCTTTTCCCAATTTCTACATTATGGCGTCGTCATTCTAGGCGTTCAGGTTGGAAGATGAAGAATTTTGTTTATGCGGTTTTGGCAATGCCGTGATTTCATTTAAATTACCTGCACCTGAATTCCCCCACCCCCATTTTTTTTTTCTTTTGTCTCCATGACCTGACTTGTATTGATAATACATATACCTTTGCTTATTTTCTGCTTACAGGACATATGTGTTGATCCTGTACAGCTTACTCTGTGGTTGATTGTTTTCATATGTCTGCACTGTTATCTTTTTTTGTTACATATAAATAATAATAATAATAATAATAAAAAAAAGAGATTGAACATAAAAGTGCACTATAAAGCTTCAGAAAAATGCTTTATAAACTTACATGCAGTCTCCATCTGGAAACTGGAAAGGCCGGCTCCAGGGCTCCATTTTCTCCCCCTTGCTAGCTCGCAGCACACGCCGTTGGGTGTCATAATTCCTTCTGCTCATCCTCCTTTTGAAATTCCCACCTCCTGTCGTAGTGTGATGCGCCAGCTGGAATGTCATATCCGGTCCGGTCCATTGTGGGGGTTGATCATGTGTACGGCCCGACTGCGCGCATGTGCAATGCGCATATTGAAGCTGAGCAGCACACGTCATAATTCCCCAGAATGAACCAGGCTGGTTATGACGTGTACAGCTCAGTTTCAATATGCACCAGCACAACAAATTTTGCAGTCCATTTTATCCTGTTGCCCCTCTGCGAATGAAAAAGTTAAGCTTAGGGGCGTGGCCTGGCGGAGCAACATGTCGGCCGCATAAAGCAAGAGCTCCTGCACCCACAGTCCTAAAGAGGCTCATACAGAGGCCTCCTGGCTCCAGATCCCTCCCTGCACCCGGACACAGTCTCCGCAGACAGCGGTGAGTGCATGGTTAAAGTCAGACCCGCCAAACGTGACACCCCAAAATGGGTAACAGACTTTTTTGCTTCAGGCCGCACCGCTCCCAAATCACCCAAGATGGCGCCGCCTTCTCCCCACTCTGCCTGCGCAGCCCGAAAAAAGTCCATTGCCTCCTCTGGATCAACTTCGGCTAACAGGGAAGACACCCTCTAACACATAGCAGCATGAAAGAGCTGCTCTCCTCCCTGAGGGTGTCCCTGCAGGAGGACATGCGGGCAATGGTAGCTGACTAAAGGGGAGAGGTAGCTGAACTAGGTGGCCGCAAAGACAAGAAAAGAAGCTAGTGGATCTAATAAAGTCTCATAATGAAGTTTTGGATGAGCATAAAGCTTTGCAAAAACGAATGGACAAAGTACACACTAAGACATTAGACCTAGAAGATAGGTCACGACGAAACAACATCCGCATTAGGGGGATTGAGGAGGTGATTTCCCTGCGCGACTTGCGCTCCTTCTTACAGGACTTTATTATAGCAGCAATGCCAGAAGTTGAGAGGAAGGATATCATCATTGATCGCTTTTAAACGGGTTCCTAAACCTGCCACTATCAATCCCAATCTCCCACGAGATATTCTGGCCCGAATTCATTTTTATTAATTAAAGGATGACTTCCTATATTGCTTGAGGGGGAATCCTACTCTCCCGCCAAAATTCTCGCATCTGAAGATCTACTCGGATCTATTCCCTGGGACTCTAGCTCTGAGAAGAGAATTCAGCCATATACTGCTGTCCTATGAGACCGCCAGATCCCGTATCGCTGGGGATTCCCCACCAAACTGATAATACATAGAGACAATTCCAGTCATGTCTGCCTCCTTCTGTAGGCGGAGAAACTTTTGATTCAGTGAGGCTTGTGGTCCCCGAAACCTACTTCGCTGAGGTCCTTCTCCATCTACTACCCACAACCGTCGCATTGACCCGGAGTGTGCCACAGTCTGAGGCCTCCATTGATGAATTGTGGGTCCAATTTCTTGCAAGGAACACTGACAGAGAACTTCCATGGTTTTTCTATGTACCCTACCCACGGAAGTACGCCCCGAGAGTGAAGTTAATCACTCTTCTGTGGTGAGAATACTCACTACCTATATGACATTTTTTCTGACACGCTAGTTTTCCCATGAATATGTTTTATTAATTTTCAAATAACAATTCAAATAAATCACAAAACAGTCTGTAATAGTTTGCAATGCATAGAAGTAAAAGGGTCATTCCGTGTCAAGTGGACCAGTGGTCCCCACTCGACGTTCTCCGATTTTGCTGAAAATTTATAAGGATGTACATGTATGTTTGAAAAGAGGTTCTGTAAATTTTTAGGGCCAGATCTCAAATACATTGGGCACTTTCACTGGAGGCCCCCCCCAAGCCTGCGGCTTCAGCTAAGGGGATTTTGCAAACTTTGGCACATAGCCATTAGAGTTCTATACTGGCTATGATGCTGAAATTTGGCATATCAGCTCAACTTTTGCTGCTAAACACGATAAAATTATTACCGGCTATGACAAAACAATATTTCGGCCGCAATTTTGTGTCAAAGTAGCTTGCAAAACGCGTCGCATAAAATTTCTGCCAAACTTTGCCCATATATAACTCAAGACCAAAAACCAATAGGAACTGGTGCTTTACCCTGTACAACAAACATCTACATGACTCTGCATTGCTGCAATATCACGGTCAAAGCATATGTATTTTTGGAAATATTCACACCCACATATGATGAAAAACGTAAAAAAAATGAATTTACCTATTTTTAGGTCAAATTTCCCAAAAAGGGTACCCCTAAAATATATTAATTCTGTTATCATTAGAAAGAGCACATTTTTCTCTACAAGGATCATTGTTTTTTTTTTTGGAGTTTCTCCGTTTAAGAAAAGAGAAATGCCACTGAACATGGTGTCATTTATTAATACGCAATGAATGGTAACTGCACTATTCAAACCCTTGCGTTGGTCCATGGTGGTTATACCACAACCAATTCCCTAAGAATTGGTATTATAATCCTATTAAGAATTGTAATAATGCTGTCTTTCGAGAATTGGCAGCCCCATCGCCCAGGAGCCATGGCCGATAGCCGTGCAAGGCAAGTCGCGGGTGGTCTCTTTATCGCAGGTTCCGAAGCCTGAGGGTGGGTGTCTTTGCCTAGGATCCCAAGCCTAATATTGGGTATCTTTTGTTGGTTCCCAAGCCATAATGTTCAGTCTAAGTGGTCTGGAATTGTTACTGAATTTGCAATATAATCGGTTCAGAGAAGCTGTATTGTCGGCCCATTGCTGTTGCAGCTGGTGCTGGAATTATTGCAATGATTGACTGCTCGGGAATCCAGCCTGTATCATTTCTCACAGGCCCGTGAAAGAAGCTAGCTGGTCCATGAGGATGCATAAAATGTATTAATGCATCATGGTCGTCGACTGAAATTTCAGAAATATTTCCAATCCACCAGTTCCTATCGTAAATGCTGGCAATGTATTGCCCTGGCTGGAGGTTTGCAATTGGCACAAAAGGCATTTCTGATCTGACAGATCTATCTACATGGGCAATGAAAGATGAAGGGTCATTTGACACCCTTGAAATGTGAATCTTTTTGTCATCAATTGGCACAAACTGGTGATTTTCTCTTGTTCCAGCAATTGTATGTCCATCTTTGAACCTTTCCTCTTGAACTACCCGTATTTCGTCAATTTTTTTCTTTTGGAACAAAAAAAAACTTGATTCCATGCAGTTGCTCGTTGCAAAAGGTAAATAAATCCACCGGGGTAAGTATTTGGTTTTCAGTTGGGCGTTGAACACTGGCACGAGCTGCCAACCTCTTTGCTGTCCCTCCAATCCCATCACAGGGCGACTTTCCATGACTGGTACCAAAAAATTCCATTCAGCGCTGATATTGAAATCAGCATTGTGGTGGCACAAGTTGAGAAAAATTTTGACATTTTTGTACTGGGCTGCAGATCCATCGCTGAAGTAGTGGATATGACGAATCCCATAGATGAGAGTCTTGAGATACTCCACAATTACTGTTAAGAAAGTGTGGACTGCAACTGTGTCATGTCGTGAGCAATCACTGATTATGCACAGGCTGATGTTCTGCGCAGCTTCACCATTTAACTCCTTGAAGTAAATTACAAATGGGTGTACTGTAGCTTGACTATTTTCCCAGTGGAAACCTTGAATGGCATCTTGAACAATAAATGAGTCATTTTCAGCAAAGTCCATAAGGATCACAAGCTCTCCAGGTCTCAGATTTTCCTTCAACGATTTCAGATAGCAACTTTGATGCTTGGCGATGTAGTGATGGCTACAAAGTTTAGAAATTTTCAAAACCAATTCTTCAATGAAATCTTCGATAGTTGTTTGGTATCAAGCGTGTCTCGATCAGTGTGAATCCATTGTTTGAACTCAATATTATCTTCAGGGTCACTGTTGACAAACACATTGACTAGAAATTCTTTTAAAACTTCAGGACTCGGGCATTTATCACAACAGCCAAGCATACAGTCCTTGGATTCAATTCCACAGACCATTTTGCATATGTTTCTGAGGAAGTGAAGAAAAAGGTGCAAGCATTTTTTGAGGATGATGAATTCAGTCGAATGTGCCCTGGTAAAAAAGACTATGTATCAGTGCGAAGAGCAGGAGAAAAAAAGCAGATGCAAAAGCGACTATTACTGAGCAATATAAGGGAAATGTTTGTTGCCTATCGGGATCGGAATGGCCCTGAAATTGGATTTTCAAAGTTTTGTGAGCTTCGGCCAAAGTGGTGCGTAACCGTTGGATCTGCTGGAACACATTCCGTTTGTGTGTGTACCATTCACCAAAATGTCAAACTAATGCTGGCAGCATGCCCAATCAATGATGACTACAAAGAGCTCATATGCAAAATGGTCTGTGGAATTGAATCCAAGGACTGTATGCTTGGCCGTTGTGATAAATGCCCGGGTCCTGAAGTTTTAAAAGAATTTCTAGTCAATGTGTTTGTCAACAGTGACCCTGAAGATATTATTGAGTTCAAACAATGGATTCACACTGATCGAGACACGCTTGATACCAAACACCTGACTATCGAAGATTTCATTGAAGAATTGGTTTTGAAAATGTCTAAACTTTGTAGCATCACTACATCGCCAAGCATTAAAGTTGCTATCTGAAATCATTGAAGGAAAATCTGAGACCTGGAGAGCTTGTGATTCTTATGGACTTTGCTGAAAGTTACTCATTTATTGTTCAAGATGCCATTCAAGGTTTCCACTGGGAAAATAGTCAAGCTACAGTACACCCATTTGTACGGTAATTTACTTCAAGGAGTTAAATGGTGAAGCTGCGCAGAACATCAGCTTGTGCATAATCAGTGATTGCTCACGACATGACACAGTTGCAGTCCACACTTTCTTAACAGTAATTGTGGAGTATCTCAAGACTCTCATCTATGGGATTCGTCATATCCACTACTTCAGCGATGGATCTGCAGCCCAGTACAAAAATTTCAAAAATTTTCTCAACTTGTGCCACCAAAATGCTGATTTCAATATCAGCGCTGAATGGAATTTTTAATTTTTTGGTACCAGTCATGGAAAGTCGCCCTGTGATGGGATTGGAGGGACAGCAAAGAGGTTGGCAGCTCGTGCCAGTGTTCAACGCCCAACTGAAAACCAAATACTGACCCCGGTGGATTTATTCAACTTTTGCAACCAGCAACTGCATGGAATCAAGTTTTTTTTTTGTTCCAAAAGAAAAAATTGATGAAATACGGGTAGTTCAAGAGGAAAGGTTCAAAGATGGACATACAATTGCTGGAACAAGAGAAAATCACCAGTTTGTGCCAATTGATGACAAAAAGATTCGCTTTTCAAGGGTGTCAAATGACCCTTCATCTTTCATTGCCCATGTAGATGGATCTGTCAGATCAGAAATGCCTTTTGTGCCAATTGCAAACCTCCAGCCAGGGCAATACATTGCCTGCATTTACGATAGGAACTGGTGGATTGGAAATATTTCTGAAACTTCAGTCGACGACCATGATGCATTAATACATTTTATGCATCCTCATGGACCAGCTAGCTTCTTTCACTGGCCTGTGAGAAATGATACATGCTGGATTCCCGAGTAGTCAATCATTGTAATAATTCCAGCACCAGCTGCAACAGCAATGGGCCGACAATACAGCTTCTCTGAACCGATTATGTTGCAAATTCAGCAACAATTCCAGACCACTTAGACTGAACATTATGGCTTGGGAACCAACAAAAGATACCCAATATTAGGCTTGGGATCCTAGGCAAAGACACCCACCCTCAGGCTTCGGAACCTGCGATAAAGGGACCACCCGTGACTTGCCTTGCTCGGCTATCGGCCATGGCTCCTGGGCGATGGGGCTGCCAATTCTCGAAAGTCAGCATTATTACAATTCTTAATAGGATTATAATACCAATTCTTAGGGAATTGGTTGTGGTATAACCACCATGGACCAACGCAAGGGTTTGAATAGTGCAGTTACCATTCATTGCGTATTAATAAATGACACCATGTTCAGTGGCATTTTTCTTTTCTTAAACGGAGAAACTCCAAAAAAAAAAACAATGATCCTTGTAGAGAAAAATGTGCTCTTTCTAATGATAACATAATTAATATATTTTAGGGGTACCCTTTTTGGGAAATTTTACCTAAAAATAGGTAAAATTCGTTTTTTTTTTAAGTTTTTCATCATATGTGGGTGTGAATATTTCCACAAATACATATGCTTTGACCGTGATATTGCAGCAATGCAAAGTCATGTAGATGTTTGTTGTACAGGGTAAAGCACCAGTTCCTATTGGTTTTTGGTCTTGAGTTATATATGGGCAAAGTTTGGAAGAAATTTTATGCGACGCGTTTTGCAAGCTACTTTGACACAAAATTGCGGCCAAAATATTGTTTTGTCATAGCCGGTAATAATTTTATCGTGTTTAGCAGCAAAAGTTGAGCTAGTATGCCAAATTTCAGCACCATAGCCAGTATAGAACTCTAATGGCTATGTGCCAAAGTTTGCAAAATCCTCTTAGCTGAAGCCGCAGGCTTGGGGGGGGCCTCCAGTGAAAGGTCAACAGTGCCCAATGTATTTGAGAACTGGCCCTAAAAATTTACAGAACCTCTTTTCAAACATACATGTACATCCTTATAAATTTTCAGCAAAATCGGAGAACGTCGAGTGGGGACGATTTTTAAAACTGGTCCACTTGACACGGAATGACCCAAAAGTATTATGCATTCGGCGTACATTAAGCACACCGATCTAAAGGAGAGAGAGGAAAAGGGAAGGGGGAAAAACAAAGGGCTAGGGGAAAGAATAAAACAGAAATATAGATCGGGAAAAGAAAGGGAAAGAGAGGAACTTTGAATTGGGAGAGATAAAAGCTATGAGAAGCAAGGACAGGGTAGAAAGAAGAAGAGTAGAAGACACAGGTAGACAAAAGGTCCAGTAAAGTCAGGGGGAGGGCAGGGCAGACCAACCAGGTCACCCAGCACAATCCATCATTGAGGGAGAGAGACAGCCAAGGGGTGCGTCGTCCAACAGCTCCATGCCTCTCGCACATATCTTCTGTGACCCACTTCCTGAGCCAGGTAATATTCAAATGTAAATATAAGGTTTAATCTAGAAGTGAGATCCTTCATAGTAGGGGGAGACGGGGACCTCCAGGCCGCTGCCACACATAATCTAGCTGCTATTAAGACATAAGTAGCTATATGACGAGGCACAGGGGGAAGAGCCTCCAGACCCAAGTGAAGCAAAGCCATCTGCGGCGTGAGGGGAACAAATGTGTCCACAAGGGACTTCACCAAGCCCTCCACTAAAACCCAAAATTGGGCTATTCGGGGGCAAAACCACCAAATGTGGGCCAACGTACCCTTCTGACCGCACAGTCTCCAACACAGGGGTGACGCTTTCCCCCCGAATGCTGCCATTCTTACCGGGGAGAGATACCATCTCAATTGAAGTTTTTTAGCTGTTCTATGTGGTTTATGCATTTTGTTGCCCTCGATATGCATCAGACTGCCCCCTCCCACTCCTCATCATCCGCCGTGAAGCTATACTCTTCTTCCCATCTAATCTTATAAGGGAGACATGACTGAGAGCCTTCTTCCAATAGACCCGCATATAGGGTCGCAAGGCCACCAGATACTTTTTCATTAGTCGCAAGTAGTGATCGTAAGGGAGAAGGACTAGGAGGAGACCATAAAACTCTAAGACGTTTAGATGACAAAAAATGAGTGATCTGACAAAGTTGAAAACACGAACGCCGGAGAGATGGAAACTTGATCACCAACTCCTCCCCAGATAGAATGCCATTGTGGCCTGCAATATCCACAAGTGAGAGCAGACCTTGGGCCGTCCATTCCGTCAATCTCAAGGATGGAATGTGTAAACGGAGAGCCCTCAATGGGATATCAGCAGCCGGCAACCTCGTCCACCTCCCCGGAGCACGTCTCCATTCCCTAATTCCCGCCTCTACTGCACCCAAATCATAGGCAAGATTAATCGGCGCGATAGATTCGGCAGCTAGAAGATCCCGCAGGGAACCCCCAGCAATCTGACAAGACTCAATCTGCACCCATCTCAAATCCGGAGTATCCAAGCACCAGAACCTCAGTGCCTCTAGGAGCGAGGCTCTATAATATGAGGTCACATCTGGAACTCCCATTCCTCCGCATCTCAATTTTCAGTACATGACTCCCCTCTGAACTCGGGTTTTTTTGATGCCCATTTGAATTTGTTAACATTTCTCTGAATCTGAGATAGTAGTCGTGAAGAAAAGGTTAGGGGGATGCACCGAAAGAGATAAAGGAGTTTGGGAAGCCAGGTCATTCTAAATGATTGAATTCTAGCAATCCACGACAAGGATCCCAACACCGAGGGGTCCGTCGCCCTTCCCAGTGCCGCCAGAAAGAGATCAACATTCCATTTTACAACCCTCGAAGAGGGGCATAAGATGATTCCCAAATATGGGCTGACACGCTAGTTTAGGCGCGTATTTGATTGTTGTTTGTACTTGTTTGATATTTTGTTCCCTTTCTTTCCCACTCACAACCCTTACCCACCCAGCCTATTTATTTGGGCTTCTTACAATTGTGCAGATCTATCACGCATTTATTGGATTACATTATTACTGGTCACATTATTTGTATTTGTACCCTTGAAGTATAGTGAGTCTATCTGCATATTCAATCAATGTCAACGGACTCAACTTGGCTTGTAAGCGCTCCCTGACCTGGCGCCAACTTAATAATTTTAAAAGTGATATCATATGTATCCAGGAAACTCACCTTTTAGCAAAAGACAATTACAGAATGTATACAGGAAATTACCTCCATCAATTTCTTGCAAATCGCACTGTGAAGAAAGCGGGTGTGGGTATCTTTATTAAAAATACAGTAGCTTTTCTTTTAAAGAATATTGTCAGAGACCCAGAGGGGCGTTATATTATTCTCACCTGCACACTTAACAATGTTCTCTATGCACTGGCTTGTATAAACGCCCCTAATGCAGGTCAATCTAAATTGATGCAGAAGTTTTTTAGTATTTTATATCCAGTGGCCAACGGCTTTAAACAGATTTGTGAAGACCTTAATGCACCACTACAGCCACATTTAGATTGCTCAAATTCCTCTCATTCCAGAAGTGAACTATCCTTTCTGGTTTCTGAACATGACTACCACGATATCTGGAGGTACCTACATTGTGGAAAGAGAGATTATACCTACCGTACTTCTCACCCCGGTTTCGCACATATAGCAGAATTGATTACATTCTTGTTGATGATTCCTTATTGCGTCACTGCTTAGACACCACTATTGGCTTGATATCCTGGTCTGACCATGCTCCCACCACTCTCTGACTGAAGGACTCCGCAGCTATCCAACCCCCGTCTCTGTGGAAATTAGGGGCCTTTCACACTTGCGTTTTTTTCCTGATTTGGAAGATCAGGAAAAAAACAGATTCTTACAGTATTTTGCACATTCACTTTAAGTTTGTCAGGTAGAATCTTGTTGCTTCATGTTTTTTCCTGAAATCATTATAGAGAATGGGCAAAAAAAAATGAATCCTCTAAGAACCAGGTGTTTTCCTTATCTTTCAAATCAGGAAAAAACCGCAAGTGTGAAAGGCCCCTTAAACGACTATTTGCTCACCAATTCTAATACTACTACCATTATAACTGATCAATTATCTGAATTCTTTACAATTAATGATACCATTGAATGTCCCCGATGATACCTTGTGGTTTTCTCATAAGGCCGTTGTCAGAGGCACTTTCATCAAGCTTGCGGCCCTAGCAAAAAGGCACTATTCAGCAGCCTTACAGACAGCTACGCTGAATATCCAAACTCTTGAACTCCGTCATAAGACCTCACCTACGGCCGCATTATTATCTGAACTGTCCTCGACTAGACAACACCTTTGCTCTCTGTTGCTGCAGAAAGCAGAACACTCATTGAGGAAAATGAGAGCGAAGTTCTAAAATGATGGTCGCGAGGGGAGGTCTGGGGGTACCCAACATTAGATCCTACCGTAGAACAGCTCTATTAGAAACAACCAAACTGTGGTGGGCGAGAGACACTTCTCATTTCTGGATGCAAATAGAGTCCTGTTTTGCTCCTCCTGGTTCCCCCAGACTTCTTCTTGAGATAGGATTGTTACGCCACACCTCTTTTTCCTTGCCTTTAATCACAATCTCCTCTCTTTTTAAAGATCTGGACAATGTTAGGACTGAAACATTTCACCTTTCTTTATAAATACATCTCTCTCACTGCCCTTGAACACATGAATCCACACCTATCATTAGCTCGTTGGCGCGCTTTAGGAATTCATACCTTAAATAACCTTTACGACACTTCTGGGTTATTACAATTTTCCTTGCTCTCCACTATTTTTTATCTCCCTCATACGTGTTTTTACCAATTTCTCCAAATACGCCATCTTCTGTAGACATGCTCTCGCCCGCCTTGGAATATATTACCTCAAGATGACACCCTGCAGAGGTTTTTTAAACATGAGTACCCAGACCAACATGGAGTCTCCAAACTCTACAAAGCTCTTCTTGCTCCAGATGGCCAATCCAAACTTCTATATATGAGAATTTGGGTACAACGTCTTTCTTTCTCTTCATCTTCGGAGAATGGTATTCTGCAGCAATTCATACCCCTAAGTTCTCAGCATGTATTAACCATCTGGAGCAAATGAAAAAATTAAATCTTAATTGGTACATTCCTCCCAAACGATTATCTAGATTTTCACCCACAACTTCCCTTTTGTGTTCGAAGGGCTGCCTACAGTGGGGCTCGATGGAGCATGTCTGGTGGTTTTGTCCCAAGATTCGTTCATTTTGGGCTATAACTGAAGATATCCTTCAATCTATCATGCACATTCCTTTTATCCTCACAAGCCATATAGATCTTCTGGGCATTGGCCTCGAAACAATTCCTCATCTCCTGAGACCCATAACTGTCAATGTCCTCATTGCAGCACATCAGTGCATTGCTGAACACTGGAAATTAGCAACTATCCCCTCTAAACAAGAACTTATAACTAAAATTGACATGCATTTACAACAGGAGTTAATTATGGCATATGATATAGAGGAAAAATAAAGTCCTAAACTGGTGGGACAACTGGATCTCTTCTGGTTATAAGCTCTGTAACTCTCCTTAATTAGCCTAACATCTCTTATATATTGTTTTTTCATTTATTTAACCTGTGTCCCTTATCAATGTGTGTATCGTTATAGATTCCACTTCTATTATGATCACACTTTTCCCATCCTGCTCATTCCCCCTATCCTCTTTCCTGTTTATTACCTGTCAATACTTCCCAGATCTTATTTTAACACATACAGGTTTATGGTCAGAAATGACTCTGGGCAAATAGTCTACATTCAGCACCAATTCGTCCATGCGGCCATTACCCAGAGCCATGTCTATACGAGAGAGTGTATTATGTGTAGCTGAATAGCAGGAGAAGCATCTGACTCCCGGATTCCTTTCCCTCCAAACATCTCTTAACCCTAGTTCTTGAAGGAGTATCCCAAAGGAAGTAATATGTCCCTGCGTCCTAGGTGGGCTGGACTTAAATTTGTCCCAATAGTCATCTTGGATATTGTTTAGATCTCCCACTAACAGTATAGGTATCTCGCCCCAGTGTCCCATCCACTCCATAACTTCTTTGATTTTAACACTCGAGTAGGGCGGAGGAATATACATAGCCACCACAGCCATCAGTCGTCCCTGTATCTTTCCCACCAGTATAACATATTGTCCCTCTGTATCCACACGGGTGTCTATAGCTTCAAACTTAGTGGTCCTGGGGATCAACACAGACACCCCCCTCGAGTATGAGGAGTACATAGAATGATAGGACTCCTGAATCCATCTGTTGTATAAAGGGTAATAAAAATAAGAAAAAGGGTTCAAATAAAAAACCTTCCCTTAACAAAAACAGTCCAAATCAAGTCCAGGTATTCGTTGGTTTTCCCCCGTCCTTCCAATACGGAGTGATCATAGGCAGTCCAACATCAATCAAACCATGTATATCTCAACCATCGCTCGCTCTAAGGCGTTTAGCATTCAAGTCCAGCCATTGTGACGCCTACTCTGGTGAAACGAAAAATTGCACCTTCCCCAGTGCGGCCACTCTCAGTCTGGCGGGAAAGAACATTGAATATTGCACTCCCAACTCTCGCATTCTCTTTTTAACACCAGTAAATTCTCTCTGTTGCTTCTGTACGATTGGTGAGTAGTCTGGGTATATCGCTATCTCTTGGCCATTGTATGTCATGTCTTCCGCATCTCTAGCCTTTTTCAAAATTATGTCTCTATCTCTAAAGTTCAATATCCGGGCCAAGATCGTACGAGGTTCCGATCCCGGTGGTCGGGCCTGCATCGGGACCCTGTGAGCTCTTTCCACAGCATATACTTTAGTTAAGGATGACTCTCCAATTTTATCCTTCAGCCATTGATCAATAAACGCAGTGGGGTCCCTTCCCTCCACTTTCTCAGGGAACTCCACTACCCGGAGATTATTCCTTCGCGATCTATTTTCCAAGTCGTCATTTTTTGCCAGTACCTCAGCCAGCAGCTTAGTATGTTTGTTGTCCAATTGCTGCAATTGCTGCACTTTATCCTCTGTGGCCCCAACCCTCTCCTCCACCTCCGACATACGTGCATCAGATTTCTTTAAAGCCACATTAATGCTAGCAATCTCTCCCTTTAATCCCTGAACACTGGTAGCAACGGTATTCAGAGTCATTTTCATAGATGATACTAAGGAAAACAAGTCCTTCATAGTGGGCTCCTCTGGGATGTCCAGTCCCTGCTGCTGTCCATCCGTCCCCTCCTCCCTCTCTGCAGCCTCAGACCTCACCTCCATCTCTCCCTCGGATCCATTGCCATCCTCCTCTACTTGGCCTTCTCCCTCCTCCTCACCCACCTCAAGGTCTTCACTGTGATGAGCGAATTTCTGCAGCTTCATAGCTGCCGTCATGCGCCTCTGGCAGGCCGCATTCTCCCGCTCCGCTTCCAGGTGGGCAGCGGCGCCATCTTGAAAGTTCCCTCCTCCTCCTGCTCCCAGCTCTTGTTGCCGGCGGCGGGGCATAATCTCGCTCCGGGGGCCTCTGGTTTCGGTCCTCTGCCTCCAGGCAGTGTGCTCACCACTGCAGAGGCTTGCTGCAGCTATTTAAAAACGGGGTAATCAGGATAAGTTAGCAGCGTTCGGCGGGAGCTCCCCTCAGCACGTCCGCTCACATGCTCCGCTAGGCCACGCCCCCAAATATTAGTGCATTTAAGGTGAATTTTATTATTACACCCATAGAATGGACACTGGTGAGGAGGGCCGTGCAGATGCCTACTCACATACCACCAACAATGAACAGCAAGTTTACAAGTTGCATCATTCTCTGCAATGGTACATAGTTACATTCATCAAAGAGGAAAGAAAATGGTCATTACCATACTGTTATATACATTGACAATAATCCAAGCTTTACAGTCTAAGGTCATACAGACTCATAAGTATAGACATAATGTAAAAGCCAGGGATATAGTGTCCCATTACATTAAACAGTTTCACTATGACTCTCTAGCCAGGTGTACAGAAAAGGCATTAAATCACAGAGATCAACATGAACAGCACATCAAGTGCTGATACCATTACCAAAGTGGTGTGTGTGCGGCACCCTGTTACACAGGAACGCTAGGAAAGGTGATCCCGAAGCCGTTTCGTGGCTATGCAGGCTGCATTAGCCACTTCATCAGGGGGATAGCTAGGTGCTGCCTGGGCCCCCATTTTTAAGTGTGTGACTGCATTGCCGAGTCACCCTGGACTGGAAGTGACGTCACAGCCTGGCTGCGCGACTGGAAGTGATGTTCCGGACCCGCCCCGCATCATCGCAGGGCAGGCTGGGTCACTGTCATGATGCTCCAGGAAGTGTCGCGGCAGTGTTTTGAGATGGCCCTGTCAACCACCGTTGGAGCCACCAGAATGCCCTTCACATGCTCCCTTACTCTCCTCCTCAGCTCTGTAGACGTATATATGTGTACTAGCTGTGAGCCCGATGCAAATGCATCGGGTGTCTAGAATACTATACTTTGTATGAGGATTACCGCAAGCGCGCCGCAAGTGTAACGACTCGCTGGCGCCGACCAATTAGAAGCGCGGCTCAGGCAGCGACTCGCAATGGCCTCGCGGCCATTGCTCGCGCTACCCGACCGGTAAATCGTTAACTTTGAGGCCGAGCCTCTGGTTCGATTTTCGGCCAGCGACTCGCAATGGCCGCTTCGCGGCCATTGCTCGTACTCAGCCTGCGCGAGCAATGGCCTCGCGGCCATTGCCCGCGCAGGCCAGCGACTCGCAATGGCCGCTACGCGGCCAATGCTTCGCCGTGCTGACATCACAGAGTGACATAGCCACGGTCTTTTCGGGGACCGACACGGAAGTGCCTACGGCAATTATATAGTAGATACTGTACATTGCATATGGAGGGGTGAGGAGAGCGGAGGCTGGAGGGGAGAGCGGAGGCTGGAGGGGAGGGCAGAGGCTAGAGGGCAGAGCAGAGGCTGGAGGGCAGAGGCTGGAGGGGAGGGCAGAGGCTGGAGGGGAGAGCGGAGGCTGGAAGGGAGAGCAGAGGCTGGAGGGGAGAGCGGAGGCTGGAGGGGATTGGCTGGAGGCTGGAGGGGATTGGCTGGAGGCTGGAAAGGAGAGGCTGGAGGGGAAAGGCTGGAGGGGAGAGGCTGGAGGGCAGAGGCTTTAGGGCAGAGGCTGGAGGGGAGAACGGAGGCTGAAGGGCAGAGCGGAGGCTGGAGAGGAGAGCGGAGGCTGGAGGGGAGAGTGGAGGCTGGAGGGGAGAGGCTGGAGGGGAGAGCGGAGGCTGGAAGGGGAGAGGCTGGAGGGGAGAGCGGAGGCTGGAGGGCAGAGGCTGGAGGGGAGAGCGGAGGCTGGAGGGCAGAGGCTGGAGGCTGGAGGGCAGAGGCTGGAGGGGAGAGCGGAGGCTGGAGGGGAAAGGCTGGAGGGGAGAGCGAAGGCTGGAGGGCAGAGGCAGGAGAGGAGAGCGGAGGCTGGAGGGCAGAGGCTGGAGGGGAGAACAGAGGCTAGAGGGGAAGCGGAGGCTGGAGGGAGGCGGAGGCTCGAGGAAGGCGGAGGCTGGAGGGAGAGCGAGGTGAAGGCAGAGGCTGGAGGGGAGGCGGAGGCTGGAGGGCAGAGGCTGGAGGCTGGAGGGCAGAGGCTGGAGGGGAGAGCGGAGGTGGAGGGGAAAGGCTGGAGGGGAGAGCGAAGCTGGAGGGCAGAGGCTGGGGGAAGCGGAGGCTGGAGGGCAGAGCTGGAAGGAGAGCGGAGGCTGGAGGGGAGAGCGAGCTGGGGGAGAGGCTGGAGGAGAGCGGAGCTGGAGGGCAGAGGCTGGAGGCAGAGGCTGGAGGGAGAGCGGAGGCTGAGGGAGAGCTAAAGGGAGAGCGGAGTGAGGCAGAGGCTGGAAGGCTGGAGGAGACGGAGGGCAGAGGCTGGAGGGCAGAGGCTGGAGGTGAGGGAAGGCTGGAGGGAGAGCGATGCGGAGGCAATGGAGGGCAGAGGCTGGAGGGAGAGCGAGGCGAGGGGAGAGCGGAGGCTGGAGGGAGAGCGGAGGCTGGAGGGAGACGGAGGCTGGAGGGCAGCGAGGCGGAGGGGAGTGGAGGTGAGAGAGTGGAGGCTGGAGGGGAGAGCGGAGGCTGGAAAGGAGAGCGGAGGCTGGAGGGCAGAGCAGAGGCTGGAGGGGAGAGGCTGGAGGGGAGAGGAGCTGGAAGGGAGAGGCTGGAGGGGAGAGCGGAGGTTGGAGGGCAGAGGCTGGAGGGGAGAGGCTGGAGTGAGGGCAGAGGCTGGAGGGGAGGAGCGGAGAGCTGGAGGGGAAGGCTGGAGGGGAGGGGAGCGGAGAGGCTGGAGGGCAGAGGGGAGGGTAGGAGGCTGGAGGGAAGAGGAGGGAGAGCGGAGGCTGGAGGGGGAGAGCGGAAGGCTGGAGGGGAAGAGGGAAGAGCTGGAGGGGAGAGCGGAGGCTGGAGGGGAAAGCGGAGGCTGGAGGGCAGAGCGGAGGCTGGAGGGGAAGCGGAGGCTGGAGGGAGTGCGGAGGCTGGAGGAGGGAGGCTGGAGGAGTGCGGAGGGGAGGAGGGAACTGGGGAGAGCGACTGGAAGGGAGAGCAGAGGCTGGAGGGGAGAGCGGAGGCTGGAGGGGATTGGCTGGAGGGGATTGGCTGGAGGCTGGAAAGGAGAGGCTGGAGGGAAAGGCTGGAAGGGAGAGGCTGGAGGGCAGAGGCTTTAGGGCAGAGGTTGGAGGGGAGAACGGAGGCTAAAGGGCAGAGCGGAGGCTGGAGAGGAGAGCGGAGGCTGGAGGGGAGAGCGGAGGCTGGAGGGGAAGCGGAGCTGAGGGGAGGCGGAGGCTGGAGGGGAGAGGCTGGAGGGGAGAGCGGAGGCTGGAGGGCAGAGGGGAGGCTGGAGGGGAGAGGCGGAGGCTGGAGGGCAGAGGGGAGGCTGGAGGGCAGAGCGGAGGCTGGAGGGCAGAGCAGAGGCTGGAGGGCAGAGCGGAGGCTGGAGGGCAGAGCGGAGGCTGGAGGGCAGAGCAGAGGCTGGAGGGGAGAGCGGAGGCTGGAGGGCAGAGCAGAGGCTGGAGGGCAGAGCGGAGGCTGGAGGGCAGAGCGGAGGCTGGAGGGCAGAGGCTGGAGGGCAGAGCGGAGGCTGGAGGGGAGAGCGAGAGGCTGGAGGGGAGCGGTGAGAGCGGAGGCTGGAAGGGAGAGCGGAGGCTGGAAAGGAGAGCGGAGGCTGGAGGGGAGAGCGGAGGCTGGAGGGGAGAGCAGAGGCTGGAGGGGAGAGCGGAGGCTGGAGGGGAGAGCGGAGGCTGGGGGCAGAGCGGAGGCTGGAGGGCAGAGCGCAGGCTGGAGGGCAGAGCGGAGGCTGGAGGGGAGAGCGGAGGCTGGAGGGGAGAGCGGAGGCTGGAGGGGAGAGCGGAGGCTGGAGGGGATAGGCTGGAGGGGAGAGGCTGGAGGGGAGAGCGGAGGCTGGATGGCAGAGGCTGGAGGGCATAAGGGAGGCTGGAGAGGAGAACGGAGGCTGGAGGGGAGAGCGGAGGCTGGAGGGGAGAGCAGAGGCTGGAGGGCAGAGCGGAGGCTGGAGGGGAGAGCGGAGGCTGGAGGGCAGAGGCTGGAGGGGAGAGCGGAGGCTGGAGGGGAGAGCGGAGGCTGGAGGGAAGAGGGGAGGCTGGAGGGGAGAGTGGAGGCTGGAGGGGAGAGCAGAGGCTGGAGGGGAGAGGCTGGAGGGGGAGAGCGGAGGCTGGAGGGCAGAGGCTGGAGGGCAGAGGGAGAGCGGAGGCTGGAGGGGAGAGCAGAGGCTGGAGGGGAGGCTGGAGGGGAGAGCAGAGGCTGGAGGGCAGAGGCTGGAGGGGAGAGCAGAGGCTGGAGGGAGAGGCTGGAGGGGAGAGTCGGAGGCTGGAGGGGAGAGGCTGGAGGGGAGAGCGGAGGCTGGAGGGCAGAGGCTGGAGGGCAGAGGCTGGAGGGCAGAGGCTGGAGGGGAGAGCGGAGGCTGGAGGGGAGAGCGGAGGCTGGAGGGAGAGCGGGCTGGAGGGGAGAGCGGAGGCTGGAAAGGAGAGCGGAGGCTGGAGGGCAGAGGCTGGAGCGCAGAGGCGTAGCTGGCATGCTCCGGGCCCTGGGGCAAGATCAGCACCCAGGACCCCCATGTGAGGACCGGGGGGGGGTGCTGTCAGACAGATGTGAGGGCCGGGGGGAGTGCAGACTCACCGCGGCCGGCGTGCGTGTGCTGTAGGAGGAGAGGAGGGGCGGGCAGAGCTGCCGGACAGGAAGTTCCGTCCTCCCTCCTCTCCGGGCGCAAGGCGGGCGGCTGGTGTCAGCACGGGGCCCCCCAGGGGGTGGAGGCAATGGGCCCCTCATGCCGAGTGGCACGATGCGCTAGGCCCCCCTGCCCACCCGCTAGCTACGGTACTGGCTGGTGGGCAGACGTAATTTCCGACCCAGGGGGGCGCGGGCATGACACGGGCACAGGCTCCGGAGCACTGTGTCAGCATGTGCTGACAGCAGCTGCTCCGGAGCGGGGGCACAGGGGCACAGGCTCCGGAGCACTGTGTCAGCATGTGCTGACAGCAGCTGCTCCGGAGCGGGATGACTGGGGCACAGGCTCCGGAGCACTGTGTCAGCATGTGCTGACAGCAGCTGCTCCGGAGCGGGATGACAGCGGCGAGGGGTCGCAATGCCCGCTACACGGGCAATGCCTCGCACGTGGTGACGTCACAGTGTGACATAGCCACGGCGTGCCGGGGGCCGACACAAACGTGCCTACGGCAATTATATAGTAGATATATATATCTATCTAATATATAAAGCTGAATGTGTGTATATGTGTGTGTATGTGTGTGTGTATGTGTGTATATCCGGGATTGGCATCTACACGGTCGCAACTACAGCCACAAAATTTTGCACAGTCACACGTTTCGACCCCGGGAGCGTCATAGGCTATGTTGTGAGGTGAAATTTTAACCCTGCGCATTCCAGTTCACCAAACAATTTTGGCCCTATCTACATAATGGGGAAAAAGTGAATGGAAAAATATTGGAGGAAAATCGACAGCTGTCAGCTATAGAGACAAAATTTTGCACAGTCACACGTCTGGACCCTGAGAGTGTCATACGTTATGTTGTGAGGCGAAATTTTAACCCCGCACGTTCCAGTTCACCAAACAATTTTGCCCCCTATCTACATAATGGGGAAAAAGGGAAAGGAAACGTGTGATGGGAAAATCGACAGCTGCCAGCTACAGCTACAAAAATTTGCACAGTCACACGTCTTGACCCCGGGAGCGTCATAGTCTATGTTGTGAGCCAAAATTTTAACCCTGCGCGTTCCAGTTCACCAAAAAATTTTGCCCCTATCTACATAATGGGGAAAAAGTGAATGGAAAAGAGTTGGAGCAAAATCGACAGCTGTCAGCTATAGAGACAAAATTTTGCACAGTCCCACGTCTGGACCCCAGGAGCGTCATAGGCTATGTTGTGAGGCGAAAACCCCGCGCGAAACCCCGCGCATTCCAATTCACCAAACAATTTTGCCCCTATCTACATAATGGGGAAAAAGTGACAGTTACCAGTTGACAGTTGTGAGTGAGAGGGGCTTAATGACAGCGCCAAAGACTAACAGCATATACCAGCATATAGTCACTAAAGTGGGGCCCCAACATGAGATATTCACCACGCACGGGGACATGTATACACACCACACGCACACAAAGAGTAACAACAAGTGTATAGTCGCTAAGGTGCAGCCCCAACATTGGATACTCACCACGCACCCGAACAAACACACACCACAAAGAGACACACACAACACAGAGACACACACACCCCCAAGGGGACACACACTCTATAGCGACACATGCACTCACCCCACAGGGACACACACACACACCACAATGAGACACACATGACACAGACACACACACCACACAGACCCCCCCCCACAGGGACTCACACACATAGCCACCCTATAGGGACACATGCACTCACCCCACAGGGACACATACACCACAAAGAGACACACACACACACCACACGGACCCCCCCACAGGGACACACACACATACACACCCTATAGGGACACATGCACTCACCCCTCAGGGACACACACACACCACAAAGAGACACACACAACACAGAGACACACACACCCCACACAGACACCCCCCCCACAGGGACACACACACACATACACACCCTATAGGGACACATGCACTCACCCCACAGGGACACACACCACAAAGAGACACACACAACAAAGATACACACACACACCACACGGACACACACACATACACACCCTATAGGGACACATGCTCTCACCCCACAGGGACACACACACACCACAAAGAGACACACACAACAGACACACACCACACAGACCCCCCCCACAGGGACACACAAATACACACCCCAGGGACATACACACCACACAGACAGACACAGTTGTGCACAAATCACCTCACACAACTCGCCTCACATGTGTGCTATCTTTATTTTCCAAACATAGACATCTGATTAAAAACAGCCAATGTGCAACACATGTGCCATATAGGGAATTAAGGCAGATGTCAGTCACATGAGCTGTCTATTATGTGTATGTGTGAGGTAACATATACTGCCCGGCCAGGGGGAAGGTTTACTGTTGGCTGGAGATTTATTAGGCTGCCTATAGCAATCAATCACAGCTCAGCTTCTATTTTCCTACAGGTCATTAATATGACATATTCAAATTCTATTTTGTTACAGCTAACAGCAGTTATTAATTAACCCGGGCGTAGCCGGGTACTACAGCTAGTAATGTATATTATTCAACATGTGCATGTGGGCTGATTTATGTGGGTATGACGTCTAGAGAGCTGAGGAGGAGAGTGAGGGAGCATGTGAAGGGCATTCTTGCGGTACCAACGGTGGTTGACAGGGCCACATCAAAAACACTGCCGCGACACTTCCTGGAGCATCATGACAGTGACCCAGCCTCCCGGAAATTCAGGGGTATTGATGCTATACATGGGGGAATTTGATACCAGGAAGGTGCTTGCGCAATGTGAAACTCTGTGGATAGTGTCCCTCGACTATGTCACCGAAGGGCCTGAATATCTGTCGTTCGCTTCCTTTCTTTAACCATCGCTGCCCGATTTGAACTAGGAACAGTACCTAAAGGTTATTCAAGCATATTCTTGTGAATTGCTTTTTTATACATGATTTTATGGGTTTTCACTTATGATTTACAGGTGCTGCCTTGTTGCCTCCCCTATGGGTATCTCTAAATATTATCCGCAACACTATGATTGGACCTTCTTTTAAAGAGATTTCAGGACAAGTCTGGACTTTAATGGAATTGGATGGAGGATGGACGGCTAACAAATACTATGTTACAGCTGTATACTGTGCCTAAACATCCGATGTCCCTTCGGCTATTCCTGCATATGTTCTCAAAAAAACTGTTTATTCTGTTAAAAATATTTACTAGATATTCCTCCGGTGTGCTCCCTGGCAGTCAGTTTTTCCTGCCTCCTGTCTGCCTCTTTTATCATCTCAGTGTCTTGGGCCTCTGGTGACGCGTCCCAGATAGTCCTTGAGATGGTGGGCTGATTGTCAGACTGGTAGGCGGGCTTTGGGCTGGTTGCTGTGGTGATGCGATGCCGGGGGTCACGTGATCGGGGGTGGGCGGTCCGGGCCTGCCCTGCGATGACGCAGGGCGGGTCCGGAATGTCACTTCCAGTCATGCGGCCAAACCGTGACGTCACTTCCAGTCCGCGGTGACTCGGCAATGCGGTCACACACTTAAAAATGGGGGCCCAGGCAGCACCTAGCTATCCCCCTGATGAAGTGGCTAATGCAGCCTGCAAAGCCATGAAACGGCGTCGGGGTCACCTTTCCTAGCGTTCCTCTGTAACAGGGTGCCGCACACACACCACTTTGGTAATGGTATAAGCACATGATGTGCAGTTCATGTTGATCTCTGTGGTTTAATGCCTTTTCTGTACACCTGGTTAGAGAGTCATTGTGAACTGTTAAATGTAAAGGGATACTATATCCCTGGCTTTTATGTTATGTCTATACTTATGAGTCTGTATGACCTTAGACTGTAAAGCTTGGATTATTGTCAATGTATATAACAGTATGGTAATGATGATTTTCTCTCCTCTTTGATGAATGTAACTATGTACCATTTCAAACATAATTTTCCGGAGATGGAGAGTTTTTTTACCATAAATAATTACAGCCTGCTTTATCTTATGCTTATTTTATTAGTTTATGCAAATGATAAAACGCAAGCTACATATTGCACCAATAATATTAAAATCATTAAGAGCGATCAGGTTTCTTTAGAGACAGGTTACAAGCCAATTGCTACTAACCAGTATACAAACATGGGGTACTTTTTTCTCACATATTTTGGTACAATGGGGATATATCAAATATGGGTATGGATATCTGAAACAGAAATTAACACTGACGGACTATGAACAAGTCTCTATGCCCTATATGGCCCGGGTACCTTTTAAGTGCAATATCTGTGCAGTCCATTAAACATAGCCACCCACTGTTCCATCACTGGAGTCATTCTTGCTTACCCATTATTCATCCACTGGTTGTAGATGGCACTTGGGTTACCCCAACATGTTTCCCTCCACTTCCTCAGGGGGCATGTTCCCAAAACTGTCTCCAGCCCTTTATGTCCCCCACCCATATGTCTGACCACCCGCACCTGTACCAGCACACATGCGGCCGTGCCGCCCATCACCGGCGGTTTCCAGCATTCCCAGACCGGAAGTGCATCATTTGACTCCATCTCCAGCCCTCCCAGAAGCCTGCCGCCGACAAGAAGCGCGCGACCGCGGACACTATCTTGAGATAGGTCAAATTTGCCCAAATCTCAATGATGGCATTTTACCTAATATATTATTAACCCCACTGTCATTTTCCAAATGGGGGAAGGAAGAGGGTCATTATCCTAACTAAAAACAGAAAAAGGAACAGTTAAAACCAAACACGGATAACGCCATAATAGGGAACCCTTAGGGATCTCCATAAGGGCACCACACAGAGTCAAAGTTGTATAAATCATCCATTAAGCCGCAGAGCCAGAACACAACATTATTATTTCTCATATTCCTCTCCTGTGGAGCATGTACACACAAGGAGATAGAGTCGCTTAATAAAGCTATAGAGTTGACTCTAAATTTATAAATAGGATGAAAAGCTAAGCTTTTCATTTAATCCGAATGGGGACATTGTCCCCAGGCGGACAATCCACTGACACTCTCTCCTTGCAAGGGCTTTTTTGTAATCCCCTCCTCTTGCCCCTAAATGACAGACATCAATGGCCTTGAATCTGAGGTTCACTGGGTCACAGTCATATTTTACCTTAAAGTGATGTGGGAGTGTCTTAAGGTCAGGGACACCAAGTTCGATCCTTTTTGCCGCCAAGATATCCCTTATGTGTTCCCTAACCCTAATTTTAAATTCACGTGTCGTTAGACCGAAATATATCAGGCCACAAGGACACGTGGCATGATATATAACGTTTTTTGTGGTGCACGTTATGTAATGCCGTATGTCATAGATCTTATCATTGTTTGCAGCCCTAAATGTTTTAGATCTCTCCATATTTTGGCATGCCAAACATGCACCACATGGAAAATATCCTAAACGTGTCCTCCACTACTTACTATAGGTTTTGGTTTGATCACATAGTGGCTATGCACCAATTCGTCCCTCAGACTGCTACTTTTTCTTGCGGTCAGCAGTGGCCTTTCTGTAACGGATTCTTTTAGTTCCGGTATTAGCTGGAGGATACCCCAGTGTTTTTTCAAAATACCTCTGATTCTGTCCCACCTATCATTATACGTAGTTATGAATCTAACAACCTGACCTCCCTCCTCCTTCTTCCTCTCCTCCGACCGCCTTCCCCTCAACAGCAGGGTCCCACGTTCAACTTTGTGGGCCTTCTGGTATCCATGTTTTACACAGCGCTTGCTATACCCCCTCATCAAAAAGTGATTTCTTAGATCTCTGGCCTGCTCCTCAAAATATGAATTAGAAGAGCAGACTCTCTTGGCCCTCAAGTTCTGGCCAATAGGGATCACTGATATTGTAGCTGTGGTATGAGCTGATGTCACGTGCAAAAGTGCATTCACCGATGTTTCTTTTCTATACATGTCAGTTTGTATAGAACCATCAGGATGAATGAGTATTTCAATATCCAAGAAGTCCATCGACGATGTATGACATGTGTGAGTCAATCTGATATTATAATCGTTGGAGTTGAGATCAATCATAAAATCCTCCAATTGTGCGACTGTCCCCCTGCACAGTGTCAGTACACCGTCGATGTATCTCATCCAGGATAAAGCATGGGTGGCGGCGTGAGCGCCCTCCCCGAAAATCTCTCTCTCCCAAAACCCGAGAAAGAGATTTGCGTACGAGGATGCACACGCCACCCCCATTGCCGTACCCTGCTGCTGAAGAAAAAAAACGGTCTTTGAAGATAAAGAAATTATGTGTTAGAATGTATTTTTTTTTTTTTTTGTCATAAATGATGTTTATTAAGATTTTAATACAGGTAAAAGATATATGCGTACTTAACTCGCATAGGTTTCCGCGTGGAAAGTCACAACAGTAATAGCAGTTAAATTCACATACATCATGAGAGGGAGCAGGGGTGGAATACAAAGGCAGTGATAGGGAGGGGGAGGGGTCGGAAGTAGGGGAGAAGATAGGGGGGTAAAAGAGAGAGGGTGGGGGAAATAAAAGAAAGCAAGAGAATTAAAGCAGAGAGGAGAGAGGTGAGAAAGGAGAGAGCCGAAGGAAGCATAGGCTTAACTAGGAGGGGGGTCAAGATACCCCCCATAATCCCTCATCCTGGGAGAGGAGTGGTGAGCGGGTGGGAGGCCCAGAGCGCCCATGCCTCCTTAACATAACCATCTGGGAGAGGCCTCTCTAGCCAGCTAGTAATGTAAAGATCAGGTTCAGTTTGGGTGTAAGGTCGCACATTGCTGGAGGGGAAGAGGCTTTCCATGAAGTTGCAATGCGCACATTGCTGGAGGGGAAGAGGCTTTCCATGAAGTTGCAATGCAGAGCCTAGCTGCAATAAGAACAAATGTGACCAGAAGTCAGATGATGGGGGAAAAATCTCTAGTCCGATGTGAAGAACGGCCAGCTCAGGGGTAAGAGGCACTTTCGTGTCCAGAATTGAGTCCATTAAGGACTCAACTACTGTCCAGAATTGTGCTACTTTCGGGCAACTCCACCACGTGTGCTAGTGAGCCCTCGAGCCCACAATTCCTCCAGCATAAAGGCGAGGCTGAGCGATCCATTTTAGCTAGGCAAGAGGGAGGTAAATACCACCTCAGCTGGATTTTTTTCAGCTGCTCGAGGTGATTGATGCACTTAGTCGCCCTGTGTACACATCTGATCGCGTCTTCCCACTCATCCGAATCTGCCTGGAATCCCAATTCAGACTCCCATTTCCCATGGTATAGGAGCCCGAAGAGGCCACTCTCTTCCAGCAAACCAGCGTAGATCAACGCCAGTCCCTTATAGATTTGCGAGTCAGACAGGAGGAAGGCATGAAGTGGAGACGGCCTTAGTCCCGATGAATCTAGAAGCCGTTTTTTGCGATTAACGGGTCCTGCTGCATATATGATACATCACGCAGCATTATTTGCTGTTGTGAGATTTTACATTATGTCGGCTGACAACACTGTTTGTAATGTTTAATATACTGGAAAACTTAATAAAGATATATTTACAAAAAAGTGTGAAACTTGACAAATTTGGAAATAGGTATGACCCATTTCCCGAAAAACTCCTCCAAGGTCATAGGCCTGTCATCTCTAAGGAGGTCCGAAAGAGATGTTATACCCTGATTCAGCCCTGGATTAATCTGAAGAGTCGGTATATGAAGTTGGAGGGCACTGAGATGAATCAAATGCACTGGCAGTCTGGTCCACCACTCCGGAGATTTCCTCCAGACTAGCACCAGTGCCCTGATGGTCGTGAGACTAAAGGTGGTCACAACAGGGCCAAGTGCTTCTGCCGCAAGCAATTGCCTCAAAGATCCACTACGCAACTCGCTCGACTCAATCTTCATCCACCTCTGCGTTGTCTCCCCCACCCACCACAGCTTGGCTACCTCTACGACTGTCGCCCTATAGTATGAAGTCACGTCCGGCACTCCCATCCCTCCAGCCCCCATCCTTATGTACATGATTCGCCTTCCCACCCTTGGGCGTTTAGATGCCCAGACATACTTATTCGTACAGGACTGGAGACGAGTCAAGCCGTTTACACTGAAGATCAGAGGGACACAGCGAAATAGGTACAATAGTTTAGGAAGTCACATCATTTTAAATGCTTGTACATGAGCCATCCATGAAAGAGGAAGTGCGGTTTGCGCATCTACTGCTTTTTGAAGCTCCAAAAGGAGCGGATCTACGTTTCGTCTCACATTATCTGCCAAAGGACACAGGGTGATCCCCAGATATGGTATGCCATCACGGGACCACCTAAAGGGTAGGGCTCGCGAGAGAGCTACCGCAACCGCTTCAGGAGCACAGACTGGAAAGATCACCGACTTAGAGGCGTTTAATTTATAGTATGATACCTTAGTGAAGGCATTAAGTAATTCCAACACTCTCAGAAGAGAAGTTGATGGCTGAGTGCACATCACCACAATGTCATCAGCATAGAGACTAATCACATGGGTATGCTCACTGACCTGAATTCCTCGGATTTTAGGGTCCGCCTGGATAGATGCAGCCAAGGGTTCCACTGCCAGGGCGTAGATCAAGGGAGACAAAGAACACCCCTGTCTAGTTCCATTCATTATTTTAAACGGCTCAGAGAGGAAGCCAGAGGAGAAGACTCTGGCTGAGGGGTTGGAATAGAGGCTTAGGACTGCCGATAAGATGGGACCAGTTAACCCAAATTTCCGCAGTACCTCCTCCAGATACCCCCAGTGCACCCTATCAAACGCCTTTTCCGTGTCCAGAGACAGAAGTGCATTTGGGTCTCCGCTAGACTCTGCCAGCTCAATAAGATCTATCATTCGTCTGGTTGCGTCTCTTGCCTGTCTGTGGGCCACAAAGCCCACCTGATCCGGGCTGACGAGCGAGGGGACCACGTCTGCCAGTCTCAAAGCTAAAAGCTTCGAATAAATCTTCAGGTCCGTGTTCCTCGAGGCCCTTTTCCCCCCCCAAAGCCAAGAGCCACCTCCAGAGTGACCGGCGCATGATCTGACCATGTTATGACTCCAACCTCCGCCCTGTGCAAACAGCTAGGGAAGGGTCATCCACCAGGAAGAAATCTATCCTGGAGTACGACCCATGGGGACCAGAGTGGAACGAATAGTCCCTCTCTCCCGTGTGGAGGTAGCGCCAGACATCGTGAAGGTGGTACTCCCGACATATGGGGAGGAGGTCCCCCCTCCTACAAGTGGACGGAGCCAAAGAGTCCAATCTCGACTCCATTACTCCGTTAAAATCTCCACAGATGATAAGGAGGCCCTCAGCTTCTCTGCTTTGCCCATCCAGGAGTGCCCTAAGAAATTTAGTCTGACCTACATTGGGTGCATAGACCGTGGTGAGAGTATACAAAACACCAGCAAGTTCACAGACCACCACAAGATATCTACCCGCAGGATCAGAGATCACTCGCCGCAGGGTAAACTGCTTTGCTGAGCTCACCATCAGGCACACACCCGCTGTCTTTGTTCCGGCTTTGGAAAAAAAATATTAGGGTACCTTGGGTGGTGGAGCCTAAAGTTATCTCCCTCCAACAAGTGCGACTCCTGAACACACACCACATCCACCTCCCTCCATAGAAATGCTCTCTTGGCAGGAGAGTTCAGGCCCCTCACATTCAGTGAGAGAATCTTGAAACTCATTCTTCCACTCCAAGTCTCCCCCACACCCCCAGTCTCCCTGTTAGAGGAAAGAACAGTAGAAAAAGCAATTAAAGAGCAAGGAAAGAAAAAGAATAAACCATCCAGCTAGGAATAGAGGAAGGGGGAAGGGTAAAGGGAAGAGATGGGGAGGGGGGAAAGGTAGGGACAGGTAAAGGACCGGGTAAACACACAAAATAACCAACAATAATGTAAACAAATATCGTTGCTCGGATAATTCCAAGTTCAGGGGGGCGGATGCTAGCCTCTAAATACCCCTCAGATGATACAGTTTTCACCCCTTCCAGGAAGCCAGGGGAGGTGAACGGGGCTCGCTAGCATCAAAAATTGGCTCAGCAAGCAACTTGCGAGCCCAAGCGAGCTGAGAAAAGATGAAAAAACTCAGTGCATCCGGCATGGGGGCCACATCCCAGGCCCACTCTTTAAGTGTCTCTGTCCCGTAAGCTAGGGGATCTATGAGGAGCCATTCTTGAACTCGAGCCAGTGGGGGAAATCCCACCGTTCGTCATCAGATTCCAGGACACCAGGGCCGACTTTAGTCTGGAGGGCGACGAAAAAACTTGTCTGGAGCCCTTATATCTGAATGAGAGATGTACCGGGGAGGCCCACGCATATTGGATGTTCTTGTCACGTAGAGCCGCACAGTAGGGGCCGAACTCTCTTCTTCTCGCCAGAGTACCAGGGGAGAGATCCGGGAATAATGACCAGTCCTTGTAGGGAGACTCAGAGACAGGGTGTCGCCTAAGAGTCTGCAGAAGCACATCTCTCATCCTGGGGACAGCCAAGCAGACCAGAACATCCCTGGGTAGGTCTTTGTTTATGCCGGGGGATCTTGGGAGTCGGAAAGCCTTATCCAAAGCCAGTTCCGTGGGTTCGCCTCAGGGAGAATAATGCTCAGGAAAGGTGGAATTAACTGCAGCAGGTCTTCTCCTTCTCCCCCTCTGCAATCCCCGAATCTTAAAGTTGCCCTTCTCTGCTTGTCATCCAGATCACAAAGGAGGCTTTAGAGCTTAATATCCACTGAGGTACGCTTTTCATGCTCCACCATGTCAGCCTTCAGCTCCCCCACAATACCTCTCAAGTCGTCCTGGATAGACTGCCGCAGAGTGTCCAGCATGCCCCTCAAATAGCCCTGTGTGACCGGAGCAGTGTCCAGCTCCGCATCCCTGCGTGCCTGTTCACCTGTGGCTCGGCGGGAGCGGGAGGAAGGAGCCCTGTAGTCTGTCTCCGACGCCATTTTAGAGACCTCTGTCTGCTGCCGCCCTGGAGAAAAGAAATCCGTCAGCCTCTGTGACATTCCCTAGCCTTGAGGGGCAGCCCTCGGCATCCCAGGGGTGTAAGGAAGATTCTCCCTCTGTTCAGGAGGCACTGTCTGGAGGTGGGAAGCCGCTGTAGCCCGGGAATGAAGCACCGATGCCGGAGCTCTCAGCTCATGCCTCCATGCACGGTGTCAGGACACGCCCCCGTTAGAATGTATTTTTAAAAGGTCAAGAATCAGGGTACCAAGGGAATCCTCCAAACTGCTACACCTTAAGAAGAAAGACACTGCTTTCAAACCGTCATGATGGTTAATTGAGGAGTACAAAGACTCCACGTCTGCTGTGACCAATAAGGTGTCAGGATCCACAAAGATCCCATCAATTTGCCTCAGAATGTCCGATGTGTCACAGACATAGGAGGGCAGCGTTTCCACCAGTGGATGCAGGTAATATTCAATAAACCTGCATACTGGGTCGCACAGCCCCCCTATCCCAGACACAATCAGACGTCTCGGGGGATTGAGGGGATCTTTGTGGATCCTTAGCAAGAGGTAAAAGGTCGGGATAACAGGTTCCTTGATGAGGAGACCCTCCCAGATCTTTTTTGGGATTGTACCAAGCTGGTAGGCCTCATCCACAATTTTAAACAGTTCTAACATAAATTTCTTCAAGGGGCTACATGATAACGCCAAATAACTTTACTTATCTCTAAGCTGTCGGAAGGCCTCACGCTCATACATTTTTACCGGCCAAATAACCACGTTCCCCCCTTTGTCCACCGGTTTTATAACTATGTCCGGGATGACTCTTAACTCAGTTTGTGAAAAAACTATGTACCATTGCAGAGAATGATGCAACTTGTAAACTTGCTGTTCATTGTTGGTGGTGTGTGAGTAGGCACCTGCACGGCCCTCCTCACCAGTGTCCATTCCATGCGTGTAATAATAGAATTCACCTAAAATGCACTAATATTTGAGTATCTGCTCCTTTCGCATGTATTTGAATTATATCTGAGTAGTTCCCAGAGGTCCTACCCAAAACTATTGGGGGGACTCCTGAGGGTATATGGAGATTATGCTATAGTAAAAGAGCATCTAAAGGGTGCCCAGGTAGCACAAAGTCGCACGTATAATAAAAGGGCCACCATCAGGTCCTTTAAATTTGGAAATTGAGTATTGGTCTTAGTGCCCACTGCAGAGAGTAAACTCTTGGCCAAATGGCAAGGGCCATATGAAGTCCGGGAAAAGGTGAGGGATGTAAATTACAGAGTATACCAGCCCGGGAATAGAAAAACCGAACAGCTGTATCATGTCAATTTCTTAAAGTCTGGAAAGACCTAGAATGTATGATTACGGAGACAACCCCGGACGTGTCGCCTGGGGACCCTCCAACATCAGCCCAGAGGGGAGCCGAAGAGATAAAAATAAGTGACGCTCTCATTAAGCCGCAGTGGCGGAGGCTCGGAAATTAGTGCAGCAGAATACGGATGTATTCTCCGAACTACCCGGCCGTACTTCTGTCATACAACATGACATTATTGTCACCGAGCCTCGGGTGAGGGTGCAAATGAAACCGTACTATGTACATGAGGCTCGAAGGCAAGCCATCACGGCAGAAGTGAAACAAATGCTAAAACTAGGAGTAATCGAGGAATCAAGGAGTGAATGGGCAAGCCCCTTTGTTCTGATTCCAAAGCCCGACGGATCGCTACAATTCTGTAATGACTTCTGAAAATTGAATGAGGTATCAAAATTTGACCTTTATCCAATGCCCCAGGTGGGCAAGCTAATTGAGAGACTGGGGCAGGCCCAGTACTTCACGAAGCTCGATCTAACTAAGGGTTACTGGCAGGTGCCAGAATCAGCCATGGAGAATACTGCCTTTATTACACCGGAGGGCCTCTATCACTAGGTTGTCTTGCCTTTTGGATTACATGGGGCCCTGGCTACATTTAAGAGGCTGATGAACATAGTGTTGGAGCCCCATTAGAAGTATGTGTCCGCTTATTTGGATGATATTATCATCTTTAGTATTGATTGGCAGACCCTCTTGAACCAGGTACAGGCAGTAGTGGATTCACTCAGAGCAGCGGGACTGACAGCGAATCCAAAAAAATGTGCGATAGGTCTTGAGGAAGCCTGGTAGCTAGGGTACGTGATTGGCTGAGGGGTTATCAAACCCCAAATAAACAAAATCGAGGCCATTCAAAATTGGCCCAGGCATGTGTCTACCAAACAGGTGAGCGCATTCCTCGGCATCGTCGGGTACTACCGATGATTTATCCCTAACTTTGCTGGGAGAACGGTGGCCCTGACCGATCTATTGAGGCGTGAGAAGTCATGTATGGTGCGCTTGATTCCTCAAGCTGAGGAAGCTTTTCAGTCCATGAAGTTGGCGTTGTGCGGACAGCCGGTCCTCATCAGCCCCAACTTCAAGAAGACCTTCCTTGTGCAAACGGATGCCTCAGAGGTAGGTCTGGGTGCCGTACTATCGCAAGAGGTGAACGGAGATGAACATCTGGTCACCTACTTAAGCAGGAAACATACCCCGGCAGTGGGAAATTATAGCGTAGTGGAGAAGGAGTGCTTGGCTATTAAATGGGCCTTGGAGTCCCTACACTATTTGCTCGGGCAACAGTTTCGGTTGGTAACGGACCATTCTCCCCTCATCTGGATGAGGAATGCCAAAGAAAGGAATGCTCGGGTCACCCGATGGTTCCTGTCCCTCCAAAATTGTAGTTTTCCGGTGGAACATCGGGCTGGGAAATCGCAGGGCAATGCGGATGCCCTGTCACGGGCACCCTGTGTGGAGTCAGGTGCTCAACCCCACAAGTTTGATCGGGGGGGGGAATATTTGAGGCAGTAAGGGGAATCATATGCGAGGGACGATATGTATCCCCTAGAATGCGCACCAAAACATATTGAACCCACCGGACTGCATTGCAAGCACAGGTCTGTGAGTGAAGGATAGGGGGACGATCCACTCCCTCCAGCCCGGGTCTTGATGTGGCTCATGGCCACAGATTCCATTTAAAAACCCTCAGCAAAGGAATGGGTGTGTCAGTGGTTTGGTTGCAAGCTGCAGAGCTGGAAGCTCTGTGCAAGGCAGGTCTGTGGGAAATCACAACACAGTCCTGTGAAGATGAAGTATTTGGTGCACCACAGAGCGAAACGCTGCGGCCATCTCCCATGGCAACGGGTTATATACCGACTGTGTGGATCACCCGATTGCGACCTGGAGGACATTTTGGCATTTAAGTTGTTATTTATATCAATAAAGCCGTTTAAATTGAATTTTCCTTGGGTCACTGCCTCATTACCGCACAGTGTAAACACCGCTGCACTACAACTGTTAAACCAGAAAGTTCTGTCACACAAAATGGTTAATAAATAACATTTCTCACATGTCTACTTTACATCACCACAATTTTGGAAACAAATTTTTTTTGTAAGGAAGTTGGAAGGGTTCAAAGTTTATCCACAATTTGTCGTTTTTCCAACAAAATTTACAAAACCACTTTTTTTAAGGGACCATATCACATTTGAAGTGACTTTGAGGGGCCCAAAATTCCCAAAAGTGACACTATTCCAAAAACCGTACCCGTTAACCTACTCATTGCTACATTCAAGAAGATTAATAACCCTTCAGGTGCTGCACAGGAACTAAAGCATTGTGAAAGGAATAAATGAAAATTTTACTTTTTCCAACAAAAATGTTACTTTAGCATCAAATATTGCATTATCACAAGGGTACCAGGAGAAAATGGACCCTAAAATTTGTTGTGCGATTTCTCCCGAGCATGCAATTTCAAATACCGTAATTGCTTAGAGGGAAAATAATTATTTTATTCCAAAAAAAACAAAAATAAAAACCCACAGATGTTTCAGGATCATCGGTTATTCAGGTCTGCTTGACTACTTTAATTTTTTCTCTAGCATCACTATTTCATGTGATGTTTCTGGGAATGGAACTCACAGGTTGTTGCATCCTGCGATCCTATGTTCCTATCCATAAACCCCTTGGCTACTGAAGGTCCAGACATCAAGTTGTCTATATATGTCTCCTCCTTTTACTCTCATTATGGAAGAGGAATTGTTTGCTATTAGGATGTTCCTATTTGTGGAGCGAAGGGAGGTTATTTCAGAGGAGAGGGATACTAAAATTGTATCACATTCATTCTCCTTTCTCTTATACCTTTATCTTATACAGTCTCATCATATTTTTTTGTATATAAAATGGACCATTTTCCTCTATCCATTAAGAGGAAATATGATTATACTTATTTGTTAACATATTAGACATTTTCCAGTTTATCGTTGAGGCCATCTGGATACAAAGTTCGTAATCTATACATCCAGAAGGCCTCTTTCCTATTTAATAGCTGTATCCTGTTCGGAGTATCCATGGGAATCTGTTCCACTGGAATTAGCGATATATTAAATTCCTTTTTGTGCCTTAGAAGGAGATGTCTAGATAGGCTATGCGTAAGAAGGCCCACTTTGGCATTATGCCTGTGGCCATTAAGCCGAGTTCGAACCATTTGTGTGGTCCTCCCCACATATTGGAGACCACAGCTGCAATATATGACATATATGACATAATCACTTGTACATGTCAAAAACTGTTCAATTTGAAAGGTTTCGCCAGTACTGTGAGAAGTAATCTGTTGTTGATTATCCACTATATTTCTACAGCACTGGCACTTTTTCTGTTTACACTTAAATACTCCAGATCTTACTGAATTCTTTTGGGGACATATTGGAGAGTTTTTCACAGGGTTTGTTAGAGTTTTTTTTATAGAGTTTTTGAAAGAGTTTTTTGGATGACTAGGGGCTACCATATTTCTTATGGTTTTCCCCCTACGGAAAGTAATATTGGGAGCTGAGGGCAGTATACTCCTTAGCAGGGGATCTTGTTTTAGAATGTGCCAATGTTTGTTCAGAATGGCACGGATTTTCCCATTATCCCTATTAAAAGCCGTAATGAAGTTAAATTGCCATTTTTCACTCTCAGAATTGGGAGAGAGTTCTTTTAAAGCTGTATTATTATTTCTGGACTTTTTATCAACTCCTGTTTTAATTTTGTCTGAATTTTTTCCCCCATTCTTTTCAAGCATTTTCTTTAAACATTCAGTCTGAGTTTTCTCTAAATTTACCGAATAAGCCTGTTCAATTAGTTTTTTGGGGTATCCTTTCTCTTTAAATCTTTGTGTTAAAATTTTTCCTTGTGCTATATAATCATGAGTATTGGTGTTGTTTTTCCTGATTCTAAGATACTGGCTAAATGGGATATTATTTTTCCATTTCAAATAATGTGCACTAGCATAATGAAGATACCCATTGACATCGACCTTCTTGAAATGGATTTTGGTTATAATTTTTCTTTCTACATGTGTAATCTCCAAATCCAGAAAAATTATTTCCTCTGCACTAATTGTAGAAGTAAAAGAAATGCCCCAGTTATTCTTGTTGAGTTCTTCTATCATTTCTTGTGCTTGTTTTGGTATCCCCTCTCCAGAGGATTATCAGGTCATCTATATAGCGCTTATATATTACAATGTTATTTTTATATTTTTCACAGTTAATGGGACATAGGGACTCGAATAGCCCCATAAAAACCTGCCGCAAGTGCCGAAACCGCACTTGCCGCATCTGCCGCACCCTTACCGCAAGCCCCATAGACATTGCATGGGGCTTGCCGCAAGTGTCGCGGTTATGCGGTAATCGCGGCAGATGCGTTTTTTTCACCGCATCTGCCGCGATTTGAAAAAACCGCTAGTGTGAAAGCACCCTAAGGCACAAAAAGGAATTTAATATATCAATAATTCCAGTGGAACAGATTCCCATGGATACTCCGAACAGGATACAGCTATTAAATAGGAAAGAGGCCTTCTGGATGTACAGTTTACGAACTTTGTATCCAGATGGCCTCAACGATAAACTGGAAAGTGTCTAATATGTTAACAAATAAGTATAATCATATTTCCTCTTAATGGATAGAGGAAAATGGTCCATTTTATATACAAAAAAATATGATGAGACTGTATAAGATAGAGGTATAAGAGAAAGGAGAATGAATGTGATACAATTTTAGTATCCCTCTCCTCTGAAATAACCTCCCTTCGCTCCACAAATAGGAACATCCTAATAGCAATCAATTCCTCTTCTATAATGAGAGCAAAAGGAGGAGACATATATAGACAACTTGATGTCTGGACCTTCAGTAGCCAAGGGGGTTTATGGATAGGAACATAGGATCGCAGGATGCAACAACCTGTGAGTTCCATTCCCAGAAACATCACATGAAATAGTGATGCTAGAGAAAAGAATTAAAGAAGTCAAGCAGACCTGAATAACCGATGATCCTGAAACATCTGTGGGTTTTTATTTTTGTTTTTTTGGAATAAAATAATTATTTTCCCTCTAAGCAATTATATATAAAATGTCCTCAGAATAGTTTAAAACTGAGATATCCTTTTTTATCCGCTTTTTATCTGTCTATATATATATACCTTTTATGAGAAAGAAACAAGGAAAGATAGTTTTATATTTTTCAGGAAAAATATCTTTTTTACCAATTTTTTAATTTTTATACATTCCAATTTTTATGTAAGTTTTTGTGACTAATTTATAGATGCAGAAATGATCTCCTTGAACAGTAGCTACTATAAATAAGCCACTTCCAATAATGAGAAATGTGAGAAATTGTGCTAAACTGTTAGCTAGAGTATAATGTGACCTCAGTATACTCATCAAGTGAGGTCTGCATGCATATGCAACTAATTAACCAATTAGTGGAAAAGAGGAAATGATCCTTTATGATTCTGTATATAAGAGTATGTTTTTATAATGTCTGTGATTTTATCTGATGAAGGCTTGTTATATGTTAAGCCGAAACGCGTAATAAAACAAGAAATTATTTTGGAATAATTTGCCATCCCTGTGATCCCTCTGGTAGCACTTCAATTCAAACCAGAAAAAAAACATTTTTTTCCTGCACATCAACACAAGCCTCTCTCTGGGCGGCTTGCTTCTCTGGGAACAAGCAGCAGGCCAGGAGATCCAGGAAATATCCCTCTGTAGGATTATATGCGAACTGCACAAGACACCAGAAAGGTGAGAACATTACCTAAGAACAATTGTTGCTACTAATACACTGCACTTAGATCTGCGCCTTCTCTTTTCTCCTCTATCCCCAGTCTCGCTGACCTCACAGTCTTTGAAGACACTATTTGAGTCTTTCCACGCATGGTGTTCAACCATGAGTTACTCTATAGGGTTGACAAGATCCAGGATGAGGTTGTGGAACAACTAATAGTGCCACAGTCACACCGCCGGGCGGTCCTCGAGATGGCCCACACCCACCTGCTGGGGGGCATCTTGGGGTTAAAAAAAGTGCATCTTGCAGCGTTTCTTTTGGCCTAGGATTTACGCAGATGTCCAGAGGTACTGTGAATCCTGCCCGGAATGTCAGCTGACCACACCCATCGCAAGCTTCCGTAACCCATTGGTACCTCTACCGATTATAGAGGAGCATTTTGAACGGATTGCGATGGATTTGGTGGGACCCATTGTGAAGTCCGCACGTGGCGACCAACACATATTTGTGGTCATCGATTATGCCATTCAATACCCAGAGACTATTCCACTACACCACACCTCGGCTAGGCTTATTGCACAGGAGCTGTTTGCCATGTTCTGTCACCTTGGGCTGCCTAAGGAGATCCTTACAAATCAGGTGACTCCTTTTATGTCCAAAGTGACAAAGGAACTGTGTAAGCTGCTGTGATAGGGCGACTCGCTTGCGGTAGGGATGAGCGAGTACTAAAATACTTGTACTCACTAGACTCGTAACAATAGGTCCTAATACTCGTTACTCGTAACGAGTCTAGCGAGTACAATGTAAGTCAATGGGGATGCGAGTAATTGCGAGTAATTCCTCTGCTGCTGGACCCTATAAGGTCTGTCAGCAGATGAAAAACCTGCAATTCCCCATTTCATTGTTTAAAAGCCAACGGTAAAAAAACGCCAGCTTTTAAACAATGCTGACAGCTTCCCTGCTGCCTGACAGCAGGATCCTCCGCTCCCCCCATTTCATGAAATAATAATAAAAAAAAAATGCGTGGGGCTCCGCGTGATTTCTATGTCCGGCCAGGTCCAGCTAGGCAGCCTTCTGGGCACCCCCCTCCCGCTGCGAATGGCAGCCCGCAGCCGCCCCAGAAAATGGCGCGTTCATTGAAGCGCCATTTTCTGGTGCTGAACCCAACTCTTCCAGGGCCCTGGTGCCGTGGCTCACTGGGTAATAAAGGGGTTAGGGCCAGCTTTTTCTTATCAGCTGGCCCTAAGCTCGAAATTCATGGCGGTCACGCTAGACATTACCGCCATGAATTTCTAGTGAATTTTAAAAAAAACACAACACAGAGAAAAAAAATATTTTTATTTGAAAAAAAAACCAAAAAGACACTTAGGTACTCCAACTTTATTTTAAAAAAATCCTCTTCCGTCCGACGTAGGTTTTGAACTGGATTCTCCCGGATTGTACCGGTCCTGTGCAATCCGGCGCCCCATAACATGGGGCTCTATGGTCCCCGATTGCACCGGACCGGGGCAATCCGGGAGAATCCTGTTTTCAGTGATAGCTGCAGTGCTTTGCGGCCGCCACCGTCCTATACGGCTGCAGTCGCAAAGACACAGGGAAGAAGAAAGACGGCGGCCGGGCCGCGCAGAGGACGGTGAGTGAACACCGGCGACCCCCATCCTGCTCCCGAACAATAGTGACGGCCTCTGCTGACAGCGGGATCCTCCGCTCCCCCCGATCCTAAGTTAGGATAGGGTGGGGAGGCGGTGGGGGGAGCGGAGGATCCTGCTGTCAGGCAGCAGGGAAGCTGTCAGCAGCTGTCAGCATTGTTTAAAAGCCGGCAGCTTTTTACCACTGGCTTTTAAACAATGCAATGGGGAATTGCAGGTTTTACCTCTACTGCAAGACCTCTTTATAGGGTCGAGCAGCAGAGGAATTGCATTCCCCATTGATTTACATTGTACTTGTTACTTTGCGAGTAATCGCTAGGATACTCGCAGAGTAACGAGTAGAGCGAGTACCCTACTATTTGCCGAGTAACGAATAGTAACGAGTGTACTCGCTCATCCATAGCTTGCGGGCGCCAGGAGAACAACAAGAGGCAGCGTCTTCACAAAGTTATAGTGCAAAACAGTTTATTCACTCCATAAACCGATAACAGAAAAATGCAAAACTAGCAGCCTTTAAGTGCAGGCCAAAACAAACAGAAAACCATTGCTTTAAAGCAGTCAGTGACCAGCATCCAGCCTGGCCTGGAGTCTTCATACAACAGGAGGCTACTCTCAGCCCCTTCTAGCACAGACCCACACAGTGCTAACACCAGGCTCCACTATATGGGCCTGTCACCACGCCCCTTGGTGAGGTATGTAGGTCCTGGACCCGCCCGTCTCTCACAGGACCCATAAGCAGGCCTCTTTTGGACTAAGAAAATTCCCAGTGCACTAAGGAAAATACGCCGACTTATGCCACAGACAACAGGCATCTCTGTGACACATACCTCCCATCAATTATGCGACCCCTCGCCCCCTTACACTGCTGAAAATAAAACAGTTGTGCACATCGGTGTACCATCCACAGACCGATGGGTTGGTCAAGCGGTTTAATAAAACACTTAAGTCCATGCTTAAAAAGGTGGTTCAAAAGGATGAGAGGGATTGCGACATGTTACTGCCCTATTTGATGTTTGCCATCCGTGAGGTACCACAGATGTCTACTGGGTTTTCACCCTTTAAGCTATGGTATGGCAGGCATCCTAGGGGGTTGCTGGACGTAGCCAAAGAGACGTAGGAACAGGAACCAACTCTACGTAAAAGTGTAATTGAGCACATGGCTAAAATACAGGATCAGATCACAACAGTCATGCCTATAGTAAAGAAGCAAATGCATGCGGAAAGGAGTAGATACTCAAATATTAGTGCATTTTATTTTTTTAATCAGATATTTTTATTAAACAATATAGTTGATACATATCCAACAATAGCAACAATCTTTTTCACATATTAATAAATTCCGGAAAATCCCCCTCTCAATTCCCATCAGAATCCCCTTCCTTCCCTTATCCCCCCCTTCCCCTCCCTCCCCATCTAGACAGCAGATACATCTCATATATACTTGTATAAAAGAAACAACGTATGCAACATAACTAATGCAGAATTAGTCTCGTGTACTTCGTTCCGTATAAGTTTCACAATACTTTCTTAAGTTTAGGCATCATATCTATCCCACTCCATAGTTGTGCCAGGGAGACCATATCCTGTCATAAAGATCCATCTTTCCCCTCTTACGGTATATTCCTTTCTCCAAAAAGGAAATGTAATTCGCCTGCGTCACAAACTCCCTTCTCGATGGCGGTTCCACCCCAATCCAGTGCTTTGCGATCAGCTTGCGTGCAACATGCAACAGTCGTGCAATGGCTGTCTTAGCTGCGTCGTCTGCCTGTATCTCGTCCACAAACCCCAGCAGACACACCACTGGATCACAAGGTATACTACACCCGTATGCGCCTCCCACTCTAGCAAGCACCATGATCCAGAACGCTGACAACCGTGGACAATGCCACAACATATGCAGCAGGCCAGCCGGCTCCATTCGACACCTTGCACATTCAGAGTTTGATCTTAGTTTAATTTTGTGTAAGAATTCAGGCGTTCTATATACCCTGTGCAGGATGTAGAGTTGTGATAGCCTGCCAGGTTCCCTCAGTGACTGCTTCGGGACCCACTCCAATATTGATTCCCATTTGTCATCCTCCAGAACTCCCACCTCCATCTCCCACCGATTCCTGGCCCTAAAAGGATATTGAATCAAAAAGGTATGCAATATATCTCGGTACGTTGTTGCTATCACCCCTCTCGTGGGCCCCCCTTCGCATACATAGTCAAGAACCAAATCCCTCTGTATCGTCAGCACTCCACTCTCCGCCTGTGTCTGAATTGCATGTTTCATTTGTAGGTACTGATAGGTCCCCCTCTCGTGTAGGCCGTATTCTTCCCTCAGCTTATGGAAAGATTTAAGTCTCCGTCCCTCCAGCACCTGTTGAGCCAACACAATTCCCTTCTCCCTCCACTCTACCAGGCAGCCCATTTTGACAATCTCCGGAAGTTTGGTGTTATTCCACAAGGGAGTATGGTTTGTCAATCCCTTCACTCCCCTAATTGTTTTCAATTTCTCCCAAATTTCCTGCATCAATAACATAGTAGGGCATTGTTTCCTCATTCTTCCCATCGACCCATCTTCTACGCTCATTATCAACGGTCTTCTATTAGTCACTCTTTCCATAATTTTCTGAATAGGATAGCTTCCCGCCCTCTGTGCCCACCCCCTCACATGCTGACTCTGTGCCGCAATGTAATACAAATAGGGATTAGGCAAAGCCAGTCCTCCCTCGTCCTTGGGTCTTTGGAGAAGTTCCAGTCTCAGTCTAGCCTGTTTTTTGCCCCAAATCAAGCTTCGAAACAGGGAATCAATCTGCCGAAACCTAGGTCGGGAGATGGACAGTGGAGCTTTATGAAAAACATAAAGCAATTTAGGCATTAACACCATTTTTATCAATTTATCCGACCAACAACTGAGAGATGTAACTTATTCCATGCTTTCATTTTTTCTTTAATAGTCTCCAATACTGGCATTAAGTTTAGATCTAGGAATTTTGTAAAGGGAGTCGACAACCAAATTCCAAGGTATTTAAATTTATCCACTACTCTAAGGCCCCCACTCTCCATCACAGATGACAGCTCCTCGTCTAATGGGAACAATGTGGAGTTGTGCCAATTTATTCTAAGTCCTGAAATATTTCCATATTGGTCAATAATACTCATAGCTCTTGCCAATGAAACTCTGGAGTTCTCAAGAAACACCAGAACATCATCCGCATAGAGTGCCACCCTCTCTTCCATCTCCCCATATCAAAACCCAGTCATTTCTCTATCACTCCTCAATTTGGCAGCCAGCGGTTCTATTACAAGTGCAAATAAAAGTGGAGAGAGAGGGCACCCCTGCCTAGTACCCCTCTGCAGACTTATTGGCCCAAATAGTGCCCCATTAACCCGCACCCTAGCCACCGGTTACCAACTGACACAATCGAAGGCTTTATGGGCATCCAAAGATGCTATAACTCTCCTACCCGCATTATCAGCCGGTAGCTGCATATTAAGAAACAGTCTCCTTAAATTCACAGCGGTGGACCTGCTAGGCATAAAACCCGACTGATCAGGATGTATCAAGGCATTGACAACACCCGTCAGTCTATTAGCCAGTGCTTTAGCCAGTATCTTAATATCTGCGGATAGTAAAGAAATAGGTCTATAGGATTCTGGAAGTCCCAAGTCCCTGCCCTCCTTGGGTAGAACAACAATTGTCGCCTCTCTCATAGACATAGGCAGTATCCCTTCCTCCCTTTAACATTCTAGCACCTCCTGCAGTTTTGGCAACAATACCTCTTCCAAACGTTTATATAGTTCCACTGGTAGTCCGTCTGTCCCCGATGCTTTATCATTGGCCATAGATGTCAAGGCTATGCTTAATTCCTCATATGTAATCGGAGCCTCCAGTCTAGTCCTGTCTGCCTCTGACAACCTAGGTAGCCTCAAGTCAGCTAAATACGCTTCAATACTATCCGTGCCGACCTCCGCCCCAGAGGAATATAGCCTCCCATAGAAGTCCAAGAAAATTTCTCCAATATCTGTGGAGTTTGTTGTTTTAGACCCATCAGGACTATACATCGAGTAGACGAATGGAGTTTTCCTCTGTGCCGAGGCCACCAACGACAGCAAATGACCAACCTTTTCTCCCTCCTCATAAAAGGCCATACGTCTAAATTCATTTCTTTTAAGCGCCTTGTCAAGTTTAAACCCATCCAGCTCTTCCTGTGCAGTGCTCAGTCTAGTCGCTGCTAGTCCCCCGCCCCCCTGTATCAGAGTCTCCTCAGCCTGTCTCACCGCCTCCAATTTCTCTCCTTCCTCCTGACGTGTTATAGTTTTCCATATGTTTATTTCTTTAATTACCGTATATACTCGCGTATAAGCCGAGTTTTTCAGCCCAAAAATTGGGCTGAAAAGTCCCCCCCCTCGGCTTATACGCGAGTCAATACGGTCCCCCTCAAAGTTTGGCGCCCCCACCTCACTTTCTGGGCCCCCCCGCATGCAGCGCTGCGCATATACATTACCTGTCTAGCAGCTGTCACCCTCCGGTGGCGGATCGCGGCTCCCGGCTCCATCTTCCTCGCTGACTTCCTGCTTGTCAGGTACCGCCGGCGTCGCGATGACGTCATCGCGATGAGCCCCGGTCACAAAGCAGGAAGACAGCGAGGAAGATGGAGCCCGGAGCCGGGAGCCGCGATCCGCCACCGGAGGGTGACAGCTGCTAGACAGGTAATGTATGAGCGCAGTGCTGCATGCGGGGGGGCCCAGAAAGTGAGGTGGGGGCGCCAAATTATGAGGGGGCCCTGCTGGGGCCCTGTATACTACCACTGGGGCTGTATACTACCACTACTGGGGCTGTATGTATACTACCACTGGGCTGTATACTACCACTGGGGCTGTATACTACTACTGGGGCTGTATGTATACTACCACTGGGGCTATATACTACCACTGGGGCTGTATACTACCACTGGGGCTGTATGTATACTACCACTGGGGCTATATACTACCACTGGGGCTGTATACTACCACTGGGGCTGTATACTACTACTGGGGCTGTATGTATACTACCACTGGGGCTATATACTACCACTGGGGCTGTATACTACCACTGGGGCTGTGTGTATACTACCACTGGGGCTATATACTACCACTGGGGCTGTATACTACCACTGGGGCTGTATACTACTACTGGGGCTGTATGTATACTACCACTGGGGCTATATACTACCACTGGGGCTGTATACTACCACTGGGGCTGTATACTACTACTGGGGCTGTATGTATACTACCACTGGGGCTATATAATACCACTGGGGCTGTATACTACTACTGGGGCTGAATATACCACTGGGGCTGCTGTATACTACCACTGGGGCTGTATACTACCACTGGGGCTGAATATACCACTGGGGCTGCTGTATACTACCACTGGGCTGTATACTACCACTGGGGCTGTATACTACCACTGGGGCTGTATGTATACTACCACTGGGGCTGTATATACCACTGGGGCTGCTGTATACTACCACTGGGGCTGTATATACCACTGGGGCTGAATATACCACTGGGGCTGCTGTATACTACCACTGGGGCTGTATACTACCACTGGGGCTGTATATACTACTGGGGCTGCGTGTATACTACCACTGGGGCTGTATATACTACTGGGGCTGCGTGTATACTACCACTGGGGCTGTATATACTACTGAGGCTGCGTGTATACTACCACTGGGGCTGCTGCTGTATACTACCACTGGGGCTGCTGTATATACCTCTGGGGCTGCTGTATACTACCACTGGGGCTGCTGTATACTACCACTGGGGCTGCTGCTGTATATACCACTGGGGCTGCTGCTGTAACACTGCTGGGGCCTGTATATACCACTGGGGAGGCTGCTGTATACCACACTGCTGGGGGCTGTATACCTGTGCTGGAGTCCACCCTCGGCTTATACGCGAGTCAATAAGTTTTCCCAGTTTTTGGGGGCAAAAGTAGGGGGGTCGGCTTATACACGAGTATATACGGTATATATAAAATGTCCTCAGAATAGTTTAAAACTGCGATATCCTTTTTTATCCGCTTTTTATCTGTCTATATATATATATACCTTTTATGAGAGAGAAACAAGGAAAGATAGTTTTATATTTTTCAGGAAAAATATCTTTTTTACCAATTTTTTAATTTTTATACATTCCAATTTTTATGTAAGTTTTTGTAACTAATTTATAGATGCAGAAATGATCTCCTTGAACAGTAGCTACTATAAATAAGCCACTTCCAAGAATGAGAAATTGTGCTAAACTGTTAGCTAGAGTATAATGTGACCTCAGTATACTCCTCAAGTGAGGTCTGCATATGCAACTAATTAACCAATAAGTGGAAAAGAGGAAATGATCCTTTATGATTCTGTATATAAGAGTATGTTTTTATAATGTCTGTGATTTTGTCTGATGAAGGCTTGTTATATGTTAAGCCGAAACGCGTAATAAAACAAGAAATTATTTTGGAATAATTTGCTATCCCTGTGATCCCTCTGGTAGCGCTTCAATTCAAACCAGAAAAAAAAAAAATTTTTTCATGCGTGGAAAGACAGTCTCTGCCCCCGGTTGCTGAGCCACCCCATTTATCTCTATTACCCTTTCCATGCCCGGGTCAGGGTGGGATCCTGTAGCTGTGCTGTCCCAAACACTCCCTGGGACACGTCCAGCTCTGGAATCGATGGGGTCTCCTCGACCTCTCCTGCCAATACCTCTATTGGTAAGCGACCCCTACAGCAGGTATCCCTGACTCGGGATCTTCTGGTTCTTAACCCGGATACATTTTTATTCGGGGAAGAATAATCTTCCACTCCCATAAGGACCAAAACAATGGCAAGTCTCTTCCCAGCACAGTCCCGTAAGGTAGAAACTTTACTACTCCGACCACGTTTTACCGCTCCACAAGGAGTGGAAAAGGTCACCTCCGCTCTCCGATACTCGCGGAGTTCGCCATGAATACATATGACCCTGACCCTTCCCCCCAGTGTGTTTCAAACCAGGGTTCAATGATCCATGAACGAGAGTCACCAAGCTCCCAGAGTCCAAGAAAACCTCCGCTCTAAGACCTTTGACGCACACCTGGCACAGATGGGGTTCAGTTGTTGGAACAACAGTGTCTGCGGTGAAAACAGTGCTAGCATACATTGACATCCGGCATGTAAACCCACAGTCCATGGGTTCAGCAGTCAGGGGGAAATAGGCAGCCACATGTCCTGGCCCTTAGCATCACTAGCACCTCATAGCAGTGACACCACCAGTCCGGGTGAGCTTGGTTTTTACTATCCCCAGCAAAGGGATGTGCGCCTTTTCCAGCCTCCGGGGCCCATCGTGCCAGATGCATTGGGGCAGAGTCTCGTACAAAAGCCTGGGTGGCTGTATACCGCTTAATCAGGCTAACCTCCTGGTCCAGGTTACCCGGGTTCCCTAGCCCCACCCAACGCTGTATAGCGGCTGGCAGAGTTCGCACCAGCCAGTCGACCACCCCCCTCTCCACCATCTGGCCTGGAGACAAGATCTTAGGCTGGAGCCACCTTTTTACTAGCTGCAGCAAGTCATATGCGTGAGACCTGGCAAGTTTGGTCTCCACAAAGGTCCATGCAAACACCCGTTAGGTATTAACCCCCAGTTGGGCAAGGATCTCACCTTTTAGCTTCCCATAGTCCTGAGCATCCTCCCGACTGAGGTCAAAGTAGGCCTTCTGTGCATCGCCCATAAGAAACAAAGCCACCACTTCAGCCCACTGGTCGGTTGGTAGGTTTTCCAGCTCCGCTGTGCGCTCATAGATGGTGAGAAAAGCTTCCACATTGTCCTCCCGACTCAGCTTCCTCAATGCAGAGCGGACCCTCTCCTGGGCCTCACGACGTTCTGGGGTAGGCGCTGGTGGCGTGTCTCGCAGTGCCACAATCTGCTGAAGAAGCAGCTCATTGGTTTTCTGCTGCTGTTGGAACTGCTACTGTTGTTGCCGCTAAGTAAGTACCAACTGCTTTAGTAGTTCCTCCATGTTGTCAGCAGGCCAGAACTGTACCTTTGCAGGCTTGATTACGGACCTGCTGTCTTTGGAATATGCCTTAGTCCACAGTGCCCGCATTCTCCACCATATTATAGTGCAGTGGTGTTCACACGGTGTGGTAATGAGGCAGTGACCCAAGGAAAGTTCAACTTAAACGGCTTCATTGGTATAACTCACAACTTAAATGAGAAAACGTCCTCTGGGTCACAGCCGGGTGATCCACACAGTCTGTATATAACCATTTGCCATGGGAGACAGACACACTGTTTCGCTCTGTGGTGCGCCAGGTTCTTTATCTTCACAGGCCTGTGTTGTGACTTCACATAGACCTGCCTTGCACAGTGATTCCAGCTCTGCAGCTTGCAACCTAACCAGTGACACACCCAAACCTTTGCTGAGAGATTTTAAATGGAATCTGTGTCCATGAGCCACATGCAAGACTCAAGATGGAGGGAGTGGGCCATCCTCCTGTCTTGCACTCACAGGCTTGTGATTGCAATGCACTCCGGTGGGTTCAATATGTTTCGGTGCGCATTCTGGGGGATACATATCGTCGCTCGTATACGATTGCCCTTACTGCCTCACATAGTATAAAAATTTATATTTTGAATATTGTAAACTTTTTGCCAAATTTCCATTTTTTTTCACAAATAAATGCAAGAATTACCATCCTAAATTTACCACTAACATGAAGTCTAATATGTCCCGAAAAAAGAACTAGAGCGGGAGCAGAGAAGAGCGGCCAAGGTTATTAGAGGACTGAGGGGTCTGCAATACCAAGACAGGTTATTAAACTTGGGGTTATTTAGTTTGGAAAAACAAAGGATTAGGGGTGATCTTATAATAATGTATAAATATATGAGAGGACAATACAGAGACCTTTTTAATGATCGTTTTACTCTTAGGCCTGAGAAGAGGACAAGGGAGCATCCTCTACGTCTGGAGGAAAGAAGGTTTAATCATAATCACAGACGTGGATTCTTTACTGTAAGAGCAGTGAGACTATGGAACTCTCTGCCACATGATGTTGTAATGAGTGAGTCACTACTAAAATTTAAGAAGGGCCTGGATGCCTTTCTAGAAAAATATACCATATTTTTCGCTATTTAAGACACCCTTTTGTTCCCCCAAAACTGGGGGGGGAAACGGGGGTGCGTCTTAAAAAGAGAATGTAGAAAAAAAAAAAATGTTAAAAAAATGTAGAAAAAAAAAATATTACCTAGGAGGGGATGGGGGGGGGGGGGGGGGAGTGGATCGGAGGTGCCTGATGCGGTTGTCACAGGGCCAAGGAAGTTGGGGACCAAAACACAAGCTGTGGGGGTGTTGCGCCGGTCTCCGGTGGGCGCCGCCATTATTATTTACCAGCATGCATTGCCGGTCTGGCAATGCATACTCTTGTAAATGGCCGCGGATGGGTTGTCTGCGCATGCGCCACGGCCATTTCTATGTACTCCAGTACTATGTTCTCCAGTCTTCAATAAAATGGCCGCGGCGCACGCGCAGATCGCGATTCGCGGACAATTCTGGACACGAGCATGCATTGTCAGACCGGCAATGCATGCTGGGAGATAATAATGGCAGCGCCCACCGGAGATCGGCGCAACACCCCACAGATCCTGCCTTGGCCTCCCAACCTCCGTGGCACCCCCGCAGCTCCTGCTTAGGACCCAATCTCCATGGCCCCAGAGCACCACCACAAACCTCCCTCGGTAAGAGTTGGGGGGCTATGTAGCAGGATGCATGTCCCCCATTTTAGGACATATATGAGGAGGGGGAACATAAACCAGGATTGGGCAATGGAGGAGGGGACCATATATTAGGAGGGGAGCCATATACCAGGAGGTGGACCACATACCTGGATGGGGGCATGGATACCAGGTGGGGGACCATATATTAGGAGGGGGACCATATATCAGGAGGTGGACACATACCAGGATGGGGGCATGGATACCAGGTGGGGGACCATTTAATTAGGAGGGGGCACATATACCAGAATGGAGACAAATATACCAGAATAGGGGACATATAAACTGATTGTAAGACGGACACTGGCATTATAAGACGGACCCCGTTTAACATTAAAAATAATTTTCTTTCTCTTTTCCTTCACCAAATTTCGGGGCGTGTCTTATAATCATGTGCGTCTTATAAAGCGAAAAATACGGTAATATTATCGGTTTTATATACTGGATTCTTTGATAGGGCGTTGATCCAGGGAACTAGTCTGATTGCCATATCTGGAGTCAGGAAGGAATTTTTTCCCAATGTGGAGCTTAGTGTTGCCACATGGGTTTTTTTCCCTTCCTCTGGATCAACATGTTAGGCTATGGGTTGAACTAGATGGACTTAAGGTCTTCCTTCAACCTTAAATACTATGTTACTATGTAAAATCACATTTCAGTGTTATTACCTCATAAAGTGCCCCTGGTCAGAAATGCAAATGGCCTTATCAATAGGGTCAAAACAGGCTGGGTGTTGAAGGGGTTAACCTCGTCTTTTAGAGATCATTTCATCTTCATATTTAACTTTTTCACAATAACAGTAATTTTGACTGGGGGTGCCCAAACTTTTGCATGCCATTGAAGAGTAATGTGTAACGATAGATTACATATTTAGAGTGCGTACTGCTGCCTGGAGAAGTTATGGTATCAGGGAATAAAATGTGCTGTTATAGCTAAAAGTATGATAATCATTTAAAGACAGGCAACTGAATATGCAGCAAAGGTTGATATTGAGGCAAAAGGTTATGCAGCAGCATCAATGTCAGATACCCCAGTATCTGCACGTGTAGCACTGGAGGACACCTGCGTAGACAGCTAGATTGTGTGGTGAAGGGTGGTAGCTAGAGCAGAAAGGGCCTCAAAATCAACCCTTTGCCTTAATACCCAACCTTTGCTACATATTCAGTTACCCGTCTTTATATGATTATCATACTTTCAGCTATCGCAGCACACTTAATATCTACTGGTAAGCATTCCCTGATGTCATCCAGGCAGCAGTAAACACTATAAAGTAACCTACATTTACACATTACTTTATATGTATGGTCAAATTTTCTGTATAATACACAAGATTACGACTATGCCATACAAGGACTCTTGATTAATCCTGCTGTCCTTTTTATTTTGTCCTACTTGCAGAATAAATACAGGTATTTTTTCTTCTTTTTCTCCTTTCCTTATTGTGCAGCTTAGTTCTTTATCTTTTCATCTACCTTGTTATTTCACTAATCTTTCCAATATTTCCATTTCAGGAATATTATTATTATGAAGATCACATCAGCAATTGTCTTTTTGTCATTGTTTTTTTTCTCTGAGTCTCCACATTTTTCTCCTCCATTCTGCAACCATTTTTGTTAATTATCCTTTAAGCAATTTTCACTTTACCCTACTCTTTATTCACAATATAGTCCCTTTTTCAGGGACTTCTCTTTAAACAATTTTCCCTTACTTAATTCTCTTGCAACCTTACTTCTTTTCCTATCCTATACCCTACCTGCATGGAGTATATAATTTAATCCAACACACCATCTTTATTCTTGACTACTGTCCTATACTCACTAACCAGGGCTGTGGAGTCGGTAAGCCAAACCTCCGACTCCTCAATTTCCCTGAATCCAACACCCTCATACATGGCTTATGTTAAGTGATAAGTTTATTGTAGTGTAACATCAGGCTTAAATCATATGATACAATAATCAAGCTATTTAGATAGAACATAATAATTATTCATAATAATAATAATCACCACCTACAGCATTGAACTACTGCAGCCAATTTATTACATATTTTAGGAGTCGGGGTCGGTCCATTTAATAACGATTCTGACTCCACAACTTCGACTGCATAGCCGTGTCACTAAGCCACCATAACTTGTTGAACTTATACTTAGTGTTCCTTCAATTACTTAGGCTGCCTTCACATTTGCGTATGTGAACGCAGCGTATGCTGCGTTCACATGCGCAGTCAAGCGCATGCGCACTGCGTTCCTGTGTCTAACATAGGAACGCATATTGCCTGCGTTTGCCAGCGTTTGCTGCGTTTGGGTGCGGATGCGGAAGATATCTATTCCCTCCAGGCTCCCCCGTCCGCACCCGGGATGCAGCATGTTGCATTTTTTGTGCGCTTGGGGACCTTGGAAAATCAGCAAGCTTCCCCAAGCGCACAAACCATGCATTGGCGTCAATGGTTCCGCAGTGTTCTGCGCTTGACAGCGCAGGAGAACACTGCGGACCCATTGAAATCTCTCCCGGTGGCCGCCGGTGATGTCACAGGAGATCACCGACGGCCACCAGGAGATGAGCTGGAGCCTCTTATGATCGCCTCCTCCCCGTCACCGGTAATACCCTAGCGGTGTCGGCGGGGAGAAACAGCTGATGTCCCGGAGCTTACCGGCGGCCGGGAGGAGATCTCCGGAGCTGATCTCCGTCTCCGGCCTGCCCCCGGACACCGCCGATTGGCTACCCGGGCTGCACAGTGATGTGTCCGCAGGCGGACATTCTCCGCTGCGGACACATCAAAATGACACTGCGTTTCACTGCGTTTGTGTCTGCATGCCATCAGCATGCAGACACAAACGCAAATGTGAAGGCAGCCTAATACCGATGTTCCACTAGCCTTACGTCCATTTTAAGGTAATACTTTATATGTTCCCTCGTCATATACTGTCACTATTTAGTGGACTAAATATCTTTTAACTAACGTTATGTACATTTCTGTGACAGTTCTTATCTTTGTAATCTCTTTATTTTCCATTTGCATTTCAAGATCTTCCTACTTTGTATGATGTCTTATTACACTTCATTGAACCATCTACCTGTTTCTGTATTCTCTGATATACAGATAAAACTTGAAAAAGGCCATCTAGGCTGAAATGTTGTGAGCGGCTTAATATTCATAATCACTATACTCTTAACGAGTGAATAGCGAGTCCAATGTTAGTCAATAAGTGATAGGCTCTGCGCCCACACACATCCGGCCATAAAACGAGTATTTCCGGGATAGGTCGAGAGGGTGGACTTTTTGCGTTTCCACTGCATAAAACACCTTGCAGTGCCCCCCAAGAGAGAGCCTAACATTCAATCTGCTCTCCTTGAGGTGCCAGCTCACTTTGTGTACTGTAGGGAGCTGTCAATTTGTGTCAGAGCGATAAGGATCGACACATCATTCACAACCACCAGTGTTACTTGACGAGTAACGGGTATCGTGAATACCGTACTATTCGTGCAAGTAGCGAATAGTAACGATTACACTCACTCATCACTAAGTGGTAACCACTCTGGAGTTTTTGTTAAATAAAATATAACTTTTATTGATTATATAAAAGCAGACATGTAAACGTTAAATACGAAGTATATGGGAAACCCACAGATGGCTGCAGCCAGGTAGTCACTCAATGAGCAGCATGCATATATAGGTACAAATTCACATGATAACAGAATGCACAATGTATAAGGGCACATAAATGGACATGGGATTATCCTTCATGTCCATTTATGTGCCCTTATACATTGTGCATTCTGTTATCATGTGAATTTGTACCTATATATGCATGCTGCTCATTGAGTGACTACCTGGCTGCAGCCATCTGTGGGTTTCCCATATACTTCGTATTTAACGTTTACATGTCTGCTTTTATATAATCAATAAAAGTTATATTTTATTTAACAAAAACTCCAGAGTGGTTACCACTTAATTAAATGATTGAGAGGAGTGTTATTTACTTCCATGAATATACACCTAAGGGATGATGTATCTTTAACCATGAGATCATTGATTGACATAAGGTGTTTGGTGATTTTGAATATTCATACTCACTCATCACTAGTTGTAACTGATACAATCTGCGCTTAAATAAATATTTGACTGCAAAAAAAAGCCTTTTTTCTTGTCTTGATGCACTAGTCCCATACCAACCTTCATGGTTAAGTTTGCCGAAAATTATCCACATGTATTGTACTGACTTTTACATCTGAGCACCTGCATCCAAGCCGATCAACTGTATAGCATACAATTTTTAGTGGATACATTGCCCTTCTCAATATAGGAAACTGTATTGGTTTTGTAAATGTTATTCAATGCTGATGTATAAAATTGAATGAAATATGGATTACATACATATGATATACATATGACAATATACATAAAATATACGTACCGTATATACTCGTGTATAAGCCGACCTGTGTATAAGCCGACCCCCCTACCTTTGCCCTCAAAACCTGGGAAAACCTATTGACTCGTGTATAAGCCGAGGGTGGACCTCAGCACAGGTATACAGCCCCCAGCAGTGTGGTATACAGCAGCAGCCCCAATGGTACATACAGCAGCAGCCCCAATGGTACATACAGCAGCAGCCCCAATGGTACATACAGCAGCAGCCCCAATGGTATATACAGCAGCAGCCCCAATGGTATATACAGCAGCAGCCCCAATGGTATATACAGCAGCAGCCCCAATGGTATATACAGCAGCAGCCCCAATGGTATATACAGCAGCAGCCCCAGAGGTATATATAGCAGCAGCCCCAGTGGTATATATAGCAGCAGCCCCAGTGGTATACAGGCCGCCCACCCGCCCGCATCAGTATACATGCGCCCCCCCTATCAGTATCCAGGGCCCCCTCCTTGCAGCCCAAACCTGTAAAGTAAAATCATTATACTTACACCTGTGGCCGCTGCCGTCCCCGCTCTGCACCGTGCTCCTCCATCTTCTTCCGTCTTCCTCCTCTGGCGCAGACAATGACGTCATTGCCTGCGTCCATCGGAGGAAGACGGAAGAAGATGTAGGAGCGCGGTGCAGAGCGGGGACGGCGGCGGCCACAGGTGTAAGTGTAATGATCTTGCTTTACAGGTTTGGGCTGCAAGGGGGGGCCCTGGATACTGATAGGGGGGGCGCATGTATACTGATGGTGGCGGGCGGGCGGGCAGGCGGGCGGCCTGTGTATTATACTCGCGTACAAGCCGATGGGGTACTTTTCAGCCCAATTTTTGGGCTGAAAAACTCGGCTTATACGCGAGTATATACGGTATATACAATACTCTCAGGACATTTCTTTTTACTGTCATGTGAAGTTAGCATCTCACAAGTGTGTGAGTGTTGCCTAAGGCTATATTCACTCATCCGTGTAAGTTTTACAATCCGAAAAAAAAGGACTGATTTTCTTCTAATGTGTCACCCTACTTGTCTTCATTTTTTTTGTTTTCAGGTTTTTTTTTTCCACGTAAGAGGTTTGTTTGCTTCCTAGACAATTAAAACTCCTGGAAGATCACATATTTTTCCTCAAATTATTCACTGAGGAACAAATCAGTGACACATGGAAGCAAATCGGAAGCCTGTTGTTTTTAATCTGTTGTCTCACGGATCTCCGTAGATTTAATGGCTGATTATAATTGGCAAAATCAGATGAGAAAAAGACCTGCCCCGCTGTTTCGCTCTCAGATTCATCATTTTAATGGATGTGAAAATACATCTATTCTAGTCTATGGGACCAAGTGCTGTTCAAGAAACAATCATGCAACACTCAAACATGTTACATTTATGCATGAATGCTACATTCTATATACTGTATGGTTGTCGATGGACTTTTGGGGTCGGTATGCTGACAAAAAACAGCACTTTTTGAGGTCAAATTTTTTTTGTGTGTAAATGACGGTTTATCTATTTATATATTATACACTAGAAATAGACCCGATGCTATTGCATCAGGAGTGAGGTGAAATGAATAGGTGCTGTAGAAATAGCCACTGAATAGTACAGTCCTCTCTCCAGAAAGTATGCTGTTGTTGCGGGATATATATGGTGTATATGATGGCTCAGTGGTTAGCATTGTATATGGTGCCTCAGTGGTTAGCAAAGTATATGGTGGCTCAATGGTTAGCACAGTATACAGTGGCTCAGAGGTTAGCACACTATATGGTGGCTCAGTGGTTAGCACTGTATGGGGCTCAGTGGTTAGCACAGTATAAGGTGGCTCAGTGGTTAGCATTGTATACGATGGCTCTGGTTAGCACAGTATATGGTGTCCCAGTGGTTAGCACTGAATGGTGGCGGGGGATTTGAATCCCGTGCCGCTCATTGGTCGCCGGCTGAGAAGTGGTTGGGGACCGCCCCTTAAAGACATGGTTGGGACGGCCCCTTTAAGATGTGGTTGGGAAGGGCCCTTTAAGAGGTGGTTTGGAACCTTTAAAAGGTGGTTTGAGACCTTTAAAAGGTTTGGTTTGGGACCTTTAAAAGGTGGTTGGGGATGGCCCCTTTAAGAGGTGGTTGAAGACCGCCTCTTTAATAAATGGTTGGGACCGCCCCTTTAAGAAGTGGTTGGTGATGGCCCCTTTAAGACGTGGTTGAGGACGGTCCCTTTGCTTACTGGATGCCGCCGACCTCGGTGACCAATCAGCGGAGCGGGATTTAAATCACGCGCCAACAGCACGGATTGGTCAGCGGTGACCAATCAGAACTGTTGGCACGTGATTTAAATCTTGCTTCGCTGATTGGTTGCCGCGGCGACCACTCAGTGAAGCTGTGCACGGCTTGGTGGGTGATTTGAATCCAGGCCGCCATATCAGAATACCCATAACTTGGGTGTTCCAATATGGCGGTCGGGGTGGCGGTCGTACTGGCGCCGCTCATCTCCCGCCTACGACGCCGCTGATCTCCGTGCGGCGGGAGATGAGCTACGGCTACCATCGGGAAATCAGCGGCTCGCGCCGCTGATCTCCCAACGGTAGCGGTGGGATGTCTGTCACTTTCACTTCTGTCACGTGTCACTATCCCACAGTGGTGCTGCAGTGCATTGTGGGATAGGAACATAAGCTCCGGAAATGTGTGACACATATTATTCGTGATTATGTATTTAGATATTTATATATTGATAAACCAGGCTATTAAGGATATATCAATACTTTTTAATTACTTTAGTTTCAAACTCGAAACAGTGGATCATTTATGCCTTTTTTAACTATATTTACAAACTTTGTTAGTTTTAATTAGGCACTTGAACCTGCCATCACTTGATCGGGGTATATTAGCATAGTAATATACAGGGTGGGCCATTTATAGGGTGGGCTATTTACAGTGCCTACAAGTAGTCTTCAACCCCCTGCAGATTTAGCTGGTTTGATAAGATGCCAATAAGTTAGAGCCTTCAAACTGCAAACGAGAGTAGGATTTATTAACAGAAGCATAAATCTTACAAACCAAAAAGTTATGTTGCTCAGTTGAATTTTTATAAATTTTAAACATAAAAGTGTGGGTCAATTATTATTCAACCCCTAGGTTTAATATTTTGTGGAATAACCCTTGTTTGCAATTACAGCTAATAATCGTCTTTTATAAGACCTGATCAGGCCGGCACATGTCTCTGGAGTTATCTTGGCCCACTCCTCCATGCAGATCTTCTCCAAGTTATCTAGGTTCTTTGGGTGTCTCATGTGGACTTTAATCTTGAGCTCCTTCCACAAGTTTTAAATTGGGTTAAGGTCAGGAGACTGACTAGGCCACTCCAACACCTTGATTTTTTCCCTCTTGAACCAGGCCTTGGTTTTCTTGGCTGCGTGCTTTGGGTCGTTGTCTTGTTGGAAGATGAAATTATGACCCATCTTCAGATCCTTGATGGAGGAGCGGAGGTTCTTGGCCAAAATCTCCAGGTAGGCCGTGCTATCCATCTTCCCATGGATGCGGACCAGATGGCCAGGCCCCTTGGCTGAGAAACAGCCCCACAGCATGATGCTGCCACCACCATGCTTGACTGTGGGGATGGTATTCTTGGGGTCGTATGCAGTGCCATCCAGTCTCCAAACGTCACGTGTGTGGTTGGCACCAAAGATCTCGATCTTGGTCTCATCAGACCACAGAACCTTGAACCAGTCTGTCTCAGAGTCCTCCAAGTGATCATGAGCAAACTGTAGACGAGCCTTGACATGACGCTTTGAAAGTAAAGGTACCTTACGGGCTCGTCTGGAATGGAGACCATTGCGGTGGAGTACGTTACTTATGGTATTGACTGAAACCAATGTCCCCACTGCCATGAGATCTTCCCAGAGCTCCTTCCTTGTTGTCCTTGGGTTAGCCTTGACTCTTCGGACAAGCCTGGCCTCGGCACGGGAGGAAACTTTCAAAGGCTGTCCAGGCCATGGAAGGCTAACAGTAGTTCCATAAGCCTTCCACTTCCGGATGATGCTCCCAACAGTGGAGACAGGTAGGCCCAACTCCTTGGAAAGGGTTTTGTACCCCTTGCCAGCCTTGTGACCCTTCACGATCTTGTCTCTGATGGCCTTGGAATGCTCCTTTGTCTTTCCCATGTTGACCATGTATGAGTGCTGTTCACAAGTTTGGGGAGGGTCTTAAAAAGTCAGAAAAGGCTGGCAAAAGAGATAATTAATCCACACATGTGAAGCTCATTGTTATTTGTGCCTGAACTACTTCTTAATACTTTAGGGGGACCAAACAGAATTCTGGTGGTTTGAGGGGTTGAATAATAAATGACCCTCTGAATTAACTTTTAACGCTTTAAAAAAAAAAAAAAAAAAAAAAAAAAATTTTTGTGGCACTGCATTCCCACTTCCAGGCTGTTCTACAGTCCAAATGTCACATATACTATTCCTCTCCCATATACTAATGTGCCACAAACCGTTCCCATTTTGTTTAGGTGTATCCATATAAAAGGCCCACCCTGTATAATTAAATGAATGACCACTTATGAATAACAGACACATACTGGGCTTTATAGGTCAATAAAACATGCATTCAGAAGGCCTCCAGCTGCAATTCTAACACATTAGCACCCTAAAGTTTTGGCATCTAAAAAATGTTAAACCACAGAAAAAGGAGCTAGATCTGGTCACTGCTGTTAGAGGCACAACTGTAATAACACAGCTGATAGCCGAGGAAAAGGAGAAAGACATCCAGCTCATGAATAAGAGTGTCTAACCCTAAATGTGTTTAACACATTACGTGAAGTCTGTGTAACTATCTGCACCTTATCCCAATTAATGAAAAAAAAATTGTGTGTTTTGATCTGGACGTCTTTCCTCTTTTTCATGTACATGGCTGAAGAAGGGCCAATGACCGTTCTCCACACTGAGTGAATATTGGCTATTGGTGAGCTGGATTCTACATGTTTACAGCTGGCAGCTGCACACATCTGACGTGTTGTAAAGGTTCAATTGACGATACATCGCTTTGATCTATCTACCTGTACTATTTGTGGAATTACAGAACTTTCTAAGTTTTAAAAATGATTTGCTATTTTTAACAAATCTATCATTTATCATGCAGATTGTGGGGAGCTGTCAGACTTTCCCAGCACGGATGACTAGTTACATCAATTTTATTGTTCAGTTGAAGGTGGAAGGGAAAGTACCAGAATGTCTTTCAAGCCTGTGTTCATAGGCCATAACTCAATTTTGCCTATATTAACATTCATTGTCTTGCATCTAGTGGCGGAAACTGTATATTTGTTTATTTTGGCAGAGGGTTCTACCTAGATACACACCTTTGCAGACTGGATGGAGACTCCACTGTTTTTGAACTCAATGTGGAGGGGGTTGGATGTGTCTATCTTTGCTAGGCAGCTACATGGAGATCAGAAGAGGACACGCGTTTAGGGGGGAAGTCAGTTGGTGTTGTGATTTGGAAGCCAGGATCAGTCCTAAGGCCGATCCCGAAAACCTTGGATGACCTATAGAACTTACAGTAACTCACATGCTACGGTCATGAGATCCACCTTCTGGATTTTAAGGATTCTCCTATAGACTATTTTGCTAGCTGATTTCTGATATTATGGTCTGGGGTATTGAATTGTGGTCATGTACCTGAAGTTGCTGAAATATCGTGTACGGATACAAATAAAACTTGTTGCATCGTTAACCTGCCTAGGTGAATAATACCACCCACAACATCAGATCCTCACACACCTGATCACTCTTTGGCCTCATTTATTAAAGGTTCTCAGATTGCTTGAAAAATGCAGACTGCTGAAGGGTGGTGACTTTAAACATAGTAAGTAGTCACACATTCACATTTATTCAGTATTCACAAGCCTGATCTACCAGTTTAACTTGTTTCTCATACAACACCTTGCAATATGTACAGTCGTTGCCAAAAATTGAGACTGACACAAATTGTTTTTACTAAAGTTTCTGCTTCATTGTTAGATGTGTTAGGGGCCTCTCACACTTGTGTTTTTTTCCTGATCTGGAAGATCTGGAAGATCTGGAAGATCAGGAAAAAAACCGCAAGTGTGAAAGGCCTCTTAGTCAGATGTTTCTATCGTTACTGAAAATACAATTATAAGTATTTCTCTTTTTTTAGCTTTTATTGACAAATAAAGGGCTGCTGACGAGCTGGCCAGCAAATATATGGTTTTCATATCGAGATTTCTCTGTTCAATTATTATTATATCCATATTCTTGTATGTGCACTGTTAATTTTATTTATCCTTTTACATGCTAAAATATATATTTATAAGAAAATAAAAGATTAAAATCAAAAATAACAATAATAAAAAATCTAGAACATTGTAAATTTCGCACATAGTGTAGGATAATATCTACTTTGTTCAGAATTTGAACAAAAAAATATCATCTATTGTATGTATATATGTAATTTTGTACATTGAGTGCGGTATAATAACTCCCCGAGAAGTCGGACGTGTGCAAGGGTCTGTTGGAGAGATCTGTGACAACCAGTAGCTGCTTTGGAATCCCTTTAACTATGAATAAACAGTATTTCCTTGCAGCTGCATTGAATACCTGGGTATTGTGATTAATACAGTGAAAGGGGATTTAGGCTTTCAGTACCTAAAGAGCCCATTACACGCTTCAATGTCCGAGTGATCCGACCAACGATCCGACCTGGCTGAGATCGTTGGAACATCGTTCATTGATCGCTAGTGAGATGTCACACGTACAACTCCGTAAGGTGAGTGGAAACCCCGCTTTCCTTGTAATACGGTTTAACCCTGAGGTGCTTCACATTTGCGCTCCTTCTTTCTTTTCTTTTTTTTCTTACATAATTATCAAGGTGTCACACACGTCGATGCTGCAGGTTGAACGGGCGACCAACGACTGATTTATGGTCCTGTTCATAAATCTGCGATCAACGATCAGCCGACTTATCATTGGTTGTATCTATGTGTCACAAGCAACGACGTTGTAACAACGTCGTTGCACCACCCTAAAAGCCGTGACGTAGCAACGATATCGTTAATGATATCGTAGCGTGTAACGGGCCCTTAAGTTTTATAAATGCAGGAGTGCTTTGATTGCATGGAGTTCGAAGAAAAAGGCGACAGTTAAGGAAGTTGAGTCTCTTAGGTTTATTAACATTTTGCAGTAGAGTTATGCCAATAGGCAGAGTTTTTTATAGACGTTTGGCGGTACACATTGCTGGGATGTGGAACGCATTAACATCAACAAAGAGATTAGATGTGATTTATTAATTTGACTCAAGTTTTTGAACAGGTTTAATGGCAGGTCTTATGGTGGGATCCATTCATTGCAGCTGAGGATTTTGCAGCCAGTTCAGAAGGTTTCGGAGTGTATCCTGGTCGTGGACGCTTAGCCTAATGCCGATGAAAAGGCTGTGTTTGCCATTTTCCTAGCAGTTTATGCAGTTTTAATAAACTACCCTGTTTGACCATGAAACTACCGTGTTTGACCATGTGAATGCTACCTGCTGCTGAAAGCAAGACAATCCCTATACCACATAAAAGGTTGCTACTTAAAACGAGCGCAATGAAACTAGAAAAAAATATGGATTATTGGATTATGAATGGAACACACTGAATGGATGACATCAGTTAAAAGGGAACCAACCAGCAGGTTTTTGCCCTATAAAACTAGAAGCAGTGCCATAATAGCACTAGGATGTTGATTAAAATGATACCTTTAGTTGAGAAATTTGAGGCTTCACTGCAGAATAATCCTTGTTCAAATCTTCAGAAAATACATCATTGGAGCAGTAGCTGGAGCATCAGTAAGACTTTGTGGATCAGGTCCCTGCAATCATTCCTCCTCCTGCCTTGCCACCTTTTCTTTATTTAAATTCTGCGTCGCCACCGCCACTACTGCTGTTGGCTGTGCATATGCACTGCTATTGTGATGTTGTCCACTAAAATGGCACAGGAATCAGCGCATGTGGTTACTGTAATCTCTGGCATCATTTTACTGAAGACACTGTGGAACTGACTATAAGCAGAATTGGTGTTTGCACAGATGAAATAAAAAAATCAATCTGTGCATGTGCCGCTGACGTTAATATTCATCTCCACAGTGTCAATGGGGCATCTTCGATGTTTAAAGGAAAGAAAGTAGGGGTAATTTTTTTTTTACTATAAAAAGTCATATGTCATAAGTCATAGCCAGTGAGCTACAGAATTTTGTGCAAAATTTATATTCAAATCTTTTTATTGGATTTTTTGGGGGAAAAAAAGTCAGAAATTGCAATTTATAGAAGTTACTATTGATTTATCCTAGCATACAAATGTATTACAATACCAGCCTATTATGAGGTTGCATACATTAACAATTTAGCTTCAAAGACAAAGTATTTCAATAAACAATAAAACAGATCAAAACAAATAACAAAAATGACATGAGTTTTTAATTGTATTTAGTTTTTGCTATCATCCACCTTCATGAAAACAATTTATAGTAACTAAATGTCTAAGTACAAAACAGATGAAAACCCGAGGGCACCACAATATCACAAATGGTACCTTTACACGCCGCGACGGCAGGCTGGATACATCGCGCTACAAGCTACAATTGTAGCTTGTAGCGTCCATATCGCCTGTAGTAGCGGCGTCTGAAGAGGCGACGCTACAGCCGTCGACAGATACATCTGTTTATGGTCTCTGCTCATAAACTTAAGGCAACATCGCCGATGGTAGCGAGCTGTATCGGCGTGTAAAGAGGCAACGGAAGGGAACCCTGGACACCCGGGGCTGTAGCTGCAATGTAGCTAAGGCGTCACCTCGGCTCCGTCTTACCGCGCCCCATGTGCGATCATTGGTGGAAGCTTCTGCGTGCCGATTGGCCCTTGGCGCACAGGCCTCCATCTTGGATGAGCTGTCCCTTCAGCACTACACATACGCGCCGTATGCACGATCATACCTTAGTACAATTACGCGGCCCACAACTTACGGGAAACCAAACCAAATGGCCCATGATTCTCAGATACAGTGTTCACATCCTGTGAACACATAATAAATAATGCTGGACACAGCGGTGAACAATGTGTTACGGGCCGGGCTGCCTTTTTATTGAACTGCAGATGCCGCATAAAAGTGTTCCTTAAGTGTCTGCGCACAACTGAAACACTGATGCACGTATACAGACACCGCATTGAAGTCGAGTAGTCAGTACACAGCGCATAGGCTTGCTGTACGCATCGCTCTGTGGGTGTTGTACAGTAGGTGCCGCAGAAGTGCTTCGCCCGTGTCACTGCGCGTAGGACTAGTTCAAAGGGTGCGTGACCCGGAACGTGGCCGTAATGACGTAATTACGATAGTTTCGTTTTCACTCTGCCTGCAAGGTGCCAGCCCCTCCTCTGCACACACCATTGCAGTCATGGCGGCCGTTCACCGCGCTGCTACGTGGGGGATGGCTGAACTGCTCATCCTCATAGACTACTGTGACCGGTATGACTATTGGGGTCACCGGCACCACCGTCATCCCAGGCTGCGCAATCGCGCCACTATTGGGCGGATTCAGCGGGCTCTGCTCAACCAACTGGGGGTGCAGAGGACCGCTAAAGCCGTCCAGAAGAAGATAGCGGACCTGAAGCACAAATGCCCAGGCCGCATACTCGATATCCGTGACAGGATTGCCAGGCTGCGTGGTGAGTACTTTAGAGGGCCACACATGATTTGTATTGTATGTAAGCACAACAAAAACATTTAAAATCGTTCACACACATCCTAGGTATAGTGAGAGGGACACCGGCAGACATGCAATGGGGGACAATATAGGGCGCACATTATAGATACACTGACTACACATCTGCCTACAAATAATGTTCATGTGCCACCCAAGATTACTCGACAGTGTTACATGCCCTCCAACCAATTAACACACTCATGCCACATACCTACGCCATACAGAATACATGAGATCATCCCATATATGAAAAACAACAAACACATAACACAAATATTGAACTGTCAATACATCTCAGAGCCTAAACAGTATGCTGACACATCAATTATTGTTTCATAATCTGCAGATGCGGAAGTGTCAGCCGATGAGGCTCCCCCACAACTGGCTGCAGGTGGACCACCAACCCCACCGCCTCAAGAGCCAGCTGGAGGCCACACACCACCGGGTCAACAGCCAGCTGGGCCACCATCCCCACCAGGGAATAGGCCCTCACCAGGGCATGAGGAGGAGGAGGACCCTGCTGACCCAGCGTTGGTGGAGGCAGAGGTGGGCTCGCCTGGTCGGCAACCTGAAGCTGGGGCGCAACCCCCAAATCCAGCTGCGTTGGATGTGTATGGCGGTAAGTGATTTCAGTTTGATTAGAGGGGCCGAACACTGTAAGCATTGTTGTTGTTACGTGGGAAATGGAAAAGCTAGCCATTTCTGACATAATGTCCTTCACACACTCTTGCAGATGGAGAACGTGCTGGAGCTGCCGGCTGGAGTATCAGTGCCTCCCCATCACCCCCTGATAGTCAGGATGATGATGCGGCCGAGGGTAAGGACAATCCTGCTTGTGTGAACCTGACACAAACACCAGAGGTAGTATTCTGAACTAATGATGTTTTTTCCACACACACAATACAGGTGTACCCACCATGGAGGACGTCGTGAGGGCTCACCACCAGTTTGCCCACCGACTTCAACGGGCCCTACACCGGGGAATACAGGACCTTACCGCCTGTCTACCATGGTGGATACCGTCCTGAAACATCAAGATGGCCAACATTAAGGTGGAACCCCCCGTAAACAGATTTGCCCCCCTGACCCCCAAATGTGTTGTCCTAGTTGGACCTTGAACTTACAGACGTTGCCTGTTAGGCTTTTGATGTGGTTATGTTTTTTCTTCTTTTTTGCCCCCGTTGGGCTCTTTTCTTATAGTGTTCCACTATCACAAAAGGGGGATTGTGGTATGGCCACGGCTTTGCCCGTTGCACCTATCCTGTCCCACATTGGGACCATCAGGAGTGTGGATTAACCAGCCCTTTACCTCATGGACCTATCCTGTCCCACATTGGGACCATCAGGAGTGTGGATTAACCAGCCCTTTACCTCATGGACCTATCCTGTCCCACATTGGGACCATCAGGAGTGTGGATTAACCAGCCCTTTACCTCATGGACCTATCCTGTCCCACATTGGGACCATCAGGAGTGTGGATTAACCAGCCCTTTACCTCATGGACCTATCCTGTCCCACATTGGGACCATCAGGAGTGTGGATTAACCAGCCCTTTACCTCATGGACCTATCCTGTCCCACATTGGGACCATCAGGAGTGTGGATTAACCAGCCCTTTACCTCATGGACCTATCCTGTCCCACATTGGGACCATCAGGAGTGTGGATTAACCAGCCCTTTACCTCATGGACCTATCCTGTCCCACATTGGGACCATCAGGAGTGTGGATTAACCAGCCCTTTACCTCATGGACCTATCCTGTCCCACATTGGGACCATCAGGAGTGTGGATTAACCAGCCCTTTACCTCATGGACCTATCCTGTCCCACATTGGGACCATCAGGAGTGTGGATTAACCAGCCCTTTACCTCATGGACCTACCCTGTCCCACATTGGGACCATCAGGAGTGTGGGATGGCTACACCTATCAGAAAGCTGCATTCTGTGTTTAGTGGCAAATGACTTCCACACATGTATGTAGCCAATAAAAAGTATTTGTAATTTTTACTTTGCCTCACTCATGTCACAACAATACTATGGGGGGGCAAATGTTCAACAGGTTAATATCTCACACACATTACTACAGCTCTTTGTCAATGTCCTACCACAGTACAAAGGAACCTATGGTCGTCCTACACTGAGGCCATTGGCCCATATTGTGTGGCTTGCCCCAAACTATATTGTGAACAACACCATTCACCCAGGCTGCCCCCCGCAAGCCATAAGCCAAAAGAAAAACACAATTGAGTTAGTTCTAATATTTTATATAATCATATTTAGTAAATCATAAACAAATCATAAGAAGCAAATCGGCTTAAAAGTGTAACACAAACATAAGGGAAAAATAAAAAGGTGCCTCCACATGAAAAAAGTCCAGAGTGCCAATTTGGTGCATTGGCTACTAGTGTCCAAATTAATCATCTTCTGTCGGCTCTGACAATGCCGCATCCCCCCTCCTCTGAGGGCAGCCCCAACCTGCCCCAGAACGTCTGGTTGTACGACAACGTGTTGAGGGGGGATGGGGTGACTGTGGCGGGGCCGGTCTTCTCACGGGCCGAGATGGGGCAGCTGGTGAAAGGGGTCACAAGGTGTGTTGCATAGGGGGAAGGACGTGGCAGCCCCATTGAAGGGCCCCATCATCGGCAGCATCAGCGGCATTGTGGAAGACCCTCAGAAGGATCTTTTTCTGGAGCGGCTCCATCCCTCGCATTCTGTCGCTCATGTAGAGGGCGTCGCTGTCGATGTGGGTCCGCTGTTCATTCAAAAGCACGCGTCGGGCCCAGGCGCCCAGCTCCGTCTCTGGTGGTGCAGGACGTCGGCGACGACGGATCCGTGAGCTGGGCCCTGGGCCCGGACCCACATCACTAGCCCCGCCCTCCTGCTCAGCCCCAGATGTCATGGGCTGAGCATCATCAGCGACAGAATGCTCCGCAATGGAGCCGTCCTCTTCTGGGGCCTGTGGGGGGGAGAGGAAACAAAACCAAACATTAGTGACGGCAAGGACCACACCATACCATGGACACAGGACACAATACACCACTCCCACTAAAGTAAAGGCACTAACAAGATATATGGAAGGAATCTACAAACAGCAAGCCACCAAACTTTTACAACACCAAAACCTGTATTGCGGCTGGACACTCACCTCTACGATTCCCGGGACTCAGCACAATACAGATTGAGGTGTCAGTCACAGAGAGCCGTAACCCAATTAGTACATGTCACCACAACACCTTGATACTGGGGGCTGGGCTGGCCAAACACAGAAGTTGCCCACCTTCCCATTTGTATTACAAATCTGATGTAAAACCATCAAACCTTCAAAAAACAAAAACCCACTTGCACCAGAGCCAACACACATGTGTGGCAGCAAAATTGTAGTAGATGGCACTATGTGCCTCTTTCATGTTAATGCAAGAATAATGTAAACTTCGGTACACATGTCATTTTTCCGGTGTACCGATATGTGGTGGAAATGCTATTTTGGAAAGCGGCTCTCTGCGTTAAATTCATATAAGCCAAAATCATGTCAGGAGGCAAGATTCCCTGACACAAAAAGGTTTCCCACACCAAGGCCGAAAATTTGTGAAAACTGTGCTAGTTCTGGTTTGGCCAAAACACACATGTGAAGGCAACATTGTGGGACAACACTGTAACACGATTACCCACCTCCTGTGGCGCAGATGGTGACTCATCCGGGCCTACATGGGACGCAGCTACGGGGCAGTTGGTAGTCGTTCGACGCGAGCTCACCTCGCCCAGGATAAAGGTGAAGAGGGGATAGTACCATAGGGTAGGTGATGGTACCTCCTCAGCTCCAGCTCCTGAGCGACGGCGCAGGTAGTCATTGTGAGCCCGCATGAACGACTGCCGCATGTTTTTAATTTTCAAGGCCACCGCATTCTGGTCCCAACTCCTGCCTACCCTTGACTCCAAGCGATTGGCTAGAGCCACAAGAGTAGTGTAGGCCTCGGACCTCGCTGCCTGGTTTTTATATTGAGGCAGCGAGCTGCGCCACAAACATTCGTGCCGCTGATACTCCGTGAGAAGCTGGGTTTCAAATTCCACAGTACACCTCGGCATCTGGTGAAGACAAAACACAGCCAATCCAGACCGTCACGACACTAGCCATATCGAGCTGTGAAAACCTTGTGAACATAATTTACATGCTCATAAGGTTCTCATATGTACATTATAGGCAGCAATAACTGGTATGACAACTTGGCCTATGTGTGCCATTTGCACAATGTCACACCGGTCCAAAGTAAAATACATATGTGACACAATTACACATGTCAGGTACTCTGTGGCCCCCTAAACATGTGTGAAGCCTGATTTAAGAGCCCACTGTTCATATTAAAACAACACCTCTAGACGGTGTGTGCGTACCAACCTGTAGGCCAACATGTGAGCAAAGACATTGTGTGGTAGCTACTACCTTTGTACTGAGCAAAATGGTTAACATTAAGCAGATGAGAAAGGAGGGCGTGGTTGGTGGCAAGACTGCACATACTACATGTAATGTGCAAACACATCATCATGTAGTTGTGTGGCCATCCATGGGAATACAATTGTTACTGAGGTAACAAGAATCCCTGCAATGAAGGGACCAATAATTGCAGCCATCAAATGCAGATGTGCATGAAAGTTGTAAATCTAAACTTTATATGTTTGACGCACAAATTACATCAGAGACCAAATGTATACACTCACAATACCAGTAGTGGCTATACCTGGCTATTACCATACACTGGAAAAACTGACCCATCTGTATAATTAGAGGGCCAAAATTAAAGCCCGTATCAAAGACGCCCATACACACATTGCCTAAGCGGCCGCCAATACAAGCATCAGCGTCCCGTGCACTTTCATAGAAACCGCTAAAGAGGCTTACCGTCAGAGCAGCAGAAGATACGCAGGACACTAGTAGCTCAATGCACATGGACCTCTGGACAAGGTGTAGTGGCCATTGGCCTGCCTTTATACTCCGCTAAACCAATCACAGCAGACACAATGACGCACAGCGTAATGTGACACCTGGGGGCGCAATTAACCTCCGCTAATTGGTGGAGATCGCTGTATCGTGATAGGTTGCTGGCCCTTTAAAAGGTCCGCATGCCGCCAAACATTACGCTTGCTGGCCAGACCCATTAAGTAAGTATCTGTGGACACACATGGAAATGGCGTGGTGTGGGTGCATATGTCGTTTGAATTTGCGACCGCAGGACACTGTTTTAGCGTAGTGTATAGGGGTCTGTATTGCTGGGGAAGATCTAGTGTACTGTGTGGACTTTGAGTAGGCATTAGGTTTGGTGCTTATGAATATTTGAACATATACATTGCTGTGTTTGTTTCCAGACACCATACAGGAGATTGCCTGCAGGACTGTAGACAGAAATGTGTTACTCCTGTCACCTGGATCAATGTCTGCATACTGGTTGTGGCCAATGGAGACTGGGTCGAACGGGGATAGGATGAGACATGGCTTGGAGGTGTGGCACTGAAGACATAACTTAGATGGTTTGGACAAATGGCACCAGCCAAAACATATGTAACCATGGTTACCCAACCTCACTCATGTGCAAAGTTGTTGGCCTCTTGTAAGCTTACTTGACCAGCCTATAGGGGTACGTATTGTTTGTTTTACCTCCCAGAATAGGAAATGGCCACATTTTCATTATGGTCTGTGTAATGGCATCTGCAAAATTGTTCTCATACATTATTGGTGACACAAGTCCCTTTCTAACTCACCTAGGTGCAGATGTTTTACTTTGACAAACTCCCATAGAAGTTGATGTAGAGGAGGCCACTATCATTGGGCGTCTTCCATTTTGATTGGGGTGACTACTGGGTGTTTGCCTTTCCTGTCTTCAGGGATGTGTTTCGGGGCCTGACGCAAGTTCCCCTCCAGTTGGCTATAGTGTGTCATCAACAATAGGTGTGGCTTGCTGAACCTGCTGACATTGGCACATATTGTTCTATGTACTCATGTTGTGTATTCTCATCTACAGGTGCTGATATTGAGGATGCAGAATATCCATGACCGCAATGTTATCGTGGCTCTTGCGTTGGTGGAAGAGCAAATGTGGTATGAGGATCGGTATGAAAGGTTGATGAGGCGCAGACAGCGGCGGTTGTGGACCCGTGATTGGCTTCTCAGGCGGCAAACCCGGGGCCACATGCAGCTGTTGCGGGAGCTGGAGATTAACTGTGCTGATGATTACCGAAACTATCTCCGTATGCCCGAGGACTGTTTCACCTTCCTATTGGAGCGTGTAGGGCCAATGATAGCGCGTCAGGACACTATAATGCGCCCATCAGTATCACCTGCTGAGCGGTTGGCGATCACTTTGCGGTTCCTGGCTACAGGGCAGTCCATGACATCACTCACATACATGTCACGTGTCTCCCTGCCCCTGCTGAGCCGCCTGATCCCTGAAACGTGTTGGGCCATCTGGAGAGCTTTGCAGCCAGCCTACATGAAAATGCCTCTAACCGCCGCAGAATGGCTGGAAGTGGCCCGAGGGTTTGAAACCCGGTGGAACTTCCCCAACTGTGGCGGGGCATTGGATGGTAAGCACGTGAGGATTACCAAACCTGCCCACTCTGGCTCTTTGTTTTTCAATTACAAAGGGTATTGTAGTATAATCCTCATGGCTGTAGTAGATGCCAACTATGAGTTCCTCTACGTGGATGTTGGAATGAACGGTCGCAACTCAGATGGGGGTGTGTTTGCCCGAAGCTCCTTGGCAACACTACTAGGGAATGGTGGGCTAAACTTACCCTCAAATGACCAGACGAACCGAACATCTCAACTTTGCGTTTGTGGCGGATGAAGCATTCCCACTTCAGGAACACCTACTGCGGCCATATCCCCAGAGGGCCCTTACTTCTGAGAGACGCATTTTCAACTACCGGCTATCCCGGGCCCGCCGTGTAGTTGAAAATGCGTTTGGGATAATGGCCAATAGATTCCAGCTTTTTCATACGGCTATGCATATGAAACCGGAGTCTATTGACGCGGTAGTGGTGGCCTGCTGTGTGCTGCATAACTTCCTGCGTCGTAGGGATAGGCCATCATACACGCCAGGAGCTTATGTAGATCATGCAGACGCTACAACAGGGGAGCTCCGTCCAGGGTCTTGGCGTGATGAGGGCCATGTGATTGTGCCACTCCAGCCCCAGAGCCATGGCCGCACTCGGCAGGAGGCCAGGGACAGTAGAGAAGCTTACTGCTCCTACTTCAATGGGTCTGGTGCAGTGAGCTGGCAGGACCAGGCCATGTAGTTTGCCTGGTTCTGGGAGGTTGATTTAAATTTCCAATGGAGGTGACAGCAGGGTAGCTGCACCCCTTTTATTTTGTGTTTACCATTTTTTGTATTTTTTGGTTTCCTCATGTGCATGATGTTTAGTTAGTTAGTTAGTTAGTTTATGATGTTTGATTATTTTTTTCATGCTCCACAGGTTCCAATGTGGGTTCCATTTGCTCTCTCTGCAATGTGTTGGCAGATTGTGACATGCACTTTATTTGTTGCTTTTATTTGGATGTATTTTTGGTTACAATTTGTAATCCAAGGTCACGATGAATGATTTTGATTTATTAAATACTTTTTTGGATCCAAACACATGTGTGAGCCTGTTTACTTGGTGGAGGAGGGAAATGTGATGGAGTTTATGGTGGGGGGCCTGGGATGTCATAGCCACCTATTGGCTGGGAATGTGCAGACAATATGTGTGGGTAGCCATGTTTTTTCCCCAGACTTTTGCCTAACAGTGTGGCCATTGCACGTACATGAGCCTTTATTTTGTTCTAGGCAGAGGCTCACCTGCAGACAGCACATTGATGCCGGACATATTCTTCTCAGGTGTTTTGTAATACACTGTCACACAGATCTTTCACAGGTTTGCTACGGAGCAGTTCCACTACATTCACATCTGTTGCCAGAGATAGATACATACAATGTACACAGAGAACGCACATACTGTGTGTTGTAAGCCGCTCATGTGTGTCGCAGAAACGCACCTCGCCGCTATCTACACACGCCGCTGTCACAAGCGCTGATCGTGCGTGACAGGGCAAACACTTGTACTACGTACACATAGCCCCGGCACCGCTACTTTATGCACACTGGGTAGATGACTTGCCACCGCTCCTGGGTGACGCTTTACCATCGGTTTAGATGCATTCGCCACACTCCGCCATGTCACAACCGCTTATTCCGTGCTTCACTCCCCTCACTGGTACGTCACGTCTCGGCCATCCGCCCTTTCCGTCGTGCCCAATCACAACTCCGTAGTGTTGACCAATGGTTGTGGTTTGGGCGCGGCGTACAGGACTGTGGCACGCCTATGTGTTTTACGTCCTGCCTTTGTTGCTCCCACTCACCCTGTGGTGGCGGCGTGTGAAGCGGGTACGCTAAGCTACAGCTGGCTACTTGAGACACCCGGCGATGTAGCTAGCTATAGATGTAGCGTGGCGTAGCGCACCTTGTCGCGGCGTGTAAAGAGGGTGCGTTGACCGTTTGTAGCCGTTTGAGCGTGCTCGTGCACGCGAAGTAGCGCGATGTATCCAGCCTGCCGTCGCGGCGTGTAAAGGTACCATTAGGATCAGCCACTACAGTGTTGGCCAAAAGTATTGACAGCCCTGCCATTCTGTCAGATAATACTCAGTTTCTTCCTGAAAATGATTGCAATCACAAATTCTTTGGTATTATCTTCATTTAATTTGTCTCTAATGAAAAAAACACAAAAAGAATTGTCCTAAAGCCAAATTGGATATAATTCCACACCAAACATAAAAAAGGGGGTGGACAAAAGTATTGATACCCTTAGAAAAATCATGTGATGCTTCTCTAATTTGTGTAATTAACAGCACCTGTAACTTACCTGTGGCACCTAACAGATGTTGGCAATAACTAAATCACACTTGCAGCCAGTTGACATGGATTAAAGTTGACTCAACCTCTGTCCTGTGTCCTTGTGTGTACCACATTGAGCATGGGGAAAAGAAAGAAGACCAAAGAACTGTCTGAGGACTTGAGAAACCAAATTGTGATGAAGCACGAGCAATCTCAAGGCTGCAAGTCCATCGCCAAAGACCTGAATGTTCCAGTGTCTACCGTGCGCAGTGTCATCAAGAAGTTTAAAGCCCATGGCACTGTGGCTAACTTCCTTAGATGTGGACGGAAAAGAAAAATTGACAAGAGATTTCAACTCAAGATTGTGCGGATGGTGGATAAAGAACCTCGACTAACATCCAAATAAGTTCAAGCTGCCCTGCCCTGGAAATACAAACATGCCCGCGCTCTGCCACCATCTAAATCATTTACACTTAAAACCACTACCCCTGTTTAATATGCTCTCTCCCCCATCTACTCTATAATTGCCGTAGGCATTTTCGTGTCGGCCCCCGAAATCGCCGTGGCTATGTCACGCTGTGACGTCACCACGCGCGAGCAATGGCCGCAAAGCGGCCATTGCGAGTCGCTGGCCGAAAATAGAACCAGAGGCTCGGCCACAAACTTAGCGATTTACCGCTGAGGTAGCGCGAGCAATGGCCGCGAGGCCATTGCGAGTCGCTACCTCAGCTGCCGCACGTCCCACTATACTTTCAATGGGGATTCATTGCGACTCGCTGTGTAGCGCGAGCAATGGCCGCGAGGCCATTGCGAGTCGCTACGTCAGCCGCCGCAAGTCCCCTTATACTTTGAATGGGGATCCATGTGAGTCGCTGTGTAGTGCGAGCAATGGCCGCGAGGCCATTGCGAGTCGCCATCACAGCAATAAATCATTCATCCCATTGCGAGTCGTCGTTCATCTACTACTACTACTACTACTACTACTACTACTCGCACAGACCCCCCCCTCCCCTCAATGGCCGCACAGACCCCCCCCCCTCCCCCCTCAATGGCCGCACAGACCCCCCCTCAATGTCCCAAAGTCAGCTGTGACCGCCTGGCCCTTGGACACTGGCTGCCATGCACACATCAGCTGGTAGGCTCCCATCACTTACCCACTGAGGACGGATCACTTCCAGCACCTCTTCACATGGCAGTGCTCTGAACTTCTGAATCGTCCTCTCCTCACTCAGACACCTGGCAGGTTCCTATCCAGCCTACTCACTCCCAGCTGCAACCCAGTGAGTCAATCAGCACATCTTCACTCACACACAGACCTGACATGTGATTAACCCCCTGTGCACCATTCAGGTTTAGCCCAGCAAATCACTCATCCCCACAGGTTCAGCCGCTCATTAGGCTCATGAATGTATCGGATCTTCAGCACTCACACTCAGCTGTTTTACTCAGCGAGTCGCTGGCCGAAAATAGAACCAGAGGCTCGGCCACAAACTTAGCGATTTACCGCTGAGGTAGCGCGAGCAATGGCCGTGAGGCCATTGCGAGTTGCTACCTCAGCCGCCGCACCTGCCGCAAGTCCCCCTATACTTTCTATGGGGATTACCGCAACCGCGCCGCAACTGTAACGGTTGCGGCGCGGTTGCGGTAATCCCCATAGAAAGTATAGGGGGACTTGCGGCAGGTGCAGCAAGTGCGGTTTTTTAACTTTAATAATAATAAAAATACTAAAAAAAAAAATAAATAAATAATATAAATAATACACAATAAAAGAAAACATAATAATAAAAAACAACAAAAAAATCTACTCTATAATTGCCGTAGGCATTTTCGTGTCGGCCCCCGAAAACGCCGTGGCTATGTCACACTGTGACGTCACCACGCGCGAGCAATGGCCGCGAAGCGGCCATTGCGAGTCACTGGCCGAAAATAGAACCAGAGGCTCGGCTACAAAGTTAGCGATTTACCGCTCAGGCAGCGACTCGCAATGGTCGCGGCCATTGCGAGTCGCTGCCTGAGCGGTAAATCGCTAACTTTGTGGCCGAGCCTCTGGTTCTATTTTCGGCCAGCACTCAGCCCCAATAAGTATTGAACCCCCCCCAAAAAGTATTGAACACACCCCAATAAGTATTGAACGCGTCACAATAAGTATTGAACGCGCCCCAAAAAGTATTGAACGCGTCCCAATAAGTATTGAACACACCCCAATAAGTATTGAACGCGCCCCAAAAAGTATTGAACGCACCCCAATAAGTATTGAACGCGCCCCAAAAAGTATTGAACGCGTCCCAATAAGTATTGAACACACCCCAATAAGTATTGAACGCGCCCCAAAAAGTATTGAACGCACCCCAATAAGTATTGAACACCCCCCAAAAAGTATTGAACACACCCCAATAAGTATTGAACGCGTCACAATAAGTATTGAACGCGCCCCAAAAAGTATTGAACGCGTCCCAATAAGTATTGAACACACCCCAATAAGTATTGAACACACCCCAATAAGTATTGAACGCGCACCAAAAAGTATTGAACGCACCCCAATAAGTATTGAACGCGCCCCAAAAAGTATTGAATCGCGCCACAAAAAGTATTGAACGCGTCCCAATAAGTATTGAACACACCCCAAATAAGTATTGAACGCGCCCCAAAAAGTATTGAACGCACCCCAATAAGTATTGAACGCGCCACAAAAAGTATTGAACGCGCCCCAAAAAGTATTGAACACACCCCAATAAGTATTGAACGCCCCCCAAAAAGCATTGAACGCGCCCCAAAAAGCATTGAACGCGCCCCAATAAGTATTGAACGCGCCCCAAAAAAGCAATTGCATGAACGCGCCCCAATAAGTATTGGACCCCCCCCAAAAAGTATTGGACCCCCCAATAAAAAGTATTGGACTCCCCCAAAAAGTAGCTATAACTACTATAATCAAATTAATGCACGTTCTAGAATCCCGATGCATTTGCATCGGGCTCACAGCTAGTTTTATATAAGCACTCTCTTATTGTCAAAGTTCTGGCCCACCACCCCATAGGACCAGTCATTACTTATACCTATCCTGTATGCCCACCGCCACCGTGCATGCACCAAAGTCGCCATCTTTATACTCCACATGAAGCAAATACACGTCCCCGTGCATGCGCAACGCACATAGCTCTGTGACCATAAGAACGTCCTCCGGTGACACACTTCTGTCGCTCGGACGCCGAAAGGAAGCGGCAACTTGATGACATGGCCACACGCCCCTGGCACACCTGTTCACGGTAATACACAAGGTAATTAACAATATTGAAATCAGTTTTATGCCACAACACTTGTACCCCTGACGAAGTTGCCTCTGGTAGGCAACAAAACGCGTTAGGTTGGAGTGAGGGCTACATTGATACCCCTTGGAGTACAGTGGGCTTTGTTCTACCACAACAGGTCGTATTGGTCTTGCATGTGACCAGGGTGTGATGATACAATACAACTGAGTGTATCACAGTGTTTGAGTATACACGTCAGAATTGTGACTGACCTCTGTGATGGATATTGGAGGCACATTGGGGTTTGCCTAATCACTGTGTTTGGATATTTGTCCCTGGTCCACCACCATTTGTACCAAATGGTTTGATTTTCCAAAAGTGCTTTGATACATCTGTATGTTGTGGGAGGCCCCTGTGCCTAACAAGGTGTGTCATAGATTGCACAGATGGTTCAAATAAGTGCTGTTACTACTGTGGTTATTTAAAATGATCCCTTAGGGGAAATTCATTTAAAAACAGTGTATTTAATATAGGCACATATTATGTACTTGTATACAGTCATAATTTTTCTTCAGAGTGACCACATTTGATTTAAGGGCTCTTGTCCCTTATTTTAATTGATTTTATCTGACTTTTTCAAGTGTGTGACATGTGTTTTTTCTAAATAAAGTATTACTGTATATACTCTGGTGATCGCCCTTGTATTATGTGTTGCTTTCCTCTCTTATATAAATGCTTTTTTGACACATACAGTGTTGGCCAAAAGTATTGACACCCCTGCAATTCTGTCAGATAATTATTAAAATAATGATTTTGTAATAGTTTTATATTTGGTAATAAACAGAGATTTAAATTTTATGGAGAAAGTTTTAAAGAATATAAAAGATTTGATTGTATTTATGTGTTTTGTGTTGCATGCACCAAGACTTTCCACAGGAACCACCTAACACTGGGCGTGGTATGATAACAAAAGAGTATATATACTTGTAATATGGACATTGTATGTAATAGCCCTGATGAAGTGGCAAATTTAAAGCCACGAAACGCGTAGGCAAATAAACCAGAACCTGATTAACCCTTTACTGGACTGGAAGTTTCTTGAGGTCAGCGCGGACTACAAAGCCCAGCTTTTTCTTCGGTGGAAATCATTTATCTTCAGTGGGCTCCTGCAGCGACCATTACCAGGCTCTCTCAGTTTGTTGTGGCTCTCACAACCACCGCAGGTGAGTCACACTGATTGGGGGGACTGGACTATTTATTAAGACGATAACGCCCTATGTGCGCTCCCTATTTATCCTTTTTTATAGAGTTTGGCCAAAAGTAGAGACACCCCTGCAATTCTGTCAGATAATACTCAGTTTCTTCCCGAAAATGATTGCAATCACAAATTCTTTGGTATTATTAATTTGCCTTCAATGAAAAAACACAAAAGAGAATGAAGCAAAAAGCAAAACATTGATCATTTCACACAAAACTCCAAAAATGGGCTAGACAAAAGTATTGGCACCCTCAGCCTAATACTTGGTTGCACAACCTTTAGCCAAAATAACTGCATCAACCGCTTCCGGTAACCATCAATGAGTTTCTTACAATGCTCTGCTGGAATTTCAGACCATTCTTCTTTGGCAAACTGTTCCAGGTCCCTGATATTTGAAGGGTGCCTTCTCCAAACTGCCATTTTTAGATCTCTCCACAGGTGTTCTATGGGATTCAGGTCTGGACTCATTGCTGGCCACCTTAGAAGTCTCCAGTGCTTTCTCTCAAACCATTTTCTAGTGCTTTTTGAAGTGTGTTTTGGGTCATTGTCCTGCTGGAAGACCCATGACCTCTGAGGAGACCATGAAAAACGTGCAAGCTCACGTTAGATCGCCTCATATCACAAGGCGAGATTGCGGCGTGTGAAGGTACCCTACAAGTCCCTCCAACATATATTGGTTCAATTCCCTAACAGTTACTTTTTCCTGTTCTCTGAAGGTTTGGACAAAGTAACATGCCACAAAAAATTCCCTTCAATGATCTGACATTGAGCTTGGCGCAAAGACATTATGATGGTGGTATTTCTCTATATTACTAAATGGCTTATATTACAGTGGTGGACCATTTGCCCATAAGAGAATTTCCCACTAAGTGTTAGGCCACGTGCACATGTTCAGTATTTGATGAGTTTTTTACCTCAGGATTTGTAGCCAAAACCAGGAATGGATGATTAAATACAGAAGTGGTGCAGGTGTTTCTATTAGACTTTTCCTTTGATTGTTCCACTCCTGATTTTGTCTACAAATCCTGAGGTAAAAAACTCACCAAATACTGAACATGTGCACGTGGCCTTAGGGAATTGAACCAATATATGTTGGAGGGACTTGTACAATAAATGGTTGGCACACAGCGGAAGTGTGGTGGACTGTTTCTATCCATTGACGTCCTTTGCGCAAGTCCCTGCAGGTGAAGGCTGGATGGGGTGAAATTATATTTTCGATAAAAGTGTATGGAACAATTATAACCTTTGGAGTTTTGACTTTGGCACAATATATAAATAAATTAACAAGCATGTACAAAATATTTTATGTGTGGGGTAAGTGTTTCCTACTCTCACTTTTCTGTTTAATTGGAACTATTCTTTTACTTTTCTCAATTATGTTTTTCAACTTGTCACTCACTTGTTTTTACTTGTTTCAATTTATATCAATTTTGTTATTAATTCAACTTCATACCCTTGATAAAAGTCTAGGGAACCTAACAAAATGGTAAAGAAATCCCCCCTCCCCTTTCTCCTTTATTTTTTATTATGAATTAAAATCTGAATTTTCTTTAACCAAGATCCTGGAGGCTGAGTGATGGCAATATGCTACCACCAGCCTATTTTCTTTCCTCTGCATTCTTCTATCTCTGTACTATATTTAAATACAATCTCACATAGCTTTAGCTATGTAATTTACAACTTTTTTAACTGGACTGAATAATGGCAGAATCTGTGAAAAAACGAGAGGATGCAGACCAACATCAAGCTTTAATTAAATATTGTACAATTGCTTAAATCGCTCTAATTCTGTCTAAATCATTTATACTTAAAACCACAACCCCTGTTTAATATAACTCTCTTATTGTCAAAGTTCTGGCCCACCACCCCATAGGACCAGTCATTACTTATACCTATCCTGTATGCCCATTGGCGCAGCACTCACCGTGCATGCGCCGAAGTCACCATCTTTATACTCCACATGAAGCCAATACACCTCTCTGCACATGCGCAAAGCACATAGCGCTCTGACCAGAAGAACGTCCTCCGGTGACGCACTTCTGGCACTAGGACGCTGAAAGGAAGCGGTGACTTGATGATATGGCCACACGCCCCTGGCACACCTGTTCATGCTAATACACAAGGTAATTAACAATATTTAAAGCAGTTTTATGCCACAACACTTGTATCCCTGACAAAGTTGCCTCTGGTAGGCAACGAAACGCATTGGGTTGGAGTGAAGGGTCCCCTGACATGGCTTATATTGATACCCCTTGGAGCACAGTGGGCTTTGTTCTACCACAACAGGTCGTATTGGTCTTGTATGTGACCAGGGTGTGATGATACAATACAACTGACTGTATCACAGTGTTTGAGTATACAGGTCAGAATTGTGACTGACCTCTGTGATGGATATTGGAGGCACATTGGGGTTTGCCTAATCACTGTGTTTGGATATTTGTCCCTGGTCCACCACCATTTGTACCAAACGGTTTGATTTTCCAAAAGTGCTTTGATACATCTGTAAGTTGTGGGAGGCCCCTGTGCCTAGCAAGGTGTGTCATAATTGCACAGATGGTTCAAATAAGTGCTGTTACTACTGTGGTTATTTAAAATTATCCCTTAGGGGAAATTCATTTAAAAACAGTGTATTTAATATAGGCACATATTATGTACTTGTATACAGCCACAATCTTTGGTCAGGGTGACCACGTTTGATTTAAGGGCTCTTGTCCCTTATTTTAATTGATTTTAGCTGACTTTTTCAAGTGTGTGACATGTGTTTTTTTCTAAATAAAGTGTTACTGTATATACTCCAGTGATCGCCCTTGTATTATGTGTTGCTTTCCCTCTTATATAAATGTCTTAGTACATTACTATCTATGCACAAGAGATTAGTATTATTTTTCTTAATCTCTTTGATTTTGAGGGCGTGTTGTCTATGTCAATGGGTTAGGAGTCAACTGGAGTAAAGGTCCTTATCCAGTCCGACCACTTTATACTATATTTGTCCTATGTATGGTTTCTCAGTGGAAAACAAAATTCCAAATTATTATGAGTAGATATCTTTTCTATGAGCTCTTGGATATTAGGTATGTATGTCTATTTCCAATAAGATACAACACACGGCAATATTGCTAGGCAATTTCACTGTCAATTTGCTGGTTGCAGTGAAATCATGGGCACATTGTTCTATTTTGTTGCTGTTTACAAATGGAACAATGTGTCCATGATTTCACTGCAACCAGCAAATTGCTAGTGAAATTGCCTAGCAATATTGCCGCGTGTGAAGGTACCTCAAACCTCCTCTAGTTCTATGTTTTACAAGAACTGATCATGCAATTTGCGGTTTTAATTTGTTTCAGATAAACGTTACAAGTTGGTTTTGTAGTTTTTGTAATAGGTTTTTCTTTATTGGTAAGGGAATAGTTCTAAAGATATAGAGTAGTTTTGGTAATATAATTTTAAATGTATGAATTCTGCCCATCCAAGACATCTCTAGTTTTGATAAATGTAAAATATCTTTTTGAATAGTGGTATGTATATCATATATGTTTTGATGCATAATATCAGTAGCAGCAGGGGCGGACTGGCCCAGGTGGCAAGTGCCCCCCAGGCTGGTGGAGTGCCCTCATCTAGGGCCGCCCCCCCACTGAAATGGGCCGGCCGGCTTTACTTTGCGGCTGGAGGTGCCTGCAGCACAGCAGGCGACGCGACAAGCAGTCTGGTAAGTGAGCACCGATACCCTCCCCAGCTGCCACCCCGTGTCCGATAGCACCACCCCCCCGCTCCTCACCGCGTCCGATAGCACCCCCCTGCGTCCGATAACACCCCTCCCTCCCCCCCTGCTCCCCACCTAGGGCTGGCAGGAACACACTGCCTCCCAGAATAAGAAGCCCCAGCCCACCCCTGAGTAGCAGTTTTAGTTCATTTTATTCCCAAATAGGACAAATTATCAGATGACCAGTGAAATTTGACTTCATGCTGTAGAATCTTTAATAATTCTGGGTCAATGTTTTAGTAAAGAACTTGTGTTTTTTTGAGGTTCATTTTATATAACAAGACACTGGAGACTTCTTGTATTGTCGATAACAAATTTCAGACCGAATTTAGTGGATCCGTTAGTGAAACTAAAATATCGTCCGCAAACAAGGACACCTTATATTGTCTATTATTTATAGAAATGCCTCTAATATTATTATCCATTCTAATTTTCTCCGCTAAGGGTTCAATAAAAAGGTCAAATAAAGATGGTGATAGGGGGGCATCCCTGACGTGTTATACTGTTAGATAAAAAATTATTAGACATTATCCTGGCTGTAGGGCTGGAATATAACGCTTTGATAATATTAACAATGTCACTTTTAAACCCAAATTTGTCAAGTGTATGGGACAGAAAATTCCATTGCACCCTATCAAAGTTTTTTCAGCATAGATGGGAATAAACAACGTTGGGGTCCCTGATTTTTCTACATACCATATATACTCGCGTATAAGCCAAGTTTTTCAGCCCAAAAATTAAGCTGAAAAGTCCCCCCTCGGCTTATACGCGAGTCATACAGGCCCCCCTCAAAGTTTGGCGCCCCCACCTCACATGATGGCCCCCCCCGCATGCAGCGCTGCGCATATACATTACCAGGATATCAGCTGTCACCCTCCGGTGGCAGATCGCGGCTCCTGGGCTCCGGGCTCCATCTTCCTCTGTGTCTTCCTGCATGTCACGTGACCGGCCGTCGTCGCGATGACGTCATCGCGATGAGCCCGGTGGCCACAAAGCAGGAAGACACAGAGGAAGATGGAGCCCGGAGCCCAGGAGCCGCGATCCGCCACCGGAGGGTGACAGCTGATATCCTGGTAATGTATATGCGCAGCGCTGCATGCGGGGGGGGGCCATCATGTGAGGTGGGGGCGCCAAACTATGAGGGGGGCCCTGCTGGGGCTGTATATACTACTGGGGCTGCATGTATACTACCACTGGGGCTGTATATACCACTGGGGCTGCTGCTGTATATACCACTGGGGCTGCTGCTGTATACTACCACTGGGGCTGCTGCTGTATACTACCACTGGGGCTGCTGTATATACCTCTGGGGCTGCTGTATACCACACTGCTGGGGGCTGTATACCTGTGCTGGGGTCCTCCCTAGGCTTATACACGAGTCAATAGATTTTTTCAGGTTTTGGGGGCAAAAGTAGGGGGTCGGCTTATACACGAGTATATACGGTAATTTAGAATATTTATTGTTCTAGTCGCATCTTCAGTAATTCCATTAGCTATAAAACCTACCAGATCTTTGTGAATCAATTTTGGTATCACAGTTTGGATTTGTGCAGTTAATACTTTGGCTATGTCCGTATTTAGTAATGAAATAAGCCTGTAGTTGCCTACCAGGTCTTTGTCCTCTTTTTCTTTGTAAATAACTGTAATTATAGCCTCTTGTAATTCAGAGGGTATATATGAAGAAGTAAAAATAGAATTGATTAATTTCATAAGAAAGGGGATCAAAGTGGGTGAAAATTTCTTGTAATATTCATTTTGTAGCCCGTCAGGCTCTGGTTATTTATTATTTTTTAATGTTTCTATTGCATTGGCCAATTCATCCTCAGTATATGGGGAGTTAAGAGTAGCTAATTCTGCTTCAGCTAGAGTGGGCAATGATCTGCCATAAAGTGCATCATCACTATGACACCAGACACTGCAACAAGAGGACACTTGATCCCTTGCTGCAGTCTCTGGATGTAGCAGAGGCGATCGAGCGTTGTGGGACCTTCGTTGTGGACTATGTCAAATCTTTATAATAAAGACGGAGTCCGAATTTTGTTTGTATTTTTTTCAAATAAAAAGATTTTCAAGCAGGGCGGGCTCTGCTGTTGATGTCATGCAATGGCACTCTATGCGGCAGCGTGATTGACAGAGGATGGCAGAACAGGAGGTGGGGGCATTCACACAGAGGGGAGGAACAAACACTAAGCAGGATGGGGGAGCTGGTAAAAAGATCCTACCCATTAGGGTGGAAACACACTATCCTACTTACATGCGAGTCTCTCGGACGAGACTCGGATCAGTGACCTGAACGGCCTCTCCCTATCTGGACGGGAGTGTCAGCTGCTTGTGATTTTGTGCAGCATCACACTCCTGTCCAGAGAGGGAGAGGCCGTTCGGGGTCACTGATCACATGTAAGTAGGATAGTGTGTTTTCAGCCTTAGACTAGTTATCTGAAAGCCATTACACTCAGTGCTGTGTGCAACTTTGCCCAGGATATAAATGAAGGTATCATGAATACAGGACACCAGCCCCAATCACTAGCAACCTCCTTTCTCACAGAGGGAGTGACCACTGGTTGTCCTGCAAACAGAATGGGACTGATATAGGGCGCTGTTCACACAGGTTTGCATAGTGCATGCCCAGCCTCTTACATTAACCCCTATCTCAGAAGGAGGGCTGTTATGGCATTCAACACTACTATCTGCTGGAACAAATGCATCCATATGGCCCAGCCACACACAGCAACAAAAAGAGTGCAAAAAACCACAATGACAGGTGCTGAAATTGTGGAAATTTATTTTTTAACATACGACAAATTGTGGGTATTGGTTTGTCTTTTGGTCCAAAACACTTAAGCTTGTGAGCCACTACTCGGCTCCCCACATCTCACAAGTCCTATCCATTAAATTCTTATCTAAAGTGAACAAAGGACACAAATAGAAAATTACTTTTCTTACCACAGCAGATTCAGGTCTAGAGACCATTACACTCAGTGCTGTGTGCAGCTTTGCCCAGGTTATAAATGAAGGCATCATGAATGCAAGACACCAGCCCCAATCACTAGCAACCTCCTTTCTCACAGAGGGAGTGAACACTGGTTGTTCTGCAAACAGAACGGGACTCATATAGGGCGCTGTTCACACAGGTTTGCATAGTGCATGCCTAGCCTCTTAAATTAACCCCTATCTCAGAAGGCAGGCTGTTATGGCATTCAACACTACTACCTGCTGGAACCACTGCACCCATATGGCCCAGCCACACACAGCAACAAAAAGAGTGCAAAAAAAACCACAATGACAGGTGCTGAAATTGTGGAAATTTATTTTTTAACATACAACAAATTGTGCTCACTTTAGATAAGAATTTAGTAGATAGGACTTGTGAGATGTGGGGAGCCGTGCAGTGGCTCACAAGCTTAAGTGTTTTGGACCAAAAGATAAACCAATACCCCACAATTTGTTGTATGTTAAAAAATAAATTTTCACAATTTCAGCACCTGTCATTGTGGTTTTTTTTGCACTCTTTGTTGCTGTGTGTGGCTGGGCCATATGGGTGCAGTTGTTCCAGCAGGTAGTAGTGTTGAATGCCATAACAGCATTCTAGTAGCATTCTCATTTTTCGTGATCTGGTGCTGTGTGATGGCTTATTTTTTGCGACTAGAGCTGATCTTTCTAATGATACCACATTTGGGTGGATACACTGTTTTGATTGCCCGTTATTGCTTTGTATAGCAATGTTGCAGCGCCCAAAAAAAGTAATTTTGGTGGTAGGACCTTTTTTCCGGTACGCAGTTTACGGTGCTCATTAAATGATTTTATATATTGATAGATTGGGCATTTCTGAACGTGGCAATACCAAATACGTGTTTATTTTTTAATACTTTTATTTTGAATGGGGGAAAAGATGAGATCAGCTGAGATGTTGGGTGTTTGATGTGAGCGCCGCGCCGGAGCTCCTACGTCATGGGTCGAGAAGAGGTTTAATACCTGGTGCCTCCCAGCAATAGACTGGGGACACCAATTCAAGGTGCGCACACCGCATTATAGGCTATACCCAGGAACCCCAGCAAGACAAGAACAGGGCCTAGGGCTTTTGGACCTTAGCAGGAGATGGGGCTGAAACACATATGGGCAGCCATACAAGAGAACCAGGGTCTTCACTACGTGTGGGTGGAAACGCACCAAAGCAAGGGACAAAGCAGGCAGCCTTAGAGGGAAGGGCACTGGTATCACAGCTGAGTAGGGAAGAGGAGAGTGCAGGGACAAAGGTGCAGGGACCTACCGAGACGCCGGGCATGTGTGGGACTGGAACGCTGGGACTACACTCTGCTAGTAGTAAAAAAGAAAGTGTGATTTACTCACCCTTCCCGGGTCTAGCACTATGTCTGTGCCATTGCCCCTTTGTCTGTTGTTGTCTGCAGTGCTAACATAACATCAATTGAGCTGCAGAAAATAATGACAACTGAGCTCAGCGATTCTAACAATGTAGACAACACAAACTTCTGAGTGCTCCCAAGTTCACTGTTTGGCTGCCACGCTGTCTGTCAGTGCTACATATAACAACAGACACCTGGGCAGTAGTTGGGGAGTCATCGCTGGATCTGAGGATGAAAAGGAAAGCTCAGTTTGCTTTTTTTTTGGGCTGAAAATTCGGCTTATACGCGAGTATATACGGTAATTAGTAAATTCAGTCCACCTGTGTTTAATTTATTCTCAGCATAATCACAGCTGTTCTGTGAAGACCTGAAGCTTGTTTGAGAAACATTAGAGATCAAACCACATCATGCCTATGGTAGCCGTGTACTTTTGAAACATGACAATGATCCAAAATACACATCTGTTGAATTTCTGAAAAACAGGGAGAAAGTGATTATCTATCCTGATCTGAAGCCAACCAAAACAACTATGAGGAACTCTGAAGAAACAAGTAGACATCACTCTACTTCCAGCATTTAGGCTCAAAAAAGCTTGTTTTTGAAGAATGGAAAAGATAGATGTAGTATTTTGCCTAGTTGTTTATCCTATGCCTAGAACTCTTGGTGCGGTTCTTAAAATCATGGAGGTCATACAAAACACTAGACGTGTTGGTTCTTGAGTTGGGGTGTACTCATTTTTAGATCTACTAATTTGCATAAAACTGATTTTGTAATGAAAGTTATATTAACCTTATGAAGAAAAAAATCGAGTAAAGCTCAAACAGGAATGGAGTTTCTTTTTTATTTAGTAACAAAATACTCATGAGTCAGGCTGCATAATACAGCTGAAACGCATCAACTGAGGTCACACTAGTCATGTAAATTTTTCTTCTGTATGCACTTTGGTACTAGATTAAAAAAAAGAAAACGAACTTCCGGTTCCGGCGCCACCATGGGTACACGGGAGTGAGGAAGCTCCCGGCGCCAGCCAGCCTTAGACCGGCATTACAGCCTCCCGAGGTCGCGCTGACAGCCTAGGGTGCCCCATAGTGACTCCCGGAGCAACCCGGCACAGTGGAGCGGTGGTTGCGGAGCGCGGGAGGCGGTCAGCACTCAGCCACACGCCCGCTTGATCTGGAGGCAGGAAGAAGCAAGATGGCGGAGCCCGCCAAGTCGGCCGCGACACAGAGAAAAGAGCGCGGGACACAGGAAATGCCGCAGCCTCAGAGGACAGAGCAAGGGGACCACGGGAACGCAAGAGGTACGCTGGGAAAGGCAAAAGGAGGGAGCCCCAGGATGGACACTGAGGTGCAGAGATCAGGTCAGCAACAGGACAACACCATTAGCACCAGGGAGGTACTTGAAGCACTGAGGGCTGATCTTACAACCACAGTGAAGGAGGCAGTGAGGGAAGCTCTGGAGGACATAAGGGAGGCGACAGCCAGGCATGCGGGCAGGTTGGATCTCCTTGAACAAAGGGTGTCCGACCTGGAGGACAGACTAAATGTGAGGGAGCAGGAGTTGGAGGAGGCACAGAAAAGAAATGCCTGGATGGCTGACAAATTGGAGGATTTGGAGAATAGATCAAGAAGAAGCAATTTACGCATCACTGGCTGCCTGAATCTGTCTCTTTTCAGCAACTGGACACTGTATTTGAGAGAGACCTGCCTGCTGCACTGGGCTTAGAGGGCCTGTGTAAAGTGGAAAGAGCACACAGGTTGGGGCCACCAAGAGGATCTGTACAAGGGACCTCTACTGAAGAAAGGGGCAGCCGGAGTAATCAGCAACCCAGAGGACCAAGACAGGCTATAGCCAAATACCTCGACTTCAAGGACAAAGATAAACTTTTACGAGCATTCAGAGCCAGAAGACGCCCACTAGAAATACTGGGACATAAAGTGGTTCTGCATGAAGACTTTTCAGCCTTGGTGGCGAGGCAGAGACGAGCTTTCAGTGATGTATGTGGCATGCTGTATCGCAGAGGTGTACAGTTTCAGCTTCAATACCCTGCAGTTCTCAGAACAAGAAATGAGGATGGTACATTTAAAAGATGGCGAGATCCGGATGCGGCTATGAAGGCGTTTATGAGGTTACCGCGTTACTCATCGACTAATGGGAGAGATGGCAGCAGATCGCCAAGAGGAGGGTCATCGAATTTGGTTGAGACGCCGCCTTGAGGATGGAGTTATGACTGATTGCGATTGAAAAAGTTGTCTGCCCATGGACATTGATAATGGAGGAGGATTCCCCCTTTTTTTTTTTTTCTTTCTTTCTTTTTCTTGCTTGCTTTCTCAGGTTCCCGTCAAATGGACTTGATGTTGCTGGGAGCCTGATTTATTGACTTTTACATAAAGTTTTGGCCGATTGAATGGGGGCTGGTGTACATAATACTTATGCAAGGGCTTGGCTGGTAGGGAAAGGAGGTATCCGTGTGGGAAAAAAAGGAAGTACGGAAATGTGCTGGTATATGTTTAGGTGGAGGGGGAGGGAAGGGGCGGGCTGTGTTGATGGAGTCTTGAAGGACTATATGGTTACATTACTGTTAGAAATGTTTAGTTGGACGGGGGGTTTCTTTAAAGGGGGGTTGGGAGGTTCGGAAGTTGATGGACGAAAAATTCTGAGTTCTTGGATCAGCTACTCTATTTATTTTGATGGGATTAACTACTTGGGAGGGGGTACGTGGCCTCCGAGGTGTCTGGCATGTCATGGGAGCTGCATATATGTAAATAATGGTTAGAATCATCTCTTGGAATATTAAGGGACTCAGGTCCCCGGAGAAGCGACTGATGGTGCTCCGGCACCTTCGGAGGTTACGGGCTGATATAGCTCTTTTGCAGGAGACCCATTTGCTTCAACATGATATGTTTCGGATGAATAGGCTATGGGTAGGGGAGGTCTATGGGTCAGGGGCGGTGGGCCGACATGCAGGAGTTATCACTTTGGTAAGCAAAGGTTTCCCTTATAAGCTGTTGCAATGCTGTCATGATACTGAGGGGAGACATGTACAGGTGGTCCTAGAGACCCCGAGTGGGACTCTGAATATTCACAATATATACGCACCTAATGATGATAGGGCTTCTTTTTTTGCCAATGTGGGAACGGAGGTGATAAAGACGGGCCTGAACACACTTGTCGTGGGGGGAGACATGAACGAGGTCCTTGAGGTGGCGGAGGATAGATCGAGATTGAGGGGAGAGGGAAGGGAGGGATCGGGAGGCCTGCGGGTGGGACCCTTACGGGGTTTAGTGGAAGATTTGGGTTTACATGATGCTTGGCGTTTACAGCACCCGATGGATCGCCAGTATACCCATTTTTCGCACCCACATGGTTCATGGTCTAGAATTGACTTATTACTGGTTAGCAGTGACGTGCTGACAAAGGTGGTGGAGACGGACATTATGGATTTAGTGATTTCTGATCACAGCCCAGTGATGGTGACTTTGGGTGAGACCTTCCCGAGGGGCACAGACTTGATTTGGCGATTTCCACACTACTTAAAGACAGACAAAGACTTCGCCCGTCTCATGGGGGAATGGTGGACGGACTATAAAATCTGCAACCCGCCGGAGACCTTGGATTCTACTCTATTTTGGGAGGCGGCCAAGGCAGTGCTGAGAGGGAGGGTGATGGCATATGCAATGTCACTTAAAAAAAAAATGCATGCTTCCTACGTGGCAACGAGTGGACAGGTGCGGGAGGAATATCAAAGATACCAACAATCCCCAACTACAGTAAATAGGCAAAGGTGGCTGGAAGCGAAAGGGAGGTTTGATGCGTGGGCGCGAAGACGGGAGGTAATGGGCAAATCTGAGCGGGATGCGGAGTTACATAAGTATGGGGACAAGGCGGGGAGGTTGTTTGCCATTTGGCAAAGGGAAGAAGCTCTGCAACACAGATAACATCTATCAGAGATGCAAGTGGAGTAAATACCTCCAACCCAAAGGAGATTAATGATGTTTTGGGGAAATACTATGCGTCTCTTTATAGCAAACGACCATGTGATTCAACTCTGGGTCAACAATGGTTGGAGGAAGTTACATTGCCAGTGCTTACTGAGGAGGAATTGGCAGAATTAAATAGGGAGATCTCGGAGGCAGAGATAAAGGAGACTATTAAGAAACTAAATATTCACAAAGCACCGGGTCCGGACGGGTTTGGAGCCAGCCTATATAAAATTCTGACAGACCAAATAACTCCACATTTAAGGGATATGTATAATGACTTCTTGAATGGTAAGGTGATCCCCGAACAATTAAACACGGCCTATATTAAACTACTCCCTAAGGGAGGAAGGCCTTCGGACGACCCGGCAGCATTCCGACCAATCTCCCTGATTAACCAGGATTTGAAGATACTCTCCAAGATTCTGGCGGACCGCTTGGCTGGACTGCTGCCGCGTTGGGTAGGTAAGGAGCAATGTGGTTTTGTCAGGGGGAAGGCGGCCGTTGCAAATGTACGTAAAGCTATTATGGTTTTAGAGGCGGTTCGCCTGGACCATCAGGTGGGGGGGGGGCTCCAGCCGTGGTCATTCTTGATGCAGAGAAGGCTTTTGATAGTGTGGGGTGGCCATGGCTGGAGCAAGTCCTTGATAGGATGGGGTTTTCGGGGAGTTTCAGAAACTTTCTGGGAGTATTATATGACAACCCTAGGGCACGGGTGCATACTCCGGGGTTCTTGTCAGACTCTATTAAGTTGGAGAGAGGAACACGCCAGGGATGCCCTTTGTCGCCCCTGCTTTTTAATCTGGCTATTGAGCCCCTCTCTAGATATTTGAATGGGCCTGGGAGTCACACAGGCATTAAGGTGGGCAATACAATTTTGAAATCGAACTTATTCGCTGATGATATTATATTATATATGGCGAACCCTGTTGAAGATTTAGGGGAGGTGTTGGAGAAGTTTGAAGTGTTTCACAAAATCTCGGGATTTAGACTGAATTTAACGAAATGCGAGATTTTGCCTTTGACGAAGGAGGGCAGACGGATTTTACAGGATGACGGGCGACAAGGCAGTTACAGGGGAATAAAAGTGGCCACCAAGGAAATTAAATATTTGGGCATATTATTGAGTAAAGATGCTAGAGATATTTATCGTCTGAATTTTCCTCCCATTATAGCGAAAATCGAGCAGGAGCTGGATAGGTGGAAGACTCTCCCGTTGTCTCTGTTGGCAGAGTCCACCTTGTCAAGATGATTAGTTTTCCACGTCTGCTATACCCTTTGCAGACGATCCCGCTTCTGCTGCGACACACAGACGTAAATAGACTCAATAGGGCCTTCTCTAGGTTTCTGTGGAGGGGGAGAAAAAGTAGAATAAAACTACGCACATTGATGTTTTCTAAGGAAGAAGGGGTCTCACGTTTCCCAACATACGGGGATACAATTTGGCTTGTGTTTTACGACACGCGGTAGATTGGCTAAGAGGTACGAGTCTATACTCAGATTATGAGTTGGAGACACAATGGTGCGCACCCTGGCGTTTAGGAGCAGTACTACAGGCCCCGGGAGGGGTTCTGGGATTGTCTGTCAAACAATCGGTCCTATTCAAAGACACTAGGGCAGCATGGAAGGCAGTACAATGTAAAATGGGATTATCGTGGAGAACAGCGAGATATACGCCGCTCTGGGATAATTCGGATTTCCCACAGGGAAGGGAAAATGCTCTATTTGTGACATGGAAGGAAAGAGGGGTGACCACGCTTTCAGGATCTGATTAAGACTTCGGACCAAAGATGGATGACGGCCAAAGAGGCGCTAGAGACTTGGCATTTAAACCCCTCTCACATCCTGCAGTTTGCTCAGATAAAATATCACTTGTTCTCAAGACTCCGGGACGTCGGGGGGGAGTGTCAACCCTCGGTGTTGGACGATCTCCTTTCACCGCAAGCACCGGCGGCTAACATATCTTCTATCTATAGGGTGCTCAGACGTAACTTGATCCCTTCAGGACCCACACATCTATTTAAAGGTTGGGAGACGAGACTGATGGATGAAGACGTGGGGGACGTAATAGTGGACGGTTGGAGGGATCTACGTAAGCATGTGAAGGATGAACGGTGGAGAGATACCCATTACAGGATGATTCACAGAGCCACTATGGGGTTTAACATCCCAGCTACTCCTGCGAATCCAGATAGACGACTGACGTGCCCGAAATGTGACAGACACAGGACTGACATGTTCCATGGGATATGGGAATGCGCCAAGGTGCAAGATAAATGGAAAGAGGTTCAGAGATGGATGGGGGGATTAATGGGAGTAGACTTGCCGCTAAATACTAAGATATGGGTATTTCATGACTTCTCAGGCCACTCTATTCCTAAGGGAAGACGTACATTTTTACATACTGCGTCTCTCCAGTTTAAAAGACTCATACTACGCCAATGGTTAGATGTGCAAGTACCTGGTTTACCTAGTTTGATTGTAAATTTGAAGTATACAATGGGGCTGGAGAAATTAGAGGCAGAAACGGATAAGGAGAATAAGGTGAAGAAGTTCTTTTCCACATGGAGAGATTTTATCTTAAGTAACCTCTCTAGACTTGAAATTGACCAGTTGGTGATGCCATTTCGCAACACCCAGTGGTACTGCTTAGAGGACCTGGGAGATACTCTCGGGGGACTGAAAATTGGTGCTACCCTCACGTAGTTGAATACATACTGATGGTGGCTGATTTGATCTCAGAAATGGAATAGACAAGAATATGGACGGGAGGGAGGGTTGGGGTGGGAGGGGTTTTTCTACCTGTTATTGTTGCGTAAACTGGTTATGTAATGTATTGCTTAATTTTGGACTGAATCACCCTTTTTCTTTCTACTGTTGAAGACCATGTATATTGAATGACAAATTTTGACTGGAAAAATTGATTAATGAAAAAACCCAATAAAAAAGTGTTTAAAAAAAAAAAAAGAAAACTACAATCCTGTTTGAGCTAGACTCGATTTTTTATTCATTTGCATTGCAAGCCCAAGGCGAGGCTGGTGTCTGATGTCCAGGTGGATTTGTAGAGAGCATTTGGGTGACTGAAACATTTATCTATATATAGAACATTGTTAACCTTATTTTCATGTTCTGGGCTAAAAAAATGTTCTATGAAATGCAGTCATATCAAAATTTTGAATAATGTTCTTGTGTTCAGTGAGATATTGATTTAAATCTTATTTTCCAAAGGTGGTGTACATATTATGCTGAGCACTGTACATATATACAGGGTGGGCCATTTATATGGTGTAAGGTAGCGGTTAGGATCGGCACGACGGAAGGCAGTGACCCAGGCAACTGTTCACACAACACACCGTTTATTGGCACAGTTCAGGTATTTACAGACCTCCAACCCACAGACCGATATGCTCTATACCCCTGCCGGGGCTCTGTCCTGTTCGGGGCCACAGCCAATCCTACCAGCTAGGCTGTGTTGTCCGCACACAACCTATTCCTTCTCACCGTCCGCTCATTAGTCTCATGAATGTCCTCTCTGAGCTCCCAGGCTGTGTTAGCTTCACACAGCAGCTCCTCCTGTTCTGTCCCACTCCTCAGACCAGGGCAGCTCATATAATCTCCTATCCCATCACAGGTGGGTGTCAGTGCTTTCAATCAGCACTCAGCTCAGATCTCACTGCTGTTAACCCTGTGAGTGCTGCCACAGAGAAAAAGATACAATCCCCCATGTGCTGTATACCGGTCAGGGGACACATCGGGGTCGCATCACCACATACCTCTGCCCTCTGTTCAAGCCCGTGGGGCAGAACACAAGCCCATGATCCGGGGCCTCGAGATAGGGCCTCCTCGTCCTCGGGGGCCCACCAGTTGAGGGGACCATAGACCAGGGCCGTCTGACACGCGGTCCCATATTGGCACCAACTGTTTCCTTGTGTACCAAGACCAATCGGACCCAGTCACCCTATGTCTCAGAGGCATGTCTGTGGGTGGCCTCCCCCTCCCCAACGGCCAGTGTGGTAGCGCGGTCCTCCTATCCCTTTGACTATGTGGAGTCCTGACGCTACGTCATCTGCTACACGATTGGGTGGGTCGTCTGAGTCCCGCAGCCCTACGTCCACAGTGGAGTCACAGTCTGTACTTTGCGGACCTCTACGGGTCTCAGGACGTCGTGGTCGGCACTTCCACACTCGTATGCAGGGTCAGATGCTCTGAAATCTCCTGCTTTTACCTCTAGGGAACACCTACCAGGATTACACTCTGTCCCTATATTGGTGACCCCTATGGCAGGTATCCCAGAGTCAGGATCCTCGGGCTCAAGGCCCGGACCATCCATTACCTCAGGATTAGGTTGCCTCTCACACAAAGTCCAGAACAGAGGCAAATCCCTCCCCAAGATCACATCATAGGGAAGAGACCTCACCATCCCCACTTCATGTTGAACCCGTCCAGACCGGGTAGTGATAGTGACAATCCCTGTCGGATACCTACGGAGGTCCCCATGGACACCAAGCACTCTCACCGTACAGCCGGTGGGTTTGATTGCAGAGACCAAGGAGGCACACACAAGGGTCACATCACTCCCTGAGTCCAACAGGGCCGTCACCTCATGTCCATTAATCCGTACCTGGCACAAAGCAGCCACTTTACCCACAGTCACATAGCGTCCTGCCCCGGCTGATTGAGCGATCATGGACATCCGGCGGGTATACCCACAGTCCATGGACTCTGTGTTGAGGGGACACACTGCGCCATTACATGTCCTGACTCCTGGCATCGCCAACACTTTATGGCGGGGAAAAAATTATTTACAGTGCCCCTCTTAGGAGACATGGGTTTCCGGCTCACTTCCGGGTGGCGAACATTTCCTGACTGTCGTGGGGTTGAGCCCAGCATAGGACTGGGTTGGGCGTCCCTAACTTCCAGTTTGGTGGATGTGGTCCGCCGGGCTACACGCAGTGTCCCTGAGTCCCGAATCAAGTCCTGTGTAGCCACATGCCGCTCCACCACACTCACCAGCTGATCTAGGGTACCCAGGTCACTTGTCCCACCCACCGTTGGATGGAGACAGGCAGAGTGCGCACAAACCGGTCAACTACCACCCTCTCTATCATTTGTGCGGGGCTCAGGCTCTCAGGCTGCAGCCACTTCTTTACCAGGTGCAACAAGTCATAGGCCTGAGACCGGACGGGTTTGCCCTCCTCAAAGGACCACTGGCTTACCCGTTGAGCCCTTACATACGTATTAACCCCCATTCTGGCCAGGATCTTACCTTTAGAGTCCCATAGTCCATAGCGTCCTCTGTGCAGAGGTACAGGTAGGCTTTTTTGGGACTCTCCGGTTAAGTAAGGCGCCAACATTTCCGCCCACTGCTCTGACGGCAGTTTCTCCTGCTCTGCAAGCCTCTTAAAAACCACCAGGAAAGCTTCCACATCATCCCCCGGGGTCATCTTTTGCAGTGCACGCCTTACCGCCTTCCGGATGCTGCTGTCATCTCCTTGACCTGGGGATGGGGCTGCTGCCTTGCACGGATTGCCTCCGTCAGAAGATCCAACTGCCACTGCTGATGCTCCTGTTGCTGCTGCATTTGCCGAAGCAAGAGCTGATTCGCCTCCTGTTGTGCGACCTGTGCTTGCTGGTGTAGTTGCTGCTGTTGTAGCTGTGCTTGCACCAGGTGCTTAACCTCCCTGGCGGTATTCCCGAGCGTGACTCGGGGTTAATTTTCACTGCCAGAAGCGGTAACCCCGAGTCACGCTCGGGGCAAATTGCAGAGCGGGCGCAGCGGAGCTTCTTACCATCTCCCCGGTGATCCAGCGATGTCCCTGCTGTGATCGCCGGCGAGAGTCGGTGCAAGCCCCTTCTCACTTCCTGGTTCCGTCTCTGTGAGCCGCAGGGGCTCATGGGAGGCAGAACTGGGCGGGAGATTTAAATGTAAATGTGAAGAAAAGTCTAAAAGTGACAATACACAAATAAAGTCAGGTGATACAGTGTAATCCTGTCAGATTACACTGTATCACCTGATTTTACATTTGCTCATCCTACACTGTCATCACTGTCCTGCCTACAATACATAACACCAAATTTCCATGTAAAAAATGGTACCGCTTTTAGCACAAAATTCCTGACATAATCGTACCGCCAGGGAGGTTAAGCAAGTCCTCCATGCTGGCTGCTGGTTTGTACTGTAGAGTAGCAGGTTTCACCACTGACATGTGTGAACTAGGTATGCCTTTTTATTTTTCTGTCACCAAGTCGTTGCCGTTAGCAACCACGTTGCTGTGCCCGCATTCTCCACCACATGTAAGGTAGCAGTTAAGATTGGCACGATGGAAGGCAGTGACCCAGGCAACTGTTCACACAACACACCGTTTATTGGCACAGTTCAGGTATTTACAGACCTCCAACCCACAGACCGATATGCTCTGTACCTCTGCCGGGGCTCTGTCCTGATCGGAGCCACAGCCAATCCTCTCAGCTAGGCTGTGCTGTCCGCACACAACCTTTCCCTTCTCACCGTCCGCTCATTAGTCTCATGAACGTCCTCTCTGAGAGCGCTCCCAGGCTGTGTTAGGGCCACGTCACACACACAGATAATTGTGCAGATCTCTGGTTGCAGTGAAATCATGGACACATTGTTCATTTGTATATGGCCACAAAATGGAACAATGTGTCCATGATTTCACTGCAACCAGAGATCTGCGAACAATATCTGCACAGATATCTGTGTGTGTGACGTGGCCCTTAGCTTCACACAGCAGCACCTCCTGTTCTGTCCCACTCCTCAGACCAGGGCAGCTCATATAATCTCCTATCCCATCACAGGTGGGTGTCAGTGCTTTCAATCAGCACTCAGCTCAGATCTCACTGCTGTTAACCCTGTGAGTGATGCCACAGAGCAAAAGATACAATCCCCCATGTGCTGTATACCGGTCAGGGGACACATCGGGGTCGCATCACCACAATGGATACACAGAAATAAAATGGGAATGGTTGGTGATATCAAATTCCTGTTGTGGCACATTAGTTTTCCCCCTCCCATATACTAATGTGCCACAAACGGGAAGTTTATATCACCAACCATTCCCATTTTATTTAGGTGTATCCATATAAGTAACGAAAAGAAGTGAAACTGAGCACTAGAGTACAGTCACACCTTTTGAAGCTGTATAAGCTTTGCCTTACACACCCTCTGGGTTGCACCTTTATCGGTGTTGCACGTCACTTAAACATGTGAGATTTCAGGTAAAATAAAACGAAAAAAAAAGACTGCACTCACCGATTTGCAGTTTGCTCTTTTTTATTTGTAATCTGGGGGGGTTACATTAGTGCGGGGAGGGGGTGGTGAAGGCCAGACTGCACCATTTGCGGTGATTCCGCACAGACCCGTAGAAGCAGAATCACCGCAAAATGGTGCCATATTCTGGCCTCCTCCACCACCCCCTCCCCGCACTAATGTAACACCCCAGGTTACAAATAAAAAAGAGGAAGCTGCAAATCGGTGACTGCCATCTTTTTTTCCTTTATTTTACCTGGTATCCATGTAAGTGGTCCACCCTATATATCAGAAATTAAAATTTACTCAAGAACAAGTATTGAACGCATGAACAGAGAGAGGTGCAAAAAGTCATGGAATGTCATGACTCCAGCTGAAGTCTATCAGTAACTGGAAAGCAATCCTGCCACTGTTGAACACATTTACTGAAATGTATTTAATACTTCACACAAAAGTCTGTGTTGGTGATGACAGCTTCAACATGGCTCCTGTATGGAAACACTAGTCACATGCATTGCTCACTTGTGATTTTGGCCCATTATTCCACACAAACACTCTCCAGATCCTGAAGAATCCATAGGCTACTTCTATGAACTCTGTGCTAAATTTAGTTCCTTTCCTTTACTATTGGATTCAGGCCAGGTGATTGGCTGGGCCATTCTAACAGCTTTGTTTTCTTTCTCAGAAACCAATTGAGAGTTTCTGTAGCTGTGTTTGGAGTCATTGTCTTGCTGGTTTGTCCATTTTTCCTTCCTTCAATTATATGAATGCCGCTGCTTTATGCTGAAAAACAGCTCCACACGAAGATGTTCCCACCTGTATTTCATTATTGGTATGGTGTTTTTGGGGTGATATGCAGTGCCTTTTAGACTCCAAAATGGTATGTGTTATGACATTTGAAGAGTTTAATTTTGCCCTCATCTGACCAGAATATATTCTCCTAGTATTCCACAGATTTATCTAAATGTTGCTGAGCAAACTTTAAACGCGCTTGAATAGGTTTTTGTTCAGCAATGGAGTCTTGCATAGTGAAAAAGCATACAGGCCATGGAGGTTGAGTGCATTACTCTTATGGCCACTTTACACGTCCCAACGTCAGTCCGATATTGGATCAGACGCCACGGGAGCGCGCTTTTTCTGCCCAGATTTTGAAGATCGCATCGGAGATTTACACAGCGCGATATCGGCAGGCAATGCTCCAACGATGTCTACACCCCCCTTGTACGGCCGACCCAGGAACGACCATTTAACATGGGAGAGAATAGAGGACGTTGTACTTCACATCATAGTTGGGCTTTTACACAGCCCGATCCGGCTCCAACCTCCAACCAATATCGGGCCGTTGGAGAGCACGCTCATTCGATCCCCGATATCGTTTTGGCATCGTTCATGCATCGTATTGGACATTTATACTATACAACGCACGAACGATATCGGGGCCAACGCACGAACCACGTGACTTTTGGTCGGAGTTGGACGCCGATATTGGGACGTGTAAAGTGGCCATTAGTTTTCTTTGAAACAATTGTACCTGCAGATTTCAAGTCCTTCTGTAGCTCCCCACAGATGGCTCTTGGACATCTTTTCTGGCAAATCTTTTCAATCCTCTGTTTGAAATCTTGCATAGAGGACCTGGTTAATTTCTGATGAAATTATGTTCTTTCCACTTCCGGATTATCGCCCCATCAGTGCTCACTAGAGCCTTCAGTAGATTAGAAATTCTTCTGTAACCAACGCCATCAGTATGTTTTGCAACAATAAGGTTACAAAGGTCTTGAGACCCATCAAATAATCTGAAGAATGCTTGGCTCTACCAAAAAATATAGGTAGGGTTCTTAGGTGAAAATGATTATACATGCAAAAACCTGGCACACCAAATGCTTAAAAGAGTCCAGACGTGAATATTGTTGCTTTAAGTGCTCAATTTTATTTAGTATTCTTATTTGTTCACAAGTCAAATGGCTCTCCAATTTCAATGAAAAAAAAAGGTTTTTGGCTGTGTAAGGCCTTTCTCAATTTTCACAATTATAAAATAATGTACAGAAAAAATATGTAAGTAACATTGTATAGATAACATAATGCCAATTAATATGCATACAGTTAACATTAATTAAGTATACACAAAAAATGTCACAAAAGCAACATACATCATATAACGAAATCTATGATCCATAGTGAATAAACACAAAAATGCTAAATGATACTGAAAGGACATCCGTCCTGTGAAAAAATTTAAATACTGCTTTGAAAAAAACAGGGTGGATAAAAATCAATGTTTTTTAAAAAAAATTTAAATCGGATTTTTTTTATTTAATCGGATTTTTTTCAATAAACTGCTTTTTGAGGAAAATATTTTACCATCCAAAGGTTCTTCCATCATGAGATAAAGCTGAGTTGTTTAACTCAGTAGAATAAAGGCTGTATATGTGTAACATTCACAATGCCATGCTCTTCCAGAGGTTTCTATAGGATTAGTGGGCAGTTTCTCTCCTATATTATCACAGACACTCGCTTTACTTACGCAGTTCTCAAAACTGAATTTGACTCCGCAGAGGTCCCAGCCTCTTCTTCACGGCAAAAATGTTACAACATGAATAGAGTTAAGAAAAAGACCTTAATCCTATTGTTCTACAAACCTATGAATACAGAATCAAACCCTTCAGTGCCAAGTCCAAGAAGTTAGACAATATGTTTCTGATTGTTTGTAGTGGAATAGATCTGCACAACACAAGAAGAATGTGAATCTAAGTGTGAGGAGGAGGAAGGGCAAGCAGACAAGAAAATGAAAGTGAAACTTTGCGCACAATACTGCAACATAGCCACAGACAGACACGTCTGGATCTGTTTGTGTGTACGATCTGAGGTTTATTACATTCTTTCCTTATAATGGCAGCAGGCCGTAAAAGAGACCCAGTTTGGGAATATTTTAATGAAGCTCCTTCGCCTATCGGTAAGGCAGGCATGCGTGCAAAATGCAAACGATGCAACAAAGAGATGCAAGGCCTGGTGGCGCGAATGAGGCAACATCATGAGAAGTGCGGTGATGAAGATGACCAAAGAAACACTTCTGAAAAGGCAGGATCTTCAGGTTGGTAAACATTTTTATTGAATCCTATTTCTAAAGGCTGAACTGTCATGTGTGAGAAAAATTATATTTCTTATTATTACTGCATGTTACAGTCATTTGGTACAGTTATGAAGAAAAACAAATATTCCTTTTGGGGCAGGGGCAGTGATGTGTTGTGTACAATAAGCAGAAATTGTATAATAAACAATAAAATAACAGCATTGACTTTTTTTGTTTAGGGGAATTCATGGATTCTGGAAACTATCCACCTCCAAGATCACCATCATCCTGTTCTACAGTTTCAGAGTTATCCATCCAGGATAGTGCTTCATTAGCAGCAGCATCATCATCAGACACCCACAGCCACATATCACCATCACCCAAAAGGAATAAAAAACCTTTACCTCCTGGAACCACCATAGATAGGTTTGTGATAAGAACTAGCAGATTAGAAAAAGAGTTGATTGATGAAAAAATTGCCCAGTTTATTTATGCAACAAACTCTTCTTTCCGTCTGACTGAGAACCCACATTTCATTAATATGGTTCAGTCACTGAGACCAGGATACAGTCCACCCAGCAGAGCTGATGTTGCAGGGAAACTGCTGGATCAAGTGTATGACAGAGAAATGGAGCAATGTGCAACAGCTCTGGAGGGTAAAATTGTTAACCTAAGTATTGATGGGTGGAGTAATGTCAACAATGATCCTATTGTATGTGCTTGTATAACAACAGAAGAAGGTAAAGTCTTCCTTGCACAAACAACTGATACGTCAGGAAATGCACACACAGCAGAATACTTACAAGAAGTGGCAGTAAAAGCTATAACGACATGTGAACAAAAATTCAAATGTCTAGTACACAGTTTGGTCACTGACAATGCTGCAAACGTATCCAAGATGAGAAGAGATTTAGAAGAGCAGGGAGGGAATACAAAGCTGCTAATAACATATGGTTGCAGTGCTCATTTGCTGCACCTCTTAGCCAAAGACTTAAGTGTTCCAGAAATAAAGGCTAATGTTGTTGAAATTGCTAAATACTTCCGTAATAATCATTTTGCTGCAGCAGCTCTGAAAAGGATGGGTGGAACCAAGCTAACGCTCCCACAAGATGTTAGATGGAATTCTGTGGTGGACTGTTTTGAGCAGTATATCAAAAACTGGCCTATTCTGATGACACTTTGTGAAGAAAATCGAGATAAAATAGATGGCACTGTCACGGCCAAAATCCTCAACATTGGGCTTAAGAGAAATGTTGAACATATGCTGAGCTTCCTGAAACCCATCTCTCAAGCTTTAAACAAAATACGGAAAAATAGCTGTTTTATTGCGAATGCTGTTGAAATTTGGAAGGAACTGAGTGAACACTTAAAAACAGAACTACACATGGACAGAATTAAATTACAAGCAGTAAACAAACGAATAAGACAAGCACTGACTCCAGCTCATTTTTTGGCAAATATTGTCAATATCCAATATCAGGGTCAAAACCTAAGTGCTGAGGAAGAGGAGTTAGCTATGACATGGGTATCCAGCAATCATCCATCTTTAATGCCAACTATAATAAACTTCAGAGCTAAGGGGGAACCATTCAAGAAATATATGTTTGCTGAAGATATTTTAAGGAAGGTCACACCAGTAAACTGGTGGAAGTCACTTAAGCGCTTGGATTTAGAGACTGTTCAAGTAATGATTTCACTTTTAACAGCAGTAGCTTCTTCTGCAGGCGTTGAAAGAATATTCTCTTCCTTTGGAATCATTCATTCTAAATTGAGAAATCGGTTGGGACCCAATAAAGCAGGAAAGCTTGTCTTTCTTTTCCAGATTATGAATAGGAACAAAGAAGAAGATGATGATGAAGATGACGACAAGTGAGCTACAGAGGACTGCAGGGACAGTAGTATTTAAGTTTTTCATGTGTCAGCTGGGCTGACAGTCAAGTTTCTTAAAATATATATATATTTTGTTTAGCCAAATTAGTTAACAAACATGGATGTTTGTTCAAGCAAATAACTTATGCTGTAATGTTGTTATTGTTTCAGTTGAATAAATCTATTTAAATTGTTATTAAGGTCAGGATTATTTTTCTCCTTTCTAAGTACAACAGAACAGTGGTGTCCAAATATGAATGATTAACCCATTAAACTGGGGAGAAAAAAGTAATATAAAAAGTGATTCTAAAAATCTTCATCTACTTGCATGTTAAAGTAGCAAGAACTAGTTTAGGTAGCAAACTTTGATTTAAATCACTGATTTAAATCAAGCCTTACTGACTAATGATTTAAATCGTGATTTAAATCAGTTAGATTTAAATCAAATCCACCCTGGAAAAAAAAAAAAAAATGTTTACTACCTTGTGACAATAATACTGTTTGCCTGGTTTTAAATTACAAAAATCAATGTGACATGAGACACTGAAAAGAAATGATAAGGAAAAAAAAGGAATATAAACAAGTGAAAAATTACCAGAACAAAACTAACATCATGAAATGCATGAGAATTTTGAACAAGTAAAGTCGTGTGAGTGACAGGTAACAAGAAATATATCTAGAGGGTTGAGAATGCGCACATAGGGTCTTATCCTTTATAGACAGGTAAATTGCGTAAAAAATCAGATTTGCTCACCTGGTCCGGTTGTGTAGCACACAACCAGCGTAATCGCTCGAGCAATGCAGCTGCTGCAGGGACTGTACTTCCACGAGGTGCGGTGCTGTGATCAGGTATTTTGGACGAAGTACCTTAATGTCCCGCTGCTGCCAGAGAGGAAAATACACCAACGACACTGGGACGTCTGAGTATTGGTAGTAGAGGTTTATTTCCAACGCGTTTCGGAGCCACGTACCGAGCTCCTTCCTCAGGGAAGTGTTCCCTGAGGAAGGAGCTCGGTACGTGGCTCCGAAACGCGTTGGAAATAAACCTCTACTACCAATACTCAGACGTCCCAGTGTCGTTGGTGTATTTTCCTCTCTGGCAGCAGCGTGACATTAAGGTACTTCGTCCAAAATACCAGGTAACAAGAAATAGCACTTAGAATGAGCACTTAAAGCAACAATATTCACGACTGGCCTCTTTTAAGCATTTGGTGTGCCAGGTTTTTGCATATATTGAGACCCATCATGACATGAATCTTGTGTGGCACCTTTGGAATGAGACACCATTTTATAAACCATCAGTTGAACCAGCTGATATTATTTCTCACTAAGTGGCAGGATTGCTTTCTAATTATTGTTAGATTTCAGCTGTTAACATGACTTTCCATGGCTTCTTGCACCTCTCTTTCTTCATATGTTTAATACTTTTTTCCTCTATCATTTCTCATTATTACACAAAACTTGATTTATGGACGGACATTCATGGTTTGATTTCTTTGCCTATGTGAATTGGATGGGTTGTTATCAACACCTGGTGAGAAATTTGTGTCAATGGAACCTTTAGAAATAATATATGTATATTGGTACATAGTTAAATATCACTACATACTGTAGGTCCACAAGTGGTGTGGCTGCAGGTTACCAATTTTTTTTATCATATAACTTCTAAAAATGTTTAAATATTTACTATGAAAGATCATTTACTATGCAATTACTAAATAACATTAATGGCACTGTGGATATAGTATAGAGGATAGGCATTTAGGGATGACCGCGCTTATGTAGAAAGTTGCACACTCCAAGGTAGATTCAAGTAGCTTTATTATGCGTTTTTCAGTCAAACCAAACCCTTTTTAAAAGCAAAATACTGAGTTGTATTTTTAATTTGAAAAGGATTATGTTTCAATCAGAAATGAATAATAAAGCTACTTGGATTTACCTTGGAGTGTGGAACCTTTATCTCCACCATAACCACAGTCTAAATGCCTATTATCTATTCTATTTATACACAGAAGAAGGGATTCTTCTCAGGCTGGCTTCACACTGCAGTTTTACACTGATCAGTGTCCATCAGTGTTTGGGTGCCAAAACCAGGAGTGCCTCCAAAACTCAGAACAGGTGTCAATCTTTCAATTATAGTTTGTCTCTGCAAGTTCCTCTCCTGGTTCCTCTCCGGGTTTTGGCACCCAAACACTGATGGACACTGATCAGTGAAAAACTGCAGTGTGAAGCCAGCCTAACTTCTGGCATGACTGCAGCAGTTGATTTAAACAAGGGCCTTTATTGGAGTTGTTACAATCAGAACTCTAGTAGGTGAGCAACATCTCACTTCCTATGCCTTGTAACCCACCGAGTCACCAAATATTAATTTGTCTCCTTTCTTTCCATTACTGACTTTGTAACATAAAAGACAAAATAATAATTTAATTAACAGTTTTTGTTTGACTTACTGGGTTGGTAGCCACCAATGCCTGGTTGTTTGCAACAGCTGTTAGTGAAATTATCGTGACAACCGAATTGCAGACAAAGGACAAAAAGAGATTCTTATGAAGTGTAATTCTCTGGCAGCTTAAATTTCTAAAGTGGAAAGATTGAAATTAAATTAAGCTATGATTAATATTGTACTAAACAAATTAGCCCAATTCTTAAATACATTGCACACATAAATATAGTTAATATAAAGTAATACTATGGTTACCAACAATATAGACATGTGACCAACATAGTACATATAATAGTACTAATAGGGATACCCAAATAGTTCAACCTTTTTTAAAAAAAGCCACTGGGGGTAGATGAACATGATGATCACTTTCATGCAGCCTCCACTACAATCTAATGTACCACTACACATGGTTCAGTCAAGTCCTATAGAATGGAATCAATGTGCGCTTTGCAGATGCTCTCTATGACATGGATAATAAAACCCCTGATAATAAAATGCTGAGGACACCCTTTCTATAATGTTTATAAATCCGAATAGGGCATATATAAAATGGTCGCCCCACTGTTTGCTAGGACCCTAATTAGTTATCAGAATATGGAGGGGCTGCAGTATGAAGTTTCACCAGACACATAATTATGAAGCCAACTGGTAATACAGGGTTCTTAAGGGCGTTCATCATGTAATTCAAATGGCAGCCCATCCTAATCATGTGTTAGGATGGGCTGCAGTCAGAAGAATCACAACTCCCAAGAACACATACTGATGTGAACCAAGTAGAAGGTCTACGACAGGAGAAGAAAGAAATCACCAAAGTGGTGGTATCCCCACCGATCATACCTTGCCAATGCCAAGTTGCCTTAGTGGAATTCGTTACTTAGAAAGTATACAGCTACTTTTAAGGTACCTTTACACGCCATAACTTTTGGCGGCGATAGGAGGCAATCTAACATGCGCATGCACATTTTTCATGGTTGCCTCAGATTGTCGAAGGCGCTTTTACACGCCGCAATTTCGCCCTCAACCTAAGGCGATGTGTTGCCCCAGAAGTTGCCACACCAACAGTGGAACCAATCCGGTGGAGTTCCCTCGCCGTTTCACACGCTGCAATCCCCAAAGGAATGTTGGCATACATGGTTAGCGTCACAAGAACATAGGTGTGTCACACTGGTGTATTCCGCGCCCCAAACACGCTGATTAGACAACGCAATAGCCTTATGATTGGCCAGCCTGCGCAGGAAGGCTGGCTAATACATGACGCCATTGCCATTGTGTAGTGTGAATGGACAGCTGTTCAAATATGGCGCCTGTGAAGGGACAGCCAATGGAAACACAGTAGCCACCACCAATCATCGCTGACGGGGCGCGGTCTCCAGCACGCTGTGGCACGCCTCAGGGAAATCAGTAGGCGACGCAGATTCCATCCCTATCGCCCCTTCACACGCCAAAAGCAGGGAATTTCGCCTTCATGATTGCCTCTGATTTTGGAGCAGTGCTGTGAAATTGGAAGCAGGCACAACCTTTTTTATCGCCGCCAAATTCCCCAATTACACGCCACAATTTCGAGGCAATTTCACGGCGATGGTGACGGGGCTACAGATTGCCGGTCAGATTTCTCGCCGCGGTTGCGGCGTGTAAAGGTACCTTTATATAGATTTCAGTTAAAAGTCTTCCCATTTTGATCCATTTGCAAAGCATATTACTTTTTGAGTATACAACCCAGACAAATTTCTTATTCTTACTGGGATATTACGTTGAATGTACATATATTGTAAACTTGAATTATTGTTATCCTTGAAAAAACTAAACAATTTTCAAATTAACGTTGTTTAAAAAAAAGGGGGAGGGGGGCTTATATGACAATTCCAAAATGACAAGAATTTTGTGTTAAAAGAATATTGAGGTCAGAAGGAGGCTGGCACACAGAAAGGGCAGAAGACTATTATTATTATTATTATTATTAATTTATATAGCGCCATTATATTCCATGGTGCTTTAATGTTAAAAAGGGCAGACTAGGACAAGTAACATAGTAACAGTACAAGTAACAATAAATGTTGATAATTCAGTTGTACAGAAACATGAGGGGAGAAATCCTGTCCACAAAGGCTCACAGTTTACGAGGCGCGGGGTGGGGATACAGTAGGAGGGGGATATTCCAGTCATGAGGCGGTGTGGTGGACCGGTGTCTTATTGCAGGTGGTAGGCTTGGCGGAACAGGTGGGTCTTCAGGCTTCTTTTGAAGGTTCCCAGGGTAGGAGAATGTCTGATGTGTTGGGGCAATGAGTTTCAGAGTCTGGTGAAGCACGGGAGAAATCCTGTATGCGGTTGTGCGAAGAGGAGATGAGGGGGGAGTAGAGGAGAAGCTCTTGGGAGGATCGCAGGTTGCGTGAGGGTAGGTAACGGGAGACCATGTCAGAGATGTATGGAGGGGACAGGTTGTGAATGGCTTTGTATGTCATGGTTAATGTTTTAAACCGAGATCTCTGGGAAGCAGGGAAGATTTACATAAATATACAGACCTTTATTTAAACAACTAGTAAAAAGGCCCGATGCAATTGCATCGGGAGCGCGGTGAAATGAATTGTGTGTATACAGGCGGGTGAGTGGCTAGCAGAGTATACATGGGGCTCTGTGGGTAGCAGAGTATACAGGCGGGTCTGTGGGTAGCAGAGTATACAGACTGCTCTGAGGGTAGCAGATTATACAGGCGGCTCTCTGGGTAGAAAAGTATACAGGCGGCTCTGTGGGTAGCAGAGTATACAGGCGGGTTTGTGGTTAGCAGATTATACAGGCGGCTCTGTGTGTAGCAGAGTATAGAGAAGGCTCTGTGGGTAGCAGAGTATAGAGGCGGCTCTGTGGGTAGCAGAGAATACAGGCGGGTCTGTGGGTAGGAGAGTATAGAGGCGGCTCTGTGGGTAGCAGAGTATAGAGGCGGCTCTGTGGGTAGCAGAGTATAGAGGCGGCTCTGTGGGTAGCAGAGTATAGAGGCGGCTCTGTGGGTAGCAGAGTATAGAGGCAGCTCTGTGGGTAGCAGAGTATAGAGGGGGCTCTGTGGATAGCAGAGTATGATGTGGCGGGAGGCTGGAGGAGTGAGGGAGCAGAGGCTGGAGGGTGAGGAGAGCAGAGGCTGGAGTGGTGAGGAGAGGTCTAGATGGAGGGGTGAGGAGAGATGCGGCTGGAGGGGTGACATCACCGCTCGGCGGCAGGACGTGGCTGCGTGCTGGGGCTGATCGCAGCCCCAGTCACACGGCATTGTCCTCTGCGGCGGGTTGGGTGATGCAGAGAGGGATCAGTTCTTGCCCTCAGGTCACACATGTGACCTGAGCGGAAGGAGCGGATTGGGCGGTGTGTGGTAAAGACAGGACGGTCATCCGATTGGTCTAGGACGCCAAGTCCTGGGCAATGGGATGGGCGTCCTGTGTGTACAACACAGCGCCCAATCCGCTTGCAGGGGCGGCGGGGGCAGGCAATGGGAGTGAGCGGGGCGTGTGAGGCTTTGCAGGCTGACACGGTCCGCTCACTCCCATTGGCTGTTGCCGGCCACAGGACGACGTCCCTGGCTCCCGGCACCCGGCCACAGCCCGTAGACCGCTACTCCACCAGCATGGCGACATTGAGAGCCCAGCGGTGAGAGAGTGGCGAGGGGCGGAAGGCTCCGGCGGCATCCGGGCAGCATGGACCTCGCGGAGGGCGGTGGCGATGGAGCGGGGCCGACGGTTGGCAGGATGGCAGCAATGTGAGGTAGTCCGGCTGAGGATGGAGGAGGCTGAGAGGCTGGAGGAGGCTGTGAGGCTGGAGGAGGATGTGAGGCTGGAGGAGGCTGTGAGGATGGGGAGGCAGTGAGGCTGGAGGAGGCTGTGAGGATGGAGGAGACTGTGAGGCTGGAGGAGGCTGTGAGGATGGGGAGGCTGTGAGGCTGGAGGAGGCTGTGAGGCTGGGGAGGCTGTGAGGCTGAAGGAGGCTGTGAGGCTGGAGGAGGCAGTGAGGCTGGGGGAGGCAGTGAGGCTGGAGGAGGCTGTGAGGATGGGGAGGCTGTGAGGCTGGAGGAGGCTGTGAGGCTGGAGGAGGATGTGAGGCTGGAGGAGGATGTGAGGCTGGAGGAGGCTGTGAGGCTGGAGGAGGCTGTGAGGCTGGAGGAGGGTGTGAGGCTGGAGGAGGCTGTGAGGATGGGGAGCTGTGAGGCTGGAGGAGGCTGTAGGAGGCTGTGAGGCTGGAGGAGACTGTAGGAGGCTGTGAGGATGGAGGAGGCTGTGAGGATGGAGGAGACTGTGAGGCTGGAGGAGGCTGTGAGGATGGGGAGGCTGTGAGGCTGGAGGAGGCTGTGAGGCTGGGGGAGGCTGTGAGGCTGAAGGAGGCTGTGAGGCTGGAGGAGGCAGTGAGGCTGGGGGAGGCAGTGAGGCTGGAGGAGGCTGTGAGGATGGGGAGGCTGTGAGGCTGGAGGAGGCTGTGAGGCTGGAGGAGGATGTGAGGCTGGAGGAGGATGTGAGGCTGGAGGAGGCTGTGAGGCTGGAGGAGGGTGTGAGGCTGGAGGAGGGTGTGAGGATGGGGAGGCTGTGAGGATGGGGAGGCTGTGAGGCTGGAGGAGGCTGTAGGAGGCTGTGAGGATGGAGGAGACTGTAGGAGGCTGTGAGGATGGAGGAGGCTGTGAGGATGGAGGAGACTGTGAGGCTGGAGGAGGCTGTGAGGATGGGGAGGCTGTGAGGCTGGAGGAGGCTGTGAGGATGGGGAGGCTGTGAGGCTGGAGGAGGCTGTAGGAGGCTGTGAGGCTGGAGGAGGATGTGAGGCTGGAGGAGGATGTGAGGCTGGAGGAGGATGTGAGGCTGGAGGAGGATGTGAGGCTGGAGGAGGCTGTGAGGCTGCAGGAGGAGGCTGTGAGGCTGCAGGAGGAGGCTGTGAGGCTGGAGGAGGAGGCTGTGAGGCTGGAGGAGGAGGCTGTGAGGCTGAAGGAGGCTGTGAGGCTGGGGGAGGCTGTGAGGCTGAAGGAGGCTGTGAGGCTGGAGGAGGCAGTGAGGCTGGGGGAGGCAGTGAGGCTGGAGGAGGCTGTGAGGATGGGGAGGCTGTGAGGCTGGAGGAGGCTGTGAGGCTGGAGGAGGATGTGAGGCTGGAGGAGGATGTGAGGCTGGAGGAGGCTGTGAGGCTGGAGGAGGGTGTGAGGCTGGAGGAGGGTGTGAGGCTGGAGGAGGCTGTGAGGATGGGGAGGCTGTGAGGCTGGAGGAGGCTGTAGGAGGCTGTGAGGATGGAGGAGACTGTGAGGCTGGAGGAGGGTGTGAGGCTGGAGGAGGCTGTGAGGATGGGGAGGCTGTGAGGCTGGAGGAGGCTGTAGGAGGCTGTGAGGATGGAGGAGACTGTAGGAGGCTGTGAGGATGGAGGAGACTGTGAGGCTGGAGGAGGCTGTGAGGATGGGGAGGCTGTGAGGCTGGAGGAGGCTGTGAGGATGGGGAGGCTGTGAGGCTGGAGGAGGCTGTGAGGCTGGAGGAGGCTGTGAGGCTGGAGGAGGATGTGAGGCTGGAGGAGGATGTGAGGCTGGAGGAGGATGTGAGGCTGGAGGAGGCTGTGAGGCTGCAGGAGGAGGCTGTGAGGCTGGAGGAGGAGGCTGTGAGGCTGAAGGAGGCTGTGAGGGTGCAGGAGGAGGCTGTGAGGCTGGAGGAGGCTGTGAGGCTGAAGGAGGCTGTGAGGCTGGAGGAGGCTGTAGGAGGCTGTGAGGCTGGAGGAGGATGTGAGGATGGGGAGGCTGTGAGGCTGGAGGAGACATTTACTGTACTGAGCATGCTCAGTACAGTAAAAGGTCTCCCAACAGGAAGGCAGGGGTTAAAAAACAACAAAAGTTAATGCTCACCTCTCCCCGAGCCCCCGCTGTCTCCTGCCGTCTCCTCCAAGTTTCCTCCAAGATTCCGGTGGCTGCTGCAGGCTCCGATTGTCTGCAGAGCTCTTCTCCTGCAGTGAAAGACCTGTGGTGATATCAGAGTCACGTGACACCAGGTTACTCCATGGTAACCTGGTGTCACGTGACTCTGACATCACCACAGGTCTTTCACTGCAGGAGAAGAGCTCTGCAGACAATCGGAGCCTGCAGCAGCCACCGGAATCTTGGAGGAAACTTGGAGGAGACGGCAGGAGACAGCGGGGGCTCGGGGAGAGGTGAGCATTAACTTTTGTTGTTTTTTTTTTACAGTAGTGCGGGTCTGCGGCTCGTGATGACGCTGCGCGTCATCACTCGCAGTCCCGCGCAAAGCATGTTGGGATTGGGCTACAGTGCCCAACTCCCGATTATATAAGTAGATAAGTAGATGCTACACAATGCATTTTGGCGGCAGTATGCCGTCTTCAGTCTTCATCAGGTGTCAGGTGATCATCACCTGGGGAAGACAGAGTTCACTGCCATAATGCATTGTGATGAAATGACCCTGTGATGAATGACCATTAACAAGAGTCCATCTTGAAATCTTTGCCCCCTGCCTTTGATTTTGAGCGCTTGACATAACTGCTTCTGTAAATTTCTAATCTACAATAGGGAACATGGATGGCTGGAGTTTATGGATACTGAGAACTACATAGCACAAGCTTATTATTGAAAGGACTAGGGAGAGATTCAGTAGATGGGTCCAATTCTCGAAGGATGAGATTGCTTCTATCTGTTCTAAATACCAGGAAGCGGGATATAAAATCCTTTCTAGATGGTACAGGGTTCCTGCAAAATTACATACGACATTCCCTAATGTCAGCGCCGATTGTTGGAGATGTGGGAAAGAGACAAGCACGTTACTTCATCTGTTTTGGGAGTGTGATGAGGTTAGGCCGTTCTGGTGTGCTGTTGAAAATATAGCGAGAAGGCTCGCTGGACTCATGTTTCCACTGACGCCAGCCCTGGTTCTTCTACACCAGGGGTCCCCAACCTTTTTTGCACCGGGGACCGGCTTCATGCAAGACCGTCCTTCCGGGGCCCGGCGGGGCGGGGCTTTGAACGTATGGGGCGGGGCTATGGAGAATGGGTGGAGTTTACTGCCTTGTTTCCTCAAAAGATGCGCTACATCTTATTTTCATATACGGTAGTATAATGCAGCGTCACAGCCCTCCACATTATATAATGCAGCCTCACAGCTCTCCATATAGTACAATGCAGCGTCACATCCCTCCATAAAGTATAATGCAACCTCATATCCTTCCATATAATATAATGCCGCATATCATCCCTCCATATAGCATAAATTCTCCCCCCACACACACATGGTCCCCATATAACCCCCGCACACACACACACATTGCCCCCTGTATAACCCCCGCACACAGACATTACCCCTTGTATAACCCCCCACACACAACACTGCCCCTTGTATAACCCCCGCACGCACACACATTGCCCCCGTATAACCCCGCACACACACACACACTGCCCCTTGTATAACCCACCCCACACACACACACTGCCCCTTGTATAACCCCCCACACACACACATTGCCCCTTGCATAACCCCCCCAAACACACACTGCCCCTTGTATAATCCCCCCCTACACACACACACACATTGCCCCTTGTATATACCCCTCACACACACACACACATTGCCCCTTGTATATACCCCTCACACACATTGCCCCTTGTATACACCCCTCACATACACATTGCCCTTGCATATACCCCTCACACACACACTGCCCCTTGTATATACCCCTCACACACAGACATGCTGCCCCCAGTACAGTCCACCCCCCACACACAGGCATTGCTGAAACACACTCACACACAGATGCTCTGCTGCTCACCGCTCATGCCGACTTCTGTCATACAGCAGCAGCTGAGGCAGAGACGTGGCTGAAGGTTTTTCATATCTCGCGCTATTTCCAAGCGCATCACGTGACACACACGTCACTGCTGCGCTTAGAAATAGCGCGAGATATGAAAAAATTTCAGCCACGTCTCTGCCTCAGCTGCTGCTGTATGAGAGAAGCCGTCGGCCAATAACAGTGCGGCAGGGCATGGCCGCTGCTGATTGGCCGACAGCTCCGCTCATACATATGCACGCAGCTGAGGCAGAAACCTCGGCTGCGGCTCAGAGCGGCACACAGGAGGTGAGGGTGCGGTGGGCGGGGACACACAGGGGGCGGGGAAGCCGGCAGCTCGCCGCGGACCAGCAGGAAGACCCCGACGGCCCGATCCCGGTCCGCGGCCCGGTGGTTGGGGACCCCTGTTCTACACCACACCAAGACCCCCTCTCACAGTACAAACACTCTCTCCTGAACTTTTTTATTATTGCTGCTCGGTCTTTTATCCCAGATTTGTGGGGTAGATCCTCTCCTCCGATACTATCTCAGTGGACCAAAAATCTTAATACCTTAAAGGTATCCTGTCACCTCCAAAACGCCTCCTAAGCTAGCAAAACATGTCCCTGCAGCATCCCATCACTAATCTCACACTTCTTTTGTCTCCTAAAAGCATCCTGTGAAAGTGCATAAAAACGTTTTAATACTCACTCATTAGTGATTATAATTAGCAGGGGCCATATTCTTTAGTCACCAAGGCGGGCTGTTTTGCAGCTCCAGGATCCACCCTGTCTCTGTGTGTTTGCTCTGATTGTGCAGGCATTGCCCTCCCCCCTCTCTATCACTCACAGAATGGAAATCATTAGTCCTGCCTTCAGTTTCAGTTTCACAGCAGCACAGACAGAGAGAGGGCTGGATCCTGGAGCTGCAAAACAACACCCCCTGGTGACTAAAGAATATGGCCCCTGCTAATTAAAATCACTAATGAGTGAGTATTAAAACCTTTTTATGCACTTTCACAGGATGCTTTTAGGAAACAAAAGGAGTGTGAGATTAGTGATGGGATGCTGCAGGGACATATTTTGATAGCTTAGGAGGCGTTTTGGAGGTGACAGGATCCCTTTAATGCACATGGAAGATCTTACCGCTTCCCTGCATGATTCATACACCAGATTTTGGTGCACATGGGCCGCATGGATGGACTTCCAGCAAACGGAGGACTACAAAGCTATACCGAGTGGTGTTTAGGTGTTTGCTGGCCTCTGTTCCTGTGTCGTGTTTCACGCCGTAGTAGCGCGGTTGCCGTTCTTCCCCTCTCCCACCCCTCCCTTTTTTTTTTTTCTCCCTTTTATCACTCTTTCTACCTTATTCCTCTCCCTTCCTGCCTGTCTCTATAAATCTGTTTTTCTTTCTCTGTTTTTCTTTCTCTATGTCTTAAATACTGAGATGCAGGGGCGTAACTAGAACTGGCAGGGCCCCATAGCAAACATTTGAACGGGGCCCCCTCCAAGACACGCCCCCAATGACACGCCCCCTTCAAGACACACCCCCTTAACAGTCTGACGCCACCCAGTTTACCGTATATACTCGTGTATAAGCCGACCCGTGTATAAGCCAACCCCCCTACTTTTGCCCCCAAAATCTGGGAAAACCTATTGACTCGTGTATAAGCCGAGGGTGGACCCCAGCACAGGTATACAGCCCCCAGCAGTGTGGTATACAGGCCCCCCCAGTGGTATACAGGCCTCCCCAGTGGTAGTATACAGCAGCCTCCCCAGTGGTATATACAGGCCCCAGCAGTATATACAGCAGCCCCAGTGGTATACAGCAGCCTCCCATGTATATACAGCAGCCCCAGTGGTATACAGCAGCCTCCCCAGTGGTATATACAGGCCCCAGCAGTATATACAGCAGCCCCAGTGGTATATACAGGCCCCAGTGGTGGAATATACAGGCCCCAGTGGTGGTATACAGCTCCCAGCACAGGGTATACAGCTCCCAGAGTCCCAGCACAGGGTATACAGAGTCCCAGCACAGGGTATACAGCTCCCAGCACAGGGTATACAGCTCCCAGAGTCCCGGCACACACAGGGTATACAGCTCCCAGAGTCCCGGCACACACAGGGTATACAGCTCCCAGAGTCCCGGCACACACAGGATATACAGCTCCCAGAGTCCCAGCACACACAGGGTATACAGCTCCCAGAGTCCCAGCACACACAGGGTTGGTATACAGCTCCCAGAGTCCCAGCACACACAGGGACAGGTATACAGCTCCCAGAGTCCCAGCACACACAGGGTATACAGGCCCCCCCTCACAGTAAGGCCTCCCCATGCTGCCCCTGCTCATTGTCAATAAATAGTGTTATTAATAGCGCCTCTCAGCTCTCACTCACTCCGGGCTCAGTGCAGCAGTGTAGCTCCTTCCAGCTTGTCTGCTGTGACCGGTCACCGGCCGGTGAGTAAGGACTCGTGTCTCGGAGGTAACAGGCCGGCCAGGGGTGGAGACCACCTCCGCAGACAACAGGCTGGCGGCGGCAGCCCCTTTGATCTCTGTGTGCGGCGCCTGCGGCCGCTTTAGGTAGGAGCGGCAGCATCCACCTCGCCGGGGGGCCCCGTCGGGCGCGGGCGCCCCCCGCCGGGCCCCCACCCTCCCACCTGACGGCGGCGGCCACACAACAGGTATCGCAGCTGCCGGTATAGCAGCGTAGCGGCGCTGGGTCCGGGCCCCCCACAAGCCCCGGACCCCAAAGCGACCGCTACGTCTGCTATGCCGGTAGTTACGCCACTGCTGAGACGTTATATTGGAAGACAACACCTTTTTGAAGATTTTCTAGCACAGTGGCTGGTCTTCTGTTTTACTGGTAGCCCACATTGCTTAGTCTTTTTAATCAGATAGTTTTTATTAAAACTTTTCAACAACAATACAGAAAGAAATGCATTGCATTAAATCCTCCCCCCTCCCACCACCACAATCCCTCCCTTCCCCCCTCCCGGTCCAGTGGGTCAGTATTCCTCAACAAAGATAGTAGTGCACATATGGATATAACATGTACCCAAGATGTTCCAAAAATCTGCATAACACATCTCCCAACTTAAAGAAATAACTCAGTCCAAAAGCAATTAATTAACAGTCGGCAGCCCCTGAAGGTCCATCCAGCCCTTCCATATTTTATCAAATACCCTCGATCTGTCCCGTTTGAGGTATATAGCTTTTTCCCTACTCACGGTCAGATTCATGCTACAGATATACTCTTTGCGAGAGGGTACCGTATCAGATATCCAATGAGCCGCTATTAATTTTCTGGCAGCAAACAACATCCTAGCCACTGCTATATGCGAATAGTCATCTCCCCCTACATCCTCTGTACAGCCAAGGACACAGACAATCGGGTCTCTGGGGATGTCCAGCTCCGTTGCCCCCGGATCAAGTGGAGTACCATAATCCAAAAAATCTGGAGGCGCGGGCACGTCCAAAACATGTGGAGAATGACCGCGTCCTCATGTGAACATTTGGGGCAACATGAGTCCCGTCTCAGGCCTAAATCATGAAGCCACTTAGGCGTCCTGTATACCCTATAAAGGATATACAGTTGAGAGAGGCGTCTGGGCTCATTGAGCGACAGCCGGGTTATCATACTCATGATCGATTCCCAACGTTCAGCTGTTATATCCTCTATTTGCTGTTCCCATTTGTCCAGTGCCCGTATCGGGTGTTTTAACAGAGCCATTGCCAAGAGGTATCCGTATACAAAGGAAATTATGCCTTTAGTGGAGGTTTGCGCGCCAATCATGGTGATAGCAGTATCATGGTGTATGTCCATACAATGTGTTTGAGTCTGCGTCATGTAGGCATGTCGCACCTGCAAATACCGGTAGAACGAGGAGTGTGGGAACAAAAATTCACTCTGCAAGGTTTCAAATGTTTTAAAGACTCCACCAGCTGAGAGAGCCACCAAATGCCCACACGTCGCCACTGTGCGAATCCCCTCAGCGCCTGCAGGTGCGGCAGATGAGGGTTGTTCCAAATGGGGGTATACCGTGTAAAACCAGTTATGCCTCTCAGCCTTTTCAATTTTTCCCATACTTTAATCATGAGTAGCACCGTGGGGAGCCTGTGGGCCCAGGGTCGAAGGGTTCCAGCTTCTAATTTCGCCAGCAGCGGTCCTCGCCCCCCCAGAAACTGAAGGATACCCTTTCCTCCCCCCTTCACCCGCAACTGAGTGCTCCGCGCCCCCAGTCAAATGCTGACCCGGTCCGGTACAGAGTACCATGTCCTAGTGGGCTCCACAACTTGGCATCTACCAACAGGATCTACCGTGCCCGGTAAACTGGGCATTGTGTGCCAGTGATTTGTGAGAGAAACTGTTTTGAAACTGCCGCCACTACAGAGCGCGCGGTGAACAGAATTTAAACTGTGCCACAAAGACTGTATTTTTTGAACTGCCGCCATTACAATGCGTGCGACGTGCGGGAAGAAAAGGGGGCGTGTCATTGTGGGCGGCACTCTGCAAACCGCTCTGACATCATCTGGTGGGGAGGAGACTCTCTGTCCCACCACGGAACCTTTAGTAGACATCTGGACGGAAGCGGAAGACCAGGAGGGTCGACATTAACTAAGAGGGCGCAAGATGTTGCAACAAGGAGATGCTGTGGGACCGGACAACAGCGGAGCACCCGGCGGTGCTGCGGCGCAAGGAGCAGCACCCATCATGCCGCTTCTGATGCCGTACACTCCGGGAGCAATGTGGCTACCACAATACTCAGGTGAGTCCAATACCCTCAATGACTTTGTTACCAAAATCAAAGCGTACTACGTTATGTACCCCCTAACAGAAACCCAGCGAGTCGGTATGATTATTGGGCAGTTAACCGGCAATGCACAGCGGGAAGTTACGTCCTGGCCGTACACAGACACTGTAGAGCAGGGGTCTCAAACTCGCGGCCCGCCACGCTCCCCAGTGCGGCCCGGGGCACCATGAAAGAAAAATGCATGCCCCGGGCCATTATGCATGCAGCCGCCGCGGTACCGCTTTATTGTGACTACTGTGACAGGTACCGCCGGCTCAGCTCACACAAGCACCTTCGCGCCTATACTTTCACGGAAGCAGGCGGCCGGTGGACCAATCAGAAGCCGCCTGTGACGTCACAGGAGGCTTCTGATTGGTCCGCTGGCCGCCTGCTTCCGTGAATGTATAGGCGCGAAGGCGCTTGTGTGAGCTGAGTCGGCGGTACCTGTCACAGTAGTCACAATAAAGCGGTACCGCGGCGGCTGCATGCATAATGGCCCGGGCATCAGGTGTGTATGAGTGAGTGTTAGAGAGAGAGTGGTGTCAGTGTATATGTGAGTGAGTGTGTATGTGCATAATAGTGAGTGTATTTGTGTGTATATGTGAGTGAGTGTGTATGTGTATATGTGTGAGTATTTGTGTGTATATGTGAGTGTGTGTATGTGTATAATAGTGAGTGTATTTGTGTGCATATGTGAGTGTATGTGTATAATAGTGAGTGTATTTGTGTGTATATGTGAGTGTGTATGTGTATATGTGTGAGTGTATTTGTGTGTACATGTGAGTGTGTATGTGTGAGTGTATGTGTGAATGTGTGAGTGTGTATATGTGTGTGCGTGTATATTTGTATGTGAGTGTGTATATGTGTGTGCGTGTATATTTGTATGTGAGTGTGTATATGTGTGTGCGTGTATATTTGTATGTGGGGTGTATGTGTGTGCGTGTATATTTGTATGTGAGTGTGTATATGTGTGTGCGTGTATATTTGTATGTGAGTGTGTATATATGTATGAGTGTATGTATGTGTGCGAGTGTATTCCTGTGCCGCCTGAGCGGCACATCGCCGGCGGCTGGTGCCGGGTGCAGGCTGGTGCCACGTGCTGGCTGGTGCCGGCTGCCGGGTGCAGGCTGGTGCCGGCTGCTGCCAGCAAGCGGAAGACTGGGAGCCACAGAGGAAGAAGCTGCCGGAATGAGAAGAGTGGAGTCAGGTAAGGCGCTGTTACAGCCGAAGATAGCAGCCTGGGAGGGGGGGGGAGGGAACGTGACCACTGAAAGTGCCTAGGGTGGCAGGAACTCCAGATATGGCCCTATGTAAGTGTGTGAATGTGTTTGTGTGAATATGTCTGAGGATGTATGTGTGGATGTATGTGAGTGTGTGTGAATGTGCGGGTGTGTATATATGGTCTTGTCCACACACCTGCGCTCTCAGTATTTAGCGCTTCTGCGCTAAATACTTAGGCTTTGACAGAGAAGCAGAGGTGCGTGTATGCGGCCGCTTTCAGCAGACGCTGTCCCTGGTTACCCGATGTGTATCGTGGTAACCAGTTCATACAACAGGCTGCCCAGTGTCCGCTTATCCCGAGCGCACAGGGAAACGCTGCTTGCAGTGTTTCCCTGTGCGCTCTGGATAAGCGCACACTATGCAGCCTGCTGTATGAACTGGTTACCACGATACACATCGGGTAACCAGCGACAGCGTCTGCTGAAAGCGGCCGCATACACGCACCTCTGCTTCTCTGTCAAAGCCTAAGTATTTAGCGCAGAAGCGCTAAATACTGAGAGCGCAGGTGTGTGGACAAGCCCTATGTGAGTGTGTGAGCGAGAAAAACAAAAAGAACAGAGACCAGGACATTACTACAAGATGACAAGGGAGGGAACATTACTAAAAGATTGGGACATTACTGCAAGATGAGGACCAGGATGGGAGACATTAATATAGGATGGGGACCAGGACGGAGACATTACTACAAGATGGAGACCAGGGTGGGGACATTACTACAAGAGGACCAGGATGGGGACATTATTACAAGAAGGTGATCAGGATGGGGACATTACTACATGATGAGGACCAGTTTGGGGGACATTAATATAAAATGGGAACCAGTATGGGGACATTACTACAAGATGGAGACCAGGGTGGGGACATTACTACAAGAAGATCATAATTTGTACTTTACTAGATTGAGCAAAAAATTCTGGTATTGCTAAAATGTCACTTAGGGTACCGTTACACGTCGCAACATTGCATGCAATGTCACTGGCAATTTGCTGGTTGCAGTGAAATCATGGACACATTGTTCTATTTTGTTGCTGTGTACAAATGGAACAATGTGTCCATGATTTCACTGCAACCAGCAAATTTCTTGTGAAATTGCATGCAGTGTTGCGATGTGTAACGGTACCTTTAGTCCTACAAGCAATGCGGCCCCCCGATATCAATTTTTTTCTACATGCGGCCCACCAACCCAACTGAGTTTGAGACCCCTGCTGTAGAGCATCTTGTGGCTGGACTTAAAGCAGCATTTGAGTCCAGTGCTGACACACGGGCTAAAATGAGGTTCTTTGAATGTCAACAAAAGCCTAAAGAGAGCGCAAGAGATTATGCCTTAAACCTGCAGGAAGTACTCAAAGCACTCAAATTCGCAGAACCTGCTTTAGTCCCAGGAGCTGATAAAATGCTGATAGATCAGTTCATAGAGGGCCTCCTATCCCCTTCTCTCAGAGGACATTTGAGCATGATGACCATTCAGGATCCCGGAATCACTTTTGCCCAGCTAAGATAGGGCCATCCACCTCCAGCAGATAGAGGAGCCCCGGGATATAAATTCTATTCAAGGTCCTGCAGCAGCACCCAGCAGCAAGGAGCATCAGCGACATCTGCCATGTTAGCGACTGCTGCTGAACAAAGAGAGCCTATCTCTAATGAGGCCCTCAACCAAAAGCCAGATGCCCTGACAGATACTGTTGTTTCCATGGCTAAAGTCATCAAGAAGCTGCGTGGATCCAAGCCAGGACCCAAGATCGAGTTGGTGACCAGTAAGGAGGATGTCCCATGCATGAGGCCCAGGAAGTACCAAACGACCAGAGGACGACCCAGTGACCGCTATCAGTTGGATGGACAGCCTATTTGCCGCCGTTGCAAGGAGCCAGGTCACTTTGCCCAGGAATGTGCTTTAAACAAGGATTCCCTGGGAAGGAGGGCCGCTCCTCAGGTATACACTCTCAAGATCTTGCAGCCTGGTATGACAAGTTCGTAGGAGGACTTCCAGTCATCCCTATCGTGTTGGATGACATTCCCTTCAACGCCTTGTTGGATACCGGGTCCCAGATAACATCAATTCCACATGTTCTCTACAGAAGGTACTGGGCTGATTCAGACATTAGTAGTGGTCCCTCTAACATTGCATTGAACTTATGGGCTAGCAATGGTGAAATAATACCACAAGTTGGGTTCAGATTGGGAACATAGAATTGAAAAATCAGGGTATTATTATTGTAGATGTTGACCGGCGAGAATGTGAACCAGTAATGTTGCTAGGAATGAATGTAATTGAAAATTGTTTTTCCGAGGTAATTACTGTCTTACAGCAGATCCCCGACACTGCCAGAATCGGGCAACAGAGACTCTTGCAAAAGGAAGTAAAAGCCTTGATGCTGAAACAACAGGTAGAAATATCAGGAGGTGAAATTGGCAGTGTAAAGGTAAGTGACCCGATACCCATTGTAATACCTCCCAAAACTGATATGTTGGTCTGGTGTAGAGCCGCAATAGGCATTAAAGGGCGAGGCTATCACGCCCTGGTAGAACCCGTGTACTCTGACAGTAGGCCCACTATACTGACGGCCAGAGTAGTTGAGGTAACCGGGGAAGAGTGCCATTACGCCTTCTAAACTGCGGGGAAGATGAGGTCACCGTACCGAAGTATGCTACCATGGCTAAATTATTTACTGTTGATAACAATGCCATCACAGCCGTCGAGCCCTTGAACCCGTCAAGTCAGGCGGATGACAATGGCTCAGGGGAAAAGCTTGAGGATTGGTGCCAAAAACTACACGTGGGTACCAGTTCTACACCTTCCCATCAAAAGCATGGAGTATACCGGGTAGTAAAAGAATATGAGCAGATATTCAGCAAACACCCGTTAGGCTTTGGGCAAATTAAAGGGGTAGAGCACACTATACCCACAGGTAATCATCAGCCTATAAAAGAGAGGTATAGACTATTACACCCGCTCACTACCAAATCACCAAAGACATGCTCAAAGAGATGAAAACTGCAGGTGTAATAAGAGACAGTTGTAGCCCCTGGGCAACGCCTTTAGTGTTAGTTAGAAAAAAGGACGGGACCATGAGAATGTGCATAGACTACCGCAGAGCAACCGCATTACACACAAGGATGCATACCCGTTACCTAGGATTGAGGAGTCATTAGCCGCATTAAAATCTGCTAACTACTTTTCCACCCTAGATATGACTAGTGGGTATTGGCAAGTTCCTATGGCAGAGGCTGACAAGAAGTCAGGTTTACTACACCGATGGGCCTCTGTGAGTTCAATTGTATACCGTTTGGACTCTGCAACGCACCCAGTACCTTCCAACACCTGATGTAGAGCTGCCTAGGACATAAGAACTTTGAAACTGTCCTCCTGTACCTGGATGACGTCAGTCTACTCCAAGACATATGAACAACATCTACAAGACCTAGCAGAAATGTTTGAAGCCTTGTCCGGATACGGCATGAAGATCAAACCATCCAAGTGCCACCTTCTCAAGCCAAAGGTGCAGTACCTAGGACATGTCGTGAGTTCAGAGGGAGTAGCACCGGATCCTGATAAAGTCACAGTGATAAGGGATTGGCCAAGACCCACTAATGTGAAAGAGGTGAGACAATTCCTGGGACTGGTGGGCTATTCTAGAAGATTTATCAGAGGGTTCACAAAGTTAGCAGTTCCCCTACAAGATATCCTGGTAGGACAGTCAAAAAGGTCTTCAACCGGTAATCCTTATTTTCAGTGGAGTGACGAGAGGGAAGAGTCCTTCAAAAATCTAAAGTGAGCGCTGACAGGAGAAAAGATCCTGGCGTATCCGGATTACCATCAACCCTTCATTCTGTACACGGATGCCAGCAACAGTACTGTCACAGAAGCAAGGAGGCAAAGAGAGAGTTATTGCCTTTGCAAGCAGGAAACTCCGGCCTATGGAAAGAAACCCTGAGAATTACAGTTCCTTCAAGTTAGAACTGCCTGGCAGTAGTTTGGGCTGTAACCGAACATTTCAAACGCTACCTGGCAGCTGCAGAATTTACCATCTACACTGATAACCCATTGACCCACCTGGACTCAGGAAAATTAGGTGCGTTGGAGCAGCAATGGATAGCCGGGCTGTCTAACTACAATTTCATCATTAAATATAGGGCAGGCCGCAAGAACGGGAATGCAGATGCCTTATCCCGAATGCCACACCTGAAAGACGTGGAAGAGGAACCGGAGGAGCTGGAAGAAATTGAACTACCGGCCTTTCAACGTTTTAAGGTATCAACCCGGCATCTACCAAAAACAACAGGAGTCAAATCTCAACCCATTAGCGCACCATGGATGGGCTGACACCCAGGATAGCAATCCAGCTGTGAAGCTACTGAAACAACTGCTTACACAACAAGGTGCGTACCCTAATCAGAACGCTCAAGCTGAGACCCAACAACTCTGGAAAGAGAGAAGCAAGTTGTTTCTATATCAATGGAAGCTCTGCAGAAGGCACACCAACCCTAAAACACATGAGTTGGTCTGGCAGATTATTGTACCCAAGAGAGACGTCAAAATGGTCTTAGAAGCCTACCATGACAGTGCAATTCATTTTGGATGGAACAAGTTGGAAGTGCTCTTAAGAGAGAGATTCTAGTGGGTTGGCATGAGAAAATCAATTGAAGATTGGTGTAGAAAATGTGGCCCGTGCAACCTCAGAAGAAAGGATCAACAGAGGGCCCCACTCCAGTCCATAGTAACCAAGCAACCACTTGAGTTAGTTGCGTTAGACCACGTCAAGTTGTCACCAAGCCGGTCAGGCTATGTCTATGACTTAACCATCGTGGACCATTACTCTCGCTTCTTAGTGGTGGTACCCGTCAAGGACCTGACAGCGAAGACACCTACAAGAGCATTTCAGACACATTTCTGTAGACCTCATGGCTATCCGGAACAAGTCCTTGCAGATCAAGGTCCAGCTTTCGAGTCAGAGTTTTTCCAGGAATTCTGCAACATGTATGGCTGTAAGAAGATCCGTACGACAGCCTATCATCCCCAAACCAATGGCTTATGCGAAAAGATGAACTATATTGTGATTACCTGTTGAAAACCTTATCAGAGTCAGAGAGAAATCAATGGCCAGAGAAATTACCCGACTTGGTAGACTTGTACAACCATGTCCCGGTGAGTTCTACAAACTGCACCCCCGCCTACCTAATGCGAGCAAGGCCCGGTAAGCTACCAATTGATTTAGATTTTTCTGAAGCCAGATGCAGAAGTTGAAGAATCCAATTAGGATACTCTACGTCAACAGCAGTATCGCCAAGTACAAGAGTGTGTAGAGAAAAGTCTCCAGTAAGCTAGAGAAAGACAAGAGAGAACCTTTAACCAACATGCTCTAGCAACCATATTACAACCTGGTGAGCAAGTTCTCAAGAGAAAGAGACGCAGCAATAAATTGGATAGTCAGTGGGAAACCACCCCATATACAGTCTTACCATCAAATTTAGACAATGCCAAAGTGTGTCTAATCAGCAAAGACAAAGGAAGAACGTCAGAAGTTGTGTCAAGAGACCATCTCAAACCGTGTCTTGAAACCCTGAAGACACCAGAAGTAACCTTACCCGTACAGGTCCAACCTCTCAGGAAAGAAGAGGATGCGTTCCATACCGTTTAAGGAGATTTCCCCAAAACATGGCCAAATTACTATGGAGCAGTTGTAGTCCCCATGATTGCTTTCCCTCCAATGGTAGAACCAACGCTAGAACCCGTACCACAAGAAGTCCCAAGACATGAAGAACTGGAAGTTGAGCCTGTAGAGGAAGAACCAATTTCTGGTCCCAGTGAGCTTGCCAGTCCTGCCGTCAGACCTCCATCCGCAATAGTAACGGATGCCCCAAGTAGGTACACGTCCACCCACACCTTTAGGCTAAGTACACCCAGTACACCAGCATTGCGAAGATCACAGCATAGTACCCAGAGTCAGATACCGGGTAGGTACAAGGAATGAAGTGTGGAATCAAGTGTAAAATGTAAATATGTTTATTATAGAGCTAAGTAGAACCCGTTAAAGAGTAAGTGTACGTAAAAGGGTGAGAGTAGCCTGGTGTTAGGTGGTAGCCACGGAGAGTAACAACTTGGCCTCTTATGCGGTGACCAGAGGGCTTAGGAGCCTACTGAACTTAAACCAGAGACACCCGTAGAGACTTGTGTATAATAGTTTGCAACATTAAAAGCCCGGTACCTACAGAGACTATCCTGTATGAACTACTTATATATTCTTGAACTTTTTCCTTTTATTAACTACGGACCATACCTACCACGGAACTGGTTGTGATAAAGACTAAGTGTATATACTGTAGTTACTAGCCCCAGAGGCAATAGATTAAACCCCCGGAAGGACTGATTTGTTTTCAACTTTTGGACTCTTTTTGCATTTCAGTGGTTTTTGTATATTTTTATTTTTAAGACTCTGTATATAATAATTGTTATGTTATTTGTTTGTTTTTCCTACAGTCCCGGAGTACTGTTCTTTGCTAAGGGGGAATGTGGCACCCCAGGGTTCATGTGCCACAGTAACACCACAAAGGGTTAACTCCCCACACAACCCACAACACTACACTAGCGACTCCTGGCCAGAAGAGGGAGCTAAAGCTGCTTCCCTATATACTCTGGTGTGGAAAGGAAGTGGGCAGTCAGTTCAGTGCGGAGCAGCACTGAGGAAAAAGGATCTGGGTGTAAAAGAGCTGCATTAGGCTCACCACATGGTCCGCTTTCCAGTTCCAGGCCAAGCCAGGGTCTGAGGAAAAGGAGAAGCAGAGGAACACACCTGGGAGACCGAGTTACCCTAAACTCACCCTGGAGGAGCGCACAGATCAGATACTGGATCCAATGCTGTGCCTGACACAAACAGCACAGTGAACACCGGATTAGTGAAGGTCCCACATCTTCACTGTACCACAGCGAAGCAACACGGCGGGGTCAGGAACACGGAATAAGACTCAAGTTGCCTAGCAACTTGGTACCTGTGAGGGGAGAAAGGGCCGGCAGCTTAGCTAAAGCGGCAGCAGGGCCACACATACAGTGCAGGAACAGGGAGACAAATTGTTGGTGCTCGTATGGCAGGCGCTAGTGTAACAGAGTGCCCGAATGCTTGGCGTGTCAAGAGGTACTGTCTCCAAAGTAATGACTGCGTTTGAAAGAGAAGGAAATCGTCCGCAGAAAAGCACAGGTCTGGCTGAAAGTCGAAGTTGACTGAGAGAGACCGTCGGATTCTAAAGCGAATTGTGAGAGAGGATCGCAAGAACACGGCTCCGAAAATCACTGCTGAGCTCAATGAACACCTACATAACCCAGTTTCCATGAAAACTGTTCATTGGAAGCTGCACAAATCTGGATTCCACGGAAGAGCTGCAATTAGAAAACTGCTGCTGTCAATGACAAATGTTTCCAAGCGTTTAGAGTGGTGTAGAAACCTCCAGAATTGGTCCCTCGAGCAGTGGAAACGTGATATTCTCAGACGAATCATCGTTTACCCCATTTTTCGACGTCCGGCCGAGTGTAAGTTTGGAGACAGCTGAAAGAAGCATTCCATCCAGACTGCCTTCTCCCAACCGTAAAAACATGGCGGAGGTTTTGTGATGATCTGGGGTGCTATTTCGTGAAGATCCGCCGGGCCAATGATATCACCTTGTATGAATCCATACCTCGGAGAATTGAGGCAATGATCTCTGCAAAAGATGGACCTACACCATATTAAACTATCTTTTGTTGATTTTTCCAGGTGTTTCCATTATTTTGTCCAACCCCTGTATATAATATGTGTGTGTATAAAAATAAATATATGTATATATGCAGTATGTAAAAAGATAATGAAGGCAGCACTCCGGGAATATGCGTTTTCATCAACCTTTTATTGGTCCAATGTTGCCACAACTTTTCAGTTTGAAAAAAGTTTTCAAAGTGGTGCAGATAGTGCAGAGTTAATGGACTTCTATATTGTCCTTTCATTACAATCAGTGTTAAAAGCAATTACATCATTTGATCTTACAAATGCATAATAGTTGGGGGCATGTCCTAGCTGCACATGGCGCCGGACGCATTGTGAGGGAGCTCCTCGTCTACCACCGGCTGTAACGACTCCCTAACGACAGCCCAGCGCCGGTTTCGCTACCTACTACAAGGAGAACCCCTCTGGAGGCAGGAGAGATGCCGAGAGCGAGGTCCCGAAGGCCCCCTGGAGACAATAAGGTGACAGACTATTTTGAGGCAGAGAGCAGGCGGGCTTCCCCTGCTAAAATGGCGGCAGCGCCAGACCACCCAGCCTCCTCTCCCCAGCACCCTTCCTCCCGCTCCCCCCGCACAACAGAGTTTTGAGAGGCAGGAGGAGATGAGCGGACCCCTGTTACCCTGGGGCCACTGAGATCTCTGCTGGGAGAACTACGCTCCTCTATAATGGAGGATATGAGGGCTCTTATGGGGTCCCTCAGGGAGGATGTGGGAGCCCTTGCTGAAAGGACGACACACATGGAGAGCAAATTCAGTGACTTTGCTGCAGCTCACAACGGCTTATCAGAAAGTCACACAGCACTAGACAGTGAAGTGGGCTCCATCTCAGCTAAACTCTGTCATCTAGAAGACCAGTTAAGAAAAAACAATGTTAAGACTTGGGGTATGCCAGAGATGGGGAGGGAGGAAGATCCATTTAAAACAGCGATGGACTTTATAGCAGCGGTGTTGCCTGACGCCCCACAATCTGACCTGGAGGTAGAAAAGGCCTTCCGTATCCCTAAACACCCAAAACTGTCAGCAGAAGTTCCCCGTGATGTACTGGTGGGGTTGCTATGAGGAGGCGCTCGTGACCATTTGCTGCGCAGAATGAGATCTGGCCCTCCACTACCGGAGCAATATAAAGGAGTCACAGTTTTTCCGGACCTGTGCCCAGGCACTCTCTCCAGACGACGCGACTTTGTTTCCAGCTGCAAGGTCCTCAGAGAAAAGGGCATCATATACAGCTGGGGTTCTCCTGTGGTCCTCAACTTCAAATACCAGGGAAAGCGGTACTCCTTCCCCTCCGCCACTTGGCTCCGCAAAACCCTGAAAGGGTGGCGCCTGCTCTCCTCTGGCTCGAACTCCCCTCAGATGGCTGACCGTAACAAGGGGAATGAGGGCTCTCCAGAGAGTGGTGGGGCTGTATCAGCAGCTGGCATTCAAAGACAAGTCGGTGGTGAAGGACTTGCTTCCTTGTTATTTTTGCTTCCCCTTGTTGAAGCATACGGACTAAATCTTATAGGTCTGGTCCTTGGTTCTTTGGATTCGGGTCCATAGACCGGCTGGTCTGCGTGGTGGTCTGGGGCCCGGAACTCTGTAAGGAACCTCTTTCCCCCCTCAGTTTGCCCAGACAATACTGGGTTCCACTGTTTACATTTCTGTTTGTCCTTGTGCTTGGTGTATAAAATGTATTTCCCTTCCCTCCTGTAACCCATTGTGTTTTAGGTTTAGTCCCCTTCTTCCCTACTCCCTCTCCTCTCCTTCCTCTCCTCTCTCTCTCCTCTTCTGTCAACTCTTCTCATCTCCCCCTCACTTCCCCCCTTATTTCTCTCATCCCTGGGCTGATCGACATAGGCGTGAGATCTCGGCATGGGCCCTCCGTCTCTCAATATCCTATCTTTGAACGTCAAGGGGCTGAACTCCCCCGCAAAGCGTTCTTTTCTCTGGAGGGAGGTGAGATTGACCCCTGCTGAACTTCTATGTATTCAGGAAACCAACCTCCTAAAGGAGGATAACCACAGACTTCATTGCAGTGCTTTTCCCCACGTTTTCCATGCTAATCACCCAGACAAAAAAAAGGCGGGAGTGTGTATTTTATTGAAACAGTCTCTCCAATTTCAAATGCAGGAGGTAATCTCAGATCCCGCAGGTCGGTACCTCGTCTTGATCTGCGAAATAGCAGGCTCTTCTTTTACAGTGGTAAATGTTTATCCCCCGAACACGGGACAAATTAAGGCCCTCAGGTCTCTGTTCGGGAAAATCCGGGCGGTTGCGAGGGGCAGGCTAATCATATGTGGTGACTTCAATATGGTCGTAGACGGGCGTTTAGATTCCTCTTCTCCGGACCCCAGGAGAGGTGGATCCCTGGGCAATTTAGCTCGAGAGTTCCACCTTCATGATATGATTGGAGGTACCATCACGCAGAAAAGAGGGATTATTCCTTCTTCTCCGGCGTGCATGGTACATATTCCAGAATTGACCTGTTTTTGGTCAATGACGCAGCTCTTGAGACCTGCTCGGCCTCGGGGATTGGGATCATTGCTTGGTCTGATCATGCTCCGATCACCTTGGAACTCAGCCTGGGGTCCGGGGGGGGTGTCCCGGCGCTGGAGACTCAGCCCGGGTCTCATTGTGAGACAAGGGTATAGGGAAGCATCATGGACTCACATGGTTAAGCAACTCGAAACATAATAGAAAACCTGAGAACGGAGTTAAATAGCTACAAGACTCAGCATAAAATCAAGAAAATCCACCAAATTGCCAGTGCACAAAATTTATTATAATATTGGTGAATCAATAATTTACTGAGTAGGTATAAAACCAAGGGAAGTTACAGAGAGGGTGAACAGGTCAGCAGACCCCCATTGCAAGGTTACAATTCATAGGTAGTATGCATAGACATAGTCTGACAGAAACATGGTACAATAAATATAACAATAAAGTGCAGTAAACCACATTCCAGCTTATTACAGAGCCCTAGAACTCACCCATGCATGGGGGTTGTGACACGTGCTCAGGAGCTACCCCGACACGTGTTTCCAACAAGTCTTCTTCAGCCCCTGACCTGTTCACCCTCTCTGTAACTTCCCTTGGTTTTATACCTACTCAGTGCACTGGCAATTTGGTGGATTTTCTTGATTTTATGCTGAGTCTTGTAGCTATTTAACTCCGTTCTCAGGTTTTCTACCGGGTCTCATTGTGAGCCCAGACGTTCGTGATGACATCGAAAGCAAGATACGAGACTACTTTGCTCTTAACGACAATCAGGGGGTACCTGATGACTCGTTGTGGTATGCCCACAAGGCGGTTCTGCGGGGTCTCCTCTTACAAAAAGCAGCAATTCAAAAAAAACGTAGAGACCGCCTTAGACGGGAATGGCTTGACGAAATTCAGAGTCTTGAAAATATTAATAAAACTGTGCCGAGTGCCCTCCTTCTTTCCCGGATCTTGACCTTGAGAACAAACTTGAGAGCTTTGCTCCTCAGACAATACGAGACCCGCCTGCGGAAAATGAAAACTAAGTACTATGCAGCGGGAGATAGAGCGGGCAAGCTCTTGGCTAATAGACTCAAAAAAAGAGAAATAAAGACAATGACTGTTTCTATGAGGGATAGTAGGGGAGACACTGTTAGAGACCCAGCCAAAATTGTGGAAGTCTTTGCATCATATTATGAATGGCTGTACAATTTAAAAAACGACATGACGACTCCACAGCCTACACTGAATAGCATTTGATCGTTTATACAGGACCTGCGACTCCCCACAGTCTCTCCTGAGGTACTAGAAAATCTGAATAGACCTTTTACGCAATTGGAGGTTAAGAAGGTAATCTCATCACTGAAAGTTAACTCTGCTCCTGGCCCAGATGGGTTTATAAATGAGTATTACAAATTACAAAACTTTTACATCGACTCTGGAGCCATACCTCCTTCGCCTGTTTAACATTTGGCAAAACAAAGGAGCTATCCCCAGTGAGGCTCTGGAGGCTACTATAACGACAATCCCCAAGACTCCTGACCGTCCTGAACATTACCGCCCCATTTCTCTCCTAAATACGGACATCAAGATTTTTTCTAATTTTTTGGCAACCAGATTGGGAGAGGTGATGCCCTCCCTTGTTCATCCCGATCAGGTAGGTTTTGTGCAGGGGAGGGAGGCCCGTGATGGGACAAGAAGGATGCTGGACCTGATAGAGGTGGTGGAGAGGAAAGGTGCTCCCGGTGTGTTCCGGTCTTTAGAAGCGGAAAAAGCGTTCGACAGGGTTCACTGGGGGTACCTCCGGGAGGTCCTCTGCACCTTTGGTTTTCAGGCCCTATCTTGCCCGCAGTCCTTAGTCTGTATACGCACCCATGTGCTAGGGTGTTTTCTGCAGGCGTCCTATCTCGGGCATTCTCGATCACGAACGGCACGCGGCAGGGCTGCCCCCTCTTCCCCCTGATTTTCGCCCTCATGATGGAGCCATTGGTGGTCTCCCTTCGAATGAATGAAACGATAGAGGGGATATCTGTCGGGGGGGAGAGGCATGTGGTAGGCCGACATTATCATTTCCACCTCAAATCCCATTTCCTCCCTCCCGGGAATAATGGGATCCCTAGCCCAGTTTGCAGAGATATCTTACTATAAGTTAAACATGAATAAATCAATGATCTTTCCGGTTCATGTCTCTTCGGGGAGGAGGACTGTCTTAGGAGGATATACCCCTTTGCGTGGTGCCCCTTGGGTATTCCGTATTTGGGAGTTTTCCTCTGTCCCTCGAGAGAGATTGCCTCCCAGAATATCCGAAAATTGATGGATAATTTACGTGAGACCCTCGAGACGTTCCCCCTCGCCCTGATGACGTGGATCGCGAGGATACAGGCGGTGAGAATGCTTTGGCTCCCGAAGATTATTTATATTTTTCGGTGTTTGCCGATCAGGTACCCACTGGGACTGATTTCAAAACTTCAATCCTTAATTAATAAATTTGTGTGGGCGGCAAGCCAGCTAGGGTGGGGAAATCGATCATGTACTTGAAGCTGACCAAAGGGGGCATGGGGATTCCCGATGTATTATCATATCTTAAAGCAATCATCCTGGAGGGGGCGAGGTCCTGGTGGCGGGAAGGGGAGAGTGGAGGTTGGAATCAAATAGAAAAATCTGAATCTATGGGAGACTCCCTTAAACTACTATTAGTGGCTGAATCCCTGGGAGCTTTGCCCCGGGACGACATGTTGCTCACAGTCAGGGCCCTGTTGGGGCTTTGGGGGGGGGTTCTCGAGGGGTAGAACTAAGTTGCCTTTGACTGAGGTGCCCTTGGCTGCCTTCCGCTTGCTCGTCCCCTCGCTGACCCTCTCTCATTGGTCGGAGTGGGGGATTGGCACATTAGGCCACCTTTGTGTTTATAATAATTTGATGCCATTCGGAGCCTTCCTTGCCAAGCACCCCTCCCTGGGAAATACTTTTCTCCAATATGGCCAAATCTCTCACTTCCTTCGCTCTCGGACATGCCGCCATGACCTTAAACCCCCCGGGATATCCCCTTTACGACGTTTTGTTAGGTCAGACCCTAAAACCACAAAGGGTATCCCGCTGTTATATGGAAGTCTACTGGAAGTCTCGACTCCGGCTAAGCTTAGCTATATGAGAAACTGGGAGGAGGACCTGGACTTCGCGGCTGACCCCGAGGACTGGGAGGGCGCGGTCAACTGCGTAGTTAAGGCTTCCAACTGCATTAATCATGTAGAACTCCTTAAGAATATACATTTGAGATGGAATATTCCCCCCGTAAAATTGGCAAAGTTCACCAACGGTGGTTCTTTCCTGTGTTGGAGAAACTGTGGCAAGAAGGGAGACCTGGTCCATATGTGGTGGGGTTGCCCTAGGCTGACGCCTTTCTGGCTTATGGTCTCGGGTCTTCTGGAGTCCCTTACGGGGATCCAGTCTTTCCTGACGCCCCAGTTAGCAGTTCTCCACATAGGGATAGAGGCTTTTCCCCCAGTTCTCAGAAATCTCATTACATATATATTGACTGCTGCCAGAAGTTGTGTAGCAGCTAGGTGGAAGGCTGACTCCCCCCCCTGCTATGGCACATCTGACGGACAAACTGAATTCCATATTCTGCCTTGAGTATTACTTAGCTATGGACGGGCCCACGAGAAGATATGTGGCTGAAGCCTGGGATATGTGGGCATGCCACCCCTCGGCGATAGAGATCCCCTTCTGATCTCGGTGGGTGCTGAGTGTTGTGGGTGGATTTCGCGTTGTGTGGTTTATCAGCTCAGGGATCCCCCCCCCCGTCCTTCCCTTTTGCTCCCTCTCTCACTATATATCTTTCTCTCTCTCTCCCTTTTCTCTCTCCCCATCTCCCCCCTTGTTATTCCCTCCCCTTGTTCTCCCTGGATCGAGCCATCCCGCTCCTTCCTCCCCTAATTCCCCTATTTCACTATACCCCTTCTGACTGGTATCCCTTGAACCTTCGTGATTTTTCCCTTTGCAAAACGGATATTGTTTGGGGATATTGTAGACGCCGTCCTAAACGAAATGAAGGTCTATAACGTGATGAAGTTTTTTCTGACTCTTCAGCACCCCTTTAGGGGTTCTTGGCACCTCAAATGTTACACGTTAGAAGGCCAAACCACCAAGCTTTCACACCTCCCAAATGGAGAGACTCTGCTATTATTGAGGACTGGTTTGAATATCATATGTATCCTAATTTTCCCCCTTATCCACCCTTCCCCCCCCCCCCAACCCTGTTCCCTCCCCCCTTCCTCAATTTTGCCTATTGTTGGGTTAATCACAACAATTAATGCATTCAGCACTTTATGTTAAAGCGAACGTGTCACCCCCCCGGACATTAAAAGCTAAAATAGCCACCCTTCTGCAGCACTAAGGCTGCATTCAGAGAAGGTGTCTATAGCGTTTTGATTCCCTATATACACTGAAATATGCACTTAGATAAATGCTTACACTTAAGTAGACCGGTGACCGGGAGGCGGGGTTTCGCGCTCCTCTAACCTGCCCCCTCTTGTCAATCATTGTGCTCGCCTGTTGCTGTCTCCCCTCACTCTGTAAAATGAACGCGCGCCTCAGTTCTCCTGTATGGCGCCGCGCATGTGCTGTGCGCGCTGCCCGACGACTTCCTGGACACCCGACGCACAGCGCATTCGCGGCGCCATACAGGAGAACAGAGGCGCGCGTTCATGTGACAGTGAGGGGAGGCAGCAGCAGGCGGGCACAATGATTGACAACAGGGGGCGGGTCAGAGGAGAGCGAAACCCCGCCTCCCGGTCACCGACTTTCTTAAGTGTAAGCATTTATCTAGGTGCATATTTCATTGTATCTAGGTCATCAAAAGGCTATAGCCACCTTCTCTGAATGCAGCCTTAGTGCTGCAGGAGGTGGCTATTTTAGCTTTTCATGTCCAGGGGGGGTGACAGGTTCGCTTATATGGATTTGTACTATACCTGATAGCAACTGTGAGCACTGAGCATTTTTTTGGGATATGTAAAAAAATTGTAAACACTATTATCCACTTGTAAGGTCAAATTATGTAATTGCTTTTAACATGGATTGTAATGAAGAGACAATATAAATGTCCATTAACTTTGCACTATTCCTGGAGTGCTGCCTTCATTATTTTTTGACATATGGACTTGCTGCAACTTTAACTTTAAGATTGCAGGGAGGATTTTTGCACCCTGAACTGTGTTCAATTGTCAAGTGCTGATATATTTTTGTTTTCTTTACATCTGCCTAAGGCTGCTTTCACATCAGCGTTTTACGCTGATCGCGGCAGTTGCGGTGAAAAAACCGCAACTGCCGCGATTACCGCATAACGGCCGCACTTACGGTTCACTTGCGGCAAGCCCCATACAATGTCTATAGGGCTTACGGCAGGTGTGGCAAGTGCGGTATTGGCACTTGCGGCAGGTGTGGCCGCGAAAAAAACGCGGCATAACGAAACCGCACTTGCCGCACCTGCCGCACACTTACCGCAAGCCCCATAGACATTTTTTCACTGCAACTGCCGCGATCAGAGTAAAACGCTGATGTGAAAGGACCCTAACCTGGAGATTTTTTGCACTAACTGTTTTGTTTATTTTTTGGATAAAAAGTATTGAGCCCTGTATCTTTAATTATAATTACTCGGCAGAGGAGAAGATCCTGAGAGGTATTGAGAGTAAGGCTGGTTTCACATAGCGTATTTTTTCCTGTCCATGTGATCCTACTTTTTGCAGGACCTCACGCTACAGAAACGGACACCACAGGAGGTGATCTATTTCTGTGTCTGGGGCTGTGATTATCATGGATCGGGGACATAAAAAGAGATGACAGGAGGCAGCGGGGCACTTTCACTTCCACAATGTATATACATACATTGCAGAAGTGAAATTTAGTAAAAAAAAGGGTTAAAACTTCCAGCGAGTCCCCCCCGACGCCTCCAGCAAGCTCCAGTTGTTTAGAGGACCTGCGGTTATGTCACAACCCGGCAGTGTCATCGGGTCACATGACCGCAGTTACCGCGATAACCGGTCATGTGACCCGATCAGCTGATCCGGTTGTGACGTAACCGCAGGTCCTCTAGAGGCGCCAGGGGATCGCTGGAAAGGTGAGAATATACATTTTTTAAATATTTTTAACCCTTTCTTTTACTAAATTTCACTTCCGCAATGTATGTATATACATTGCGGAAGTGAAATTACATGGTAAGGAGCAATTTTAGTGTACTGAGCATGCTCAGTACACTAAAATCGGATCCGAGGAACGATCAGCTGTTTCCTCCGGCCTGTGCTCCATAGGGCCACGTGTTAACAGCCGCAGATCGGGTCGGATCCAATTCGGTCAGATTTGGTCCACTATGCCGAAAATCAGAACAGTCTCTGAATTTTGTGTACAACGAAAAATCGGACACAAATCGGATCCGACAAAATCAGATGGCTATTAGGCCAAATCCGATCCGATCCGTGGCCCATAGGGATACATGGGGGCCAAATCCGATCCGTGGCTGTCAGTTTTACAACGAACAGCCACAGATCCAAGAAATACGCAATGTGAAAGCAACCTAAAGCTGAGGTTTTAAGCACACCTTCAGTGGTGGAAAGTAAACGCAAGTATGAAAATACTGTAAAAAAACTGCTGGTACAACAACTACACTTTGCTACTCTCGCACAATATTACAAAGATAAAAAATACCAGGGGACTCATATCTAACATACATCCAAACCTCTTTATGGGAGATAGTACCTTTTGTGCTAAATTCAGTAAGATTTCTAATAAGTATGGATTGGAATTACTGAATATGTAGTTTTTACAAATGGACATTTCTAGACTTACAAACAGATAAAGTAATCAAGAGGATGGTATTAAATCCTTAATGCAAAAGGATGAGTGGAAATTATACAAAGTCAGTAAAGTGGAAGATTGATAAAGTGCGTACAGAATTGGAGGAAGTAAAGCGTAAGAAATGGAGCAGAGACAAAAGGCAAAAAAACAGTACATATGGCTGGAGGAGAAAAGGAGGGGCAAAAAATAAGGACTCTGCAGATAATAAGATAAGTACTCCAACTGTACCATACATGTTTACTTTTCACAGCACAAGGAGGAGCACTAGAAGACTACGAAGGAAAAAAAGGGGAAGGATGGATCCGGCGGAAGGGGCAAAAAAGAAAAAGAGAAACAACGAGCCCAAACACAACGCCAAGTGAACACTCGGAGGAAATAGAGAACCTGGTGATTAATATCTCCGAAAAAGAGTTGACACCAACTCAGGTATCTGTGCTCAATAAGGACCTCTCATTTAGTCCTAGCAAACATGTTAATTGGTTTCAGTTAGAGATATATCTACAAAAATTCTTTAGATTGCTAAAATTAAGGCATTGGTTTCATGGAAAGAATGTAGAAACCAAGATAGTAGAGAGTGAATTGTCTGTACAAAAAGTGTCAATAAAGGGAACCTGTCAGCTGATTTATGCCCACAGCTATCACTGTCTGTCCCTGCAGCTTTATAACACTATTCTAATCATCCTTGTCTGAGCTCATAGTTTAATGTTATAGGTTAAAAAAAAGCATTTATGCACTCACATTTTCTTATGTAAATGAGGCACAGTCTAAGCCTTGGAGGATGTAGACTGTTTGGCAGGATAATAGTTAACATTTCAGCCGAATGTCAGAACATGCTGGGAGACCAGATGTGATGTCACAACCATGTGACTACAACAGGTGGAGCTAAGTCCCCATAGGACATAGAGTTTGGTCACTTAGCTCCGCCCACTATGGTCACATGATCGGGACATCACACAGGTCCTTTAGACATGCAAGTTAATAGTGAGTTAACTATTAATCTGCCAGTCTATCTCTTCCAAGATGTAGACTGACTGCCTCATTTACATAAGAAAATGTAAGTGTATAAATGCTTTTTTTTCACCTTTACCACTACACTATGAGCTGACACAGGGATGATTACAATAGGGTTATGAAGCTGCAGGTAGAAATAGTGATAGCTGATGGGCATAAACAACCTGACAGGTTCCTTTTAAAGAACAAGAGCAGCTTTACCCCTAGTGAAAATGTGCCCGTCATAGAGGCTTTTATGGCAGCGGTAAAACAAGATTGAGATGGTGAGAACAAATACAAATAAATAATTAGTTTGCCCAAATATAACTAAAGAGGAGGTACAGGCTGTAAGGATCTGGTCCATGATGGCGACATCATTGTGAAACCAGCGGATACAGGGGGGTGCTGTCATCATCATGGACAGATCAATGTACCTAACAGAAATTGCACGTCAACTAGAGGAAATAGATGTATACAAAAAACTTCAAGGCAATCCAAAATTTGATACACAGAAAACAATCAAATCAATTTTGGATGAGGCATTGAAAGAAAGAATTATTGAGCAAGGTTTATTGACTTCCTGTGGGTGAAATATCCAATTACACCAGTCCTGTATACAGTCCCCAAGGTACACAAGTCACTGAAAGACTCCCTGGGTCGCCCCATAGTGTTGGGGTGGACTCTGTATTCAGTCAAATAGGGGTATTTCTTGACAAAGTACTGGGACCAGGAGTTGGAAAAGCAAAATCATACATAAGGAACACGGGTCACTTTTTGGATAAGATGAAGAAGGTGCAAAACATTAGGAATGTCATACTTGCATCATTTGATGTAGTATCGCTATACACATCGATAGACCATGAAAAAGGAATGGCAGCTGTAGAAAACAGTATAACAGACTTGGATCTTTCAAATGAGGGCAAACAATTGATTATAGATCATCTTAAAATTGCTTTAAAACAAAATTATTTTCTCTTTGGGGAAGACTATTACTTGCAAAAATGAGGGACCACCATGGGCACGCACATGGCGCCGGCGTACACAAATAAGGCCATGGCAATCTCAAGGAGAGGTATGTCTATGTATCCCACCACTTCTGGCATGTATGGGAGTGGTGAAGGTACATAAATGACATTTTCCTACTCAGGGATGGGACAGAGGAGGAAGTGAAAGAATTTCATGAATTTATGAACAACATTGATGACACTTAAATTTACACTCGTACACTCAATGAGAGAAATACAGTTATTGGATGTCTCTGTGGTAAAGAAAGGTGTTACACTGACAACCACATTATATACCGGTAGTAAACCAACTGATAAAAAACATATTCTAAAATTTGAAAGTCATCATCCAAAACGGATGATTGAATCAATCCCTTTCAGTCAGATGGTAAAAATAAAATATATAGAAAGTGAGGAAATGGGAGTAGAACCATCTCTAAACAAACTAATGGAAAAATTCAAAAGGAGAGGTTATGCAAAAAAAATTATTGAAAATATATAAGGGGAGGGGGAGCGCACAATAGAGCAATAAATGTGGATACCAGGGGTTAATATCGCAGTAATCCACTCACCTACTCAGGTTGTGAAGGGTTCACAACCAACCTTGTAAAGGGTCGCTGCAGATCCCGTCCAGGATAAGAAAGCTAGGTTTTTGTATTACCGGGATTGCTCCGCGCTGACCTCAGGAGACAATTTTGATTTTATTCTTTTTTTTTTTTTTTTGAATCATTGTGTTTTTATTAAAGCATTTTCAAACATATAACCTAAATAAGGCGAACAAAAGTGTACCCGAACAGAAGGGTACAATGGAAACAAAGCTGTTACATAGATAATTAAGTGTACAACTTTAGATTAAAGTATAACCAAAAAAAGAACAGATTTCTTTAGGACAAACAAGGAAGGAAGGGTAACCTTAGGGAAGGTAGGGAAGAAGGGGGAGAGGGGGGGGAGCATTTAGCAGGTCGGCTAGGAACCCCAGAATAAGGGGAAGTGTCTTAAATAACAACATTAGTCAAACTGACTTCATCACCAATCGTATTACAAGTATGTTTAGTTGGATATTACCACGTTATTATGTTGCGAGCTCACCCATGTGTCCCACCAATTAATGACTTTGGTGCGTTTAGCTGTATCTGTTGACAAAACCAGTTCGTAGTTGAGGTGCAGGTTAAGTTGGGAGATGACTTCCTGTATAGATGGGAAGGTGGGGTTTTTCCAGTGCCTGGATATGCAGTAACGAGCCGCTATAAGTATATTTGATATAATTGGTCTCAGTCCCCGAGGTAAGTCCTGAATCTCTAAACCTAGTAAGGCCATCTGTGGAGTCAACGTGAGTTTAAGACCGGTAGTAGTACATATCAAATGGTTGACTTGTGACCAAAAAGAGCGAATGCCCAGACAATTCCACCAGACATGTGTAGTGGTTCCAACCTCTCCACAGTTTTTCCAGCACAAGTTCATCCCAGGTCGGAGGCCTGTTTTTTTAAAACTAGCAATTTTGTCTGGAGTCAGGTACCATCCGAATTGAAGTTTCTTAGCTTGCTCATGGTGGTTCAGGCATGAGGTATAAGAAAGAGCATGTGTTGATGCCTTCAACCACTCCTCAACTGGTGAGGTGAATGCGAGGAGAGCTTCCCATTTCGTCATAAACGGGAGCTTAGACTCTGCCTGTATTTCTGACATAGCCCTGTAAAAAGTGGAGATTCCCCTGTTGGCAGCAGTTGTTTGCTTGAAAATGGATATAACCTGTGGGAGGCTGGACAGTGTATCTTCCATTGGAATAACTATGGTTCTGAGAAGGTCTTTTAGTTGAAGGTAAGAAAAGTAGTCAGCATTAGAAAGACCATATTTTTCTTTCAGAGTTGCAAATGATTGTATTTTGGCATTGTGCAGCACATCCGAAAGATGTTTAGTGCCCGCCCTCCGCCATTTCGCCAGGGAGAAAGCTGGAGAGTCTACACAGCACTCTACAGCCCTCAGTGTTATGTATCTATATAGGCCTTTTAGGAGTAAGAGGCTGACCCCAGACCAAACCTCAAGCACTGCTTGCATGGACTTCAGGGGGAGGTTTCCAGGCCTATGGTGGAGGAGGTGCGACTCTAACAAAAGACGAGTTGAATTTTGTGCGGAATACCAGGATTCTATTTGTAGCCACAGAGGCAAGGAGTTTGCTTCAGCATTGGGGATCCACCATAACTGTGAGATCTCCAGATTAATTGCTCTGTAGTAATACTGTATGTTGGGGGCACCCATACCTCCCAAAGTGGTAGGCCGAGTTAACGTTGAGGAACCGACTCTATGAGGTTTGTTCATCCATATAAATTTGCCCAGAATAGATTGGAGAAGGTTAAGGGTTTTTCTGGGGAAGCGTATAGGAATGCAACGGAGAAAATATAATATTTTCGGAAATAGTAGCATTTTGGTAATTTGAATTCTGGCAATCCACGACAGCAGCGAAGGGGAGTAAGACTGTATCAGAGAGCGTAATTACCTTAGTTAGATAATCAGAATTTATTTTAACTATAGATTTGGTGAGAGAGATTTGGATACCCAGATATGTGAAGGATCGGGAGATCCATATGAAAGGTAGCGTTCGACGTAATGTCAATTGTTCTTTAGCTGGGATATTTACTGGGAAAAAGGAGGATTTGGATAGGTTGAGCTTATAATATGATGCTGCTGCGAATTCTTCCAGGATAGACATTAAAGCCGGAACAGTTTGTTTAAGATGAGTGCATGTGAATATCACATCATCTGCATATAGATTAATTTTGTGTTCCATTGGTCCCACCCACACCCCCGAGACCTGCGCCGTGTTACGCACTATGGATGCCAAGGGTTCCATGACCAGGGCGAAGATCAGAGGAGAGAGGGGGCAGCCCTGTCGAGTACCATTTGTAATCTCAAATTTTTGAGATAAGAAGCCAGAGGCACGGACTAAAGCTGAGGGGGATGAATACAGGGACATTATAGAGTCCTTAAATCTTCCAATAATATGGAACCTATCTAGGACTTCACTGAGGAACCCCCAGTGCACCCTGTCAAACGCTTTCTCTGCGTCGAGTGAGAGTAGTGCACCGGGGGCACCCCCCCTCTCCATGATGTCCAGCAGGTTTATTAGCCTTCTTGTGGCATCTCTGGCCTGACGCCCCGGAATGAAACCCACTTGGTCCCTGCCCACGAGGTCCGGAAGTACTTCCATAAGACGACTGGCAAGGATCTTGGCATACAATTTAATATCACAATTTAACAGTGCTATCGGTCGGAAGTTACTCGGGATGTGGGGGGTTTGCCTGGTTTGGGAAGGGTAGTGATCACAGCTTGTAAACCCTCCTCCTTGACCTTTCCCGCGGACTGCCAGAACCGAAACAGCTTAGTTAAGTATGGGGTCAATAATAGGGAAAAGGAAGTGTAATACTTATATGTATATCCATCCGGGCCTGGGGCAGAGTGTCGTTTGGAAGTTTGGATGGCCTTTTGTACTTCCATTTCAGTTATAGGGATATTTATTTGAGCAACCTGTTGGGGGTTCAGAGAAGGTAGGGTGGCCTTATCTAAAAAATTTTTAATTATTGTTTTCGTTGGTTGAGGGGTGCATGAGTCATTTTTTAAATTATATAAAGTTTCATAGTATGTTCTAAACTGATCTACAATTTTTATGGGGTGTCTTATTTTGGAACCATTTGAGTCCAACAAGTGAGAGATTTTGGTGGTGGCCATACGCTTGCGGACTCGTCTAGCCAGCAGCTTCCCTGCTCTATCTCCCATTGAGTAGAACCGGGCTTTAGTTCTGGTCATGTCTTTTTGTACTTTGATCAAAAGTGTAGTGCGGAGTTGTCTACGAGTTTCTAATAGCTCAGCCGTTAAAGTTGGGGAAGGGTGGGATTTTTGTTTGTGTTCCAGGTTTTGGATTTGGGTCGTGAGGGTGGTAACCCTATTTACGTGTTGTTTTTTCGCCCATGCTGACATCTTTATAAGTTTACCTCTGAGGACAGCTTTGTGCCCAGCCAAAGTGTCTCTGGGGAAACGTCTCCTGTGTCATTTAAGGAGAAGTAATCTGTAATAAATCCTGATTTTCTCTTCTAGGTGTACAGGTGAGGAGAGAATATATTCATTAATTTTCCATAGTGTAGTGGGAGATACAGCCAGTGCATCCTCAAATTTAATGGCAACAGGGGCGTGGTCTGTCCACGAAATGGAACCCACTTCAGCTGAGAGGCAGAGCGGGAGCAAGGTGTCATCAATTAGAATGTAGTCAATTCTTGACCAAGAGCCAAATCTGGGTGACATATATGAATAATCTCTCTGCTCTGGATGAAAGCATCTCCAAACATCGTGAAGCCCAAATTGCGTAAAAGTCGGTCCCAACTCTGCCCTATATGCTCCGATTCCAGAGCAGTCCATTTTTTTGTCTGCTGGAGCATTTAAATCTCCGGCTATAATTTTCCTTCCCAATGATAGGGGGAATAGGGTTTCCAGAGTTTGAGACAGAAATTTAACCTGACCTGTATTAGGGGAGTACATGGACATAAGTGAGTAGGTGGCATTATTTAATTTGCAGTTAATGAGGATATAGCGTCCCGCTGGGTCTATTGTAGAGGATATGTGTTCAAACGTTAATCTCTTATGAATTAGTATAGCCACCCCCGCTTTTTTGGTGTCTGCTGTCGCAAAGAAACTATGAGGGTAAAGCTGCGACTGCATTCTGTGTGTGTCTGCTGCCAACAGGTGCGTCTCCTGTAGAAACAAAACATCATACCTGAGCTTTACGATCTGTCTCCATGTCAAAGAACGTTTCTCAGGACTGTTAAGTCCATTTACATTTACTGAACCGCATGTTATACTCATGGTGGATCAAACACATTCAATTGTAGAATACAATCATTACTGTTGGGAGACCAGCCGACCTGTAGGGGGGGGGGGATGGGAGAGGAGGGAGGGAAACACATGAGGATTAAAGGAACAAATTCCATTAACTGGAGCAACAATAGGCATAATGAGCACTATATACAGACAAGTAAATCTTGCGTACATCTTGTCCAAAAACCTGTGGGTAAAACCACAGAAAAATAAAAACAAAGAGTGCCAACTGAAACGCACTCAAGGGGCAATATTATCCCAGTATTTACTGGGATAAAGAAATAAGCAAATCAGTACAGTAGAGATTTAGATTGGAGAAGAAGTGAGAGAGAGAGGGGTAGGTCTTAGAGTGTGGTTGTGCAGAGAGAAAAGAAAAAAGCAATATAGAAGGGGGAGTGAGAGGATGTGTTAGGGAGTAGGATATGCCAGGGGAAGGCACGTGTAGTGGGGGAAGAGAGGGAGGGATGTGTGAAGATTTAGGTCGAGTGTGAGAAGAAGAAAGTAAGATCAAGAAAAAGAATTTAGAGATCTAAACAGAGTTGTTCAGAAAGAGAACAATAAAAGGTACAACGATAGTTTCAGGAACATAAAAATACAAGAGTTCCTGATCTACTCCGGGCTATCAAGCTTTATGGACCTGCAGTGGAATCATACTGTGAACCATTCAGGATCAATTCTTGGTCTGTTTCCTCTTTTTTTCTTTCCATCCAAGCCGGTTTGTGGACCAGGTTTATCAGAACCCTCCACAGGGGGGAGTTCATCAGTCCCCATTGTTTCAATAGTCTTTCTGCATGAACAGGCAGCAAGCAAACATAGGATTTGTCCTCTTTTTTGATGATAAGCTTTGTAGGGAATCCCCATCTGTAAGGGATGTCGTTCTCCCTCAGGATTTTAGTGCAATGCTGAAATGCTTTGCGTTGAAGTAAGGTTCCAGGTGAAATGTCCTGATAAACTTCAATATGTGCATATTTATCTGGTAGTTCAGGACGAGACCTAAGAGACCTAAGAAAGTCTTCTTTCACTTCAAAATAATGCACTCTTGCAAGAATGTCTCTGGGCAGGGAGGGATCCAGGTTTGATGGTTTTGGAATCCTATGTATTCTATCAATTTTGAAATCCATGGGGTCTGTGTCTGGTAGAGCTGCAGTTAGGAACCCCTGCAGAAAGCTCCGTAGCTCTCTATTTTGCACATTTTCATCCACCCCCCTCAGCCTGACATTGTTGCGGCGTGATCTGTCCTCAAGGTCCAGATTTTTGCTTTGGACTCTTGCAATCTGCTCCTCTAGTTGCTCATTTGCGTCCAGTAGGGCATTATGAGAGGAAATGATCTCTGTGAGCTTTCTTTCTAATGAATCTGTGCGTGAGCCCAGCTCTGCTATTTCACCCCGCACCTCCGCCACCATTTTCATCATGTCGGTGTGGAGAGAAGCCCGGAACTCCTCCAGCAGCTCCCTCATGCTGGCATGTGTTAGGGGAATCTCGGGTGCCTGACTCCCGCCAGCCACCTCCTGAGAGTGTGGACCGCGTTTGGCCGCTCGTGCTGCTCTGGGTGAGGGAGGCGCCATGTTGGGCTCCTGGAGCGCGAAGGGCTTGGGGGCTGTGAAAAAGTCGGATACCCGCCTTGGTGCTAGTCCTGTCACTGGTCTGGTCTTACCCATCGGTGCAGTGAGGGATCCGGTCTTTTGTGGTGCAGAGGAGATCGCTGTTGCAGGCTCTGGAAGCTGGTAATGGCTGTTTCTGTGCTCGGGAGATCAGGAGCTCAAAGTTATGCAGCCTCTGCCATTGCCAGTCAGGCCACGCCCCCCAATTTTGATTTTATTCTTTATGCACCCAGACACCAAACAAAAGGAAGCCGACGCGCTTCGTAGCCATGTGGCCACTTTATCAGGGCATTAGTTCTAATATTGATTAGGGAACCCCTTCTTTCTTTCTCCAGTCTTGATGAGGATATCACCAAGTACTTTGCCAAACAGGTACTCACCCTGGCATGGAATTGCGCACAATTTAGACTTCGACTGCGCATCCCCCTTCCAACCCTTCAGCCAGAGGGCACGGCGAGCAGAATTTGTAAGGCCAGCTCACCTGGTCACCAGTTGTAGGAAGTCTGCCGAAGCATCAGCTAGATATGCTGCACCTCCTTTGATCAATGGAATAGAAGAACAGTTTCTCTCTGGATACTCCCTTCTTAAAGAGGACCAACCAGTAGGTTTTAGGTCTTTAAAGTGAAGCCACTACATTACAGGCTCTGGGATACTGAGTGCAATCATACCTTTATTTCATTGATTACATGTATGAATGTAAAGATAAATGATATAGAAGTACTTACAAAGTGTGCAGCAAGGGGAGGGATCGTGCAGGACATTAGCATAAGAGGGGTGGGTTTCTATGTATTACTGTCCTGTTTTCTCTAAAAAAACAAACCCTCCCCTCTCTCCATCTCCCTAATCTCACAACCACGAGAAACAACCACGAGAAGCAATCCCCATTCCCCCCACTTCCAGTCCCCCCACTTCCTTGTGTCCTCATCTGTCTCCACTTACAGACCTGGACAGATCCCTGCTATTGTCAGCACAGATCACAGGATGGATATCTGTCTATGGAGCATGCTGGGAGTTGTAGTGGTTCTGGCTCAAGATCTGCAGATCCAGAGATGCTACAACCTCCAGCATGCTCCATCACGCAGTCTGCAGATCCAGACACTACAACTCCCAGCATGCTCCATAGACAGATCCCCATCTGTGATCTGTGCTGACAATAGCAGGGATCTGTCCCAGTCTGTGAAGGTACCGTCACATGCGGCAATTTTGCTAGCAATTTCACTAGCAATTTGCTGGTTGCAGTGAAATCATGGACGCATTGTTCTATTTTGTTGCCATGTACAAATGGAACAATGTGTCCATGATATCACTACAACCAGCAAATTGCCAGTGAAATTGCAAGCAAAATTGCCGCGTGTGACGGTACCTTGAGAGGAGACAGATAAGGACACAGAGACTGGAGGGGGCGGGGCTTCTACTGCTTGTGAGATCAGGGAGATGGAGGGAGCGAGAGAGGGAGGGGGAGGGTTTGACTAGAAAAAACAGGGCAGTAATACATAGAAACCCAGCTTCTCTTAAGGGGCCATCACACGCGTCAATATCGCTGCTGCACGTGACGTTGCAGCGATATTGACGCGTGTGACAGGGCGCATCAACCAGCGATAAATCGCTGGTTGATGGTCACCAGGTTTTCGGACTGGACCGAAAACCTGGCGATGGTCGGCCAGTGGACACACAGCATCACTGCGTGTGACACCGGGACGCGTGATCAGCCAGCTCCCAGCGCCTCTCAGCAAGCGCTGGGAGCTGGTATCCATGGTAAACTGCGAGTAACAAGGCAGCGCGTGCTGCCTAGATACTCGATGTATACCTTGGTTTCCAGTCTTCTCCGCTCACCGGCTGGTATTCAAGGTACACAGCAGGTAACTAGGGACCCTAGTTACCCGCTGTGTACCTTGGATACCAGCCGGTGAGCGGAGAAGGCTGGTAACCAAGGTATACATCAGGTATCTAGACAGCATGCGCTGCCTAGTTACCCGCAGTTTACCATGGATACCAGCCTGCAGACATCGTGGAAACGATATTTAAATCATTCCCATGATGTCGCTGGTCCAATGATAGCTGGTGAGTCTGCCTGTGAGACAGCTCACCAGCGATCAGCCGTCAATGTCTCCAGCGATCAGATCGCTGACGACATTGACGTGTGTGACGCCTGCTTTATGCTAATTGCTGCACACTCCGTCCACACTTTGTAAGGATTTCTATACATGTATGAATGTAAAGGCAAATGATAATCAACGAAGTAAAGGTATGATTGCACTCAATATTCCAGAGCCTGTAAGGCTTTAATCTGATCTTCCAATTCATCCTGCCAGACTAACACTGATCTTGCCATACAGATGCCTGATATAGATGGTTTAAAGGCGCTGGTACAAGACTCCTATGGACATTTAAGAAAAATTTCAGCTTTTGGTCTAATGGGTCAGAAAAAAGCCCAGTCTTCTACGTGCAGGGCAGAACGCTTAGACTTAGAGGCTACTTTTGGAACCTTAGACCAAGTTGACAAAACATCATCATCAAAGGGATACTTCCTCTTAAAAGATGAAGGGAGGAACCCTCACTGATCCTGTTTGTCTCATTCTTTCTCAACAAAGTCCTTTACAGCTTCAATAACTGGGAAGGATTGCCTCTTTTTTTGTGGGAGACCCGCAAAGATTATTTTCTCCACGGTTTTGATTCTTTTGTATCAGAAATCCCCAATGGTGTTTCTAACTGTCTTAACTAGGTTATCAGTACTCTCTATGGGAAAGAAGGATCTTCCTTCTTCATCAGATGATAATGATGAATGAGAGGTATGGCTGGATCTAACCTGGTCGCTGTCAGATGAGGATTCAGAGACGGGGCTTTGTTTTATCCTTATGTTTCTTAGGCCTGTCTAAAGCCCCCGTCACACATAACGAGATTGTTAGCGAGATCGTTATAAAGTCACAGGTTTTGTGACGTAACAACGATCTCGTTATGTGTGACACTTAGCAGCGATCAGGCCCCTCTGTAAGATCGCTGATCGTTACAAAGTGCTCTGGGTCATTTTTAGATTGTTGCGCTCCCGCTGGGAACGCTGCATCGGTGTGTTTGAAAGGGACAATGACCAACGATCTCAATACTACGTCCGAGTGTGACAATTCCCAACGACCTCTGTATCATTCCGGATCTTTGCTGAAGTCGCTGGTGAGATCTGACTGTTTGACATCTCACCAGTGATCCCAAAGTGACGTACCAGCGATCCCTACAGGTTGTATCGTTGTTGGGATCGCTGGTGCGTCGTCGTGTGTGACGGGAGTTTAAGTCTCTAAGGGAATGGAGCTCTTCCTCTTCTCTTCATAGCACGTATATCAATAGATTTGACAGATGATTCCTCTAATGTCTGACTGATACACTGCTGACAGGGCCTCTTAACATAGTTGTTATGAAGGGGCTCTGAACACAAGGCACATTCTTTATGTTTAGACTTTGCTATTTTTTTAGCCAGTTCTGGAGATGAAGTTGGAGACGGCTCAGACTTCTTACTCTGCTCACTCTTATCAGTGGAGTCACCCTCTCTGGGGTGACCACTGCTGCTCTTTTACTTTTGCTGGGTTTTTGCACTTCCACGACCAGTGAGTGTGCCTCAAAAACTCCTGGAGAGGACATGTTGTTGGACACAGAGGCAGCAGGACACTGCTGGAATTTAAAGTTTCTGACCACCCCAGCCTCTCCATACCAGAGAACACACCTCCCTCGACCGCCCGGAAGCAGTATCCATCACTTCTGGGTCAGGAACGCTTGTAGCCAGTGCGCATGTTCGGGGCCGAAATGCAGAAGTTTGGCCCGACTAAGGCGCAGGGCGGCCGATACCTGCACCCTGTGCCCAAGGATGAGTGCGGCCTGCTCCATCAACACTGCACTGCGTTCCATGCAAGCCAGGGAAGCATTACCCGGACCCCTGGCGTCATGCCATCCATTTTCAGACGAGAGGTTTGTCTGACAGGCAGGGCACCCCATGCTGCTTCTGGCATCCCAGACCCTGCCGTTCCCGCAAATATATAGCTGAACTAGAGCGGGTGGAGAGAAGAGCGACCAAGGTTATTAGAGGACTAAGGGGTATGCAATACCAAGACAGGTTATTAAACTTGGGGTTATTTAGTGTGGAAAAACGAAGGCTTAGGGGGTGATCTTTTAATAATGTATAAATATATGAGGGGACAGTACAGAGACCTTTTTAACAGGGCTGTGGAGTCGGAGTCGTGGAGTCGGAGTCGCTGCCCATTTTGGTGGAGTCGGCAAAAAATGTTCCGACTCCTAAAATATATAATGAATTGGGTCTAGTAGTTCAATGCAGAATGTGCTGAATATTATTATTATGAATTATTATTATGTTCTATCTAAATATCTTTATTATTATGTCATTATAATGATTAAAGCCTAATGTTACCATTGACCTACAATAATTTTATCACTTAAAAACAAGCCATGAATGAAGGAGTAGGAATCAAAGGAGTCGGAGTCGGAGTTGGAGTTGGAGTCGGAGCCAGGGAAATTCAGGAGTCGGAGTTGGAGTCGGTGGTTTGATTTACCGACTCCACAGCCCTGCTTTTTAATGATCTCTTTACTCTAAGGCCGAGACAGGGACAAGGGGCATCCTCTACGTCTGGAGGAAAGAAGGTTTAATCATAATCACAGACGTGGATTCTTTACTGTAAGAGCAGTGAGACTATGGAACTCTCTGCCACATGATGTTGTAATGAGCGAGTCATTACTAAAATTTAAGAATGGTCTGGATTCCTTTCTTGAAAACTATAATATTACCAGTTATACATACTAGATTCTTTGATAGGGCGTTGATCCAGGGAATTAGTCTGATTGCCGTATGTGGAGTCAGGAAGGAATTTTTTTTCCCCAATGTGAAGCTTAGTGTTGCCACATGGGTTTTTTTTTTTTGCCTTCCTCTGGATCAACATGTTAGGCCAGTGATGGCGAACCTATGGCACGCGTGCCCGGGGTGGCACGCAGAGCCGCTTCCCCTGGCACGTGGCCTTGCCACTACACTGCCGCTTTGATCTGCCGGCGCGCGCTGCGGCGCCGGCAGTTCAAAGCTGTGTCAGAGCAGAGGAGACATTTCTCCTCTCTCTGACACTTCCTAGCCCCGCCCTCCCGACCAGCGTCATGTGACAGCGGTCATGTGACGCGCCCAGCATCACGTGACCGCTCTCAGCGCGGGTCGGGAGGAGAAGACGCTGCAGAAGAGGAAACTGCAGCAGGAAGGTGAGTATGACTTTTTTTTTTTTTTCCATCATCTATTTACAGCAGGATGGGGCATTACTAAGGGGGGGCATATTACTCTGTGCTGGGGGCAGGACGGGGCATTACTAAGGGGGGGCAGAATGGGCATATTACTCTGTGCTGGGGGCAGGACGGGGCATTACTAAGGGGGGGGGCAGAATGGGCATATTACTCTGTGCTGGGGGCAGGACGGGGCATTACTAAGGGGGGAGCAGAATGGGCATATTACTCTGTGCTGGGGGCAGGACGGGGCATTACTATGCGGGGGGCAGAATGGGCATATTACTCTGTGCTGGGGGCAGGACGGGGCATTACTAAGGGGGGGGCAGAATGGGCATATTACTCTGTGCTGGGGGCAGGACGGGGCATTACTAAGGGGGGGGCAGAATGGGCATATTACTCTGTGCTGGGGGCAGGACGGGGCATTACTAAGGGGGGGGGGCAGAATGGGCATATTACTCTGTGCTGGGGGCAGGACGGGGCATTACTAAGGGGGGGGCAGAATGGGCATATTTACTCTGTGCTGGGGCAGGACGGGGCATTACTAAGGGGGGGGGCAGAATGGGCATATTACTCTGTGCTGGGGGCAGGACGGGGCATTACTAAGGGGGGGGGCAGAATGGGCATATTACTCTGTGCTGGGGGCAGGACGGGGCATTACTAAGGGGGGGGCAGAATGGGCATATTACTCTTTGCTGGGGGCAGGACGGGGCATTACTAAGGGGGGGGGCAGAATGGGCATATTAATCTGTGCTGGGGGCAGGACGGGGCATTACTAAGGGGGGGCAGAATGGGGCATATTACTCTGTGCTGGGGGCAGGATGGGGCATATTACTCTGTGCTGGGGACAGGATGGGGCATATTACTCTGTGCTGGGGCAGGACGGGGCATTACTAAGGGGGGGGGCAGAATGGGCATATTACTCTGTGCTGGGGGCAGGACGGGGCATTACTAAGGGGGGGGGCAGAATGGGCATATTACTCTGTGCTGGGGGCAGGACGGGGCATTACTAAGGGGGGGGGCAGAATGGGCATATTACTCTGTGCTGGGGGCAGGGCGGGGCATTACTAAGGGGGGGGGGCAGAATGGGCATATTACTCTTTGCTGGGGGCAGGACGGGGCATTACTAAGGGGGGGGGGCAGAATGGGCATATTACTCTGTGCTGGGGGCAGGACGGGGCATTACTGAGGGGGGGCAGAATGGGGCATATTACTCTGTGCTGGGGGCAGGATGGGGCATATTACTCTGTGCTGGGGGCAGGATGGGGCATATTACTCTGTGCTGGGGGCAGGATGGGGCATATTACTCTGTGCTGGGGGCAGGATGGGGCATATTACTCTGTGCTGGGGGCAGGATGGGGGCATATTACTCTGTGCTGGGGCAGGATGGGGCATATTACTCTGTGCTGGGGGCAGGATGGGGCATATTATTATGTGATGGGGCAGGATGGGGCATATTATTATGTGATGGGGCAGGATGGGGCATATTATTATGTGATGGGGGCAGGATGGGGCATATTATTATGCGATGGGGCAGATTATTATGGGATGGGGCAGGATGGGGCAATAGTAATGGGGCAGGATGGGGCATATTATGTGATGGGGCATATTATTGTGATGGGGGCTGATGGGGCATATTATTATGCGATGGGGCTGATGGGGCATATTATTATGTGATGGGGCTGATGGGGCATAATATTTAATGGGGCTGATGGGGCATATTATTATGTAATGGGGCTGATGGGGCATATTACTATGTGATGTGGGCAGGATGTGGCAGATTAATATGTGATGGGGACAAGGATGGGGCACATTACTGCTGGATGGGGCATATTACTGCATAGGGCCAAGGATGAGGCACATTAGTGCAGGATGGGGCATATTACTGCAAAGGAATAAGGGTGGGGCATATTAATGGCAAGTGGACAAGGATGAAACACATTACTGCAGGATGGGGCATATTACTTCAAGGGGACACGGATGGGCATATTACTGCAAGGGGAGAAGGCTAGGGCATTACTGCAGGATGGGGCATATTACTGCAAGGGGACAAGAATGTGGCATATTACTGCAGGATGGGGCATATTGCTGCAAGGGGACAAGGATAGGGCATTACAGCAGGATGGGGCATTACTACATGATAGGGGCAGGATGGGGACATTACCACAAGGGACAAGGATGGGACATTACCGAAGGGGACAAGGATGGGGCATACTACAAGGTGATAAGGATAAAGACATTACTACAAGAAGGGGGTCAGGATAGGAACATTACTGCCAGGAGAGGGTCAGGATGGAGCACAACTGCAAGGAGAGGGTCAGGATGGGGCCATAAATGCACGGAGATGGTCAGGATGGATCATATAGCTAGGAGAGGATCAGAATGGAGCACATAGCTAGAAGGAGAGGATCAGAATGGAGCACATAGCTAGAAGGAGAGGATTAGGATGGAGAACATAGTTAGAAGGAGAGGGTCAGGATGGAGCATGTAACTAGAAGGAGAGGATCAGGATGGAGCACATAGCTACAAGGAGAAGATCAGGATGGAGCACATTACTACAAGGAGAAGATCAGGATGGAGCACCTAACTGCAAACAGAGGGTCAGGATGGAGCACATTACTACAAGGAGAGGGTCAGGATGGAGCACATAACTGCAAAGAGAGGGTCGGGATGGAGCACATTACTTCAAGGAGAGGGTCAGGATGGAGCACATTACTGCAAGGAGAGGGTCAGGATGGAGCACATTACTGCAAGGAGAGGGTCAGGATGGAGCACATTACTGCAAGGAAAGGGACCAGGATTTCAGCATGAAATCTGCTTGCATTCCATGATAAAATCTATCTTCTATCTGTCTAATATTCTGCATTTTTTCCATACAGATCAATCCACTTGCTGTTTCTAGAAAGGGCAGTGGCAGCGGCTCAGCTTCAATGTGCAGTACACATGAGCTGTCTGACCACTGCCGAAGAGAAGAGAAGACTGCAAAGGTAAGTTTAAAATCAATTAATTGTTAAAATAATTGAATTGATCATCAATGTTTCAGGACTACAAGCACTGCACAGGGAAGAGAGAAGGCAACCCCTTGCTCTCCCCCCTGTGCAGCGCTTATGATTACCACTGCTGCAATTTAGGTTATATTATCGTGTTGGCACTTTGCCATAAATAATTTCGTTTTGGGTTGCGGTTTGGGCACTCGGCCTCAGAAAGGTTCGCCATCACTGTGTTAGGCTATGGGTTGAACTAGATGGACTTAAGGTTTTCCTTCAACCTTAAATACTATAAACCATCTGAGAAGGAGAGGGGGACCACCCCTTTTTAGCTGTAGGTTTCCTGTCCCTATGGGCAAATCCCTTCTCTCAGTGGGTACTGTCGTGGTGATAGGAAAATTAATAATTTGCCACTTCTTGATATTGGTACTATGGATTGATTGTCTGTCATCTACCTTTGTGAGGTAGTGTTCCTTTTAAATTCTGTTATCCTGTTCTCCCACTGCTATATTGATTCTAATAGGTCCAGAGTAGGCGGGGTTGTTGCCACAATGTCGTCCGGCTGCTAGGCGGAGTTGAGTCTGTTTGCAGCCAGTTACTATGGTATCGCATAGCACTGGGGGTGTACCAGGGGTGACGTGTTTCCGGTGACACCTCCGGTTGCCATGGTATCGTGGGGCATCATGGGCGCACAATGATTGACGCACATCCGGTGACATACATCTGGTGCTTTGAAACCCGGAGGTGTCGTGCACCTCCGTTATAGTGGTCAATGTGCAGCAAAGGTGAAGGGTATTACACATTAGACAGGTGATTATCAGGTATATAAATACCCCTCCAGACGGGACCAGTAGTTGTCCAGCTTGGGGGTGAGAGGACCACATAAGGATATATCTGGAAAGAGTTAAAATATCTTTGGTACCTGGTGTTTGGCTGGGAGGGCAGGCTCTGGGGATTTTCATTGCACTTTTATCCATACAATACTTTTCCATCATTTCACCTCTGAATGTCCTAAAGGTGTCCCCACTATGTGAACGAGTGATGTTAGCACTGTGCATATCAGGGTAAGACCGTGTCATCTTGCTTTGGGATGTATATAAAAAATAGGTAGATACTCACGTTTGCTTTCTACATTTCATTTCAAGTGTTTATAACAGACACCCAAAGATGAAGAGTGGTGCTGTAGTTTTTGCTCAACATCACCGAGTTATTAGTAAGCTTGATGCTAGATGCTTTAATTTAGTGTAGTGGGGACTAGTGGTATACTGGTTATTGATTGGTTGCAACTAATTTTTGATTCCATAGGCTGTGAACCTGTAGGACCAAGAGTTATACTATGAAACATATGCTGTATAACCTAATGACATTAATTAGTGATCTAGTAGGTGGAAGTAGGCTGAGATCTTATTAGGGCTGGAATATTGTGAACATCACTGACATCTAATTTTCTTTCATCCCTTTAGATGGGCATCAAATCTATGGATATCTAAAAATCTGTGTACAGTCATGGCCAAATGTTTTGAGAATGATACAAATATTAATTTTAACAAAGTCTACTGCTTCAGTTTTTCTAATAGCAATTTGCATATACTCCAGAATGTCATAAAGAGTGATCAGCTTAACAGCAATAACTTGCAAAGTCAATATTTGCCTAGAAAATGAACTTTAATCCCCAAAACACATTTCAACATCATTGCAGTCCTGCCTTAAAAGGAGCAGCTAACATCGTTTTAGTGATTGTTCCATTAACACAGGTGTGGGTGTTGATGAGGACAGGGCTGGCGATCAATCAGTCATGATTAAGTAAGAATGACACCACTGGACACTTTAAAAGGAGGCCTGTGCTTGGTATCATTGTTTCTCTTCATTTAACCATGGTTATCTCTAAAGAAACACGTGCAGCCATCATTGCACTGCACAAAAATGGCCTAACAGGGAAGAGTATCACAGCTAGAAAGATTGCACCTCAGTCAACAATCTATCGCATCATCAAGAACTTCAAGGAGAGAGCTTCCATTGTTGGCAAAAAGGCTCCAGGGCGCCCAAGAAAGACCAGTAAGCGCCAGGACCGTATCTTAAAACTGTTTCAGCTGCGGGATCGGACTACCAGCAGTGCCGAGCTTGCTTAGGAATGGCAGCAGGCTGGTGTGAGTGCTTCTGCACGCACTGTGAGGTGGAGACTCTTTGAGCAAGGCCTGGGTTCAAGGAAGGCAGCAAAGAAGCCACTTCTCTCCAGAAAAAACATCAGGGACCGACTGATATTCTGCAAAAGGTACAGGGAGTGGACTGCTGAGGACTGGGGTAAAGTCATTTTCTCTGATGAATCCCCTTTTCGATTGTTTAGGACATCTGGAAAACAGCTTATTTGGAGAAGAAGAGGTGAGCGCTACCACCAGTCTTGTCTCATGCCAACTGTAAAGCATCCTGAAACCATTCATGTGTGGGGTTGCTTCTCAGCCAAGGGAATCGGCTCACTCACAGTCTTGCCTAAAATCACAGCCATGAACAAAGAATGGTACCAGAATGTCCTCCAAGAGCAACTTCTCCCAACCGTCCAAGAGCAGTTTGGCGCCCAACAATACCTTTTCCAGCATGATGGAGCACCTTACCATAAAGCAAAGGTGATAACTAAATGGCTCAGGGAACAAAACATAGAGATTTTGGGTCCATGACCTGGAAACTCCCCAGATCTTAATCCCATTGAGAACTTGTGGTCAATCATCAAGAGACGGATGGACAAACAAAAACCAACAAATTCTGCCATAATGCAAGCATTGATTATGTAAGAATGGACTGCTATCAGTCAGGATTTGGTCCAGAAGTTGATTGAGAGCATGCCAGGGAGAATTGCAGAGGTCCTGAAGAAGAAGGGTCAACACTGCAAATATTGACTTGCTGCATTAACTCATTCTAACTGTCAATATAACCTTTTGGTACTCATAATATGATTGCAATTATATTTCTGTATGTGATATAAACATCAGACAAACACAAATAAAAACCAGAGGGCAGCAGATCATGTGAAAATATCATTTTGGTGTCATTCTCAAAACTTTTGGCCATGACTGTATTCATTGTGCCTTCTGAGGAACCCCATCACAAGAAAGAAACGCGTTAAGGTAGTGATTTTTCAGGAAATGATAACTTCCGGGAGAAGAACCTATTCAGCTAAGTTACGACAGAGAGGATATAAAAATAGCGACTGCTGCATACACCAATAACTTAATAGTGTAGTGTGTGACATAGCTTCTTTGCACTGAAGATATTCTATTTTTTTTCATAGTAATGAAGAGGATGCTCTGATATCTTTATTGTGTCCACCAGTTCTAAATGACTCTAGTTGTGGCCCTGCCACTTATTTTCTGAATATCAGGTAGGGAACATAGGATGAGCCTCCAGTGAGTGGGGACACCACTAAAAATTAGAGTGATCAAAACACTGCAGTTAGGTAGGGTAAGCCTATCGTTCATTAGATATTAACAAGTGGTGGACTTTTTCTGTCTGGCATCTCTGTTTTATCCTTAATGTTATTTTGGCGTGGGTGTACACAGCGCTTTTGATGTTCTGGTTTTTGGCCTGTCTTAATAAAAATTATATTTTATACACCTGGAGTTATTTGCTTTTGAAAATTTAGTTTGAGGTTCCCCATATCTCTACTGAGAGTAACCGCTTTATGTATGGGTGAGTAAAGCACTCCTTTCTAGCCATAGAGTGAAACAGTTTGCCTAAATATATCTGACCACATTTTTGCATAACCCTTAGGCTACATTCACACTGTACGTTTTTTGCAGTGCACTGCAGTAAACGAATGACTCCAATGACATCACAGCAAAGTCTATGGGTTTTCATTTTTGCCATTCAGACAGACAGGGCACTTTGAAAGTGATCTGGTTTTTTCACTTTTGGAGTGTCCCGTTTTGGAAAAGTGCATGTCCATTTGTGTTGCGTTCTTCTGATCCCCAGCCGTCCAACGATAGATTTGTGAACATGTTCACAAATCTGCAATCAAACGATTTTTCAAAGAAAAAGTGTTTGATTACACGCAGCGACGCATAAATGATATCGCTTAAGCAATCTAAAAACCAGGTCGCTTAAACAATATCGTTCAGTAAATTGATGAGTGTGACGTGGCCCTTAGCGTTTGTTCTGATCTATAGTAACTGCCATTTCAGTCCATTCACCATTTCACTTCTTTTAGAACTTTGTTCTCAATAAAAAGAACAGTGAAAGGGAAGCTGGTGTGTGATATCTGCTGCCAAACCAGAAGTATTTGTCAGAGAGTCACTAGACCTCATCTTTACCTGCCTCTGCTCCCTAACTAAACCCACATCCTCCCCTCTCCTCTTCTCTGACCACCATCTACTTACCCTCTCACCCTTGTCCTCCTCACCTGCCACCCAGGTCCCCCAACTCGCACACCCTCGCAGAAACCTCACACATCTCGACACTCACACACTCTCCAATGCCATTTTACTGCTATCATCCATATCCTCACTCCACGACACAGATAATTCACAGCTTACTACAACTCTACACTCACATCAGCTATTGATGTGAGTTGCCCCTCTCATTCATGGCAGAACATGACGAATCAACTGACAACCCTGGCACACAGATACCACAAAAACTCTGCGGCGAGCGGCTAGGGTTGCAGAGCGGCGCTGGAAGAAAACGCACTCACAAGAAGACTAAACAGCATTCAAACAAGCACTTCTCAAATTCAAGTCAGCACTCACTACCACTAAACAGAATTACTTCATTACCGTCATATCGTCTTTTTCCCACAACCCCAGGCAGTTATTCAACACATTTATCTCCCTCCTCCGCACCCCACTGCCCCCTCCTACTTCTCGTATCTCTGCAGAAGACTTTGCAACATACTTCACCAAGAAGATCGACCAGATCAGTCAAGTCTTTGCTACCCAACCACCACAACCCCAATGTATACCGGATCACTACTCTCCCCCACTAACCCTCCTCCCATCCATCACTGAAGGAGAACTTGCACACCTCCTCTCCAGATCGCACCTCACCACTTATGTACTGGAGTCTATCCCATCCCACCTCCTCCCCAACCTCACCACAACACTTATCCCAGCCCTAACCAACCTCTTCAACCTATCACTAACTTCTGGTACCTTTCCTTCTGTTTTCAAACACGCAACAATTACACCTATCTTAAAGAAGCCATCCCTTGACCCCACTTCTACATCCAGCTACCGGCCCATATCTCTGCTCCCGTTCGCTTCCAAACGTCTCGAAAAGCATGTGCACACTGTACTCTCATCCCACCTCTCATCCAACTCTCTCTTTGACAACCTTCAATCCGGCTTCCACCCTCACTACTCCACTGAAACTGCTCTGACCAAAATTACTAAAGACTTACTCACAGCCAAAACTAACAGACAGTTCTCCGTCGTCCTCCTTCTAGACCTGTCCTCTGCATTCGACATAGTCAACCACTGCCTCTTATTGCAGATCCTATCTTCCATTGGTATCACTGACCTTGCCTTCTCCTGGATCTCCGCGTACCTTTCCAACTGCACATTTAGTGTCTCCCACTCGCACACCACTTCCACACCCCATCCTCTCTCTGTTGGGATCCCTCAAGGCTCTGTCCTTGGGCCCCTCCTTTTTTCAATTTATACTCTTGGTCTGGGACAACTCATAAAGACCCATGGCTTCCAGTATCACCTATACTCTGATGACACCCAGATCTACCTCTCTGGCTCAGACGTCACTTCTCTGCTGTCCAGAATCCCGGAGTGTCTATCAGCCATATCCTCCTTCTCCTCCCGCGTCCTAAAACTCAATGTAGACAAAACCGAACTCATCATCTTTCCTCCATCTCGCACACCTTCCGTACCAGACTTATCTATCACAATAAAGTACATCACACTGTGCCCTGTACCCGAAGTCCGCTGCCTCGGAGTAACCCTTGACTCAGCCTTGTCCTTCAAACCACACATCCAAGCCCTTGCCACCTCCAACTCAAAAATATTTACAGAATCCGTCCCTTCCTCAACCCCCAATCTGCTAAACTACTATTGCATGCCCTCATCATCTCCCGCCTCGACTACTGCAACCTCCTTCTCTGTGGCCTTCCTGCTAACACTCTTGCACCACTTCAATCTGTCCTTAACTCTGCTGCCCGACTAATCCACCTCTCTCCTCGCTATTCCTCCACTGGCTCCCAATTCACCAGCGTATCCAACATTGACTTACAAAGCCATCCACAATCTGTCCCCCCATATATCTCTGAACTAATCTCCCGATATCATCCAACTCGAAATCTTCGATCCTCCAAAGACCTCCTCCTTTCCTCCACACTTATACGTTCCTCATCTAACCGCCTGCAAGACTTCGCCCGAGCATCCCCCATCCTCTGGAACTCTGCACCCAATCACGTCCGACTGTCCCCTACACTCGGAACCTTGAAGCGGAACCTGAAAACCCATCTCTTCAGAACAGCCTGCAACCTGCAATGACCACAGTGCCGCCTCACCACCACTGTACCCGGCGCTCAACCACCATCGGACCTGTCACTCCAGCAGCATTACACCCGGCGCTCCACCACTACCCGAGCAGACCGAACCTACTGTCTCCCTCCCCATTGCCCTGTAGAATGTCAGCCCGCAAGGGCAGAGTCCTCTCTCTCCTCTGTATCAGTCTGTCACTTTGTTCATTGTATTTTAACTTGTCTGTATGTAACCCTTTCTCATGTACAGCACCATGGAATGAATGGTGCTCTATAAATAATAATAATAAGAATTCACTTTGCCCTAAATTATTATCGTCATTTCCATAACCTTTGCATAGACCAATACTACAAGCAAAAGTACAACATTTTAAAATATACCTTATAAGGGAAATATGCTTTTTTTTCCCTTATAAGCCACTTCTTCACCTCTTCCGTGCTTTATTTACTCTGTTAATTGACTCAGAAACACTGTTGAAATTGGTCTTGCTCAAGAACAGATGGACTGCCAGTTCACCAAGGGTTCAGATTACAGCTGCCTATTAAAGTCTTTGTATGGGGAAGAGAAGGAGGAAAAAGGAGCAAGAGACAAAAATGCACACAGATGGGGCTACAGATTTTGGGAAATGTTCGATTATTTCACCTCAGTGCTGAATTCACAGCTACATTGCTCAGTACTGTTCTATGCTGTTCTGCTTCTAAACATTCGCTACAAAGAGACAGGAAAATAGAATTTCCTTATGTCTCATTATACAGTATATGAGAGACATCATAGAAACGGATATCTGCCCACTAGGCACCATGAGATACTACAATTAGTGGGTAGACACTAGCAGCTGTGACAGTTTTTCTCTCTTCAGGTTTTAAATTTAGAATCAAAAACTGAAGAGGGGAAAACAGGCATGAAATGCAGGATGTTAATTATGGTATGCCCACAAACAGTGTTAATTCATATGTAGATGTACATGATGACTTACTTATTCTACAAAATTACCTGAAATAACAGATATGTTTTTAAGGGGTTGTCCCCTGTCTGAAAATACTATTCCCCAGTGGCAGTTTGCTCCCTGATCCACTACTGAGTCTCCTTTGCTGCTCCCAGTATTCGATAATGGCTGCACCATTGAAGGCATGTCAATAGCCTGGCAGTCAATCAGTGAGCTCAGGTGCTCAGCTATATCTTTCCGTTTACACAAGTAGAGTTGTTGAGCTCACCAATTAACTGCCATGCTGTAAACACGCCTTCTGTGGTGCTGCAAATGTCAGCTAACAGAAGTACAGTTTTTTTTTAAAACGAATTGCCCCCAAGGAACCGTAATTATAAAGGAGACTACACTTTTAGTAGTAGCTTTAACAAACTGATTTTTTTTTACAACAATTTCTGTTGATAGTTTATTCATATTGGAGTTACATAATTTTACATAATATAGTGTATATTTTATTTTAGGATTTTTCTGCCAAGTGGGTGACAATAATTCTAGAATTCACCATGTTTGTAATTTAGAAATTGATTATTACAGATATCTAGCCAAGTCTGCATGAATGCTTAAGATGTTGTCAACTACTTGGACAACCCCTTTTCAATCCTTATGTTTCGCCCCAACAAAATAACAACACTTAAAGTCACCTCTGATACTGGCACAGTGTCCAGCAGTGTCGACATAGTTTCTCCCTGAGATTGCAGGACATTCTTACGTCATGCGATGCATAAGAGAGGCAGTACCAACAGCGCTGGACACTTCGCCAGTACCAGACGCAAGTATAGGTGTTGTTATTTTGTTGGGGGGAAATATGGGGATTAGCCATCATACGCCAATGTTGCATTAATTTTGACATAAGAAAAAAACATAGGTTGGCCCAATTTGCATCCATAAGGTGTCTAGACACTTTGTACCACGAGCAGTGGCGCAACGATCATGGTCGCAGGGGTCGCAGTGACGACAACCCCGAACCTATAAGGGGCTTGTGCCTCCAGCCACCCCCTGTGGTCGCCGATCGCAGAGCCGGGTGCCCGCTTCACATGGATGTGCGTCCCCGAGGACACACATCCATGTGACAGCGTGGAAGATAGGGTCTGTGTGTCAGGGAGAAGAGGGGAGGGAAGCCTCCTACTTCCTGCTGCTGCTCCCGCCCCTTCCCTTCCCTCCTCTGACCTGCCGGCTTCCTGCCCTGCGTTCCGCTGTGCTGCCTCCTCACACTTCCTGCTTGAGGGCACAGTGGAATGCAGGCCGGCGGCACCTCTTCCTCCTTCTCTTGCCACTTGAATCATCAGTTTCTGCAAGAAGAGACCACCAGAGCAGTGAGGGAACCAGGAGGGGCAAGTACAGATTTTTTTTTTTAATAAGTAAGTGCAGTATGGCCAGAGAATTGGGGGAAGTCATATATAAGGTTGCACATAACACTGACCTATATTCGAGATATAAGGCTGCACATGATACTGCTCTATATGGGAGATATAAGGCTGCACATAATACTGCCCTATATTGGAGATATAAGGCTGCACATAATACTGCCCTATATGGGAGATATAAGGCTGCACATAATACTGCTTTATATGGGAGATATAAGGCTGCACATAATACTGCTTTATAAGAGAGATATAAGGCTGCACATAATACTGCCCTATATGGGAGCTATAAGGCTGCACATAATACTGCCCTATATTGGAGATATATTAAGGAACAATGCAGAAGTGGTGGTATTTAGATTATGAGCGCTATATTATATATATATATTTGTCAATATTCAATAAAGACCTAAAGGTAATACTAATCAGTGCAGTGTCCTTGTATAGCGCTCATAATCTAAATATCACCATTTCTGCATTGTTCCTTAATTTATCCTCCCTATGGGGAGTGTGGTGGAAGAGAGCAGCTTTATACACAAGGACCTGGCTGACACAATAGACACGTGATTGATCACGGGACCCGGAGAAGTGAGCTGGAGCTGGGCGCTCATTCTGGAACCAGGAACCGGCGAGCAAAGGTCTCGGATCCCTTCCTCACCACTGAGCCTACTATCTGGTTGTGCAGAGACGGCACAACCAGACAAGGTGAGTGAGGAATTAATATAACGGAGATTCTGCCTTTGGCAAACAGTGTGGCGCAAACCGAATTTTTATTTTATATTGGAGATATAGGGCTGCACATAATACTGCCCTATATGGGAGATATAAGGCTGGACATAATACTGCTTTATATGGGAGATATAAGGCTGCACATAATACTGCTTTATATGAGAGATATAAGGCTGCACATAATACTGCCCTATATGGGAGCTATAAGGCTGCACATAATACTGCACTATATGGGAGATATAAGGCTGCACATAATACTGCACTATATGGGAGATATAAGGCTGCATATAATACTGCAATATATGGGAGATATAAGGCTGCACATAAAACTGCACTATATTGGAGATATAAGGCTGCACATAATACTGCCCTATATTGAAGATATAAGGCTGCACATAATACTGCACTATATGGGAAATATAAGGCTGCACATAATACTGCACTATATGGGAGATATAAGGCTGCATATAATACTGCAATATATGGGAGATATAAAGCTGCACATAAAACTGCACTATATGGAGAGATATGAGGCTGCACATAATACTGCACTATATGGAGAGATATGAGGCTGCATATATAAGGCTGTGCTGTATGGAGAGTTTTGAGGTTGCACTATAAGGAAAGTTAGGAGCCTGCACTATATGGTAGGTTTTGAGGCTATATCATATGGAGAGTTTAGAGGCTGCACTATAAGGAGAGTTTTGAGACTGCACTATATGGAGAGCTATGAGGCTGTATTATGCTATATGGAGAGCTATGAGGCTGTATTAAACTATATGGAGAGGCTATGAGGCTGCATTATACTATCTGGAGAGGCATTGAGGGTGTATTACACTATATGGAGAGGATATGAGGCTGCATTATGCTATAAGGAGGGCTATGAGGCTGCATTCTGATATATGGAGGGATTTGAGGTTGCATTATATTATATGGAGGATAATGGGGGTTCATTATAATAATTGAATGACTATGGGGGCTACCTTATGAATGGAGGACTATGGGATCCATTATAATACATAGAGGACAATGGGGATACATTGTAATATATGGAGGAATATGGGGATGCATTATAATAATTGGAAGACTATGGTGACAGGAGGAGGTGGACCATATAAACCAGGATGGGGGACATATATACCATGATAAGGGCCATAGACCAGTAGGAGGACCATATATAGCAGGATGAGGGACATTAATACATTATGAAGGGGGAGAGGGGTCAATTTGAGAGTCTTTAAAGGATTTAGAATGTTACATGAGGCCCATACATTTCATCAACATGCAGGGGGGGGCCCAGGTCTACGTTTCGCACTGGGACCCGCCAGACTCTAGTTACACCACTGGCCATGAGATATATTACTAAAGGCCCAGTTACACACACAGATAATTGTGCAGAGATTGTTCACAGATCACTGGTTGCAATGAAATCATGGACACATTGTTCCATTTGTACACGGCCACAAAATGGAACAATTGTCCATGATTTCACTGCAACTGGAGATCAACGAACAATCTCTGCACAATTATCTGTGTGTGTAAATGGGCCTTAAGAGACACATCATTTAGGCTGAATAACACTAGATTTCATTATTATTATCTACATATTATCACTTACTTGAAGTAAAAGAAGATTCCTAAAGATATCAGGAGTGAAACCACCGACAATCCATGTCCAATAATTGTCAAGTAGAACAAATTAAGGGCTGTCTACAAAAAATAAATATTACGATAAGAATTAGAATACAGTAATCATAAACATATGCATTGGAGTTATCTTATTCTTTACAATTCTCTGTTAGAATAGGCCTTCAATGTTAATCTTATAATCAGTTATTTGAAAGGAACATGGGACTCCTTAAATATCATTGTTCACGTTATTGTTTACACTGCTCCATATTGTACAACTCTGTTCTTTATCAATATGTTCAAACAAGAAATCTACCAGCTTCATGATGATTTCATGACTGTCCTACTCTGCTCTAGTAAGGGCCACTTTACACACACCAACTTCTGTGACCAACTTCTGAACAGCCTCTGGTTGCAGTGAAATCCTGGACACATAGTTACATTTGTACACAGTCACAAAAAGGAACAATGTGTCCATGATTTCACTGCAACCAGAGATCTGTTCAGAAGTTGGACACAGAAGTTGGTGTGTGTAAAGCGGCCCTAAGATTGTAAGGACAAATAATTGAACACTCCATTACTACATTAAATCAGTGGAAACCACTCAGGAGTTTATGTTCCAAAAATAGCTTTTCACATTATTAGAATAAATACACACATAATATGACAACAATAGTAGTATATATACTACATTGTGAATTCAAATAATTATAATGTGAATAATTATGTGTGTGTGACACACACAATAAGTTACATCATATCACTTTGTACACATAATAATTAGATTCTTATGTTATGTATATAGCACACTGTTTACAGTGTAACTTATTGTGTGTGTCACACACTCATAATTATTCACATCATAATTATTTGATGTAGTATGTCACTTTTGCACATTAACACATTGATTTATTTTGTAGTTTAAATATATTTTGATTTCATGTAATTTTTATATTTTGTATATATGAATCTATGGTTTTAATTCCTTCCCGACCCTTGACACCACGTAGGCATCATGAAAATCGGTGCGTTCCCGACCCATGACGCCTATGTGGCATCATGAAAAGATCGGGGTTCTGTAGCTCCTGTGTGTGGGGCCGGTGAAATGTCACCGGCCCTACACACAGGAGAGGACCTTAGGCGACGTTGGGGGGTGGCTTTGCCACACCCCCGCTTGCAATCGCTGTGATTAGCTGTTGAAATTTCCAACAGCTAATCACAGCGATTTTCACCGTAAACCTATGGAAGGGGCTGTCACAGCCCCTTCCATAGGCTGGAGCACTGGAGGCGGCGGGCATCGCCCCCTCCAGCTCTGATGGGAGCGATCTGATGGGATGATCACTCCCATCAGAGTCGCTCTACAGCTGCCCTGAACCCACCGCGGCCACCGCTGGCAATCACGCCACCAGTAAATCCTCCCACTCTGCTCATCTCCAGCCCTCTTTCTCTTCCCCTCCGTGCCTCGTGCTCCCCCTGCTGCCCCCACACACCTCCGTGCTCCCCACCATCACCTCTCCAGATGACAGGAGAAACTGCCGGACACCGGGCTGCCAGGAGGATGAGGTGAGTAAGGATGTATGGGATAGATGGATCGACTGGATGGCATGAACAGATGGGATGGATGAATGAAGGGATGGATGGGGTGAGGATGGATGGATTGTATGGATGGATGGATAGATGGGGTGAGGATGGATGGCTTGGATGGATGGATTGGATGGGATGGATGTGATAGATGGATAAGATGGATGCAATGAGGTGAGAATGGATGGATTGCATGGGTATGGATGGGATGAGGTGAGGATGGATTGGATGGATGGGTAGATGGGTGGATGAAGAGAGAGCCTGGATGGATGGATCTGGTACAACAAGAGATCAAGTGTCCACTTGTTGTAGTCTCTGCGGTTATAGAGATGGTGCACTGTATGGCACCAAATATATGGTGGAACCCCACTTCGTTTTTTTTTTCTCTAATAAGGTCTATAAATTTAAAAAATGGGCTTCGCTGTATTTTTGGTTGCCAGACAGGTAGATCGAGGCAGCTGGGGGTGGGTGGCAGTCCGTAGCTGGCAAGTTGTACCTGGCTGGACCAAAAATATGACAAGGCCCCATGTCATTTTTATTTTTAATTATTTCTACAAATAAAACGACATGGATCTTTGCCGTATTTTTAGTTGCCAGCCAGGTACAACTTGGCAGTTGGGTTGCCGAAATCTTCACCGTGGAGAGACCCAAACGTTGTGGACACCCCCGTGTGAATTACAACCCAAAGCCACCCCAGAAAATAGCACATTCATTAGAGGTGCCATTTTCTGGAGCTGTACCCCAAGCTCTTCCAGTTGCCTTTGTGCTGATGGCAATGCTGGTGGCACACAGGGGCTCTCAATACGCGACATGGTATCCACTAACAATTTCAATGGAAAATTAGCTCCAGTTGTTTGCGGACACCATGTGGCGTATGGAGAGCCCCTGTGTGCCTAAACATTGGAGCTCCCCCACAAGTGACCCCATTTTGGAAACTAGATTCCCCAAGGAACTTATCTAGATGCATAGTGAGGACTTTGAGCTCCCAGGTGCTTCACAAATTAATCCGTAAAAATGAAAAAAAATTTTTTTGTGGCGGGAAAATAAAAGTTAGCAATTTATAAACATTATCATCCTGGTGCCTGAGCCTTAGTAGCGCTTCTACAAGACCACCATTTCATTATCTTGCAAGCATCCATTCCCCTTGAGGGATCAGCGACTGGAGCAGCACAGCGAGGGCACAGCTGTAAAAGATCTGGCGTTCCCTAGATAACAAGAAGTGATGCATATCCGGGACCAGCGCCACGTGACCGGAAAGGTCCTATACGTACAGCTGGGGACCAGCGAGGACGAAGGAGCGGAATGTGTACATTGCTGGGGGTCCTCCGTATATCAGAGGCTATTACACCGGGTTGTGCAGGTCGTGCACAACCCAAACAGGTGAGTGGCCACCTGTAATAATGCCATATTAACTCAGCTATAGGGATCCTACACATGCGCCCCTTCTCCCTTTTTTCTTACAATAAGCCGGTTTAGGCAGAGTTAACCCCATGTTTGTGTGTTGGCAGCTTGTGTCCAGGTATGTTGTCCACACTCCCTGGACACAAGCTGCCATCACACAATGGGTCAGCAGAGGTTAATGAACTGTATTACTAAAATCCGGCAATTATCGGTAAACAGTAAATTACTGCATTTGCCGGGCGGCTTCAGCGCTCAGGAGCTATCCCTGCTAATGTACTATAATAGCGTTATATGACAGCCGCTGTCCAAGGTTCTGAAATTTCACGCCGTACTCTTAAGTGCGTGAAATTTCAGACCCTCGGACAGCGGCTGTCATATCACGTTCTTAGAGTACAGTACCAGGGACAGCTCCGGAGTGCTGAAGCCGGCCGGCAAATACAGTAATGTACTGTTTACCGATAAGAGAGGCTGCAGATGGAGTTAATATCCAGGTTAACCCCTGCAAAAGCAAACTGTGGACAGCGTCGGCGTTTTTATGAATCATCTTTCACTGCTGCTGTCACAGCAGTGAAAGATGATTGCATACTGTGCCGCCAACCCGGGAAATTCAAACTCCGCAGCTTTAACAGTAGACGAGTGTAAATTCACCGGTAAATGCTGTCCGCGGACCTGAAGTTTGCTTCAGGACCATGGACAGCATCACGCTGACACACAGCACAGATGCACTCACACAGCACACTCACATGCATACAGCCATGCACACTCACTCACACTCGCCACACTCGCACCACACTGAAACAAAACACAAAACACGCACTACACTAGCATCACTGTCGTGCATCAAACACGCTCTGTGTTTGATGCATGACAGTGTGCCTTCAGCCTCAGTGTAAGATACTTAAATCAGTAACTATGTCTGAGCCCAATCTAGCGTTACTGCCTTAACGTGGTACTATCCTTGGGATCTCCTTCACATTTATTTATACTACTATTGTTGTTATATTGTGGCACCCCAAGGGTTAATGTGCCACAGAAGCAGGAACCCAGGTTTGCTCCCCACACACTACACTACACTAGAAAGTGGGAGGAGCTTAGGTGGCACCTGCAAGAGTGGGAGGAGCAAATGTTGTTTACCTCAGAGCAGGAGTGACAGTTAGTCAGTTTGCAGTTTAGTTGAGTTTTAGTTTAGTCTGGAGTTTGAGTCTGGAGCTGAAGGAGAATCAAGTGGAAGTAGAGGTGAGGTCTGAGAGGTCTGAGGAAAGGAGTCAGAGAAACAGAGGAACATACCCGGGACAAGGAGTTACCCTAAAACTTAACCCCGGAGAGGCGCTTAGGACGGATACCGGATTCGAGCCTGTGCCTAAGACAGACAGGACAGTGAATACCGGGATAGTGAAAGCCCACCATCTTCACTGTACCATAGCAAAGCAATACGAAGGGGTCAGTGACACAGAGGACTCAAGTTGCCAACAGATTGGTACCCGTGAGGGGAGACAGGGCCAGCAGTTCAGCTATAAGCGGCAGCAGGGCCACACACAGCGCATAAGTAGGAAGCCAAGGACCCGGTCAGGGTGGGAGCAACCCGGCCCCGGTACAGACTCCGTGGACAATACTTTGTTATACCATCTGCAAAGTAAAGACTTGGAAAACGACAACAAACGTGAGTGTGTGTGATCCTTGTGCTGAAGCCCCACTTTCCCTCATAAACTGCCATTGCCTCCACTCTCATCATCTCTACTATTACCCCTACTTTCCTGCAACATCTGTAACCACCATCACAGACTTTAACTACAACTGCCCCAGGGAACTAGGCTCTACCTGCGGAGAGCCGTACCATCTAAAGCTGCCAAAACATCATCTCTGGGGGGGGCGTGTCCTGCTAATGGCGCCGGTCACAGTCTAAGGGAGCTCCTCGGCTGAGATCTGGACAACGGCACCACAGCGACCTGACAAGACTCCAGAATTACTACTGCAGGCTGGTGAGATAACGGACACCGGAGAGATGCCCCGTACAGCCCCTAAACGCCGTCAGATAGACAACAAAGTGACGGATTACTATGCAGCGGGCGCCCGGAGAGCTTCTCCCCCCAAGATGGCGCCGGAGCGGGAGGGGGAGGCCCCTTCTAGCTCGGCCCGAGCTTCAGCCTCGCCACAAGCGCCGACGCTCAACATGAAGGAGAGGAGCGGTCGCTCGCCTAGGGAAGGTGAGGGGACCGGGGATGAAGCCCTTGTGACTCTGGGCATGTTGCGGTCCCTCCTGGGCTCACTGCGGCATTCTATAATAGAGGACATGAGAGACCTGGTTGGATCCCTCAGAGAGGAGATGGGAGCGCTGGGAGAGCGAACAGATCGCATGGAAGAACAAATGACTGACATTGCCAAAGCCCATAATGATCTCGCTGACAATCATGATGCACTAGACAGGGAGGTGGGAGAGATGCAGGCTACAATACATCATTTGGAAGATAAACTACGTAGCAACAATTTCAAGCTGCGTGGGCTTCCTGAATCAGACGCAGAGAGTGATGTCCCTGCGTTGATAAGGGACTTCCTGGCAGCAGCGCTCCCAGATGCTCCAGCATTAAAGGAGGGAATTACTCGGGCATTCAGAATACCTAAACCCAAACATCTCCCAGACACAGTGCCTAGAGACATTCTGGTCCACATGAGTTGCCCAGGAGCAGTGCATTACCAGAACCGTATAAAGGTCTTGCCACGTACCCAGACTTATCACCCGGGACATTAGCGAAAAGGCGTGAATTCGCGTCCAGTTGTAAAATATTGCGAGAGAAGGGAATACTTTATGCATGGGGCTCCCCAGTCTCTCTGCATTTTAGGTTTCAAGGCAAACGGCATTCGTTCTCTCCTCCGATGTTGATGCGCAAAGCCCTGAGAGGATGGCACCTAACTACACCATCACCCAGACGATCTCCTCATACTGAAGACGACGCTGAGACCTCCAACCGGCAAGTTGCAACGGTCGCGTGAACGAACATGGACAACTAAACAGATCTGAGCCGACCTGCTTCAAATATCCTTTTTGTTGAAGGAGTAATTTGGTTTACGCTCCCAGTATACTGGGAGCGCGGTCAGCTGTCTCTTCTTTTATTGAGAGACCTAGGTGTGACGTTACACGAGAGAGCTGACTGCCACCCCCCGATTTGTTACTCTATTATTGAGAGGATACCTCTGATGGTTTACATAAATGTTTAAGGTTTAAGATTTAATGTTTTACGATTTTTCTTTCAATGTGTTTTTCTTCGTCTCACCTTTTCTCTTTTTCTTTCTCTAGTCCTTCCTTGCTTTTCTTGTCCTATATCTCCTAGCACTTACCCCTCTTCAGCTTCTGACAGTTCCCCCTTGAGAGATCATATAGGCCGGGCCGCTTAATCTGTCCTTTCACGGATAGTGGGGGTTGGGCCGGGGGAGGGGGAGGGGGGTTGATGGGAAATTACGTTGATAACCAAGGCACTTAGCATATTTTCACTGAATGTGAAGGGTCTTAATTCCCCAGCCAAGCGCTCCTTTATATGGAAAGAGATGCGATCCTCCTAATCGGAGATAGTGTTTCTACAAGAAACCCACCTCCTAGCCGCTGACAAAGATAGACTAAAAAACGACAATTTTCCCCATGTTTTCCACGCTAATGCAGAACACAAAAAAGCGGGAGTGTGTATCATGATCAGAAACTCGGTCCAGTTCCGACTAGGGGAAATGATAGCGGACCCGGAGGGCCGCTTTGTGATAGTCATAGGCGAAATTGGAAACTCCCTATTCACTTTAGCATGTATATACGCCCCAAACAAGGGACAACTGAAATTCTCGAAAAAAGTTTTCAAGATTCTCAGGGAGCGCTCTCAAGGCAAAATGATAGTCGGAGGAGACTTCAACTCACTCATGGACCCACGACTGGATTCCTCTGCCCCAACTAGGGGGAGAGGAAGTTCTCTGGGCCAATTGTGTCGGCAGCACCACCTCCACGACGTCTGGAGATACCAACATGCAGAAGAGAGGGACTATTCCTTCTTCTCTCATGTTCATAAAACCTACTCCAGGATAGATTATTTTTTAGTCAATGACCTGGCACTGGAGAGGTGTGAGTCGTCGGGGCTTGGGGTGATCACCTGGTCAGACCATGCCCCGATCTCTCTAAAAGTTGCTCTAGACGATGGGGGGGTGCTGCCAGACGCTGGAGGCTTAATCCAGGCCTCTTATTAGAGAGTGAAGTTGAAGACATGGTGAGAGATTCCCTGAAGAACTATTTCGTCTTAAACGACAATGGGGAAGTCTCGGATGAAACTTTGTGGGAGGCGAAGAAGGTGGTCATACGTGGCCTCCTACTACAAAAATCAGCGCAACTAAAAAAACAAAGGCGTAGATTATTAGAAAACTGGACAGCTGAGATAGCTAGCCTGGAGGCGACAAACAAGGCCTCCCTCCCCGCTCCTTCTCTCGCAAATTCTGACGTTACGAAATAAACTAAGATCTTTGTTACTGAGACAACATGAAACCAGTCTCAGAAAGCTCAAGATTAAATATTATGAAGCGGGAGACAGGGCGGGGAAACTCCTGGCACGTAGGATTAAATAGAGGATGGCCAAAACTATGATCAATGAAATAAAAACAGCGGGAGGTTGTGTGGTACGGAAACCGTCCGAGATAGTGGAGGCATTTGCCTCATATTATGAGGGTCTGTATAATTTAAGGAACGACAGCAATACCCCACAACCCACCGAGGAGAGGATCAGGGAATTTCTGGAAAAGCTAAATCTCCCGAAGGTCCCGTTGGAGTGGTTGGAGAAATTGAACAGCCCCATTACTTTGAGTGAGGTGAGCAAAGTGATTAGTGGACTGAAAACAAACTCGGCCCCTGGACCAGATGGTTTTGTGGGAGAGTATTACAGGACGTTCTCGGAAGATTTGGCTCCGTTCCTTCTCAGAATGTTTAAAATGTGGCAAGACAGAGGTCACATTCCGGCCTCTTCTCTTGAAGCCACGATAACAACAATCCCTAAGCCCGGGAAGGAGCGGGACCGTCCCGAGAACTATAGGCCGATATCTTTACTTAATGTCGACCTTAAGATTTACTCCAAGCTCCTGGGGGAACGGTTGGGAGAGGTGGTCCCCTTAGTGGTGGACCCCGATCAAGTGGGATTTGTGAAGGGGAGGCAAGCAAAAGACGGAACTAGGAGAATGCTGAACCTGATTGAGGTGGCGGAGAGGAGGGGATGCCCCAGTGTATTCTTGTCATTAGACGCTGAAAAAGCGTTTGACAGGGTGCACTGGGGTTACCTTAGGGGAGTACTTTCCGCCTTTGGATTTTCAAGCCCAATTGTTTCAGCCATCCTCAGTTTGTATTCCAATCCGTGTGCTAGAGTATTCTCGGCAGGCTACATCTCTAGATCTTTCCAGATAACAAACGGTACTCGACAGGGATGCCCTCTCTCCCCTCTAGTATTTGCTCTGGTAATGGAGCCATTGGCGACATGCCTGAGAGTGGACCCTGAGATTCGGGGTATACTAGTGGGGGAGAGAAAGCATGTAGTGGGCCTTTATGCCGACGACGTTATAATAGCCACGTCCGATCCACTATCCTCTCTCCCCAGAGTAGTGGAGGTGCTTGACCTCTTCTCACAAATCTCATATTACAAACTAAATGCGTCCAAATCCATGGTCCTCCCGGTGGGGATGTCGGAGGGGAGTGTAGCACACATGCGGAGCCTCCTCCTTTTCAAATGGTGCTCATCTGGGATCCCATACTTGGGGATTTTGCTCTGCGGGACGAGAGAGATTGCCGCTAGGAACATTGAACATCTCCTATCCGCTCTGGGTGCTGCTATGGGGGAGTTCCCGCTAGCCTCATTGTCGTGGATTGCAAGAGTGCAGACAGTACGCATGATGTGGCAGCCGAAAATATTATATTTATTTTGATGCCTGCCACTCTTGTACACACACGGCCAATTGAAGCGCTTGCAGTCCGCGATAAACAAATGTGTGTGGGCGGGGAAACCCTCAAGAGTAAAAGGCAAAATTATGTATCGACGATTTAACAAAAATGGCATGGGTGTACCTGATATAATGGCATACCACAAGGCGGTACTCCTGGAAGCGGCAAGACATTGGTGGAGGGACGAGGGAGCGATCGGTTGGCTACAAATTGAGAGAGAGGAAGCACGAGAGGGTTCACTTCGATCCCTCCTGACTGCCGAGACCTTTGGAGTGGTGCGAAGGAGGGGCCTGCTGGGGACAGCTAGAGCATTACTAACGGTATGGGGTCTGATGGTAATGAAAAAACCAATTCTTCGTTAGAAGAAATACGACTAGAAGCGTTACGATGGCATATCCCATCACTGAACCTCTCTGTTTGGAGAGAGATAGGCCCATCCGTTCTGGCAGACTTGGTTTTGCAGGGGAGAATCCTTTCTTTGGGGGAATTCCTCTCCAAATACCCTGCGGTAGCTGGCTCTTACCTGCAGTTCCTCCAAGTTTCGCACTTTCTCAACTCCAGATTAGGACGTCCGGCACTTGACCGACCGGTCGAGCCCTCAGCCCTAAGAAGATTGTTGTTATCAGATGAAGTGCTCCCAAAGGGCCTCTCCCAACTATACACAGAAATAGGGGACCATGACCCCCTCTCGAAATTAGGCCACATGGACAAATGGGAGAAAGATCTGGGATTCCGGGCGGACATAGACGATTGGGAGGATGCAATCCAATGTGTCTTAGCAGCATCCAAATGCATCAACCACTTGGAGCTTTTAAAGAAGATTCATTTACGCTGGCACATTGCTCCAGCCAAACTCGCCAAATTCGGAAAAGGAGCTTCAGCGCAGTGTTGGAGACAATGTGGACAAGTGGGGGACTTAGCACATATGTGGTGGACGTGCCCCAAAATAACACCCTTTTGGTAGCGCGTCTAATGGTGTCCGTTACGGACACTGAAATCCCCCTATGCCCACAGTTGGCCATACTGAACATAGGACTAATGGCGAATCCGCCAGTGATTCGCCACATGGCGACATATATATACACGGCGGCGAGGAGCTGTATAGCAGCAAGATGGAAATGTGAGGCTCCACCAGTTATGAGCGACTTAACGGATAGGATTAACTCCATTTTTTGCAGTGAATATTATCTGGCCATGGACAAGAGCGCTAAAAGATACGTTGCAGAGGCGTGGGAAATGTGGGCGAAACATCCTTTGGCAATACAGATCCCCCTTTAATGGGAATTGAGATCTGACGATGGAGAGGCGACTGGGGGAATCGCATTATCGCATTATCAAACGGCGATGGATAGGGTGCCCTCCCCTCCCGGAGTTCCCCCTTCCCCTCGGCTCGACCCCTAGATGAACACCAGAGCGGCCGAAGTTAAGATATGTCAATATAGCTAGATCAGTTTTAAGAGGTTAAAACATAACATTTAATACATTTTTCTAAAAGGACTAGATTGTCCACATATACTAAACACGTGATACCCGCCGTGCCCCAAAGTGTCACAACTTAAAAAACTCTCTTCAGTATATTTAAGAGTTATAGTTTATCTCAAGGTGTTACTTATAGAGCCTCTACTGCTCCTTGATATCATCCACCTTTAATCCTTTGTCAGTTCTAGATATATTGGTGTGATTTTTCACCACTTCATATCCCTCTGACATATATAACCGCACATGGAAAATAAAAAAGCCCCCTTCCCCTATATACAGGAAAGGTCTCACCAGCTTTCTTCCATCTTAGGCAGGAGATAAATTGAGTTCCCTTATTCCAGGAGATCCTTCTGCTAATGACAGCCTGGTTTTTTAACTCTCTGTTTCATTCATCCTTTATCACCATACTCCACTCCCTACGCGTTTCGGATGTGAAATCCTCATCAGGGGATACGTGGCTTAGTTCCTTATGGGGTCCTAGCATTAGGTGCCCCATGTGATGGTGTAAGTCTCTATAAACAGGACATCAAGTATTACTATCTCTGTATATGTCATGTGGTGCAAAGCACCGATACTCACATGCATAGTACCAGTCCCTCCCCGTTGTTACAGACCCTGGGTACTCACCCAGCATAGCCTAATGGTCTGTGTGTTGGAGAACACCGCCGCGGCCGTCATCGCCGTCTTTTATGACCGCATTTCCCGGTCACGTGGTGTTCTCTGCCCCCGGATGTGACGCGCGCATCATTCCGCGACGTCACTTCCGGTCCGGCGTCTATGTGGAACGCAAACATGCGTTCCACACCTCGTTCCCAGTTCACCCTCCTTGGTGGGAGGATTTAGAGGCTTGTTAGTCCATCCCCAGGTGTGAGGTCATCAAGGAGGGCAGGTTCATTGTCAGAACCATATCCCTCCATACTATAGGAAGTTCTATTGTTACATAAACACTTCCCAACATCCAAAACAGATTAGAAATGGTGGCTATCTATCATTTACAGTACTTTTTAACATATTCACACAGATTTAGTTTGTTATGGCATTCTTTTATGTCCACTCTCTAGAAGGTGTTTGTCCTGATGTTAATTATAGTGTGATTTTCACATTGATTTTATTTACTCTACCCATGATACAAAACCATTAAGGTAGGAGCAGATTAATCACATAAGGTGTTTATGATATAGGTAGGTACTTGTCGGATCAGAGTCCATTTAGTTTTTCTTTTTTCTTCATCAAGGTCTATGGGGATCGCATGGTTTCCGTTAATATTTTATATTTAATTCATTCCTAGGAGCATACAGAGAAAGATTTAGGACAGATCAAGTGCATTATTATAAGGGATAGACATAGTTCCTTGTGCACCTATGTTTCCCTATTTCTTCCCTCTCTTCCTGCCTATCTGCGGAGGTTGGCACCCTAGTTTGCCCCTCCCCGCCCGTGGCGCCCCCGCTCATCGTCGGCTTTCCCTCCTACTTTTCCTTATTCTAAGGTGCCCCAATGAAAGGAGAGTAGGAAAGTGCCTCATTCATCCCTTTCGGGGATACCGTGTCCATGGTGTGGATCCAGAATACCTCTTTCCTGAGTATCTTGTTGTCCCAATTTCCCCCTCGTATGGGTGGTGGGACATGATCAATACCTATGAATGTTAGGCAGTTCTCATCCCCCCCATGAAAGGTGTTGATGTGCCGGGCCACTGGTTTCTCACGTTTATTACGAATGTCACTCCTATGTTCCCCGATTCTTTTACAGGAATTCCCTAATTGTTTTCCCCACATATTCAAGGTTACAGGGACATTTTGCCTTATAAATTACACCTTTGGTGCCGCAGTTAATAAATGACCTGATGTTAAATGTACGGTGAGTTACATTGCTTTCAAAATTTTTTGTTGTCACTATCTGGCTACAGCTCGCACAATGTCCGCATCTGAAACACCCTCTTAGGTCACTTTTTAACCAGTTTTTTTCTCTGTCCTCAAATGGCTATGTACCAACCTATCTCTTAAAGATCTCGGTTTTTTATAGGTGATAGTTGGTTTTTCAGTCAGATATGGACTCAAATCAGGGTCCATTAACAAGATCGGCCAATGCTTGGCCATGATCTCCCTGACTTTATCTGCTCCACCAGAATAGGTAGTGATCATGCGTACCTTTTCTGTCTCCTCATCCCTGTTTTTCTCTTTTGGTGTAAGGAGTTTTGACCACTCTATGTCCTTGACCTCCTTCCATGCCCTTTTAATCACACCTTTCGGGTATCCCCTCTCTGTCAACCGTTTTTTTTAGATCTTCTGTTTGGGCGTGGAACATGTCCTCCGAGGAACAGTTCCTCCTCATTCTGATCATTTGACTTTTTGGGATTCCCCTCTTGTGACTATTGGGATGTCCACTCTCCCATCTTAGCAGTGAGTTAGTGGCGGTTTTCTTTTGGTAAGTACACGTTTGTAACCTTCCTATGTTATCCTTCTCAATTAGAATATCTAGGAAGGGAAGTCTCTCTCTATGTGTCTCAAAAGTGAATCTTAGGCCCAGGTTGTTAACATTGAGGCATTCTACCGCTAACTTAAAGTCCTCCTCTGACCCCCTCCAAATGACAAACACGTCGTCAATGAACCTAGTCCATAAAATAATCCTTTCAGTGTCAATTGGGGTGTTCTCACCAAAAACAACGGTTTCCTCCCACCAGCTCAGGAGCAAATTAGCATATGAAGGTGCCATAGAGTTCCCCATTGCTGTGCCCCTGAGCTGGTGGGAGTACTTACCGTTGAACATAAATACATTTCTGGTCAGGCAGAACTTCAGTAGTTCGATGACAAATTTATTGTGTTTGTCAAATTGTCTCCCTCTACTCCTCAGATAGTATCTCACCGCCTCTAACCCCTTCTCGTGCGGAATTGATGAATAGAGTGCCTCTACATCGATGCTGCAAAGCAGCATGTCATCTTCCAGCACCACATCTTCTATCCTCCTCAAGAGGTCAGTGGTATCTCTGAGATAGGAATTCAGGGTGACTACAAACGGTCGTAAAATCTTGTCAATGTAGACGCCTATGTTTGTGTTAAACTGCCAATTCCCGAGACAATTGGCCTACCTTTTAATGGGTTTGTACCTTTATGTATCTTCGGGAGGCAGTAAAACGTTGCCATCACTGGATGATCCGGCATCAGAAAGTCAAATTCCTTCCTATCTGTTACATTCTCCGAGATACCTTTATCCAAAAGACATTTTAGTTCCTTTTTGAAGTCCCTCATTGGACTAAGGCTGAGAGTCTCATAGTTATCTCTGTCCTTTAGAATGTCATTGCACATTTCAATGTATCTGTCCCTATCCATTATCACCACGTTACCGCCCTTATCGGACTGTTTGATGACAATGGATTGATTTTTCTCAAGTTCACAGATACATGACATCTCCTCTTTACTGAGATTGTGCCTGTGACTCTTCAGATCCTCCAATTTCCCAACCTCTTCTGAGACTAGGTTTACAAAAACGTCAACTGCATTCAGATCCCCCGTTGGTGGCGGCATCCGTGAGCTTTTATTCTTAAGGTCAGTGAATGGTCCCTCACCTGTCATTGTGTGGTCGGTCTCACCTAGATGGAATAGGGTTCTAATATCCTCCAGAAGATGGTCGGGTACTCCTAAGTTTTTACTGTTTTTTTGTCTTCCTTTATGAAGTGTTTTTTCCATCTCAATTTCCTTGCAAAAAGGTTGAGGTCCTTGACTGTTTCAAATATACTGAGATCGGTGGTTGGGACGAACGAAAGTCCTTTGCTAAGTACCGTCATCTCAGTATCAGTCAAAGTTTTGGAAGACAAATTCAAAACCTGTAATTTTGTTATGTTATCGGAGTTTGTGGAGGTACTACCGGTCCTGGCGGTTTCTCAGTGCGTATTTTGGGTCTAAAAAACCGTTCCCTTGTCCTGGTCTTGGATTTTGATTGGGTTGATTTCGGGTCTCCCCTCTTCCTCTACCCTTATTCTTCCTTCTATTTTTACCAGTTTTCCCGGCTCCTCTCCCCTCCGCTTCTGACGTATCTGTCCCTGTGGAGTAGTCCTCCGGTTCTGTGTCTGGTTGACCACTAGGTGCCCCCTTAGGTGTGTATACATACGCTCTATTATTCTTGAAATCTTGCAAATCCCTCAGATAGAATTTATGTTTTCTTTCTTTGAGATGATATTGAAATTTTTCTAAGGTATTTTGCAGGGTGGTCTCCTTTGAAGCAAATTCTGCTTCCCCTGAAAATTTCTTAGTAATCTCTTTTTGTTCTCTAAGGATTTCATCCAGTTTCCCCAACTGTTTCTTCTCCTCCTCCAGCAATAATCTCATCAGCTTAATAGAGCTAGCTGTCGCTTCCTTCTCCCACCTAGTGGCCAAATCCGGATTTTTATACCTATACCCTGGTGTAAGGGTTATTCTTAAATACCTTGGGACTATCCCTTCCTTTATGTAACTCTCCAGGGATTATACCTCCCACCAGGAAATAATTCTGTCCTTATAGATTTTGTCAACTCTTTGAATGCTCCTGACAGAGTAGTGGAGTACTTTTTTTAGACAAACTCCTTCTCCGAGAAGACCTCTTTGGCCTCTGCAAACCACTGTTCAGTGTCAAAGTCACCTGATAGAAAACCAGCCATTTATCTGTTTTCACTTAATTCTATTTAGCAGGATAGATATTCTATTTTGTGGTACAGTACTGCACCACTTTGCAGAGTTGAATTCAACTCTGCAAAGTGGTGAAGTTAAGATATGGCCTTGTTCATCTCTCTCTGCTCCTTCCCTTACTTCCTCCTCTACTTCTCTACAAATCCTTGGTCCTTTCTATGACGTACCTTTCTCTGATTTAATCTTCCGACCTGAACGTATAATCTAACCATTTCCCACTATTCTTACCCCTTTCTTATCGTTTTACTCTATACAACCGGTTACACAATATTATATATGTAAGAAAGTATACTCGGCCGTTTCAATTGATACTAGAGGTCACCAGATTAACATAAAAACCTCACGAATTACTACTGATCCGCATAAACGGACTATACGAACTATATGCTACCAGAGACTATTCAATGAGAGGATACCCGATTTTTCATTGGTGAAGTTTTTCAACACGACACGGCCTGGTAGTCTTACTGTCTAGTTTAATATTGTTAATTCGATTGTCATCGTTTATATTTTAAATGATTGTCAAATTCAAAACCTTTAATAAAAAGATTAATGATAAAACATCATCTCTGGAGGTTCTGCAGCAGCGGTAGTCCCCTAACTGACCACAACCCGTGGGTGGCGTCACGACAAACCTAATCCCCTGTAAATACACCCCATTTTACTTGTGTGAACCCGGGACACGGTCCGGACCAGGACCGCCGTGACATCCCCCAGCAGAACCCCGGTCCGGCACCGAGTACCCCGTCCCAGTGGGCTCCACAATATGTGTGTGTGTTTTTATTCTAATAAAGTGAAAAGCTATTTTTGGAACATAAATCAGTGGAAACCACTCTGGAGTTTAACAACATTGTTCTTTAGTAGTAGCTGATCTCCACAAGAATAAAATTATTAAATCAAACTGCCCGATCCCCATCTCCCGCAACATGTGCTGCAAGGGGAAGGTTGGAAGTCTGTTATACACATTAAATGGTTGATGTGTCCCAACGCAAAAAGTGCATTTAACCAATATACTATACAATGATACCTATACAATATACTATACAATGAAACATACATTTATTTTTTTAGATGAGAGCCATTGCTCTGTATCTTTTTTACTTTAAGATGCGACCACAAATATAGTTACAAGCAGCTGAGCAGCTGCTGCGTGATTGCGTGTCACCGCTCATTAAGCAATTGAATATTCCCTGCTCTTTGAATGTGTGGGAGCAGCGAATGCAGTATCCCAGCAACTAATCAGCGTGTGGGAGCAAGGCACTCCAACATGCTGATTTGCTGCAGGGATACTCATCATGCGGCGTCCTCATCTTGCAGGTTGTGTATGAGAGCACATCAGCTGATCAGCGAGCATGGGTCAGTGGATCAGCAAGCATGGGTTAGCTGATCAGCGAATGTGAGTCAGCTGTTTAGCCTGAGAGCAGGTCAGCTAATTAGCGTGTGAGCATTGCGCTCTTAGACACTGTCAGCTGCCTACATGATTAGAACTCTGTGCTACGGGGTACTGGTGAGAGGGGGAGTATACGTTTTTTGCTTTTTTAAAGTGTGCAGAGTACTGGGGGCAATGTACTAAGATGGGGAGTCTTGTACCAGGATGGGATTCCATATACCAGAATGGGGAGGAATGTACCAGGATAGGGTGCCATGTATCAGGATAGGGAGCCATGTACTAGTATGTGGGGTGTGAGACAGTGACCGGGATGATCTGTGATGGCTGGTATGTGTCTCCCAGGTTATGCTCCCTCCACGTATAGGAAGCACTCCACTCCGGGTTCATAGAGACTTCGCCGGAGGTAAGCAGAGGGTTAAAAGCTAGGCAGGAACACAGGGTGTGGTTCTCTGAGTGGAGCTTCAGTCTGAAGGAAGACTGATGTGGCTAGTGAGCGGCCAGGACAGGAGAGGCAGAGGCTGTGTGCTGATACAACACGGCCTAGCCTGGAGGGCTTGATCTCGGTGAGACCTGGACTGGAACTCGTGATAAAGGACTGTGTGCCAATCTTATGGTTGTAGGAAGTGTGCCCAGCTGCATCCCAGAACCCGGAGGTTTGTGTATACTGTGGACATGTGCATAATAAACCGTGTGCTGTGAACTTCTGTGCCTGGCTCCTTGCCTTCTGCCGTGCAATCCGACGGCGCTACCTCACATATGGTGGAGAATGCGGGCAGCAGCCCAGTGAGGTGTAGCAACCTGGCATACCCAGTGGCACATATCCGTGATCCAACCAGCTAGGCTCCGGTATATTCCTGCTGCAACCATGGAGGACATTCTAAAGCAGCTGGCCCTGGCTAATGCCCAGCAACAGCAGACGAATGCACATCTGCTCCAGTCAGTGGACCGTCAGCAGCAACAGCAGCAGCATCAGGCCCAACAGGACACCAATCAGCTCCTGATGCGACAAGTGGACCTCCTGACCACGGAGCTACGGGACCGGCCAGCGGCTTCATCCCGGGACCAGGCGAGGAGTACAGCGTCAAGACTGCGGTAAGGCGAGCGTTGCAAAAGATGAACCCGGGGATGATGTGGAAGCTTTCCTGTCTGTGTTTGAGCGGGTGGCCGAAAGGGAGAGACTGCCGACCGACCAGTGGGCCGAAGTATTGGCGCCCTATCTGATTGGGGAGTCCCAAAAAGCGTATCTGGACCTCTGTACCGATGACGCTCTGGATTATGGAGCCCTGAAGGGTGAAATCCTTGCTCGGTTGGGGGTGAACACATACGTACGAGCTCAGCGGGTAAACCAGTGGTTTTTTGAGGAAGCCAAGCCCATACGCTCCCAGGCTTACGATTTATTGCATTTAGTAAAAAAATGGTTGCAGCCTGAGACCCTCAGTCCTGCGCAAATGGTGGAGAGGGTGGTCGTCGACCCCTTTGTGCGCACTCTTCCCGTCCCTATACAAAGGTGGGTGGGACAAGGTGACCCGAGTACCCTGGATCAATTAGTGTGCCTGGTGGAGCGACATGTGGCTACGCAGGACTTGATACGGGACACTGGGACTTTGCGTGCCACCCGGCGGCCGACCTCCTCCAAACCCCCTGCTAAAGATGCCTCGCCAGAACCTGTGCAGGAGACCGCCCCTATTCCACAGGAGTCCTCTCCCGCCACTCCAATGGTCCGAAAAGGCCTGTACCCTAGAAGACAACCTTTTAGGGGATCTTCTTTCCCTATTAGATGTTGGCGCTGCCAGCGGGTTGGACATTTGGAAGCCCAAAGTCCCCTCACCACGGAGCCCATGGACTGCGGGTATCCTCGGCGGGGGTCAATGTATGCTCAGACAGTGTGTACAGCCGGCCTTATTTCTCCAGGGACTGATCTGCATTTATGTCAAGTACCGGTGAACGGATGCCAGGTGACCGGCTTGTTGGATTCAGGGAGCTTAGTGACCCTCGTGCGGACAGCCCTGATCACTGGGGTGAAGGACACCGGGCGTACCGTGGAGGTGGTGTGCATACATGGGGACCTCCGGGACTACCCTACGGGGGTGGTCACCATCACGGCTCCGTGTGGACAGATACAGCATGAAGTGGGACTGATGAATAACCTTCCCTATGATGTAATGTTGGGGAGGGATCTGCCTTTTTTCTAGGCTCTATACAAAGGACCCTCCAAGACCCCTCAGGTCAAGGACGGTCCAGGGCCTGAGCCCGATGACCCAGAGTCCAGGACACCTGCAGTAGGGGTCGCCACGGCAGGGACAGAGTGTGACCCCGATAGGTCGTCCTTAGAGGTGTTGGCAGGTGAGCTCGGAACAGACGAGCCAATCCCGGAGTTGGAGGCGTCTCCAGGTACTTTTGGGACGGCCCAACTCCAGGATCCTACGTTAGTACACGCCCGGAGTCGGGTGATCGAGATTGATGGGGTGGCACAGGTGCCAGGTGCCCAGGTAAGGTACCCCCATTTCGCCCTCAAACAGGATTTACTCTACCAAGTGGATAATATACGGGGGATGTTGTGGAGCAATTGTTGGTGCCCCAGTCGCACGCCGGCGGGTCCTCGACTTGGCTCATAAACATCTCATGAGTGGCCACCTAGGGGCTAAGAAAACGCAGGAGCAGCTGTTGCAACAGTTTTATTGGCCCGGGGTCCTCGGGGAGGTGAAAAAGTACTGCGAGACTTGCCCGGAGTGCCAACTCACCGCACCCCTGGCTCACTTTCGCAGTCCTTTGGTCCCCTTGCCCATTATAGAAGTCCCTTTTGAGCGGATAGCCATGGATTTGGTGGGACCTCTTGTAAAATCAGCCCGAGGACACCAACACATTCTAGTGATAGTCGATTACGCCACCCGTTACCCTGAGGCTATACCCCTCAGACACCCTACCGCTAAGATTATTGCGCGGGAGTTGTTTGCTGTGTTCTGTCGGGTGGGGTTGCCCAAGAGATCCTTATGGACCAGGGGACCCCATTCATGTCCAAAATCACTAAGGAGCTGTGCAGACTGCTCCAGGTTAAGCAGTTGCGTACGTCTGTGTACCATCCGCAAACGGACGGGTTGGTGGAACGGTTCAATAAAACCTTAAAATCCATGTTAAAAAGGGTAGTCTCCAAAGATGGGAAGGACTGGGATATGTTGCCCCCTTATCTCATGTTTGCAGTCCGGGAGGTATCCCAATCGTCCACGGGGTTTTCGCCATTCGAACTGTTGTACGGGCGACATCCTCGGGGATTGTTGGACCTGGCCAAGGAAACATGGGAGCAGGAACCAACCCTCCATAAAAGTGTGATTGAACACATTTTGGGGATGCAAAATCGCATAGCCGCAGTCATGCCAATAGTGAAAGAGCATTTGCAGGACGCACAGGCAGCTCAAAGTGCCAGGTACAATAGACAGGCAACAGTACGGTCCTTTGACCCAGGGGATCGGGTGTTGGTGTTGGTCCCCACAGCAGAAAGCAAGTTTCTAGCAAAGTGGCAGGGGCCGTATGAAATCCGGGAAAAGGTTGAGGTTGTCAACTATAAAGTATTTCAGCCAGGAAGGAGGAAACCAGAGCAGATATACCATATCAACCTGTTAAAACCATGGAAGGAACGGGAAGGCCTGATGGCTGACCTTTTTTTCGTCTCCCTCCTCTTCCGGGCACTCATCCACTGGTCCGGTGACCCCCGGGGAGAATGAGCCGGAAGTAAGGATAGGAGACGGCCTCACCAAGCAACAGAGACGAGAGGCCAGACGGTTGGTTCAGCAGAACCCAGAGGTGTTCTCAGACTTGCCCGGTAGGACAAACCTTATACAGCACGATATTGTCACCGAGCCTCGCATGAAGGTACGCCTGAAGCCTTACAGGGTGCCGGAGGCTCGGAGACAAGCCATCTTGGAGGAGGTGAAAAAGATGCTCCACTTAGGGGTGACTGAAAAGTCTAAGAGTGAATGGGCCAGTCCCATTGTACTGATACCCAAGCTGGACGGCTCCTTACGATTCTGTAATGACTTTAGGAAGCTCAATGAGATATCCAAATTTCATCTTTATCCCATGCCCCAGGTGGATGAGCTGATCGACAGGCTGGGACAGGCACGGTATTTCACTACGCTCGATCTGACCAAGGGGTACTGGCAGGTGCCACTGACGGAGTCAGCCAAGGAGAAGACCACTTTTGCTATGCCTGAGGGGCTATTTCACTACGTCGTCTTGCCATTTGGTTTACATGGTGCCCCGGCCACGTTCCAGAGGTTGATGGACCTGGTGCTGGACCCCATCAGGCGTATGCATCTGCGTACCTTGATGACATCATTATCTATAGCACCGAGTGGCAGACCCATCTGGTTCAGGTACAGGCCGTGGTGGATGCGCTTCGTACAGCCGGGTTGACGGCCAATCCCAAGAAGTGTGCTTTGGGGTTCATGGAGGCCCGATACTTGGGGTATGTGATAGGCCAAGGAATGATTAAGCCCCAAATCAACAAAGTTGAGGCAATCCAGAAGTGGCCTCGACCCCTGACCACGAAGCAGGTCCGGGCTTTCCTAGGTATCGTGGGATACTACAGACGGTTTGTCCCTAATTTCGCTGGATTATCCCCTTGACGGACGTTCTCAAGGGTAAGAAGTCTGTCATGGTGTGCTGGACACCGCAGGCCGAGGACTCCTTCCGAGCACTAAAGGGGGCCCTGTGTGGACAGCCCGTTCTCGTCAACCCCGATTTTCGGAAGTAGTTTATTGTGCAAACGGATGCTTCGGAGGTCGGGCTGGGGGCGGTGCTGTCCCAGGTGGTCCAGGGGGAGGAACACCCCGTCACCTACTTGAGTAGGAAACTCACCCCTCCCGAGCGGAACTATAGCGTTGTGGAGAAGGAGTGCTTGGCCATCAAGTGGGCCTTGGAGTCCTTGCGCTATTACCTGTTGGGACGGCAGTTTCGGTTTGTGACGGACCACTCACCGCTGGTCTGGATGAGGTCTGCCAAGGAGCGGAACGCCCGGGTCACCCGGTGGTTCCTTTCCCTGCAGAACTTTAGGTTTACGGTGGAACACCGGGCCGGGAGGTTGCAAGACAACGCTGATGCCTTGTCTCGTGGCCCGTGTTTGGTGGCTGGAGTTCAACCCCGCACGCTTGAACTGAGGGAGGGGGGGTATGTGAGACAGTGACCGGGATGATCTGTGATGGCCGGTATGTGTCTCCCAGGTTATGCTCCCTCTACGTATAGGAAGCACTCCACTCCGGGTTCATAGAGACTTCCCCGGAGGTAAGCAGAGGGTTAAAAGCTAGGCAGGAACACAGGGTGTGGTTCTCTGATGGAGCTTCAGTCTGAAGGAAGACTGATGTGGCTAGTGAGCGGCCAGGACAGGAGAGGCAGAGGCTGTGTGCTGATACAACTCGGCCTAGCCTGGAGGCTTGATCTCGGTGAGACCTGGACTGGAGAGAACCCGTGATAAAGGACTGTGTGCCAATCTTATGGTTGTAGGAAGTGTGCCCGGCTGCATCCCAGAACCCGGAGGTTTGTGTATACTGTGGACATGTGCATAATAAACCGTGTGCTGTGAACTTCTGTGCCTGGCTCCTTGCCTTCTGCCGTGCAATCCGACGGCGCTACCTCACAGGGGGCATGTACTTCGATGGGGTGCCATTACCAGGGGCATGTACCAGGATGGGGAATTATATATACCAGGATGTGGGAACATATATACCAGGATGGGGTGCCATGTACCAGAATGGAAGCCATATATACCAGGATGGGGGATTATATATACCAGGATGGGGGATTACCGTATTTTCCGCACTATAAGGCGCACCTAAAAGACTAAGATTTTCCCAGAAATCATAAGTGTGCCTTATAGTGCGGTGCGCCTTAAATACGGATTTTTCCAGGAAAATTGATGTACGGTACTATATGCAGAGTGCTAAGGGGGTGCCATTTGCCTGCAAATATTTGGCACCCCCCAGAAAATAAGGCCTACCTGTGCACCGCTGCCTGGTGTCCGGTGCCGCCACTGCATCGCGCCGCATGAAGGGCGCGCTCACAGCCCAGGAGCCCATCAGCCAATCACAGCTCCGCCCAGGAGCCTTGAGCCAATCCGAGGCCAGCGGACGTCAGTCCATAGCCTATGATTGGCTGAGGGCTCCAGCGCTGTGATTGGCTGTGGGCTCCAGCGCTGTGATTGGCTGAGGGCTCCAGCGCTGTGATTTGCTGAGGGCTCCAGCGCTGTGAGTGCCTTGCCACACAGGAATACAGTACAGTAAGCAAAAAGTATAAAAAGTAAAAAGCAGTTTGTGTGTGCATCTGACTGTGTGTGTGTTTGTCTGAGTGTGTGGGATGCTGGAGGGTGGTGGGGTGCTACAGAGGGATGCTGGAAGGTGATGGGAGGCTACACAGGGATACTGGAGGTTGATGGGAGGCTACAGAGGGATTGGAGGGTAATGGGAGGCTACAGAGGGATGCTGGAGGGTGATGGAGGCTACACAGGGATACTGGAGGGTGATGGGAGGCTACACAGGGATGCTGGAGCGTGATGGGAGGCTACAGAGGGATGCTGGAGGGTGATAGGAGGCTACACAGGGATACTGGAGGGTGATGGGAGGCTACACAGGGATGCTGGAGGGTGGTGGGGTGCTACAGAGGGATGCTGGAGGGTAATGGGAGGCTACAGAGGGATGCTGGAGGGTGATGGGAGGCTACAGAGGGATGCTGGAGGGTGATGGGAGGCTTCAGAGGGATGCTGGAGGTTGATGGGAGACTACACAGGGATACTGGTGGGTGATGGGAGGCTACACAGGGATGCTAGAGGGTGATGGGAGGCTACAGAGGCAACGAAAAGTTGAATAAAGTTTGACTTACAGTCTGAGCTTTTTTTTTTTCATGGTAATATGGTGCGCCTTATAATCCGGTGTGCATTATATATGAACCAAGACGGCTTAAAAGTCATTTTTTGAGGGTGCGCCTTACAATCCGGTGCGCCTTATAGTGCGAAAAATAGGATAGGGGCCATGTACCAGGGTGGAGGATCATTTATACAGCACCAGGATTGGGGGCTATACAGTCATACGAAAAAGTTTGGGCACCCCTCTTAATCTTACTCTTTTTTTTTTGTTTGTTTAAAATTGTTTTTTTGCAACAGCTATTTCAGTGTGATATATGTAATAACTGATGGACACAGTAATATTTCAGGATTAAAATGAGGTTTATTGTACTAACCGAAAATGTGAAATATGCATTATTTATAAAATTGAAATTGACAGGTGCAAAAGTATGGGCACCTCAACAGAAAAGTGACATTAATATTTAGTAGATCCACCTTTTGCAAAAATAACAGCCTCTAGTCGCTTCCTATAGCTGTTAATGAGTTCCTGGATCCTGGATGAAGGTATTTTTGACCATTCCTCTTTACAAAACAATTCCAGTTCAGTTAAGTTTGATGGTCGCCGAGTATGGACAGCCCGCTTCAAAACATCCCACAGATGTTCAATGATATTCATGTCTGGGGACTGGGATGGCCATTCCAGAACATTGTAATTTTTCCTGTGCATGAATGCCTGAGTAGATTTGGAGCGGTGTTTTGGATCATTGTCTTGCTGAAAGATCCATCCCCGGCGTAACTTCAACTTTGACACTGATTTTTGAACATTATTCTCAAGAATCTGCTGATACTGAGTGGAATCCATGCGACCCTCAACTTTAACAAGATTCCCGATGCCGTCATTGGCCACACAGCCCCAAAGCATGATGGACCCTCCCCCAAATTTGACACTGGGTAGCGAGTGTTTTTCTTGGAATGCTGTGTTTTTGTGGCGCCATGCATAACGCCTTGTTGTATGACCAAACAACTCAATCTTTGTTTCATCAGTCCACAGGACCTTCTTCCATAATGAAATGGCTTGTCCAAATGTGCTTTTGCATACCTCAGGCAACTCTGTTTCTGGCATGCATGCATGCATGCAGAAACGGCTTCTTTCGCATCACTCTCCCATACAGCTTCTCCTTGTGCAGTGTGCGCTGTATTGTTGACCGATGCACATTGACACCATTTGCAGCAAGATGATGCTGCAGGTGTTTGGAGGTGGTCTGTGGATTGTTCTTGACTGTTCTCACCATTCTTCTTCTCTGCCTTTCTGATATTTTTGTTGACCTGCCACTTCTGGCCTTTACAAGAACTGTCCCTGTGTTCTTCCATTTCCTGACTATGTTCCTCATAGTGGAAAGGACAGGTTAAATCTCTGAGACAACTTTTTGTATCCTTCCCCTGAACAACTATGTTGAACAATCTTTTTTTTCAGATCATTTGAGAGCTGTTTTGGGGAGCCCATGATGCCACTCCTCACAGAAGATGCAACTAGGAGAACAACTTGCAAGTGGACACCTGAAATAGCTTTTCTCATGATTGGATACACCGGGCTATGAAGTACAAAGCTCAATGGGGTTACCAACCCAATTTAGTTCTTCAGTAAGTAAGTAAAAAGTAGTTAGGAGTATTCAAATCATGAAAATCAGAAGGGTGCCCATACTTTGGCACCTGTCAAATTTTGAAAGAATGCATATTTCACATTTTTGGTTAGTACAGTAAACCTCATTTCAAACCTGAAATATTACTGTGTCCATCAGTTATTACATATATCACACTGAAATAGCTGTTGCAAAAAAACAATTTTAAACAAAAAAAAAAAAGAGTAAGATTAAGAGGGGTGCCCAAACTTTGTCATATGACTGTATATCAGGATGTGGGAACATAAGTAGGGGCTGGAACAGATTAATAGAATTTCAATTATTTTTAATGGGGAAATGTAATTTGATATAAGAGCAAATTGAGGTAAGAGCTCAGTCACTGAACAAATTAAACTCATAAATCAAGGTATTACTGTATATCTATGGCCATTCTAAATTTTTTGAATAGCCCACGTAAAGGTTCTTTTACGACTGCCAATCAGTAAATATTTTGATAGATAGCCTTTAACACAGTTTTAACACAGTATTATTACACAGTGGAGCACTGTGCAC